>OX637572.1:28797780-29435780 GCA_951800085.1 Comarum palustre
CCTTGCACATCGGGTAAACTCTTGACATTATCGGCTTCATAGCTAGAAGTCTTAGTTCGTGAGACCAATTTGGGTGACCATCAAATTGAATATGGTTCATCTGCAACCAAAGATTCAATGTATTATAAATTAATATGAATAATTATGCAATCAAGGAGACTTGCAACATACAAAATTGGAGAATTACATACCCAATCGCCAAAATAGTTCGCGAACTCCTTGTTGTGGTAGTCGAGATCACCTTGAATGTCTGGACAGTGTAGATGGATGTCTTTCCAGTATTCAACTTCTTGACAGTTAATCAATACCCACCAATGGGCTATGACGAGCTCATGGGGTTGCAACTTGTAGGACTCTGGTAAAATTCCATAAACTTCAACATCATTTGAGAGTATGGAAAGGTTAAACTTCGGTTCATCAACCGGCATGGTCTGTGGAGTTTCCTTCAATGCTCCTAGATACAACTTCATGTAGGTGACGCACTCGTGCGCAATATATGCTTCTGCTATACATCCTTCAGGCGCGGATTTGTTAGCCACATAAGCTTTGTAGTCTCCAAGTTGTCTGTAAATAAATAAATTTGTTGTCATATGTTACGATTATACAATGAACATGTACAATAAAAACATTAGGTGTAAAAAACATACCTTTCCATAGGATACATCCAAGTATAGTGTACTGGACCGGTAAGCAACAATTGCTCGGGAAGATGGATCATCAGGTGCGGCATGATGTCAAAAAAATTTGGAGGAAATATTCTCTCAAATTTACACATGATATAAATAATGTCCTGTTGCATTTCCCGGAGATCAGATTTTGTCACTTCCCTTGTGCATAACTTCTGGAAGAATCTTGACAACGCTACTAACGGCTCCACCACCTGACGGGGAAGGAATGGTCGAATGAAAATAGGGAAGAGCCGTTGTAGCAGAATATGACAGTCATGACTCTTTAACCCGTACATTTTATTGTCCCGAATGTTTACACACCGGGCTATATTTCCTGCGTAGCCTGAAGGATACTTCACAGAACTCAACCACCTGAAAATTACGTTCTTCTGTTCAGGCTTCACGGTGTACGGAGCTTGAGGCATTTTTTTCTTCCCTTCTTTCAACCACAAATGTCTTCGTATCTCCATTTTTTTAAGATCAATGCGTGCCTTCGGACCGTCTTTCGTCTTTCCCTCCAAGTTCAGCACGGTTCCCACCACACTGTCACACACATTCTTTTCTATGTGCATCACATCTAGGTAGTGCCTGATCAACAACTTACTCCAGTATGGGAGTTCCCATAATATGCTCTTATGTGTCCAAAATTTATACCTGTCGGGTCTGTCAGGTATTGCCGCCACTATATTGGGATGATTGCTGAGCTGCCCAAAATCATACTCATTAAGCACTGCTAAAATTTCTTCCCCTGTCCATCTTCTAGGAGGCACACCAAGTTCTACAGTCCCATCAAATGCCTTGTCATCGAACCGCCATTCGTGATCATACGGAAGGAGAGTACGGTGACCCAATCTACATATCTTGTTGCAATGACTACTGCTCCCCTCATCGCTTAGGCACTCTGGACAAGCCTTGTATCCCCTAACAACGTTGCCCGACAACATCCCACGAGCAGGAAAATCACTAATGGTACCAACAACCATAGCATGCATCTGGAACATCTCGTGCATGAACTTATCATAAGTGGGATGACCAACGTCCCAAAAAAACTTAAGCTCTTCAATCAAGGGTCTCAAATACACATCGAGACACTTCCCTGGATAACCGGGTCCCGGAATCAACAAACTCAACATATTGTATTCCTTCTTCATGCACATCCATGGAGGAAGATTGTATGGTACCAAAATCACCGGCCATACACTGTATTGCCAAAAGGATTGAACCCGTCGGATGAGAGCCCGAGCCTCACATTTCGGACCTCAGACGCAAAATGAGGAAACTCCCTGTCTATATGCTTCCAGGCCTCCCCGTCAGCAGGGTGTATAAGGGTATCTTCGCCTTGCAATTCCCTATCAGCGTGCCATCTCATAGATTTGGCCGTGTGTGATGACATGTACAACCGTTCCAGCCTATCCCTCAACGGAAAATACCGAAGTACCTTCATAGGTTTCCTATTGCCTGCAGGAGTCAACTTATACCTGTCACTCTGACATACTGGACATGTGTCAAGGTCACCAAGGTCATTCCCTTCTGGATCTTTACCCCAGAAGAGAACACAATCATATCTGCATGCATGGATCTTGATGTAGGAAAGCCCAAGATCTTTCAGTATACATCGGACCTTATGATGAGTGGTAGGAAGACGATGACCGTGGGGCAGCATCGAAGCAGTGTACTGTAGATACTCATCAACAGCCTTCACAATCGATTTTGTCTCAACTTTAATCTTCATAACGTCCATCACACTTTCAAGAACCGTTTTCTGACAACCGGGGTACACAGGGGTCTGTTGGAAAGCAAGTAGTTTGTTGTACCTGTCAATACCAGCAGTGTTGACAACTCTAGGGAAGGGCTGCACCGGGTCAGACATATACGGTCCTTCAGAGCATACACCCCTCTCATAAGGAAACATATCGTTGATGAAGGCCGTTGTTGGATCGTTGGATGTACTGCCCGTCTCAGAAAATTGCCCATGATCATGCGGACCCCTTGATGATGTTTCACCGTGATATATCCAACATGTGTACTTCTCCCAAAACCCATTACTTTGAAGGTGCTGCCAAACCTTGTCAATTGGAAATTGATACATATCGCTGCGACACTGACATTTAGTGCACGGACAATAGAAAATTGTATTCCCTTTAGCATTATTGATCACGTATTCAATAAAACTAACAACTCCTTTAGCATATCTTTTGTCCCATTTTGGAAGCGAAATCCAACTCTTATCCATATCCTGAGAAAATAACATAATATATATGTATAAACGCTAATTAATTAAATTTACGAATCATTCAATTTATATTATATCTGAGTTAACGTACAATTAATATATATAATAATTACTAATTAATATATATATCAACAACTTCATATATATTATCAAACCCAAATCGATCAACTCAATCACACTCAAAACACAATATAATCAACTCTAATTAAAACACAATATAATCAACTCTAATTAAAACACAATATAATCAACTCTAATTAAAACTCAAAATCAATGTGCATAACGAAAATAAAACTCTTAAATCAACTCAAAAACAAGATATATACATATACGTACCTATATATAGCGCCACAAACTAATTTCGGACAGATTTCGACAACACCCAACAATTTCGCCAACCCCAAAACTTTTTCTCTCGTTTTTTCTTTCAAATCAGCTACTGTCTAGATCTGGAAATATAAAGCATTTTAGCCGACGAAATTATATATATCGTCGGCCAAAGTTTTAAAATTTCGTCGGCTATAGTTCACAGACTATAGCCGACGAAAAAAACTATTTTAGCCGACGACACAACATTTCGTCGGCTAAAGTGGACTTTTAGCCGACGAAAATTTAACTTAGGCGACGAAAGTTTTTTTCGTCGGCTAAAAGTCCACTTTAGCCGACGAAAATTTCACTTAGGCGACGAAATTTTTTTTCGTCGGCTAAAATGGACTTTAGCCGACGAAAAAAAATTTCGTCGGCCTGCTAATTAAATATTCGTCGGCTATGATACTTATTCTGGTTGCTTGGGCATCTGTGAACCGGGTTGAATCCAACTGAGACTGGAACAACTCTAGGTGTGCATACGGGCACCCCGTTCCGGCATATCTCTTAATCTTAAATGGCTTTGCTTCCGGTGGCTTTTTGTCTGCTTGAACCCGTGTGGAGAATGGGCTTGCACGGGTAATAAAGGGTTGGTATTGCTGTGGTCCCGTTCCCGAGTTAAGACGCTGCTCAAGTTGGGTCACAGTTTGTGTCAACTGTAAAAGCAGCTGGGTCTGGGCATCTGCTGGGGGAAGTGGTTGATTTAACAACGGCTCTGGAGGTGGTGGAGGTCCTGTAAGATTGTGATTAAACAAAGGATTGGAGAGATGGATAATTTGTGGATTTGGGTTAGGGTGGGTAGTTGGTGGGAGAATAGTAGGTGGGAGAATAACGGGTGGTATGTATGCACTGTCAAGAGTTCGTGGGTTTCCATAACCCGGAGAATTCCCTTCTGGGGTGATGATATCAGCAAGTCTGGCTGACGTCCCCATGGCATTCGCCCTTTGAGTTAAGGTTGCTTGAAGAAGCCCATGCTCGGCCTGGATAGTTGCTAATTACTCTCTTACCGTCATTAACTCGGCATGTTCTCGAGTAGATTGCTCCTTCTGAGCGAGAAAGTCCTTTTTCAAGAGCTCAAATGCTGCTGCCAAATCTGTTTGGCCAAACTGGGTCCCGGAGGTCCCCGGGTTATCATCCCCTGAGAAATTAAGCCTCCTAGTTGGATCTTGTTCTCCTGCCATTTCCACCGTCCTTCAAAATATTAAGCGGGAGGTCTTGAGTTCGGCTCTCAACGAGAGCACCAATTGTTTCCGGTAAACTCGCGGCCCCCTTTAGCGGGTTGCACGGTTCCAGAAATAGCGAACTTCCTTGTACTCCGAGTTTTCCTGTGTGAAGAACAAACACGTCAAAGGGGCGTCCCCGGGTTTACCGAGGGAAGCCACTCCGATGCTTAAGTCAGACACTGTCAGATAAGCAGAAAACTCAAGAGTAGTTAAGAAGTTGTCCGTCCCCTTACCGGGAGGTCCTCACCGGTATTTATAGTAGCATTAAAGGCAGCACTTTGTCCTTTTCCAATGTGGGAATAAACCCCCTTGCTTTTCCTCAATTTTACAATGAACTGGGCCCTGACAAAGGACCCAGAGTGGCTTCTCAAATCTGACTGGGCTTTAATCCTGTAAACAGTACTTCAAGCATAATAAACGATGCACATTTAATAATCGACCACACTTATGTGTTATTTCTTGAATTGTAACCCGGTAAAGGAGAAATATTAGGTTCCACCTATAAACAAAGGCTAAACTGGTAATTGACAAACTCAAAGCATTTTCAAAAAGCTAGTTTGCCAAACAGGTTGTCTCTACTTCTACCATTCACAGCACTTATAAAAAGTCAATTTACCAAACACTCAGCAGCTTTGTTTGTCAGCTGCTTATTTTCAGAATAAGCCACAGTCAGCTTATTTTCGAAGCCACAGCTGTACCAAACAGGCTCCCTTCGCTCCTCCTGTTTTGCAGCTAAATCCGTGACAACATGAAATTACAAAATTACCCTTCCGTTAACAAACGTTTTTGCCAAGAAATAAAAACGTATAAAGTGATGGGGAAATGTGAGAGACGGAGTCGATTCCTTTCTCCACTTGGCGAAGGAGCTTGTGGGACAAGACTCGTATAAAACCTGAATCGACTCCCGTCAACAGCCAGGAGGAGCCTTACACTCTTCCCCTTCCTCTCTGAAAGTGTAATCCTTCTTCTACTCTCTTCCTCCTTCTTTCTAGGGTTTCTACTTCCGATTCATGTAAACTTTTTCATTCAAAACGAGCCCGTTTTGTGGTTTCTGATTTTACACTGTTTGTGCGTACCACCTGTTCGATGAAATGCCATTGCGAAAATGGTTTCCTTTTTCTTTTTGCTTTTGTTTTTCTGGGTTTAGTTTTTGGTTTTGTTTATCAGTTTCTGGCTGACACAGTGTTCATATTGGTATTGTTTATGATGGGTCTCTTTTATTTTTTCAAAGGTTGAGTCTTGAGCTTGATAATATGATTTGCTTTGCTTATCGGTTATTGCTAGTTATAGTTTTTGGTTTGTTTGTTAGTCTCTGAGCTGACACGGTGGTCATATTAGAGTTCCTTGTTGGTAATTGCTAGTTTATTATTGACCTGGCAAGCGTAAGCATATATAAGCCTTCAGATTAGGAGGACCCGAGTTAAGTGTAGTTTATGATGGAACTCAAACTCAAGTGGTAGGATATAATGTTTGGTTTATGAGCTGTATATTGTAAAAAGAATGCGGTGGTGTGTTTGAATGTGACTAATATGATTTTTGTGAAAATCTGAATGGATCACTTTGTATACCAATGCTAGTTTGGGTCTGTGGGTGTGTGGTCTCATAGAGGAGTGACATTTTCTCTTGTCTATTCTTTTTTTGCGTTTGTCAGGGAAGCGGGAGCGGAGTCCTGATGTCTTTGTTTATTGGCAACCTATCAGCTCGCACCCGCGGAGAGGATATTCAGCGTCTCTTTAGCAAGTTTGGACATTGTACCTTTACTCGGAAAGAACGCTATGGGTTTGTAGTATATGATTTCCCGCAGGAGGCAGAGAAGGCTTTAAGAGCACTAAGGGGTAGGTATATCTGTGGGGAGCCTTTAGTACTAACATGGTCAAAAAAACAGCCTATACCTTTCCAGGGACATCAAAGAGATGCTAGAACCTACAAATTACATGAGAGGCATTCTGCCAGGTGGAGAGACTTTGCTGGTAGAAGAATGAGTTCAAATGACTGCAGAGATTACAGATTGGATATGAAGCAACCTGATACTGATGGTGTTAAGGGTGATTATGTGTGTAATGGACGCAGAGGTGATGTTAAAGTTGATAATAGCAAACATCATAATCTGAGGGAAGGTCTTCCGGTTGATGGTCTTACTAATGTAACTGAGCTAGTGGACACTGCCAATCACACTGACCATGAGGTGGAATTTGACCGTTATGTACCTTGCAGAAGTCATGAAGGGGAAGATGAACACGAAAACCGTCAGATGGGATATTCTGGTTGTGATTCTGTTGCACAAAGTCCTCAAAAGGATGGAAGGATAGTGAAAATCAGTGGCACTACTTTGAACCGTCATAATGATTTAAAACCACAGAATGCTTGCTTCAGCTGTGGGGATTTGGGACACAAGATCCGCGATTGTCCCAGAAAGTACTCCTTTGGAAGAAAGCCTACAGGGTTTGATCACAGGAAGGATGATGCTATTGGTAAAACTAGCAGACGTGAAGCTGAACTAGACAGATTTGGATCAATGTCATGGGAGAATCTACGGTTGAATAAGAATACTGCTTCAGGACACAGGAAGAGAAGGAGTGCAAGTGCTTCAGGAAAAAGTCAATTGTTGATCAACAATGGAATATCTCCTGTAACTGTTAGTAAGGAAACTGACAGGACTGAAATGAAGGATCGTGGGCGAAAGAAGAGAAGTAGATGGGAAGGCAAATCTCCAAAAAGAAATAGTGCTAAGAAAGCGAGGACAGTTCCATCACCACCTCAATCTGATTACCCTGCATCCAAGTCTTATGCAGCTTCTCAATCATCAAAGTCTGTGTCAAAATCAGTATCTATGAGGGGACGGTCCTTGTCATCTGACTCAAGATCCAGCTCAAAATCAATAAGTTCCAAGTCTACGTCAAGGTCAAGCTCATTTTCATCGTCCTCTAAATCACTAAGCTGGTCATCATACAAGGCACATGTAGATCTTCAAAGTCCTGAAAAGAGACAGCCAATAGGAGGGGATGCCCTGACTGTTCATACTCCAGGTTCTGATGTTGCTTGGTGTCTATCTCCAGGGGTTTCAAAGGAGAAGATTGATCCAGAAAATTCTGGACTGGTGGTGGGTGGAAATCAAGTGAAGGAGCCAGCTTCTGAAATTCATGTCAATGATTGCAATGGGCATTCAACTTGCATATCATCAGAGGAGATGTGCATGGTTCTTAAGCACTATGGCATGGAACTTCCAGAAGAAAGTGAAAGACACTTACCGATAGAGGAGTATCTTGGTTCAGCTCGCCTTTGGCCATGGGAGATTATCTATTACAGGAGGCTGAAAAAAGGACTAGTTTCGGCTAAGAACTATGCAAGGCGAGTTTCTCAGAACCAACAGTTTGGCATTGTTGATAAGTATGTCCGAAGCAGTAGTGGATGGGGGGAAATAGGTCAGGATAACGTTTGAAGGGTCCACCCTTAATGCACAAGTTACTTTTGTTAACAAAGGTAGTACCTGACGGCTCTCTATTTTTGAACTTCACAAGCTGCAACTGAAGTGTGTTTCTGATGATGTTTTGAACAGGTAATTTTGATGAATATGTTCTCTATTATAATTAACTTATGACTTGATAGCTTTCCTCCTCAATCATTTTTATGATGCTGGTGGATAACAAATTTTCTGTTATACAGGTTTTAAAAAGGGGTGACAACTTAGTGTAAATGCTTCCTGATCTAATGTGCCTTTGCCTATTACTTGTGTTTTCCTCTTTGTAATGTTGCATCCACTGCTGAATGTTATTTCTAATTTTTTCTGAATGTTTGTTTTGTACAGTGCATGTGATATTTTTTTTCCATTTAAGTTCCTACGCAAGCCTAGGTTTAGAATTTCAGAAATTTCATTTGAGGGGATCCTGCGGCGGTACTAAATTTTATCAAACCCTTTTTTTATTTTTTATGTCCCCGTAAGATAAAATAGATGCACTGCCAAGCCCATTTGATCTGATCCAGTCTAAACCAAGCCCATTTTTAACTCTATGGCAACCAAGCCCATTTTGATAGATTCAAAACCAGTATAATAATTTTTATTTTGGAATGAAGAGGGAATGAGGGGTATATACCTCAAAAACTAATGACAATGATCAGTACTGAACTGTTTGGTAAGAAATGAAGATTACTTTCTGTATAGGCTTCAGAGGAGAGGTGAGATCATTCTAGACCTGTAATGAAGTCCTATCCACAATCTATCTAATGATATTAGTCCTTCTCAGTAATGTTGGTTCATTGAAAATTGAAGGAGTGTTGGTGAATCTTTCTTTTGTACTATCTGCATTGTTCTTTTGCTTGTTATACTTTTTACTGAAAGTACGACTCATAACGGATCACCACATTCATAACAATTGATTTCTCCCTCTTTCATTGTATATCGTTTCTTCTGATCTGTGTTCATTTAGCATTACTCTTTCCAACTTTGGTAAGCATTTAAATTGGTTTGCATCTATTGTAGCCTTATGCTTCCTTTGGCCCGAAAACTTAAATTGCATTGATGCTTACCATCCAGACTTGTACTTCTGATACCTCTCAATTTACTTGACATGCTAATGCCAACTCATGGAATGGCCTACTGAGATAAATTCCTGTTTCATTTCATGGTGAGAACTTATTTTCTAGAAGGATGAAAAAGTAAATATTTTTCATGACAGCATTATTTAGTTTCTTTTCAAAAAGAATTATTCTGAAATTGTATTTGTTGCTAGTTTTTGATAAGTAGTTTTTTTAATATTTTTTCTGTTTTTAAGTTTGGGACAGTATACGTGAAAGTATATATGAAACATGGCCATGACAGGAAACAGAGAGGAGACAGATATTCTTTTCTATAATTGACTTAAATATTTGAATTAATTACAAAACACCACCCGAACTATGATGTTATTTTCATTTACATACCTAACTATCAAAAACTTGCATTTTGATACCCAAAGTTTCATTCTGTTAACATTTTGATACCCAAAGTTTCATTCCGTTAACATTTTGATACCATGACTACTAACACCGTTAAATTTTGAGGGCATTTTCGTCATCTCGATAAGTATTTCATTTTTTTCATTTACTTTAACAAAATAATTTATTTTGGTGGTGTTATGTTATTATTTCTTATTTTTATTGACTTTTAATTTATCTAATTATAATGAATTCAGTTGTAGTATTTTATTTTATTTTGCTCAACATGTAAATCCAATATATATATATATATAGTTGTAGTATTTTTTTATTTTGCTCAACTTTTACCACTATGGTTGCAAAACAAATATAATTTTAGAGTTTTTTTTTGTTTTTATATATTTTTATTAAATTAAATTGTTTTATTTGTATTTGATAACCTCAAAAAATAAATTGTTTTGTTTAAGTAAATGAAAAAATAATATATATTGAGATGACAAAAATACCCTAAAAAATTAACGGTGTTAGTGGTCAGGGTATCAAAATGTTAACGGAATGAAACTTTAAGTATCAAAATGTTAACGGAATGAAACTTTAGGTATCAAAATGCATGTTTTTGATAGTTTGGTACGTAAATAAAAATAACATCATAGTTTAGATGATGTTTTGTAATTAATTCTAAATATTTTACCCATGTTTGTTGTAACTGCCTAGCTAGCAATACATTATTGAGTCTTTGACAATGTTAGGCTTGGATGGTCTAAATTGTTAGCCTTTGCCTATAGTTTGACTATGATTGATTTATACAATTAATAAGGCACATTACATCTTATTAAGCACTACCTTATGTCTTGTTGGTTGTGGACCCTTTGTTCTTTAGATTTTGGTGTCACACCATTTTCCTTCTTAAAGATCAGAAGCCATTACTGGTCTGCATCAGGAAATAGATGGCTGTGGTTCTGCTACATAGATAATCTAGAAGAAAAGGATCCTGAAAGGGTATTTTAGCTCTGAAAGGTCAGTACCTAGGACCTCTTCGGATGTTGTTTCCTTGCCATGATATCCCCCATTCTGCTGTTAGACTATTGACCTGGATATTTTTTTTTACCTCAATGACTTTGGGTAAAACGTTCCGGTACTAATTGACCCTGTATTATTCAAACGTAATCATACACATAAAATTCCGAATTATCTGTCAACATAACATGTCATGCTGCGTGTGAAGGTTATGAAACGCCAGTAACTCTTATCGGTTATTTGTGTTCCCTATATCATTAATGCGCAGTTTCTAACCAGTGGGTGTTGTATGAGTTGGGGAAAAAAATGAAACCAGGGAGAACAAAGATTGAATCACGAAAACAAGGATGAGGAGGTTGAGCTTTATTGAATAAGAGAGAATCGATAAGGAGGTGAAAGGTAAGAGGTATAGTGGTATTGGTAGTGTTTATTTGGTCAACTACTACTCGCTAAAAGATTTATGGTCAATCACCTTTGAATTTAGATCTAAAGGTGGAGAATAAAACAACTTAACTTTTAAATAATACTCTTCATCTTTAGATCTAAATTCAATGTTAATTGATCATGAATTTCTTAGTAACTAGCTGACCAGGTGAACACGACTGATAATAGTATACCAACTTGCCAAAACAAACAGAAATTGGTAAACAGAAAGATGGCATTTATGAGATTTTTAACAGAGTGAAAACGGCAGAATCAAACTTGGAATTTAAGAAAAATAAGAAAAAGAAAAAAATAAAATAAAATAGAAGGGAGTGAAGGTGGAATTAAATTTGTATTTATTATCTGACGTAATACCCCTCTTTATGCTCAACTGTCTCAATTACTCTTGCATTTATGTGATTTTAATGGTCTGTCAATCTAATAATATCGTCCTCCCTCGTTATATTTCAATGTTCGAACTACCCAAACCACCCCACATTTTCTCATTTTACACAATTATCCCTTTACGCTCTGCCAAATAAATTCACATCACATATATCTGTAACATTTGGTTACAAGCAGATACGAGTTATTTGGCGACATTGTTGGTTGTGTTAGATATGGCCTAGTCCTAAACACCTAATATGGACAGATGCCCGTGTCATGGATCTTAGGGCCTTCAATGGCTCTTTGTAACGTTGTAAAGTTTGTTAAACTCTTTTGAACATGTTCGCCAGCAATCTGATGTGGGAGCGCAGTTCGTTGAAACTCAATCAATGTGAAACTTTCATCTATCGAATGTATCGAGTGTCACACGATTGA
Organism: Comarum palustre; assembly: GCA_951800085.1. NCBI lineage: Eukaryota > Viridiplantae > Streptophyta > Magnoliopsida > Rosales > Rosaceae > Comarum > Comarum palustre. The sequence goes on from OX637572.1 coordinate 28,809,444, forward strand.
CCCTCATTGAAATATGTATTGAAATTTTGAAGTTTAGACAAGGTGAAATCTACTCAATGTGATTCTTCTATCTATCAGACGTTACACAAATGACACAATTGAAATATAACGAAATTTTGAGGTTGACCATTGTGTCCAGCCTAGGAGATTATTAGGTTATTGCTCAAAAACAAATCCCTTACTATCTTCTATTTATTGCGAGAAAAAACGTTACGAGGACAGATTAGTCTTCAAAAAAGAAAAACACATAAAAATCGTATTTACGAAAACATATACGTCACCAGAGTTGTACTTACAAAAATATATAAGTGACAAGAACAACAAGCACAAAAAATAAGATTCAAACTCTAATCATGATCTTGCGTTTGTGTCCTCACACCCCTATGTTTGGGTAGGGTCTCATGTTGCAAATCCCCCATAAACTTGCAGAATAAGTTGAGCAAACGTTCATGGACCTGAGTGGGTCCAAAGAGGTACCAGTTTCACCTGCAAACCAGGTTCGATGAAGCTCCATGGCATAGAATTTTTGGTTTCAAGTTTCATGTGTCCAAGCGCAGAAAACATTTGCAGAACAGTTGTACTGTTCTCTGCGTCAGTCGCAGTAAAATTATGTGGCCATTTTTGGTTTCTGATCGATTACATATATATAAAAGGAAATAGAGGGAGAAAATAGAAAAAGGCAAAATAACCTAACATTTTAGATACCATGAAATTTTTGGGCAGTTACAGTTAATCACCGGTTTACAAGTCTTCTGCTAAGAAAAGCTGCAGAAACCCCCCAAATCGCCCATCATTCCATAACCTAATGCCTAAGATTAGCAAAAGATAAAACCAAACAGGTAGTGCTATTCATGCTCCATTTTTTCTTTTTCTTTTTTTTCTTCCATTGCTGATCGACACTGATCAAAGCTAATCCCCACTCTAAATAGAGGGGATTCGATGCAGCTAAAAATGGAGCGGAAATAGCAAAACCCCCAAAAGGGAAAAAAGGGATGGAAAAATAGAAACAAAGGAAAGAAAAAGAAAGAAAGAGCCTCCTAATTTGAAGTCCCTACTAAACTTGCTGAAATAGCAAAACCTTTAGCTCTCTCTTTCTCTCTCAAACTCATTTAGCTCTTCCTTGTCTTCATGGTGGTGTTGTTCTCATGGAGGAAGTCCAGCAGAACAGTGCTCTTGCATTTGGGGCATTTCGGGTCGTCCTCGGATAGCATGACGTACATGAGACACCTGGGGCACCCCACCAGCACCATGGAAGTTGCTTCGGGGCTGTTGGAGTACCTCATGTTGTTGTTGTTGTCATCCTGAGTCAGCTCCGACGACACGCATGAGCTCGGAGGGGACGTCGGGGACATGGTGGATGATCGTCCTGGGGACTCAGCCATAGGGTTGTGCCTTGCCGGGGAAAGGTTGAGCTTCAGATCAAGCTTTGGACCGCCTCCGTTTCTGCGACTCATGATTGCCTATACAAACCAAAGATCAACAAAATTCAGACATAGGAATTGGACTTGATGAGATTATTTGTACAAATTGATAAACAGTAGGACTAATATACCTTAAGGAATTGAGAGACGTCTAGCTAGTGAAACAGGGGAGAAACAGAGTGTGCAGGGGTAGCTCTGAACCTAACTGATGGAGAGGTTGGTGAGGAAGAAGCAGAGGGTTAGGCAAGAAGCATGCCAAGCTCAGGAAACATAGAAAAGGTCATGGTGAAGTGGAATGGAGCTCACAATACCATTATATATAGTACAAGGGAAGTGAAGGAGAGGAGGAGACTCAGGAGAGGAAGATGGATTTTCTTTATTGCCTAATTTAATTATGAAGGGAGAGAGAGGTGGAGAGAGAGAGACTGAATAGAATTGAATTGAAGTATTTGATAGAGAAGAAGAGTGTAAGTTGAGGCCAGAAAATGTATTAATGGTTTGGAAAGATCCAAATAAGACTGCAGGAAATGGAAATTAGCAGTAAATATTGCAATTATAAAGTGCAGGAAGGGCTTCTTTCATTCATTGCATTACAAGGTAGTCGGTGTTTAATGGCAAAGCCAATACAGCGCAGGAAAAACCCAATGGCTTTAAAGCTAAAACCTCCCCCAACCCTCCAAAATTGAATTAAAAACCAAAAAAAAACTCAAGAACAGCTCTCAAACCTCCATAGCTACAATTTTCAATTATATCTCCAGAATATCAAAGACTTCATAAATGACAAGCCTTGGAAAATTGAAGTGTAACAGCTAATCCAACACACACACACACACACACACATATATATATATATATATATATATATATATATATATATATATATATATATATATATATATCTCAACAGCGGGGTCTTCTACGGTACCCTGATGTATCTCATACCTTTATTATTATTTTTATTTAATAAACTGAAAAGGTTTTGAAGTTATCAAATTACAAATTGACATATGTCATTTTCAAAAAATTAAATATACCATTTTACAACACATTCTTTCTTAATAGGTAACATTGTTTAAATTCGTGCTACAAATATTGTCAAAAAGTAAATTACTGTTTGGGAAACTACAATTACCACTTTTGACAACATTTATTGTAGTTATTGTAATTAAGTGATCAAAGATGTAAATACTATATTTGGACAACTTTTATCAAATGGAGAACATTGATTATCCTCTTTCAAATAATTAGTTCTTGTTACAGTTTTTGAATTAATTACTACAAATTACAGAAAATTATAATGTTTACATCAATAGTTGTGAATTGTGGTAAAATGTGTAGTTATTATATTAATCATTTCATTAATGACTAAAAAATAATAGTTTACTACATGGACAACACACTTGTTGTTGTCTTTGTTAAATTGTCAATAAACTAATACTTTAGTTAACGATCAATAATTACTGTAAATTAAACAAAAGTTATTGATTTTATATATATTATTACAGGTTGTGATAAAATATGTAGTAATAGTAGTAACTAGTTGATTAATTAAAAAATATAAAAATTTATCACTCTGACAACAAACTTGTTGTCATATTTGTTAAAGTCGTCTATAATTTGTATTTTAGAATAACTGAGCTAATTACTAAAAATAGAACAAAAGTTACCGTTTTTACATCAATTTTTTTGAATTGCTAAAAAATATGTGATCATTTTAGTAATGAAATGACTACTAATAAATTATAAAGATTTACCACTCTGATAACAAATTTGTTATCATACTTGTGAATTGTCCATACGTACATTAGTACATAGGTTGTAGTACAGTAATTACTACAATTAGAACAATATTATCTATTTTTTATACTAATTGTTGTGTTTGTCATAAAATGCATTTAAGAAGAATAATAATTAATTAAGGAAACTACTAACAATATGATTAATTTGTATATAACTAAATAATTCCTCAAAAGCCTAGATTAGAAAGTTTATGATTTTGATATGGAAATAATGAAATTGTCAACCATACATTGATAATTAACCATTAATTAGAGATATTAATTCGTGATTGACAAAATTAATTAGTAAGAAAATTTATATAACTAATAGTAATTAGGTGATCTATATGGATTTTTTTTCAAAAGTTATCTTTAAAAGGAAAATAATGTATTGATGAATTATCAATTGATAATCAAATATTAATTAGTTTTAATGATAATTAAACTAAAGGATGTGCTTAGGTTAGAAGGTTATGATTTTGTCACCATATATATAATTGTCCATTGATAATTATGTTAAATATTTAAAATTGTTAGATATATTATTAATTCAAAGGTCTAAAATATTCATTAAAATAAAGATATGACACACGTTTAGATACGGTAGAAAATTCATTTCGGAAAAAAATTTAATCAAACACTAAAGAACACCAGCCAATTACCCATAATTATACCAGAAGCCATGCATATCTATTTCTATTTGGTAGCTGAGTAAATACCATTGACCCTGTTTTGAATTTGCGAGAACTTTCAATTTAAACGGTGCAACAGTTTGTTCTTACTTATCTCTTCAAACTTAATTTTATTTCGACAAACTTACTTACTGATCTAAGAAGGTTGAAATTAGCTGAGCTAGTGATACATATGTATTGTCAGGTGTATGTGTCCTCTTTGGTTGGCGAACAAGACCTATCAGAGAAATTAAGTTGGTATCAAATCTGCTAATACTAATAAATTTACACAGTTTTCTCGTGTATCTAGGTCTTCTTCATTGATCTATTGATAAAGAAAGGAAGGTTGATAATGATAATAGCTAGGGTTCTCCCTTTCAAGTTTTTAACCAGAAGGTACTTACGTACTCGAGAGCTTAAGAAATAGATCGAGCTTCTATGATTAGGGTTTCCCTTTGTAATAGGGCATCCAAAATCATTATCCGTGATCCAAGAAAACCCTTTGCTTTTTGTTTGATAGGGTGCCCAAAACCTCCTTTAAATCTAACTAACATAATGAAAAATTGTTTAAATTACTGAAGATATAAGCAACATACATCTACTTTAATTAAACTTGTTTAAGTTATTTCATAAATGATTAGGCCAAAGATGGGGAGTGTGATTTGCACGGTGTAGTTTAGCATGGTCAATACTCAATTTGAATGAATTGAGAGGAGGGGGTGCATTGAGGTGTGCCGTCTAAATCTCGCCTTATGTCATTTTTTGACTAAATGTTGCTTCTAAAGAAGAACAAAATAAAGAATGGTCTGAACTTTTAAATCGTTTGAATCATATAACTGTTGAGAAATCACAATACTACATACTACGAAGTATGATATACTTCAAACACACTTTTTTACATTCTGATGATTTGTTTTTTGTTCAGAGCACTGTAGGCCGTACATTTAGTTTGCTTATACTTTAGAACTAGTACAAGTGAGTTGCCAAGTCCCCAAAAGGACGAAGTATATGAATTATGAAACTGTACGTGTAGTGGTGAATGAAACTTTGTAGTAGTGTAATGTATAGGAAATCGTAAGATAATGTATATAAACAAATTTCTCTTCTTAGATTGAATCTTCATATATAAAACAATGATGATACCTTCGTATTTAATTCTACTCACACGTAAGTTGCAAGAATTGGTTTAGTGAAACATCGTTGGCTTCAACGTCAGATTATTGATGAGCCCTTGTCTCAATGTTGAAGAGATGAGCATGAAAACAATTTACGATAAGATTTGAGTACGAATTTCTTTCCTTATAAATTTTTGTTTTTAATCTGATTACAAGTTCGTGAGTCGAACTTATAATCTCTTCCTTAATAAGAGAAGACTATACTGCTAGACCAAATTGTACTGAATCCTTATAAAATTTTAGAAATTATTTTAAAATTTGGTAAAGGATATCAATAAATTATGGCCAACGTCTACATTTCCATATACATATACATATATACAGTCTTTATCCAGAGCAGAGCCCATTTTGTCTCATTTTCAGATAAGATTTTTACAACTTCGCATTTCAATGTCTAGAACACAATGTGTAGATCATTTCTGTCAAGTTTAATCAAATTCGATCATCACTTAAGCTTCCCTCTATCTCTCTACCAAACCTTAGGCTTCTTTAGTGGCGTAGCTAGACATCTCACTTAGAAGGGTCAAATTTGATTAACGAAAAAAATTATGATCTTCAATTACTCTTTAGCAACAACACGATTTTTCTTTAAAAAGTGACACAAACTTAATTTCAACAATGTTCTTTATGCCAATTCAAAATGAAAACGCGTAATCGAACAAACTATTAATTCATCTCCTATAAACTTCAGATTTTTAGAATTTCAATATGTTATTTTTGAGACATAATGTACGTCAATGTATGGTAAACATCAATGTGTTGTTTCCATTTAGTTTATTTATAAAAAATAAAAAAAAATCATAAATGAAATTTAAAGCATTAAATTACATATTAGTAGGGATCAATAAGGTAAAAAACCCTTGACACGGTTTGTCTTAATTGGATTAAGTATTTAAAATAGTATAAAATTTTATTTTATTATTATTGAAGAATATTAAAGACTGATCAAAGATTTCTTAAAGGAGAAAAGTCAATTTATGTTTCATTTCTTTTAATATCCGATACAGACTAAGATTAATTATTTTTTCTTAAAATTAAGAGAGAACAATTGACCCCATTGTCCTCTCCCTAGCTACGCCCTTCGGCGTCTTGGCTTGGGCACCTATCAATAATGTCAATCACCATCACCGTGTACATCATCAACCTTTGCCTCTCTGCATCTTCTATCTACAATCTGTCAACCATCCTCAAGCAAATCAACTCTCACCTCTTAGTAGAAACATAACTTTGTTAGCCTTCGACGAGGTTCCGAAAGAAATCTTCATGGTGGAGGCATCCATGGTGTTTTCTTCTTTGGGTTGTCTTCTAGATCTGAAACTAAAACAACATCAGGAATGACTTAGAGTGGTGTTGCTGGTGAGAAGCCTTCGCTTGTGAAGGCCATGATGGAACTATGAATGGTGGTGGAAGAGCTTTTGTTAATGACGGTGGTGGCATATGCAGCAGCAACGGCGTGCTAGGGTTTACGTACTCATGGGATAGGCAGCAGCAACGCAATCTTTATCTCAAAATCATTAACACCTTATATATGTCGTGTTCTTATTCAAGAGTTACTCTTGAGGCGTATTGGTAAAGATACAATGTCTCCATATGTGTTCATATGTTTATTAACGAAGGTCTGACAGTGACTAGATACACTGGGGTACATGCCCCATATATATATATATATATATGAAAATGCTGGCTGTATTACACTTTTTGAGGCCTGTGGTGAAAATCTAATTAGTTAGCAGCAACAAGCTTATGTGTTCAAACCCTCATGAGCATTTCTAACCCTTTTCTTTTTTGTCTTTTTTTTCTTTATTTTATTGATTTCTTCGTTGTATTTCTTTTTCTGGTATGGAAGTTTTTGTTCTTTTCACCGGTTAGTATAATGTTTTTTTATAAAACATTGATATTTTTTTATAAAACATTGATATTTTATAAAATATAACCCTCTTTCAAACAAAAGTAAATAATAAAAAGTTGGGTGACAAATTTGTTACAAACACAACTTATTTCGTCCAATTAATACCACGCATTGGATTTTGCATGCAATATATACAACGTGCACAAAATAATATTATCCATGACACTCTATTTCAATTTTGATCAACTCAATGAGTTGACCCTCCTTTTCAGGATCTTGTAATGGAATTTTGGCCAACCTTTTCTTTTGTTTCGGCTTAATATATGAGATTTGTAAGATCCCTAAAATATATGATGAGCACAAACAATCAGAATAACTGAGTACAACTGTACAAGTCTATAAGAGCCATCAGGGCGGCGAGATTCTAACCGGACAAAACGTAAGAACTAAAGCATAAGGCGGGGATGCATATTCTACCCGGTATATATATCCTCATCCGACAGGAGAGACCGGACTCATATCGCACACAGTTCTATAGTCAATAAGTAGACGCGAAATGTTTCTCTCTCCCGAAAAAAAGAGAGAGTGACTAGGGTTTCACAAGGAGCTTCCAAGCCCTTGTCCGGTTGCTCCCGTGTCAAGACAAGCTTCGTGCTTGTCGGTGTACTGTGAGTGTAGCCGAACGAGGAAGTTAGTGGGCTATCTCGATCTTGAATGATTTACAATCGCTCCTGGGATTTGTCGTTGTCATGAAAGTGGTGGTGGATGTCATTTCCTTTCTCTGGCAACCGCTGTTAGTAGGGCTGAGCATATTCTGACTGCACCGGTTTTGAGCCCAAACCGTATCTAATCCGAATCATTCAGATTTATAAAATCTTCATCCGAATCCGAAATTTGGTTAGTCGATTATTCAGATCATCAGAAAACCGGATCGGATCGGTTTCGGATTTCACCCGAATTTAGAAATCCTCCGGCACCGGCTCCACCAACTGACCTTCGCTTCCGGTCATTTTCGTCTTCAAATACGCCAAAACCTGCCTGACGGCGTTCTTAAACTACAAATCCAAACCAGAAATTCATCAAAATCAACAAACTAACGAAATCGAAAAATCTAATTCCACGAGATCAGATCGGAACGGATTTGATCGGAGTCAGGGCAGAGCGGAGCTTGGCGGGAAGATTAGAGACGAAGTCGCTGAGATCCTTCATGTCAACGACGAGGTGCTTAGGATTAGGGTTTGAGAGACTGAGAGTCTGAGAGAGTGAGAGGCGAGAGAGAGGCGTAGAGTAATAGGATTAGGGTTTTTTTTTCCTATATATAGTGGTTTGTGATCAAGTGTGGGAGGCTGCATAGTAGAGATCAGAAGAGCTAATAAAATGGTGACACTTGTTAAATATATATATATATATATATATATATATATATTAAAAAAATTCAGTTTTTTCAGACCGGTTTTTAGGCTAAATCGAAACCAACCCGGTTCAAACCGGATCAGATCAATTTAAGCCATTTTTGACCCGTTTTATCGGTTATCCTGTTTGTGTTTTTTGGATGTTTTTTGGTTGAAAACCGGATTTTTTCCCACCCCTAGCTGTCAGGTTAGGCGGTGGGATGTGGTTTCGCAGGATTGGGATCAGATTGGGACTCTCCGATTAGATTTGAATGCTTGAGACCATGCCAAGGACGAGGAGGCGTTGAGGTGCTAATGGAGGGCGAAGCAAACATGCACGGAAAATTGACGGTTGGCGACGCGGTCGCTGGTGGTCCGTTGTTGAAGGAGGCGGTGACGGTGGCTTGGAACGTGTTGAAGGTGTGGTGGCTGGTTCAGTTTGTACTTTGCTAGGGTTTGAGCCTTGTGAGTCTTTGAGCTTAGTTTGTGCCCATGCTTCATTTTTTTTATTTTTCATTTTCTTTTTTGAGTCTAATACCCTTCCGCTCTTTGGTAGGGTGTAGTGGGTCTTGGCCCTGTATTCCTTGTTCTTTAGGTTGTTACACGATTTAACCCAATTGCACGAGTATTAATGTACACCATGAAGGTCTTAGACGGATATATTGCTGGGTTGAATTTGTAACTTCTGTTTGTTCAAGGTGTTGAAGTCTAGACTAGTAGAAACTATGGTTAGGAAGATGGTTTCATGTGCATTTGGTGCACTACCTGAGCAATGACTGTAATAGGTAATCCTTGGATCCTTTAGATTGAGCGAGAGAGCTTGTAATGATCTTTTCGATCGATAAAGGTTTTCCATTCCTTTTAAAAAAAACTAGACGCGAAATACCTTCAACTAGAACATGAATTAGTAATTTGTAAATTACTTTTGACCAAAATGTACTTTTCTTATAGTCAAGTGTGTGTGCGCTTTTCAAATGTTGGACCTTCATAGGATATGTACATAGAAACTTCACAATCACTCATCACATTCTCTTAGTCAATTGACTACTATAAATACACTACTTAATGGTGAGAGAGGAATCAAAATGCCTCAAATTTTCCAATGTTATATATCGAGAATTCTTATACGCACTAAGGTGTAAGTAAACCAAGCAACTAAGATACAATTTAAGTTTTTTATTTGATTCATTCACTCACGTGACACTATTTTATATATATACACACACGAACATTGTGAACAAAATGGAAACCCAAAAAAACTAGTCCAAATGATTCAAATACAGGAAGACCCGAAGTTGAAGATGAGGTTCTCTTATTTTATGAGTGTGTAATTTGATCAAATCAAACATAAAAGGCTAGAGGCAAGAATTGAGAAAGAACCTAAAAACTAAACAGTCACTACCAGAAAAACTACTTTAGCCGACGAAAATAATTCGTCGGCCTGCTGCAAAATTTCATCGGCTAAGAAGTCGTCGTGAAAAGGTTGTTGACTATACTTTAGTCGACGAAATAAATATAAATCATCACTTAAAGTCTGGACTTTAGCCGACGAAGAAACTTTTCGTTGCTTAAAGTCTGACTTTAGGCAACAAATTTTTGGACTTTAGGCGACGATATTTCGTCACCGGAAACTTCCTCTATTAGTTATAATGGTTGCTCGAGTAAACCTTAGCCGACGAAATTTCGTCACCTAAAGTGTGCAACTCGTCGGCTAAAGTTTGAATTTTGTTGCTTAAAGTTTGAATTTTTTTGCCTTAAGTTTGAAATTCGTCGGCTAAAGTTGGAATTTTGTCGCCTAAAGTTTGAATTTTTTCTGGTAAAGTTTGCATTTCGTCAGCTAAAGTTTAAAAAATAATAATTATTTTTATTTCTTTTACTTTCGATTAATTTTTTTTCTTCATTTTTCTGCCACCACACCACTGTCTAGAGGTGTTTGGAGGAGAAGGAGGAGCCGCGGTGGTAGAGAAAGAGAAGGAGGAGAAGGAGAAGGAGAAGAAGGAGGAGTTGCCGCCGAAGAATGAGGAGGAGGAGGAGGAGAAGGAGAAGGAGAAGGAGAAGGAGAAGGAAGAGGAGTGTCGCCGGAGGAGGAGCCAAAAAGGAGGAGTTGTCGCTGGGGAGGAGGAGATGCCGCTGGAGGAGGAGGAGGAAGAGATATGAAGAGGATGAGGGAGAGAGAGATGAAAGAAATAGAAAAAATTCAAAATTTTTAGAGGGAATTTTGCCTAAAATTTTTTTTAGGTACTTTAGCTGACGAAATAACACATGTCGTCGGCTATACTTTAGTCGATGACACGTGGTATTTCGTCGGCTAAAATGCATTTTACTGACAAAATTACCACACGTGGTGTTCGGTGTCCGATTGACTATTGTGATACCAATTTGGAAAGGGAACTACCAATATCGGAAAACCACTTTAGCCGACGAAATTTTTTCGTCGGCTAAACCCTAAAATTCGTCGGCTAAAGTCTTAGCTGACGAAACGTCATTTATTTAGCCGACGAAGAAATTTTTCGTCGTTTAATTTCTGGACTTTAGCCGACGAATTTTTGGAGCCGATGCAATTTTATTAAATTTCGTCGGCTATAGCTATTATTTTTATTTATTTATTTATTTAATTTTAGCCGAAGAATTTTATAAAATTCGTCGGCTAAAGTTATTAATTTTTTTTTAAACTTTAGCCGACGAATTTTAGGGTAATTCGTCGGCTATAGTTATTATTTTTTTTAACTTTAGTCGATGAATTTTATTAAAATTCATCAGCTATAGTTATTTTATTTTTTGCATATTTTTTTTCTTTTTTTTCCTTGTATTTTTGATTAATCTTTGGCGACGAAAAATATGTCATCGCCTAAGAATGACCCTCTTAGGGGACGACAAATCTGTCGTCGCCTAAGAGATACCCTTTTAGATAACGATGGTTAGGATTTAGGCGACGAAACTTCCTGTTGTCTCCCAAGACTGGACCTTAGGCGACGAAGAAATGGCCTTAGGCGACGATTTCAGTTTTCGTCGCTTTAAATTTTACCTTAGGCGACAATTTTTGGCTGTTAGGCGACAACACATATTTTCGTCGCCTAAAGTTCCTCTTAGGCGACGAAATTTGCTTTCGTCGTCCTTTTTCGACTCTCTTCGTCGCCCAATGGCCTTTTTTGTAATGTATAGACCTTTTTGTCCATACAAGTCCGTTTAGGAATTAAAAATGCAGTTTTTCTATTTTTAGATAATTATTTAACACACGGAAAACACCCATATCTACATCTATATGAGGTATTTTGGTCGAAGCTTCAACACAACAAATTCTCACTATGATGAGACGCAACCACCCATCTAACAATTTTAGGACATTTACCCCTCAAAGATAGGACTTCTATAGAGATAAATAATGGTAAATACGGTTGTCCGCTACTATCAGCACTGAGACGTTACCCGAATTACATGATTTTTCAACCCTAGACGTATTTCACTATTCCTGTCATATCTTATTTCACGACTTTTTTGAGTTTGAAGATTCTACATAGAGTTTGTTTTTGAAATGAAATATTTATTTAAAACTTGGTAACCAAATTATACAACATTAGTGGCCACAACATGATTCCGATGATCAAATTTGAGAAACAAAAAATTCGACCGTCTGATATGACCATCATGATAAAATACATGTATGGAAAAAATTCAACGTGATCCGAAAAAGTTAAGAGCTCGATCCGGATGGTCAATCTCGTAAGTGAAATCCCTAAACACATGGAAACGGTCATATGACCGTCTAAATTACGTATTTTGATCGGACATTCAACACAAAATAGTTTCAAAATGATAAGATGCAATCAGTTGTATAAAAAATTACTAAAAAAATAACCCCCGAAGATAGGGCTACCCATAGAGAGAAAGAATAGTAAATTGCGTTGACCGCAAGTATCGGCACCGAAACTATAGCTGACGAATTCAATGCTTTGTCGTCGCTTTGGTATTTAAATTATTTTATTTTATTTATTATACCATAGCCGATAAATTTAATGTGTCATCGTCGGCTATGGTATTTAATTTAATTTTTTTTAATTTTATATATTATATCATAACCGACGATAATTCCTTTTTTTATCAGCTAAAATATAGAGATTAAAGCCGACGAAAAAACCTTTTCGTCGACTAAAGTTAAGAACTTTAGCCGACCAAATTATGAACTTTAGCTGACGAATTAGAGCTTTGTCGGCTAAACTACACTTTAGCAGACGAAATTTTCCTTCGTCAAGCTGTTTTTTTCGTTGGCTAAAGTACTTTTTTTGATAGTGAGTTAAGATTGAACTATCCCAGAGCAGGGCGAAGCCAGTGGAAACTCTGGTGGAGGCTCGTAGCAATACTGATGTGCAAATTGTTTGTCTGACTTGGGTATAGGGTGAAAGACTAATCGAACCGTCTAGTAGTTGGTTCCCTCCGAAGTTTTCCTCAGAATAGTTGGAGTCCGTGAACGAGTTCTATCAGGTAGAACCAATGATTAAAGACATCGGGGCACAACGCCCTTTATCTATTCTCAATCTTTATATAGGTAAGATGATGCAACTGCCTTGTTGAGCCACGCCATGAAATCGAGAGCTCCAAACAGATCATTTTTGGTAAGCGTGTGTGTAAGTTTCTCGGTCTTGCAAGCAATCAAACCACTAGATATGTGGCAGTGTAGCATATATATCCATCACAGGAAACTGTTGAATGAATACTTTTCAAAGCAAAGCTTAGTCTGAATGTCTCACAATCAATTACTATCATCTAATTAACGATACATGCATAGATTTCCATCCCTCACACTGGCCATCCATTTCAACCATTTGTCAAAACTTACACATGAATGGATCGATGCAAAGCTTTGCCAACTTAAAGGTATTGCCGCAGAATCCCACCACAAGTATATATCCAAGAGTCTGATATAGTGATTACTGATATGGGGTGTATTTTTTCAAAAGAGCTTTCTTCGTATTCTTGAAGGGAGATCTTATTTAAACATATCTATCTTCTTACTTCACACTAGTTTTTGGAGAAGCTCCAAACATTTTGAACCCTTACAAACAAGGTGTTTGAAATCTGAATATATATATATATATATATATATATATATATATATATATATATGAAGTGTACTAGTGAGTTTAGAGAATGAGTTTGTCTTGAGTGACCATTGTTGGATGTGGCGTCTATGAGAGCCATTTTCGCTCGTGATGTTGATACCTTGTTTATTGAAATTTGTTTATTGTATATATTATTGAATATACCATTATTATTAGAAAAATTTATGCAAACAGTACATAAACTTTTACTCTTTATAAACTTTGGTATAAACATCAAAACAATACATGTTTTAACCTTGACCTAAAATTAGCATATATGGTCGTTAACTCCGTTACAATAACTGTTAGTTGGCATTTTTTAATCAGAAGAGACCAATTTACCTTTTAATTCTCAATTTTCTTTTTCTTTTCTCATTTTTTTTCTTTTTTCATTTCTTTTCTCATATAGCTACTCCGAAGAAACAGAAAAAAAATAGAAAAAAATGAGAAAAGAAAAAGAAAAAATTGAAAATTAAAGGGTAAATTTGTATTTTCTGATAAAAATGCCAACTAACAGTTATTGTAACGGAGTTAACGGTCATATATACCAATCTTAAGTCAAGGTTAAAACATGAAGTACCGTTCTGATGTTTTCAAAACTTGACATACCAAAGTTTATAAAGAGCAAAAATTGGTGTACTGTTTGGATGATTTTCTCAAGTTATTACTTAAGAGAAATATAATAGAGGATTGGAGTTAGGGAAGTAATTTTTTTTGAGAATGAGGTAAGGAAGTAATTGGGATGCGAAGAAGTTGAGAACAACTTCGCCCCCATATTTTCATCCTTTGTTGTTATTTTATAAAGGGAAAAAAGAGTATCATCAAACATTTTCGTTCTCTCCCTCCCATTTTGGGTTAGGGTTTTACCAGCTGAGCGACGCGACCTACCTTCATGGCTCTCAAAACAACGCACTCTCTACTTCTTCAGTTATGGCAAGTCTTATCTTCAAGCTCTCTCTGAGCAATCAAGAAGAACCGGTAAATTTGGGGAATCTCTGGTGTCCCAAGAGCGGTTACGTGGCTCAACGTTTCTATCTTGTGGGACGTCTGAACACTTTTCGTGCAATCATCTTAGACTCATTTAGGAGCACATCCCGCTCTATGTGGAGGCTTCCAACTCCGGTGGAATTGCAGACCAGAGGAGACCGATTTCTATTCACGCTCACTTCGGAGAGGGATGTGAATAGGTTGAAAATAAAAGGACCATGGGCGTACCAGAGAGCCACAATTATCCTTAACGATTACGATGGCTTCTCAGATATCATGTCCATGCCTTTAGATTTTGTGGGGACCTGGGTTGGAATCGAAGGTCTCCAAGTAGCACTATCAACAGTGGCACCTGCAGGGGTGGTGGCAAAGACCATTGGACCAGTTCTTCAGGGTGACCACGGTGTATTCCAGTGAGGACTTGTTCGTGTCGGATTACCCTACCTCTAAACCAACCGATGAGACTGGATCACCGTATTAGGGTTTCTTCGATGGATGTTCTTCAGGTGACCAACAAGTATGAAAAACTTGTATGGAGATGCCGCACTTGTTCTATGTTAATCCACGGGGGTGAGGCTTGTCCTCGAGAAGTTGTAGAGGCTGTAGATCAGGCTTCGGAGGCACCTAGGGCAGATGTACCACTATCGATTATGATTAGGGCTAATTCGGCCCCAACCCTCACTGTCCCAAACTCGCCCTCTCTAGCTTCCCTCTTTCTAAAGACAAAGAGGTCTTTGCAAATTCATGAGTTTCAAGCGTTTCAGTCACTAACCAAGGTTGCCGATATGCAGTGGAGCAAAGAAAAGGAGATGAATCCTAAGGGTAAATGAGAACGCCATATGCTAACTTTTGCCCCTGAACCAGGAGGAGCTGGGTTTTTCTGTGGCTGATGGTGGTGCCCTTGGCATCAAGAAGACAGGTACGTCTCCTAAGGAACGGGAAAGAAGAAGGTCGAGGGAAGTCAAAACAGGAATAATCTGCAACTAGGAGAGGGTTCAGACTCCATGGAACTAAGCTTGGAAAAGAATGAAGGTGTGGACTCAGTCCTCGAATCAGAGGCTGACGAGGAGTAGTAACCTAGGATAAATAGGAAATGATCGTTGTTGTTACTCTATTAGTTACGCTTCCTTTCTATTACGATGAAAGGTACACAATTGGATATTAGGTCTCTAATTAGGGAAGGAGGTGGAGCTGATTGGGTGATGAAAGGTTATTATGCTTTTTAATATTTAATATCTGCTTTTTTGGATGTAGTTCTGAGGTTGTTATTTTAATTGGTAGTTGTAGTTTTGATTTAGCACAACTATGCATTTGTATGGTCTTCAGACTATTCATGCTTAACCTTTGGTCGTATGATCTCTAATCAATGAATATTTATGTTTTTCCCTAAAAATAAAATAAAGGGCAAAAAGAAATTTAAGAAAAAAATTGAACAAAAGCTTTTTATGGTTCTCTATCTAGTAGATGGGTAATGGGTGGATAAAAATTTTCATCGTTAATACCTTAAAAAGCTCCAATTTTTTTTAGCGATCTCACTTCGTAGCCTAGGGTTTTGATTTGGCAGCTGTAATCTTCGTTGGGAAAGATTGTTGATCGTGATGTTTTGTTGAAGATTGCAGCAACCTGGAGTTTCCTCAATGTCGATCGTTTGTTTTCCGCAAAAATTTACCTCGTCGGGGGCACGTTATGGCTGGAGGAGAATTTTTTGATTGTGTTGGTTCTTGATATCTTTCCCTTGTGCCGATCGGCTAGTTGATCTGGAAAGCCTCGTGGCCAGTAGTAGTAATGGTGCCTTCGTCGACGATACCTGTGATTGGGGTACAGCCGGATGCTTCACCAGATCATTTCTACCATGTTCTATCAAGCACTGGAACCTTGAATAAGCCCTTTAAAATATTTAAACGCTTCTCAACCTCCCAAACCACGAAATAACTAATCATCAGTCTGTTAGGACCAATCTATAATCTTCTTCACAAACAATAAATATATAACAGCAATTGAATTGAAAACAAAGAACAACAACGAAATTGAAATTAGATTCACTAACTTGATTAGATAGAGGCCTGCTATGCAGTGACCTAAGACAGAAATTCGTCCCCGCTCGTGCTGCAGTTTCGGACGTCTATCAAGAGGATACAACTATCTTGTTCAAATTCTTGCACAAGAACTTGAACTTGACGAATTTACTTTATGCTTCTCAGAAATTTGTTTTGGGGTGGAAGAAGAAGTGCAGAAGGTTTGATGGGATACAACGACCAAAAGGTCGTTCTTAAATAAAAGTCAATTTGGACAAACATAACTGTTCTGAACAGTTATAACCTTTTATTCGAATTTAAAATTTAAATAATATTATTATTATTTCAAAATTTTAAAAACAAATTTTATTTCACTAGAGCCCAAGGCCCATCTTTGACTTTTAAATAATATATATATATATATATATTTATTTATTTTCTATTGAAAAACCCAATAGAAAAGCCCACCAAGCCCACACAAGGCATTTAATCCATTTAATACCTCACATGGGTATTTCCTTATAAATGTCTAGTGCATTTAATATTTCTTCAATGTGGGACAAGTTCCAACAATACCCCACATTTTCTATTCAAACTCTAACAATACCCCACATTTGAATAGAAAATAAGAATATTTAGGAACTTATTTCTATTTCAGAGAAACTAGATATGAGATGCATCGGAAAAGGTGTCTTTTGGACTTGAACCTTTCGTAGGGAGTACTTATCGGATTCACTTTGTGAAATAGTGAACTGAAGTCTTGAACTATTCACGTTGTATAGTAAATCGAGACAATAAATATCCCACATAACATATCTATACACATTTCAAATTCTTACGGTTGTGTTCATTTCGGTCTTGAACAACTCCTTCTTCATGAGAATTTTAGAGAACTTAGCCATCTCGGTTCTCAAAGATGCGACCCCACATCAATCTCACATAGGTAATACCAATCATGAATAGTCTGCACTATCCCACCCTTTAAAAGGCTATTAGCATTCATTAAGAATATAATAATATTCATCCCTTTTACGTCAACAGATTACACACAATTATTTATCATAGGAATGAGCATATGTGTGTGTGTTGTGCTCCTTGAGTCTTTCCCAACTAGTTTGCCTATTGAACCTAGACCATGGGATCTCCAATGTTGCTAGGTTAGGTTTCCGTCAAGTATTGACTCATTGTATTGGCTTTAAGCCCATTCCCCTCGATGTAAATACTACTTGCTCTCTATTAAGGCCTTTTGTCAAAGGATCCGCAATATTTTCCTTTGATTTTACATAGTCAATGTGTGGGATCCCGCACGATTTAACCGTGGTTAATGGCGAGTTACTGAGGTTTAAGCCGCATTCGGTAACTTCGCGAGTTAACTACCACGCTCGTTTTCGAGTTTTTCAAAGTTCTCCGAATACCTGATTTAACGACTCGATGTCATAGTACGTGTCGACACGAGTCTCCCGGTATTTTCGGATTATTTTTCGGAGCTTCGGTTTATTTTCTACGGATTTTTGAAGTTCTCGGTAACTTTTAATTATAATCCGGTAAATCAGTTTTTACCATTTAACCTTTTCACTTTTTACCTTCTTTGAATCTTGACCGTTGGATCTTTCTCAGATCAAATCTCGACCGTTCGTTTCTCTATAAATAGAGAAGAGGTCAGACTTCGGTCAGACCTCTCCTCTTTCTTCCTCCCGAGCTCTCTCTCGGTCTCCACTGTGCTCGCCCGGCGCCGGCGATTCCGGCCACCCCAGGGCGGCGGACCACCTCCATTCTTCTCCTCTCTTCCTCCTCTACTCCTCCTTATCCTCAGCTCACCGAGGCGGCGACCGTGCAGGGAGATCGAAGAAAGCTGACTCGGCGGTCAACGCCGGATTTCCGGCGATCCGGGCAGCGCTAGGGCGCGTGGGAGGTATATTCTCGTTCCTCTTCACTTCTTCTTCCTTTCTGTGTTGTTTGATCATCGATTTGAGCCTTGCTCGAGAACTCTCTATTCCACTGTTCTTCACTGTTTCTGGGTTTCGAGGTTTTGCACCGGTGACGTCTTCTGGTGGATGTTGGAACTCCGACGAGGCTGGAGACCGAGAGCTGAGGCAGAGGAAGTCCTGGTTGGTGAGCTTGGGCAGTGAAGAGCCACTGTGCTCGAGGTAGTGAGCTGCAGCTGTGACTTGGAGAAGCTGCTGTGTACGGATCAACAACTAGGAGAGGTGAGGAGCAGCTGCAGTGGCCTTAGAGCAGATCAAGGGTAAGATTGTTTCCCCTGCTTTGGTTGCTGCTGTCTGTGTTGTTTGTGTTGATCTGATGTTGTGATGTTGATCTGGTGTTGTTGTTTGTTGTTGTGTTGTCGTAACTTGGAGGCGAAGAAACGAGGGAAACTCCGGCGAATTTCCGGCAAGTTGACCGGAATCCGGCAGAGGATTCCGGCAAGTTGCCGGAATCCGGTGAAGGTCCGGAGATGCAGTTAAACCGGCTGAAATGCCGAGAGGTAGTCTTTCGATCCCTTCAAAGTTCATCGTTTCCGTTTATTAGAATTAAAGAGTCGTAATCGGGAATTACGTAAGGAAATGTGTTAAAAACGGAAACTAACCGTATTTGGGAGTCTTTCCATTTGAGGAAACCTTTTAAGTTGGAAACCTGTTAATTCGGGAAACTTTCCATTTTGGGAAAGTCCCACTTTCAGAAAAACGGTTAAGTAAAGAATAGAAGTTCAGTAAGGTTTGATACAGTTTGGTAAAGTGTTAAATTGTTATCGGAAGTGATAACCGGAATTTCTGAAAAATGTTAAGTTGACCATGTTAAGTAAAGTTGGTGTTTCACGTAAATCGGTAAATCGACTCGGTAAATAAATTGGTTAGTGTGACACGTTGGGTGCCCATAGTAATTCAACGAATTATTATGCGACGCCCTAACGTCAAGTTAAAGTGGTTAAGGAAAGTTCAGAAGTTTAGTCGGACTTCCGGTAATTGAGTAAAGAGTCGATAACTGGAAAAGAAAGTCAAAAAGGTTAAAGTGCATAAAAGGAAATTGGTTGGTCAACTTAGTCAATGCGGTCATTCCTGGTCAAACTAGGAATGCTGAGGTCTGTTGACTGTTATTACATCTTGGTTGCTAAGCTACTTTAATTCTGCAGTGATTCTTGGACGAGGTAGCTTACGCGGTGACCACGGTTCACCGAGGCAGTTCTTGGAAGCTTGGAGCTTGCGTTTGGAACGGCAATTCCAGGTAGGGAACCTGAACCCCCTTGGTAGTGGTTTTATATATGTATGAGAAAGTGCATGATTTTGTGTATGCTCATGGTCGATACCTCGGGAATGTTTTCTGTATATTAAATGATTTATGATTGGGCCAAGAAAACCCGAGGCTAGACGTAAATGATTTTATACGTCAATGTGAGATGTGTGGAACACCGTTGTCCTGATTTCCGGTGTGTGACCTGAGAGTGACGGGACCTAGTATCTAGCACTCCCACGGTGTCGAGACCGTGAACCTCCGGGGGGGGCGATGCCCTGTTTATTTTAAATATCCCGCTTACGCTCGTCTCGTACAGAGTTAAGCGAGACGTAAGTGAGATGCGCTGTTTGGGCATTTAGCTGGAAATGGACACTCTCGCTACTATGTGTTTCCAAGCGCATAGGTAGTTGGCCCCGGTTTGCTGTGAAGACAAACCCGGGATTCGGTCATGGAGATTCGAAAGTCCTGCAGGTTGTACTTGTACATTGAGCGCTCTGGGCCCCTATGTTTTTAGCATACTGCACTGTTTTCCTAAAGGATATAAAATGATGGTTTTTGTGTGCCAAGGATTTTCATAAATGGTTTTATTACGAACTCAAATCTATATGTATATATACGGTTTTTGGTTTTCAAACCTATCATTGGTGGGCCTATATGTGAGCACGCGAGGACGACGCTCACCCCTACAACAGATTGTTTGCAGGTGCTGCGTACTGTGACGGGATAGACAAAGAGAGCTATGTGTGGAGTCCCCTTCTTTCCTCGACGTTTGATCCAAGTGTACTCCATATTCCAGTTTTACCCTTCGAGTCATATACAGAGCCATTTTCATAAACAGTAAAGGCGTCATCCTGATTTGTTAACCTTGTTGTACATATTTTATTGTTGTCGCTAAAGTTTTTAAATTGTCCCTTTTATTTTACCACCTTCCGCGAAATTAGATAAACTCTGATGAATGTTTTAAGGATTTCATGTGGTGCCACTCAAAGTGTTAAGGTTTGAAAATTTATTTTACTTACTAAAAAGCCTACGACTTTAGGTTAATAAGTTGTTGGCACGTCCTTCGGACGTGTTGGCTTCTTGTTGGCTTAAATTCGTGGCTACTGTAGTTTACCCCTCCTGGGTGCTACACAATGGATATGATTCCATTTTTGAGCAATCTTCGTATTGTTTTGTGACGTCGCCTTATATGCCTTGATTTGCCATTGTACATTTGATTCTTTGCTCTTGTAAGAGCAGCCATACTATCACAATGTATGCAAATGGCTGTTACGGGCTTTGGCCACAATGGAATACCCTCTAGGAAGTTTTTGAGCCATTCCGCCTCTTCGGCGGCTTTATCCAAAGCTACAAACTCTGCTTCCATAGTCGATCGTGTATTCACTGTTTGTTTTGATGATTTCCAAGATACGGCGTCTCCACCAAGTGTAAATATATAACCACTTGTGGACTTACTTTCTGAATGATTTGAAATCCAATTAGCATCACAATATCCTTCCAAAACGGAAGGATATTTAGTATAATGCAATCCATAATCCATTGTGAATTTTAGATATCGGAGCACTCTTACTAATGCAACCCAATGATCCTTTTCCGGATTATGTGAGTATCTACTAAGTCTACTTAAAGTATATGCTAAAGTATATCGTCGACGATACCTGTGATTGGGGTAAAGCCGGATGCTTCACCAGATCATTTCTACCATGTTCTATCAAGCACTGGAACCTTGAATAAGCCCTTTAAAATATTTAAACGCTTCTCAACCTCCCAAACCACGAAATAACTAATCATCAGTCTGTTAGGACCAATCTATAATCTTCTTCACAAACAATAAATATATAACAGCAATTGAATTGAAAACAAAGAACAACAACGAAATTGAAATTAGATTCACTAACTTGATTAGATAGAGGCCTGCTATGCAGTGACCTAAGACAGAAATTCGTCCCCGCTCGTGCTGCAGTTTCGGACATCTATCAAGAGGATACAACTATCTTGTTCAAATTCTTGCACAAGAACTTGAACCTGACGAATTTACTTTATGCTTCTCAGAAATTTGTTTTGGGGTGGAAGAAGAAGTGCAGAAGGTTTGATGGGATACAACGACCAAAATGTCGTTCTTAAATAAAAGTCAATTTGGACAAACATAACTGTTCTGAACAGTTATAACCTTTTATTCGAATTTAAAATTTAAATAATAATATTATTATTATTTCAAAATTTTAAAAACAAATTTTATTTCACTAGAGCCCAAGGCCCATCTTTGACTTTTAAATAATATATATATTTATATATATATATTTATTTATTTTCTATTGAAAAACCCAATTGAAAAGCCCACCAAGCCCACACAAGGCATTTAATCCATTTAATACCTCAAATGGGTATTTCCTTATAAATGTCTAGTGCATTTAATATTTCTTCAATGTGGGACAAGTTCCAACACAGTCCACCACTTGGCCCAAACCAACAGTCTTTCTCTTCGGCTCACAATGAAGCTCCAGCTCTTCACTTGGCCAGAGAGAAATTGAAATATGACCCGTCAGGATTCTTTGATGAACATCCAAGAGTGCACGAACCCATTGGAACTTCTCCTTCCTCTACACGGCGGCTGGGTCCATGCAAAAAAGGGCCCCATGCCAGATCCTTACCAAGGCGAGTAAGCATCTTCTCATTCCTCATAGCCATCCTCAGTCCCAATACCGACATCCAAATAACCTCCAAAATTTTTAGGAAAATCTCCTTTAATGGACTAAGTCCGTCATAGTTTGCCAACACGATCATAGAGCCCCTGAAAAATCATGGTCCACGCCAAGAATCCGATCTTTCTCGTCCTTGTCTTTGCATTGAAAGACGAAGATACCTGGCTTTTCTTCTTTGATGAAAACCTTCTTATCGAGATTCCAAATCTTGGTGACCACTGTCGTGAACACCGGTATCACCACAGGTTTGCTCGGTCATGGAGAGCAATCAGGTAAAAATACGAATGACATTCCCTTATGGAGCTTATTGGTTTCTCTGTCAAGATCGTTGTTTCTAGAGGAAACTTGATGTTGAGATATAAATATCATATCGAGAATATGAGACTTTATCTGTCGGTTTATAAGGGTTTGTGTCGCTCCATCCATTGCCAATTGGTTTTGGATATGAACTTCATACTACTTTATCACCCTAGTAGAAGCAAAAAAAATTGACATTTTCTTTTAAGTTTTGGTTGAGATATGAATCTCACATAGGGAGGGTTTGTGCCACTCCATTTATTGCCAATTAGTTTTGAATGTGAACCCCAGATTACTTTATCATGATATCAGAGCGGGATACTCATGTTCACGTGTGAAGCCCAAATGCTATACAAACTCCACGTCAACCTCAGATGTTGTGCACGTGTTAGGCTTGAAAATTCGTTACACGTGTGGGAACGTGTTAAGATATGAATTCCACATCGGGAATAACGAGGTCTTATTTGTGGTTTATATTTTATAAGGATTTATGTCACTTCATCCATTGCCAATTGGTTTTGATTACTTTATTAGTTTTCATTATTAATTGCCTCTTTTTCAATTCTATATTACCAGATGTTGTCCATGTGTTAGACTTGAAAATTCACTAGATGTGTGGGAACCTTTTACTACCAGAAAAATTACTTTAGTCAACGAAACAAATTCGTCAGCATGTTAGACTTTTTCATCGGCTAAAGTAATAGTCGACGAACTTTTGTCAGCTAAAGCTCGTCGGTCATACTTTAGCCGACCACAGTAGTAACAGTCGTCGGCTAAAGTTTGACTTACGTCAGCTTAAAGTTTCAACTTTTGCCGACGACTAAAGTCTTTGTATGTCGTCTGCTAAACTCTTTGCATATCTTCGGCTAAAGTGTTTCTCCTAATTAAAAATATATATCGATCTCTGGCCATCCTCTTCTCACGACTCCCACCGTAGGTCATCCTCTCGGCGTCGTTGCCCTACCCGAACCCACCAACACCTCCACACACCATCACAACCACCACCACCGCCACCTCCATCACCACACACCATCATCCCACCACCACACACACCATCACCATCACTACCACCACACACCATCACCACCACCACACACCACCTCCATCACCCCTAACCACCACCACACACCATCACAACCACCACACATTTGGAGAGGTAGGGGAGAGAGAGTGAAGAAGAAAGTTTTATTCAAATTTTCCGAAAAAATGGGAAAAATCCGTTTAAAATTTTTGACTTTAACCGACGAAAATCTCGTCGGCTAAAGTTAAAAATCTCGTCAGCTAAAGTATAGCCGACGAAAAAAATCGTGGGCCTGTTTTTTGGTTATTTCGTCGGCTATACTATTTTTTCCGGTAGTGTGTTGAGATATGAATTCCATATCGGGAAAAGTGGTACCTTATCCGTGATTTATACTTTATAAGGGTTCGTGTCACTCCATCCATTGCCAATTGATTTTGACTACTTCAGACTTCACTATTAATTGCCTCTTTTTCGATTCTTTATTAGGTGTTTATAGAAAGCCATTGATGGAATCAACTAAGTACAGGGATATTGTGTTCACAGTTCTGCAGATTCATTTAGAAAATTTAATGAATGGTGAAATGATCTATCCACAATTAGGCAGATAAGTCAATAAAGCTCATCATACTAGTAAATGTGATAACAACTGCTGCCCTTTGTCAAGAATTCATATAAATTCAATCGTAAGTACTACTGATGAGAGCTATAAATTTCTTGATATCCTCCATTGATCAACCTTCAAACTTTGAATTGAATTCTCAACCTGCTGACAGCCTCCTCTTCATTAAAATGCATGAAACGCATTTACAGATTAGCTTCGATCTAAACCTGCCTCTGTTTCTTTTCTGTCGTCCTACCAGTGATTTTTACCAGATCAACCAGCAGACAGAAACATAGCCAAGAAATTGAAAGTTTATTCAAACACCATTAACAGAGATCCAATGCACGCAAATCCTACAAATTTATGAACATTCAATATTCATAGCTATCGTGCAAAACCAAAATCCAACAGGAACCCCAGATCGTGTAGAAATGCATGCTCTATATGTATAGTGATGAACATTCAATTTTCCTCTGCCCTAAATATTATTTCTTTGCTTATTCATTGAGAGTCATCCCCTGAAGTCTTGTACTACGAACACAGGGAAAATTAAATTTTGGTTTAAAAGCCAGCGCTTCGGTAATATTTTTGTTTAAATTCCAGTTGCAATATTTTAATGATCCTGACAGTATTTATGTTTTTCAGATTTGCTGGGCAACAATACCTGAATAAAGAAAATACGAAAGTAATGATACATTTACCTCTCTTTAGCGACAGCAATCACAGCATTGATACTCCAAATAAATAACAATAATTGGTCTTGTGATGATGCATGAATCACAATTTCAGTTCAAGGATATAAACTTTTATAAAAACTTTTTTATTAACAACTCACACCCTATATATATCAGTGAGGTTTGAACTCATGACCTTAAAGTCGTTAGTTAACCACTTTAACCAACCAAACCACAGCTCACCAAAAAATGAGCAAAAAGAGTTGCTCGCTAGTAATACGTCTAGTAAACACTATTTTTACATGCATAACTGAATACATGCAGTGGCTTTTGCATTCTTTGACACTACCATGGCATGCACTTTAGACGACGAAAAAGTTTCGTTGGCCTGTTAAAACAATTCGTCGGTTAAAGTCATAGCCTACGAGCCTTCATCGGCTATGGGTTCGTCAGAAAAAAGTCGTCGACTATAACTTTAGCCGATGAAACTAGAAGCCGTCATCGACTAAAGTCCTAGACTTTAGTCGACGACAATATCTTGTATATTTCGTCAACTAAAGTATTTAATTTAAAAATAATAAAAAAAACTATAGCCTACGAGTTATCATCGGCTAAAAAATAATTTTAAAAAAATAAATAAAATCGGCTATAATTTAAAAAATGCAAAAAATATATTTTGAAATACTATAGCCGACGAAACTTACCATAATTCGTCGGCTAAAGTAAAAAAAATAAAAACAAAATACTATAGCCTACGAATTATAGTAAGTTTCGTCGGCTAAAAGTCTATCAAAGCAGTGTACTGTAGAGAATCATCAACAGCCTTCACGGTCGATTTTGTCTCAACTTTAATCTTCATTACGTCCATCACACTTTCAAGAACGGTCTTCTGACAACCGGAGTACACAAGGATCTGTTGGAAAGCAAGCAGTTTGTTGTACTTGTCAATACCAGCAGTGTTGATAACTCTAGGGAAGGGTTGCACCGACTCAACAAACGGGAACCCTTCCACGACTGTAGACATATATTGTCCTTGAACGCATACACCTCTTTCATAAGGAAACATATCGTTGATGAAAACCGTTATTGAATTGTTGGATGTACTGACCGTCTCAGAAAATTGCCCATGATCATGCAGACTCCCCGATGATGTTTCACCGTGATAAATCCAGCAAGTGTACTTCTCCCAAAACTTGTTACTGTTCAGGTGCTGTGATACTTTGTCAATCGTAAATCGATGCATATCGCTGCGACACTGACATTTCGTGCACGGGTTATAGAAAATTGTATTCCCGTTAGCATTAGCCAGCACATATTCTAGAAAACTCTTTAACCATATCTTTTGTTCCATTTTAGAAATGAAATCCAACTCTTATTCTAAATATATATATATATATATATATATATATATAACTCTAATTAATTAAATTCCATGCATATATAAATCTCAATTAATTTAATATTATGCTACAACTAATTAATAACAAATTAATTAACACATATATATACTTACTAATTACATAAATACATTATATATCAACATCAACACAAATTCATCAACTCATATCATCAACACAATATTATAAATTAATTAACATATATATATATATATATATATATATTTATTTATTAACAACAACTTCATATTATCAAATCATCATCCAAATCGATCAACATATATATTTGTATATATTTATATATATACATCCAACGTACTCAAAATCAACTCAATCACAACTCAAAATCAACATATATACACATATATGTACCTATATATAGCACTACAAACTAATTCTGGATAGATTTCGACAACACTCAACAATTTCGACAACACCCAAACTTTTTCTCATGTTTTTTTTTCCTAAATGAGCAGCTGTCCAAATCTGGAAATATAAGGAACTTTAGTCGACGAAATTATATATTTCGCCGCCTAAACTTTAAAATTTTGTCAACTAAAATATACAGACTAAAGCCAACAAAAATTAAATTTCGCCGGCTAAAGTCGACTATAGCTGACAAATTTTTTAATTGGCCGACAAAGGTTTTTTTCGTTGGCTAAAGTTGAATATAACCTTCGAATTTTCCTTTGTCAAACTGTTTTTTTCGTCTGTTAAAGTCCTTTTTCTGGCAGTACATCACCAGAACAACTAGTTTGGTCGACAAAATTTTTTCATCAGTTAAGTAAAAAATTTCTTCGGCTAAAAAGTTTTCGGAAAAAAGCCGTCGGCCAAGACTTTAGCCGACGAAATAAATGTTCATCGTCGGCTAAAGTCATTTATTTAGCAAATGAAGAAATTTTTCGCCGCTTAAAGTATGGATTTTAGCCGACGAAATTTTATTAAATTTCGTCGGCTATAGTAATTTATTTAATTTATAATTAATTATTTATTTATTTAAATTTAGCCGACTAATTTTATTCAAATTCGTCGTCTATAGTTATTTATTGTATTTTTTTTATTTAACTATAACCGACGAAATTTATTAAAATTCGTTGGCTATAGTTACTTATTTTATTTTATTTTTTATTTATTTATTTATTTAACTTTAGCCGACGAATTTTAATAAATTCCGTCGGCTATAGTTAGTTATTTTTTTTCAATTTTTTTTATTTAAATTTAGCAGACGAATTATATTAAAATTCATCGACTATAGTTATTTATTTTATTATTTTATTTTTTTATTTTTTTTATTTCTTGTATTTTTGATTAATTTGTTTTCTTGTTTTTCGGTTTTTCACGGGTGAAGGAGAAGGAGAAGGTTAGGAGGAGAAGGATGAGGAGGAGGAGAAGGAAGAGGAGGAGGAGGAGGAGGAGTTAGAGGAGGAGGAGAAAGAGAAAAATAAAAGATATAGAAAAAATTCAAAATTTTTGACAGGGATTTTGAAAATTTTGAACTTTAGCCGACGAAATACCCTAATTTCGTTAGCTAAAGTTCCAAATTTTAGTCTGAAAAAGTTCAAAATTTTCAAAATCCCCGCCGAAAATTCTAAATTTTTAATTAATTTTAGCCGATGAATTTTAATAAATTTCGTCGGCTATAGTTATTTATTAATTTTATTTATTTAACTTTAGCTGACGAATTACCCTAATTTCGTCGACTAAAACCCTCAACCCTATACGTAGAAGCTTCAAACGAAAAAAAATCGTGAAATAAAATATGACCGGAATGGTGAAATACGTCTATGGTTGAAAATCACGTAATTCCGGTAAAGTCTCGTTGCCGATAGTTGCGATCAACTTAATTTTTCATTCTTTCTCCCTAAAGGTAGCCCTGTCTCCGGTGGTTATTTTTCATAAAATTTTTATACCACTGGTTGCGTCTCATCGATTTGAAACTATTTCAGTTGAAGGTCTGGACAAAATATGTAATTTAAACGGTCAAATTACCGTTTTCGTGCGTTCAGGGATTTAACTTACGGGATTGACCGTAAGGATCAAGCCCTTAACTTTGTCGGATCAAGTTGAATTTTTCCTATACACACATTTCAACAAAATTATCATATCAAACGGTCGGATTTTTTTTCTCAAGTTTGATCATCGGAATCACACAATGCCTACTAATTTTGTATAACTTGTTTACTAAGTTTTAAGTTAATATTCTGTTTTAAAAACAAACTATACGTAGAAAATTTAAACGATAAGATATGACCTGAATGGTGAAATACGTCTACGGATGAAAACTCACGTAATTCCAGTAAAGTGTCGGTGCCGATAGTTACGGTCAATAAAATTTAGGGGTTTGACTTACATGATTGACTGTCAGGATGAAGCCCTTAAATTTATCGGATTAAGTTTAATTTTTTATCATAGACATATTTCAACATATTGATGATATTGGACGGTTGTATTTTTGTTTGTGAATTTTGATGACCGGAATCACAACATGCCTACTATTTACAATTATTTATCCCCACAGAGAGCCCTATCATCAAGGGGTAAATGTCTCAAAATTTTTAGATGGGCAGTTGCGTCTCATCATGGTGACAGTTTGTTGTGTTGAAGGTTCGACCAAAATACCTCATATAGATGCAGATATAGACATTTTCGTGTGTTAAGTGGTTAGAAAAGCTGCATTTTGAAGCCTTAAACGAACTCAGATGGCAAAAATAAACCTATATGTTATGGCATTAGCGATGAGTTTGACTCGTACGGCTGTTCCACTTCCAGATTGGTATCACAATAGTTAATCGGACACCGAAATATCTGTAGTGCAATTTTGTAAGTAAAATGTACTTTAGCCGACGAAATACCCTCATTTCATCGGCTAAACTTTAATAATTTTGTCGACTAAAGTTCACAGACTATAACCGACGAAAAAATTAGTTTAACTGACGAAAAAAAATTTCGTCGACCTGTTTTTGGTTATTTCGTCGGCTAAAATCTTTTTTCTGATAGTGGTAAGAGGAAAGTCCTTTGGCTTATATATAGATATGCCATCTCTTGTTCCATTAACATGTTTGGTAACGCTAGTAATTAGGAAATTAACAATTTATGCAAAAAAAATTATGGAAAATGATAAAATCTGCTATTGTGATAGATGAAACTTTGATAGGAGAATCACATATAAGGAATCAACCAAATTTGTAAACACAAAAAACTCATTTCCATAATTTGTTATACAAATGACTATACCAACATAAACCCAAAACTAATTACATCAGACCCGATCCAAATTTCACAGTTTCAATTACTATAATGTCCTCTCCTCCCTAACTCTTCTCTCTCTCACCTTCGTCATTTCAGATCTGTTTTTTAGATCTATTATTCTTCTTCTTCCTCCTCTTTCTCTCTCTCTCTCTGTAGATTCAGGTATAGACACAAGGCCGATGTGGTTGACCCGTAATCCCACAGCTCAGCCTTGTTAGCCTCTTACGCAGTCAACGACATCATAGCCCCGTCGACTATCGAATTCTGGTCGACCCGACTATCTAGGACCCAATTAAGTGATCTCAATCTCCTTGTGAACTGAGATTGACAATAACCCAAGCTTGATATGCCGCACAAGTAGTTCGAGGAAGGCTTCCTACTATTATTTCAGCTTTGCAGCTACTGCTACTGTTTTGGCTTTACTGGTACTGCTAGTGTTCATATTGTGTTGCTACTGGTTTGACTTTGCTGTTACTGCTATTGTTTCGAATTTGATGCTATTGCTATTGTGCTGTTATTATGTTGTCACTGTTTCGGCTGTGTTACTACTATTTCGGCTTTGTTGCTACTATTTCGTCTTTGTTGTTACTGCTACTGCTACTATGATGCTTCTATTTCGTCTTTGTTGCTGCTACTTCTGTTTCGACTTTGCTGCTTCTGCTACTGTGTTGTTATTATAATGTTGTCTGCTACTGTTACTGTTTCATTTTTGTTGCTACTGCTTATGTTTCGATTTTGCTTCTGCTACTGTGTTGTTATTATGATGTTTTCTATTACTGCTACTGTTTCTTCTTTGTTGCTACTGCTCCTGTTTCGACTTTGCTGCTTCTGCTACTGTGTTGTTATTATGATGTTGTCTGCTACTGTTATTGTTTCGTCTTTGGCAGACAGTAACACCTTTTAACTTATATAATGAAAGGTAGTTTGGTAAAGTATATAGTGACATGTGACATGTGGTCATCATTTTGTCCTAATTTGCTAATTTGTGTTCTTAAAAGTGTAAAATATTGTCTAGATAGTGTATTTGTAAACTGTAATTTAACTAATAACTAAACTGTAGTTTGTTAAACTTTTATCTGTGCTAGTGCTTACCATATTTGGAATATGAATATCGAGTTTCTTTTGAAGTATCCCCAATCTGCAAACTAAATGAAATCAAACACACCCCAATATTATACAGTAGCGGAATCTAAGTAACAAAAAAACCAATAGTATCAGAGAATGAGAAGTCTTATATAATGCTCATGAATCGATAAATCATCAATAAAAACACAGATTTTTTTCTGAAACAAAAGGAAAATCGTTCAAAGGTTGGACTTAAACAGCAGGTGGGTAGGGTTGAATTAATAAATTTGAGAATGATTACTTTCATCCAGGAGTGGTGCCTCAAGCTCTTCCTAATGTGGACTATGTGGCTAATCATAAAACTGGTCACTTGCTTAGGCTTAATCTTATTTGGAATGAAAAATTAGAGGGCGTATTAATGAACCTTCATATAAATATCGAAAGCTACAGTTTATCCACTATGATTAATTCTTCCCCAACCATATATTAAGCCAGCGTATTGCTCACTTTCCCTGCGAACTCCCTCTGATTTTGATGGAAGCTTAGGGATTTTAACTTACACGTGTAATGTATGCTTTCAACTTTCAAGGGACTGATAACAGTCGACATGATTACAAGGCATGGTGGCAATCCGGCATTCTAAAGCGTATCCCTTGGAGAGGTCCGGTAAAAGAGCTATGAGCAACATCGCATCCACTTGAATTGGAGCAAGCATGGCTTGTGGATCATATTATACTGATATTGTCTCAACTTAACCACCTTTAAGACGTTGAGTTTTAACTACAAAAAGTCTCGGTACAATTAAGTATGATCCACCCACATATATGTTATATTTTATTTATCTCTTTTCTGATGTAGGATCTTTCTTCTCCAACACATCCTACATGAGAATTACCAAGAAGCTCTAAAATCGTTATGAGGCTCATTCATGATCAGAGGATGGGTATGATCACACCATTTAAGGGAGGAATGTGCTGGACATAGATATGAAAACAACTCTATAGCTATATATGAAGGACCAAGTTGGATGCAAGATAACTTGTGTTATGAGACATTAAGTGACATTTTTTTTCGATTTCATACATTATGTGACATTGGTTAGCCTTGCTTGAACTGTTGTCAGGATTGGTAGATCAGTCTGTTTATAAGAAAGCCTAAACTTGCAAACAAGGTCCGGCACGAGAGTGATTATTCCTCCTGAGAATGAAAAGATGCCGAAAGAAAACGAAAACAAAACTAAGCAGCAGCAAGGAACGCTGAAAGAAGCATAGTATTCTTGTCATTAGTCTTACTGAGTTACTGATGTCAGATAAATCTGCACAGCTGACCAGGATCAAATTTTTAGTATTCACTAATGAGGATCATCAAAGCAAAGCCAACAGGACAAACATTATTGCCTCTTTCACCTTAAAAGTGAGTAAAACCCTTGAGCTCATCTGCTCGTGCACCTGCAGGACTTCGTGCAGAACTACCGGAGTTAGAAGCCAGTAAGAATTAACAAAGCTTCACCCTTGAAATGCCGAATCTGTGATCTAAGATTTTAAATCCTAAGCAGACAAGTTTTGAACAATATAATTAACAAATTATCGGAGCATCAATCTCTGGTTCTAAATAGCTGAAACTTGTACATGCCACTTGCCCAGCAATTTCAAGAATTTAAATGGGACCGAAGGTACTGATTTCCACTTGCCAATGTTGGCATTAACTGTCTTTGATTGTGTACAGGAAAAAGTTTCATGAGATTGCCACCATACCTTGCAATTTATGAATGTAGGTTCTCACTTCTGAAATACAGCAGTATCACAGGTAAAACTTTAATTTTGGCAGCAGCTTGAGCTTGATCATGACGTAAAAGCCAAGCAAAACTTCAAAAGTAGTTTTATTTGACATACAGGTACAATGGTTATGTTTCGAAGGAAAAGTGTACAAGTCAAGCAGAAGTAAGATAAACAAAAGCTCAGGTTGGCCAGATTTAAGTTAAACCAAGCTCATTAACTTGATGCTCCAAACTTCAACTCAATTTAGCACAGGTGATTTTGGGTCCAGAGACCTCATACATGGCAGACTAAAGTTGAACCAAATTTAGCCATCTTCTTCCTAAATAACTCTATTTCTTACACCTGGTACTTAAAAGGTCCAAAGTAAATAAGCTGCATCAGAAATCAGGCTTACTTTCACAATCCGAGCAGAGATCGCTCATGTTGCACCGAGCTAGTGTAGTAAACAAATCTGGGAAACAAAACCTTAACTTTCCAGAGAAGTAGAAACATGAAACATCAGAAAGAATACAATGCAGAGTTTAGTATCCTGTCTAGATTCTCACCGAAATGGTAAATTTTAAACATTAATTCAGCAGCAGAGATGCCCAGAGCACCTGGACACTAAAAGTTTTTTACCTTATAAGAAATTTGGGATTACATGGTTGTCTAAGCATGGATACGTAAAGGACATGAAACCAAAGTAGGTAAGGAAGGTATGGTATCCACCATGAATGATGTTTGCAGAAATGATTCTAAGAAGTTAAAGCTGTCACATTTAAGTATCTGTACACAACTATAATTTCAAATATAAGACAGTAATTTCATACTGCAGTTACTGTTTGTTCATATTTGGGGGTTGAGATAGCATCAGGGAATAGTATTGTGGAAACGAAAATGTTGAACTCCTACCTATGACCTTATATCTTAACAACATATATTGTGTACAGATTATGCCTCTAGTTATTGTGTTTCCCTGTTGATCTACATAGTCAATAATTTCATATAAGGAACTACTTAACTCGATTACCAACTTAAAACCAATAACACCAAAATTGTCTTCACCTCATTAGGCTCCTGATCCGTTATGCAAACATGCTTTTTCACCTAATTAACATGAGATGTGGACAGTCACTGAACAAATTCCTATATCCCTCTTGGCTGTTCTCTTTTTTTAACAAAATACCTTATCAAGATGACATACTTTTCTTTTTGACATACTTCGCGTAACCGGGCTCAGAAAATGTTCCCCTGCCATACCTACGATATTTAAGATGCACAAGACACTATCAAATAGGGTAACTATAGAGAGCAGGTCCTTAGTAGAGCAAACTCTTGGCCTAGCCATTCCTACTAATCCCTCATCCTCATTGAGTGGACTTAATCAACGAGAATATGAAAGGTCAAGCTGTTCAGAAGTGTTACTGATAATATACAGAACTACTGAAGGGGTTCAGGAGGATACATAAAACCATTAGATTCTTCTAATTGACAAACCCTTAATCAATTCTAACTCAATGCAGAAACACAGTAAACTATAAGTCAGGCTTTGTAGTCCAATCAAGGTGCAAATGACAGATATGGGCAATACAACCTCCCTATTTGCAGCATCTAGGAAATTTTTAGCTGCAACCTTGAAGTTACTTGTGAGATGAGATTCTCTTTATCTGATGCAAGTTCAAATTACTTTTCTTCCATTTGATGTTAAAGTGTTGAAGTAATATATTATATGGTGTTCTAAGAAACATTATAAATAAATAAAAATGCAATTAGTGGAACACATTTGAACCTCCGTTAATGAACAACAGCATGCTATGATCCAATTTTTACTACCAATGACTGCTGCAGATACATATAAATTCAGAAGTCAAAAGACTAAGACATGATCTTTACAGATCCAGATGAGATGAGAGTTTGAAGTTGCAGTCTGGCATTCAAGCATTAAAGGATATGTTTCAGATGAAGCTAAATGGCCCAGTAAAAAAGAATTTTGTTGTGCCTACTTACAGATACATATATGATGTTTAAAGCGTACGATCAATGACTAATCCTCCAAGAGTGCATGCCTTTCAAGGTCAGAAAGAAGTTCGGTCAAAGGGGTTGCAGTGCCATTGACAACCTCACTTTCACCTCTACATTGTAATAACTGTTCTCGAAGACTCCGCACGAGCTCATTAAGTTTCTGTATATTTTTCTCTTGAGAGAGGATAATCTGTAAAAGCAGAAAGCCAATGACATTAATGAATAAATTTACCAGGTTAAAGTTGCAATAACCATATATAATGCAATAAGGAAATTTTGTTCTTGCAGAAACATATACGCAAATGCTGCTCTTCCTCTTCCCGTTAGACACAGAAATATGAAATGCACTTATTCCTATTTCATTTATCCATGGCAAGTTAATTCCACTTCTCACTAGTTTCTTTGGTGCTTTTTATTACAGAAGCACAAATGTGTTTGTGTGTGAAAGTATTGGAAGTTTAGGAGTATGGTAGTTATCTTGTAGATGAAATTTAGGAGAATGGTGTGTCTGTGAAGCATGTGCTTCAGTATTGCAGCATGGTGTTCTTGCAATTTACTGTTGCAGTCTGGTGATGATTAAGTCTTCTCTTGCTCATACCTTATGCTTAGTAAAGTATGGTGTAGTGTACCCAATGTAATTAGTTTTAGGTTTATTTTTCTTCCTTTTCCTTGTGTATAAATACACACATATGTAGGTGCTTGGTACATACAATTCAATATACAAGAAAAAAGAAAATTGCTCCATCTGTTTGAGTTTTTCTTCATGGTATCAGAGCAGGAGCTTTAGTATCCTGCCTCTGCTTCTGTGTTCTTCATTTCTTCTCTTGTGAATTGTGTTCTTTTTTATTCGTTGAGCCATAGATGGTTGATAATGTTTCTTCTATTGATATGAACCCTTTTGGTTCTGAGTCTAACACCAACATGGTTGGTGCTTCTGATAGTGGGGAAATCCCAATCTTCATTTGAATTCAGTTTTGCTAACTGAATTCAACTATCTCCCTTGGTCAAAAGCTATAACTTCAGCTCTGGGAGGAAAAGCAAAGCTTGGTTATGTTAATGGAGCAACACCAAGGCCTGAGGTGAACTCCACCAATTATGATGCTTGGCTTTGCAAGGATCAGCTTGTAATGTCTTGGCTGCTCAACTCCATGGAGCCCAAGATTGCTGAAATTTTCAGCTTCTCAGAGTCATCTATGGATCTCTGGAAGTTTATTGAGGAGATGTATGAAAATCAAAATAACTCTGCTCGTATCTTTCAACTCAAGAGAGACATTGCGGATTTTCAACAAGAGGGAAAGTCATTTGTCCAATTCCTTGGAAGTTTAACAAGTATGTGGAATAAGTTAGATGCTTATCGACCTCACACCATAGATCCTGTTATTTTATTGAAGAGAGCTGAGGAAGATAAAATCTTTTAGCTACTTGCTAATCTCAGTTCTGATTATGAAGACTTGAGGAGTCATATTCTTATGAATGAGGTCTTGCCCTCCTTCAAAAGTGTTTGTGGTATAGTCCAGAGAGAAGAGGCCAGAAGAAAAGTAATGAATCTGGATGTCAAGACAAGTTCTTCAGTTACAAGTGCTTATGTTTCAAATCATAAGCAGGTTGAGGAAAAGGTGTACAAGGGAAGGCATCCAGACTTGAAGTGCAGTTATTGTAAGGGTGTTGGTCACATAAGAGAAAGGTGTTGGATTCTCTATCCAGAGCTGCAGCTAAAGTTTGCCAAGGAAAATGTAAACAATCAGAAGAATTGGGGCGGAAACAATCATAAAGCCAACTTGGCTTCTAGTTCTTCTACCTCAGATGGAGTTCTGGACTTCACATCGAATCCAAGCATACTCATCAATGAATTTGCTGTGTATCTTCAACAAACACAGAAGAAACATGAGAATGCAGCTGAAGGTGACAACCACACTGCACTACTTGGCAAGTTTGCAGGCTTTCTTGCAGAAGCTGATCATGTGAATCAAAGTGATATTCCAGGTATCTTAAATGCCTTCAAAACAGCATTAACTGTGAATATTGAGCATGATTATTGGGTTATAGATTCTGGAGCCACAGATCACATGACAAATCAACTTACAAACTTGCATGATTTTGAAAAAATGTTTTCACATGTGTCCGTAGCAAATGGAAGAGGTGCATCTGTGTTAGGAAAAGGAAAGATTAAGCTATTTTCAAATCACATTAAGTCCGAAGCTTTGTACATTCCTTCCTTCCCTTTCCAGTTGTTGTCTGTTGGAAAAATCACAAGAACCCTCCATTGTCTAGCTATCTTCTCTCCTTACAATGTGATTTTTCAAGATATCAAAACCAAGAAGACGATTGGTGAAGGTTTCTTTCTCAATGGACTTTATTACTTATCTAAGAAGTCCAAAGGTTTTCAAGTTAGTTCCAGCCTCACTCAAGATCATCAACTTTGGCACCAACGCTTGGCTCATCCTTCAGAGAAGGTGTTATCTATTTTGTTTCCAAATTTGAGTCATGACAACAATCACTGTGATGTTTGTCAATTATCCAAGTTTACTAGATTACCTTTTAATTCCTCCACGTCAAGGGCCAATAATCCATTTGAAATCATACACTCAGATATTTAGGGTCCTGTCCTAGAATCCTTTGATGGATTTAGATATTTTGTAACATTTGTGGATGATTTTACAAGGATTACATGGTTGTACCTTTTGAAATTCAAGAGTGAAGTTTTTAATGTGTTCAAACGCTTTCACAGTTTTGTTCGTAATCAATTTGCTTCTAAAATTCAAGTTTTAAGATCTGATAATGACTCTGAATACATGTCCAATAACATGACTCAATTCTTGACCTCAAATGGCATTGTTCATCAAACTAGTTGTGTTGGCATACCTCAACAAAATGGCATTGCAGAACGAAAAAATAAAGATTTACTTGAGAAAACTAGAGCCATAATGTTTCATGCAAATGTGCCCAAGAAATTTTGGTCCCAAGGAGTACTTACAGCTACTTACCTCATAAATAGATTGCCAAGTAGAGTTCTGAATTCCAAGTCACCATATGAGGTCTTGAAGGATCAAAGGATTGATCTATCACACTTGAGAGTTTTTGGTTGTCTGTTATGTTCATATTGAAGCTGCGCATAGAGACAAACTTGACCCTAGGGCTGTTAAATGTATGTTTTTGGGATACTCAGCAACACAGAAGGGGTATAGATGTTATAATCCAGTCACCAGAAAAAATTTTGTGTCAAGAGATGTGAAGTTTGATGAATCTGTTTCTTATTTTTCAAAGAAACTTGATTCTAATAGTCAGGGGGAGTGTTTTCAAGATCTATTTCCCTTGCCTAATGTTTCTGTTGATAGTGAAGGGAGTTCAACTCCTATGGTTTCTATGCCTTCTTCAGATCAAGGCTCTCATGATAATCTCTTGAATCATGAGGTTGCTAATGAACCTGAAGAATCTCCATTGGTGGTTCCAGTTGCTCAAGATGATCATATTTCTTCAGTTCTTCCCAGAAGATATCCCACTAGAGAGCGAAATCCTCCAGACAGGTTGGGTGACTATGTTGCTCACAAGGTTAAGTATCCCATGACAGATTTTATCAACTATAAAAAGTTGTCATCCTCACATTCTACTTACTTAAGTGCTATTGATAATGTTAATGAGCCTCAAGATTTTTATAAAGCTAATCAACATAAAGTGTGGAAGTAGGCTATGAAAGAAGAGTTGCATGCTTTTAATGAAAATAAAACTTGGAGTGTTGTCAAACTTCCAAGAGGAAAGAAGCAGTGGGGAGTAGGTGGATTTATAAAACCAAGTTTCATTCTAATGGAACCATTGAAAGGCATAAAGCTCGATTGGTTGCTAGGGGATTCACACAAACTTATGGGGTGGATTATAAAGAAACTTTTGCACCTGTTGCAAAAATGAGCACCGTGAGAGTTTTCCTTTCTGTTGTTGTTAATCAAGGCTGGTCTTTACATCAAATGGATGTTAAAAATGCCTTCTTGTATGGGGAACTTCAAGAAGAAGTATACATGAAACTTCCTCTTGGTCATCCTCAATCTAATGACCCTAACATGGTGTGCAGGCTTCACAAAGCAATCTATGGTCTTGAGCAATCTCCCCGAGCATGGTATGCTAAACTTAGCTCAGTTCTTGAAGATGTTGGTTTTTGTAGAAGCAATGTTGATTCGTCCCTC
The DNA here is from genome assembly GCA_951800085.1 of Comarum palustre. NCBI lineage: Eukaryota > Viridiplantae > Streptophyta > Magnoliopsida > Rosales > Rosaceae > Comarum > Comarum palustre. The sequence goes on from OX637572.1 coordinate 28,848,018, forward strand.
TTTATTCGAAATAGCACTCATGGAAAGCTTGTTGTTCTCATCTATGTTGATGATTTAATCATCACTGGTGATCATATAGATGAGATTAAGTCTCTCAAGCAAGCTCTCCAAACCAAGTTCTTGATGAAAGATCTTGGTTTACTCAAGTATTTTCTTAGCATTGAAATGACCTCTTCTCACAGGCCTGTTTTTGAATCAAAGGAAATATGTGCTTGATCTTTTGGAAGAAGCAAAGATCATGGACTGTAAACCAGCTCGTACTCCACTTGATAGTAAGCTTCAGTTAGATACTGAAGGAGAATCGCTTTTGAATCTGATTTACTATCAAAGGTTAGTTGGCAAACTCATTTACCTCACTATCACTCAACCCGATATCTCCTATGCAGTGAGCATTGTTAGTCAATTTATGCATGCTCCTACTATTGATCAATTGAACATTGTCAAGCGCATTCTTAGATATCTTAAAGGCTCAGTTGGTAGAGGTATTTTGCTCAAGAAGAATGATCATACAATGATCATGGATTTTGCAGATGCTGACTGGGCTGGGAATGCTCTTGATAGAAAGAGCACAACAGGGTTCTGCACTTTTGTAGGTGGGAATCTTGTTACTTGGAGGAGTAAAAACCTAAGTGTTGTTGCTAGCTATGATGCACTAGTACGGGTACGGGGCACGGATACGGGTTCGATACGATACGCAGATACGTTTTTTATCGAAAAAAATAGGATACGGGTACGTTTTGATATTATATATATTTAATATAATTTGAAAATATATAGATAATTTTAATGGGAAATAACACTAAAGTAGCCTAATTTTATTAGATTTATCTGACAAAAAAATTACAATAATAAATAAATCTAATCTAAATCATCTAATTAAGAAAAATACAAAAGATTATTCAATTATAATCGTGAAAGAGTTAAAACAAAACAGTGATTCCAACAAATTAGATAAGATATTACTACAAAAAGTCAACAACCCAGTATTAATTTGGTTAAAACCTCCTTAAATGGTCTAAGATACGTTTGACTATCTTTGAATACGTATCCATTGCGTATTCCGTGCATACTCGTATCGGATACGGGTGCGATACAGCATACTAAAATTTTTGCCGTATCCGTGAATCACAGGTTGCTAGTGCAGAGGCTGAGTACCGTGACATGGCTTCCGCTGCATGTGAACTCATATGGCTGAAAGGTCTCCTAAGTGATCTAGGATTCTCTAGTGTTCAGCCTATGTCTCTTTTATGTGATAATCAAGCAGCCATGCATATCGCCTCCAATCCAGTGTTTCATGAGCGTACTAAGCACATTGAAGTCGTTTGCCACTACATCAGAGCTCAAGTTCAATCTGAAGGGTTATCCTGACGTAGGTCTTCTTCTTGCCTAGATCAATGTAAGTTAAATGGAGTTTCTACACCCTGCTTGAATCAAAATCTAAATACTTTCCCATGGATGTTCAGTTAGCCAGGATCTTGTCAGCAGAGTCAAAGGGCAGACATAATCCACGGCCCTGTCTGCTCACCAACTTTGAATATAGATGCAAAAGGAGAAAAAAAAGTCTCTTACGGGTTACCCCAACCCACCATGTTGTCACATACAGCAGAGTTTTTTTGGTATGGAATATTGATTGTATAGACAAAGTTATGTCAATGGGAGAAGCATCCTTCAATGTATAGAAGCTACGAAAACAAAAGAGATGAACTTTCAAGAGTGAGACTCAAGTTCAAAATAGGCTGACAAGCTCAACCTGAAATATCAAAGACGAGTATACAATATATTAGAGAGAAACTGCAGTTTAAACTGGAAAACACCACGGATCTTGAGGTAACTGATGGCCACATTCTCAATGCTCACAGGGCCTCAAAGGATCAACTAGGTCTCATATCAGGATCGTTCACATGTCATTTGTGAAAGATTATTTTCTTTGAATAAGAATTGAAAGCAAAGTTAACAGGCACTAAAGAGGGAAATGTGAACAAGTGGTTCAGTTCTGATTACCACTGGAATTAGAAGTGAGAAGTTGACCCACAAAAAAACCCAAATAACAATTTTCTGCTTATGTCTCTTATCGTATCACACATCCATTGGGCTCTTCAAATGTTGGTCAATCCCACAGGTCCAGGACAACTCAAACTGTCGATCCCACAGGTAGCATACACCATAACTTTTGAATTTAAAAACGTTTCTTCCTGGACAGAACAGGCTGAATAGCCTAGTTACTAATGATATTTCTAACATCTCCTAAAGTCACTAGCACTGAAACAAGATTAAACAGGCAAACACACAATAAGGTATAACTACTAGGCAAAGAAAGGAAGACACCTTTTCTTTCACAGCTTCTTCCCTTTCAGATATATATTGCTGTTTCCTTGAAGGGTTTGGACTCGGTTCATCATTCCCATATTGTTGCTTCCATTCTAACTGTGACGTAAACACGATTAGCAGGAGAAGACAAACCAGTACCCAGGGTCTTGACATTGTCAGAAGGAGCAGTCACCAAATCTGTCACACATTGACAAATTAGCATAGGTACACTCCTACAACCTTAGTTTCATGGAATCAGAAGCTAGAGTCAATGAACATGAATTCCATTCTTTGTGGAACTTATCAACTCTGTAGCCACACAATTATGTGCTTACATTTTATTAGCTCTGATCGAAAAGATCAAAAATTGATTCTCGTTTAAATTGATAAATAGTGACAGAAAGAGTAGATGGAATTAGAGCATAAGAATACTGGTTTCTTTTTAGCAATTGGTTGCATATAAATAAAAAAACAAAGAAAACTCAAACTTTCTTTCATAATATCTTTATGCTTCACCAAGAACTCAAAAATCTCAAATATTTAATTCTCAACTCTGCAAGCAGTTAACAGAAATCCTAAATTCAAAACTTATCGAGTTGTGAACTTTAGGATTAAAGTTATGCTGCCCACATTATCATCACCAACCAAAACGCAATCCGTAATCCAAGAAACTACGAATAAATTTTCCAAATAAAACTAACTAGAAGAGTAAACTGTTAACTGAAACGATAATCCCAGAAACGAGAAATAGTAAAAGAGGAAGAAGGTAATGAAGTTCAGTGAAACTTACAGATCTGAGCAGAAGAAGAAGGGCATGTCTCAGTGTTGCTCAACTGTTCAAGTCTGGAAGAAAACACAGAGATGGGATTATGCTGGTTGGGCTATTAACGCGTCTTTCACTTTCATGTGTTGTGTGGGTATAAGACAGTAAAATCTTATTAAATTAATACTTGATTAATTAGTAATTTTATTAAAATAATAATTTTTATTGGTCTTAAGTCTGAAATAATATGGTAAATTAATAATTTTTTAATTTATAAGATAATGTAAATACGATAATTCATATAGACCTCAATGAATATATAAATTAATAATGTCTTAATAAATAGAATTTATTACACATTTATGGAAACTCGATCAAGAATGAGTCAATTGTGACTTGTTTTTCTTGAAATTGAGGTCACCTTAAATCTCATCTCAAACTTTTCTTATTATTGTAAGAATTTGTAGTGTTGTTTTCTCATAGTGTATCAAAAATTTGTTCAATGCTGCTTTAAAAGCTTACAATCGTGTCGGGTGCTCAATAATTGAACTATCATCTTCAACTTCAACTTCATCATCTTGATTAGTTTCCATAACGCTCGCAGTAATCTCCTCCTCAGTCAACAACTCTGTAGTTGAGTTATTTTCTTCAGGGTAGTTCAAGAGGTATTCCACGTCCATCGCATTACGATAATTTAACCCTTTGATGAGAAACCATTTTTTGTGTTTCTAATGTATTGTGTAACTATGTTTTTTATTTATTCAAATAGTGTGTTGTTTATTTAATGTCCATCATGTGAACTTGTATAGTACATCGAACTTACATGATACGTTGAATAATATAGCACATCAAATAAAGTAACTCATTGACCAATGTATTTGTAATAAATTTGACAAAATAAATAAGATTTTTCTATAAATTAATAAGGTATTAATTAATCGATAAATTAATAACTTATTAATTTATCGATTAATTAATATCTTGCTAAATTAATAGATTTTGACAGTCCTGACCTTATTAATTTAAAGAAGTTTTACTATATTGTCATTTCTGTTATAGGATATATGACATGTATGTGTGCTCTTGGTCTATCCTAGTTAATAGGTTTTATCTTACATTTATGTAATAGGAAAGATATATGGCCTTGTCCCAATATGTAATGGAATGACTCAATGTGTGTAGACCTGTAAATGGACAGGATTTTATTCGGACCTGTAAATGGACAGGATTTTATCCGGACCTGTTTCGGATCTATGGTTTGTAAACAGGTTTAGATCAAAAATTTGACCCCACTACCAGAAAAAAGACTATAGCCGACGAAATATCTAAAAACAGGCCGACGAAATTTTTTTTGGTCGGCTAAAGTGGCATTTTAGCCGACGAAAAAAAAATTTGTCGGCTATAGTTAAATTTTAGCCGAAAAAAAAAATTTTGTCGGCTAAAGTGCTTTTTTCGTCGGCTATAGTATGTGAACTTTAGCCGACGAAATTTAAAAAGTTTAGCCGACGAAATTAGGGTATTTCGTCGGCTAAAGTAACTTTAAGTTATAAAATTGTACTACGGATATTTCGGTGTCCGATTGACTATTGTGATAACAATCTGGAAGCAAAACGGGCGTAGGAGTAAAACTCATGGCTTGGCCATGATATACAGGCTTTTTTGGCCATCCGAGTTCGTTTAAGGCTTCAAAATGAAGTTTTTCTAAACGCTTAATACACGAAAATGTCCATATCTACACCTATATGAGGTATTTTGGCCGAACCTTCAACACAACAAACACTCACCATAATGAGACGCAACTGTCCATCTAAAAATTTTGAGACATTTACCCCTCCATGATAGGCCTCCCCGTATAGATAAATAATGGTAAATATTAGGCATGTTGTGATTCCGGTCATCAAAATTCACAAACAAAAATACGACCGTCAGATATCATCAATATGTTGAAATATATCTCTGGTAAAAAATTCAACTTTATCTGATAAATTTAAGGACTTCATCTAGACGGTCAATCTCGTAAGTCAAACCTCTATATTGTATTGACTGCAACTATCGGCACCGAGACTTTACCGGAATTACGTGATTTTTCAACTGTAGGCGTATTTCACCATTCCGGTCATATCTTATTTCACAACTTTTTTGCGTTAGAAGATTCTACGTACAGTTTGTTTTAGAAACGAAACATTTACTTAAAGCTTAGTAAACAAGTTATACAACATTAGTACGCATGTTGTGATTCCGATGATCAAAGTTGAGAAACAAAATTCCGATCGTCAGATATGATCATTATGTTGAAATATGTATATAGGAAAAAATTTAACTTAATCTGACAACGTTAAGGGCTCGATCCTTACGGTCAATCACGTAAGTCAAACCCCTTAATGCACGGAAACGGTCATTTGACCGTCTAAATTACGTATTTTGCCCGGACCTTCAACTGAAAATAGTTTCAAATCGATGAGACGCAACCAGTGGTATAAAAATTTTATGAAAAATAACTACCGGAGATAGGGCTACCTCTAGGGAGAAAGAATGGAAAATTGAGTTAACCGCAATTATCGGTACCGAGACTTTACCAGAATTACGTGATTTTTCAACTATAGACGTATTTCACCATTCAGGTCATATCTTATTTCACGACTTTTTTCCGTTTGAAGCTTCTACGTATAGGGTTTAGAGTTTTAGCCGACGAAATTAGGGTAATTCGTCGGCTAAAGTTAAATAAATAAATAAAATAAATAACTATAGCCGACGAAATTAGGGTAATTCGTCGGCTAAGGTTAAATTAATAAATAAATAAAATAAATAACTATAGCCGACGAAATTAGGGTATTTCGTCGGCTAAGGTTAAATTAATAAATAAATAAAATAAATAACTATAGCCGACGAAAATAGGGTATTTCGTCGGTTAAAGTTAATTAAAAATTCAAATTTTTTGGCTAAAGTTAATTAAATTAGTCGGCTAAAGTTAAATAAATAAATAAAAAAAATAGCTAAAGCCGACGAAATTTAATAAAATTCGTCGGCTAAAATTAAAAAAAAATAATAATAATAACTATAGCCGACGAAATACCCTAAAATTCGTCGGCTACAGTTAAATAAATAAATAAAAATAATAGCTATAGCCGACGAATTTTAATAAATTTCGTCGGCTAAAGTCCAGAAATTAAGCGACGAAAAATTTATTCGTCGGCTAAATAAATGACTTTAGCCGACGATGAACAGTAATTTCGTCGGCTATAGTGTTGGCCGACGGATTTTGCTCGACAACGTGTCGTCGGCTAAGACTTTAACCGACGAAATTTAAGGTTTAGCCGACGAAAAAATTTCGTCGGCTAAAGTGGTTGTTCTGGTAGTGCCCGTTGATCCGTTAAGGACCCGGATCCGTTAACCCGTTTACTGAACGGATCGGATCCAGATCTTGTTGATCTGATCCGTCAAAAACCCGGATCCGTTTATAAATAATTAAATAATATTTTTATAAATATAATATTATTAATAAATATTAAATAAAATTATAATTATCTAGATATTTTAAACATTCATATCTAAATTGGTTCTAAAGTATGATTTGATGAAGTTAAAGGTTGTTAATGTTTATGTTATTTATACTAGAAACATTAGAGATCAAACATTTTAATTATATTAGTTTACTATTACGAAGTATTTTAGACATGTGATTCAACTTTTGATGTAAACTTTTATTTTCTTATAAAGTTTCAACAATGTTTTATGATAAAACTACGAAATTTTTATTAAAATTTGAAATATTTATTATTATAAACGGATCGGATTAACGAGTTAGGTATCTGTTAACCCGTTGAATTCAGATTTTGATCGGACTATTAAAGATCCGGCGGGTAAAGGGTTAGATCCGGATCTAAAGTTTTTATTACGGATCTAGAGCCAGATCTAGATCGATCCGGTCCAGATCTGATCCATTTACTGGTCTAAATATATGTTAATTGAGACTATAAATAGAAGCTCTTTCTATCAATAAAGTACAACAATATTAGTACGATTCATTCATCAATACCTTCGAATATATTCTCCTACTTTACGTTATCAAGTCACAAGCTATAACCCTAGAGTTAAAAAACCCCTAAAACTGATTTTTTTTAATACCCTAAATTGGCCGCACCTTACTTGGCTGCCCTCAGCCTTCCCTTGCCGCCGCTACCCCTACAGCTGCAGCGCACCGCCCCCACACCAACTGCTCGCTGCTGCGCATCGATTAATAGTAGTCGTTGCCTAGCTGCCATTGTACTCTTCTATTGAAATCTCCAACAAAGCTTGTGAAGATCAATTCGACAGGTATATTTTCAAAATACCCTAAACTTTTTCAATGTTAAATAACCTCGGGGAGGATAAAATCGGTTTCTCCCTTCTTCATCCTCATTATATGCTTGGGTCGATGATTATGCAGGTTGTTTTTTATAAAACCCTAGACATTTACACATGAATGCCAACACACGTCAAGCTGCAGGCCTCGAAGCTGTTGTTGGCTTCTGCCGAGCACTAACGAGGCTAAGCCGCCACGCTGTTGTGTGGTGGTTGTCGATAGTTGTCGTGCGCTGTCAAGTGCAGCTGTCGAGCATTATCAAGCACAAGTTGATGACAGATGCCTAGCGCTAGTAAGGCTAAGCTGCCGAGCACTGGCTGTCGATAGCTGTCGAGCGTTATCGAACACCAGCTGCCGACAAATGTCGAGTGCTGTTGCCGAGCAATTGTCGAATGTTTTTTGCCGATAACCACGTATAATTACCGAGTGGTTTTGGAAAAGATATTGGTGTCATCGACGAGCATTGTACGGTGGGCTATCGCATCAGTTGCCGAGAGTTGTGCACTGGTTTGTGTTGCTAACGAGCACCGTGCACTACTGTCCCTAGGTCCGTGTTGTTATTCTCAACATTGGTTTACATTTGAGTATCAAAACTACCTGGTTTTGAAGAACTAACATACTTGAATTGTTGTATGCATAGTATTATGGAACGCTCTCGTGTGGAATTTGACATTCTAGTCGTCGAGAGTAGAGAATATCATCAATGGTCCTAAGATCTCAAAAAGACTTTAATTGGCAAGGATTATCTACACGCCACCATCCCTCCAGTGGTTCTTGCCCCTGTGGCCGGTGAACTCCATAACACTGAACGTCAACCGGACCCACCTACTCATTAGGTGAAGTCCAAGGTTTTGATGTTCATATGTCGACACCTTGAGGCCACATTGAGGTGGCAGTATTAGGATGTTGAAGAACCACAAGAGCTGTGGGAAGCTCTAGCTGACCGGTTTGGTAATATCCATGTATCTGTTTTACAAGAGTTGCAACCACAGTGAAATAACTTGAGGCTGCTAGATTACACCACCATGGAGTAGTACCCATAAGATTCTAATACACCGAAAATTTAGTGTTTTGTAAATCTTTTGTGATAATGATGATCAGATTGTCACTGGTCATTCATGGACGCGGTTGAAATTGATTTTTGATGCCTTATGGCACCATGATCCATGTCACATATGCCCCTTATGTATTAAGAGGTTATCAAACCTTGTTATGTACATGTCAACGATTACCATATGAAAATTTATGTGTGAATGGTAGAAATTTTTGTGTAAACCTCCCACGAGGGCAAATGAGAGCGCACCATGAAGTGAAGAATGAGTCAATCTAGTAGACTATATATCATTATAATTTGGATATTGAATCCTAAATTGTCGCCAATAAAGAGATTTGAGACATTGACTCATACAAGTTTTAGCATGATCATTGAGGTGTTGACTCACGGCTCCACCATTTTGGATGCCGTTCGAACAAGTGCTCACGCAAGTGAAATGCATTGGCCCATCTGATGAGTCATTGGCTTTGTCCGACGCTCACCATTCATTTTTTAAAACTTGGTCTTTAGCTAAATGAGGAGTGACCCTACTACGCTATGACACAAAGAGAACATTTCTTTCTTACGATAAATCCAAATTGGATTATGTAGATCGATACAACCAACTTGCGGACACCTTTTATGCTTTATGGCGATTGGTTGAAGTGTCAACACATTGGTCACATGTTAAACCATCGTCTACTTATGTTGCATATACTTCTACGAGCTCATTACCCATTATTTAAGTAGTTTTAACAAGATAGGATTAATATGTCTCATACCTCATATCCATACACAATAATACGGTCTCACCAAGGCTACGATCAAGCAACTTTCAGCTTGTCCCTTGAATATAAGTGATGCGTACCAATCTTTCTATTGAGCCGTGAGGCTATGCAATTATTGTATGTAACTTTCCTATTCATCTATGACCTACAATCATTGAATTTATTGTACGATAGCTCATGACTGTGTGTAAGGATTGACTCGGAATTTTGATCCTTGAGCTCAACAGGATTGAAACGGATCTCCAAGCCTTGATCTCGGTAATGTACCAAATTGCACAACCACAATTCCTAATGATGAGTCTGTGAGATGAATAAGTTTTTAGGTTGGATATGAACCTCCACCTACATTCCTCTTATATACAAACCTTGTCAGATGATTTCTTTAACCGTTATATTGCAGATTGTCACTTTGACACTGTAAACCTGTCATTAGGGGGAGATACATATACAAGTGGAACTACGTGAATGTCGTGGTTTGTCACCAATAAGTCTCATCTTGATCCCAAATGCTTAAAGTGTTAAAGTGATGAGATCAAATGCTGCAAATATGTCTGCAAAGATTGATGTCCTATCAAGAGGATATGGCGCGACCATGAGGAGTTGGTCCTGACGCCATAATGTGGCAACATGGTATTACAGGTCGTGTGGCTCCCTAAAAGAGAGGGAGTCCTTAGGATCGATAATTACTCACTATCTACCATCAATCCCTAAAGGTAGCTGGCTCTGATGTGTAATATCTTAGAGATATCTTGGAATTCAATTCTTGCCTTCTGGTATCTGTTTTTTCCGAACTATCTACCATCAGTATGGCTAGAATTTTCTTTATTGAATGACCGATTGACTTGATTTCCAGTAGGCAGAAAGAGTGGAGCATTTTATATCTTCTGAAATTTCGTCAAATCATGAATCGATATGAATTTAAGGAGAAACACCAAGTGAAATAATCAGTTAGTGTAAATTCGTGCTGTGGAAATTGAAATCTTGGATAAATTATCTAATGTCTAAACTCTGGTAGAGTGTATTCCCTGCTAATTCTCTAGCTTAGATTACCTTAAATCTAGTGTATTTCTCATCCTATGGGAATTCAATATCCAGACTGTCAAGAAGACACAATTCAACGTTGCTTTTTGTATTGTAGATTACTTGAAATTTATATATTTGTTTGCTATTCTGACTAGAATGATTTTTGGTTTTCTTGTTTGTATTCAGAGTCAAAACAGTAAACTGCATCATATGCATAAGAGCTCTTGTGAGCTCAAGTTATAAATCATATACTGATCTTGTTTTTCCCTTTTTGCCAGTGTGCTGTGAATTTCAGTTCAGAAAGCATCCCAAATGGTATTGGCTTTGGAGGACAGGTGAATCACTTTGGTCTCTTCCTTTCAGCAAACTTTGATCAGGGGCACACTTTCGAGTGTACCACATTCGTTTCCCCTTGCCTCCAAGAATAGCCGTATATGCCCGGAAGTAATAGAATGCTGGGGAGTTGTTAAGAAGGCAGCAGATGAACAAAAACAGGACGGAGCTAAAGGCACCGTACTGGAGAGGTTTAAGGAAGATCGTCATATGCTCACCATGGTTGGGCTTGCAAATTCTAGCAAGTAACATTGGTACAGAATACCAGTATGGATGTAATTTGAATGTCTACAGGTTTTCAAATATATTCTCTCTAATGGAGCACCATCTCTCCTGTGATCCCGTTGTTCTTTGGTTGGTTTGACCATGCAAGTCATGTCTCTTCTGCCTATTTCTTTATCGGTCCTTTAACTTTCGTTCTTGTGTTCTCATACCATCCGATTTCTTCTATACGCTAGTGTTGCCTAAATAGTGTGAAAGTGTAATATTTACAGTAGCCAGAAATGACTGGAGCTTTGACATATCAATTATGAGCATCCATTGATGTTGGAAGATGAAAGGGAGATTTAATATGGGTTTGGCTTAAACAATGTTGCAAGAGATATTACGAGCTTACAATAAGATCACCATCTAAACCCTTGAGCACTCGCATCTTTGCAGCATTGATCCCCTGTTTAGGAAGATTGCACAGGAATGATCCCTTGAGAATTTTGGCAGTTTCAATCTGCTTGGTGACTGCTAAAATCTCTTCAAAAAGAAGAGCATAGACCAAGATTCATACTCAAAACAAAAACACAAGTGTGAAACTCATAATTCTACCCCATATAGCAATAAGCATCAGCAGAGAATTGCAGCAACACAAATATAAAGTCGGCATAATCCAAAACAGAAATTCAACAAAGCATTAGTTGATAATCAAAACACAAAAACGCATAGCAAACTCAAAGCAAAATTAATATAACATAAAAAAGCCAACTCTCCGGCAGATTTGCCTAGTACCGCCTGGGCCCACCGCGGCCGTAACCAACCGGAGCAGGCTGCAGTTCAGCAGACTCAACCTTGACACCGGGAATGTCAGCCATGCCCAGAGCAGTGAGCATGTCCAGAGTCTCCTTGTCGACGGCGATTTCGTCGGTCTTGATGGCAGACTCGTCGGGGACGAAGTCCATGCGGCGCTCGCGCTCCTCCTCCTGAAGCTTGAGAGAGATTCCGCGGACGGGGCCCTTCTGGATGCGCTTCATGAGATGAGTCGAGAATCCGGCGATCTTGTTGCGGAGGCGCTTCGATGGGATGATGGCCACTTCTTCCAGAGCCTTCTTGTTGGTGTGGAAATCCAGAGTCATGCGGGAGTAGTACCTCTCGATCACTTGGCGGGAGGATTTCTTCACGGTCTTGGTGCGGACGCGTCCCATGGCGGCGGCGGAAGGGTTTGGGAGGGACTGTCATCTCTGGGCTAGGGTTTTCAGCTTTTATAGCGGTGGGAGGAATAGTGGGCCTGTTGGGCTATCCCCCACTTTGGGTTTCATGTTCGGAGGAATACTGTATTTACATAATTACCCCTGTTAGCTCTCCAACTCAACATTATGAGAGATCGAGCTCTTTCAATTTTGATCGAGTTCTGATCAAGGAGAATGATAACCCTATCACAAGCTCAGGATTTGCAATTTCTTTGATTTTCTCAGTGGAATCTTCATTGATTCGTTCAATTTTTTGTGTTTGATTCTCTGCGTTTGCATCAATTTGATTTGATTTTCTCTGTGGATTCTTCGTTGTTTCGTTCGATTCTTTGTGTTTGATTCTCTGCATTTGCATCGATTTGTTTTGATTTGCTTCGATTTTCTGTGGATTCTTAGTTGTTTTGTTTGATTGTTTGTATTTGATTCTCTGCGTTTGCTTTGACTTCCTTTTATTTGCTTTTATTTACCTCGATTTGATTGCATTCGCTTTGGTTTCTCTATATTTGCTTCGGTTACTTTTATGAGCTTCAGTTTGATGTTCTTCAATTTTTAACTAGTTTTACCGTGTTTTTTTTATTATTTGTGTTTGATTTTGTGATATTTGTTGTTGTTGAGTAGGTTTTCTTCGGATCTTATTAGGTTTTCATCAACTACTCGCATCTTTTGTGCATAATTGTATGGGTAAGGAACTGTTTGTCTAGCATTTGTGCACTATGTGTCTAATGTTATTGAGGACCAGTAGTTTTGTTTTAAGGTGAAAATACTTGTGACACCTTATATTTTACCCCTAAAATCAGTTATGCTCCTTAGTTTTTAATTTTAACTAGTATATCCTTATACTTTAAATTCTCAACTAGTATGCATTTCTCGTCAGTTGACCGTCAAAAAAGACTGTTAAATTACTTAAAACGACTAAAATGTCCTATTAGCAGTTATTTTTAGATTTTCCTCTCTTTCTTAATTTTTTCCTGTTTTTCCTACTTCTCTTTCCTAATATTAAAAATAAATTTTTAATATCAAATTTTCTTTTACTATTAAAAATCAATTTTATTATTATTAAAATCAATTTTATTTTTCTATTAAAATCAATATAATTGTTTCCATTTAAAATCAATTTTCTTCTACAATTAAAAATCAATTTTGTTTTTTCTATTAAAAATCAATTTAATTGTTTCTGTTATAAATATTATCATCTATGTACTATTAGGTAAACCTTATCCTATATAAGGAGGCTGATGAAAATAAATGAATAAGACTTTTACATCCTCCTAACTATTCTCTACGTGTTTTCTCTTTATCTTTATTTTACAAAAAGTTTCCACCGAAAATCAATTTTCTTTTACTAAACATCGATTTTATTTTTTCAATTAAAATCAATTCTATTTCTTCTATTGAAAAATAAACTTTATTTTTCCTATTAAAAATCAATTTTATTCTTTCCTTTCATATTTTTTCTATTTTCTAATATTTTTTTAGAAATAGGAAAAAAAAATAGGAGAGAGGAAAAATAAAAATAACTGTTAACAAGGGTATTTTAGTCATTTTAAGTAACTTAACGATCTTTTCTAATGGTTAACTGATGATAAGGGTAAACCAATCGAGAATATAAAATATAAGGGTATACTAGTTTAAATTGAAAAACAGAGGAATATAATTGATTTTGAGAATAAAGTATAGGGTGTCACAAATATTTTTTTCTTGTTTTAAAGTTTCTTAGTTTTGGAGTCGATTTTGTGACAGTATCTATGAATTTGGGGTCATTGCGAGGTGTACATACCTCTCCGATATTGTGATGTTTTTTTATTGAAGAAACTACAAGATTTTCATATTTTTATAATGAAGTTTGTATGCGAAACAAGCATTTGAAGCCAGGAATTTTTTAGCTGAAATATTCCCTCCATGATTACCCCTTTCCTCTTGCCTCTGATATAGACATGAAGTTAATGTTTATGTCTTTGGGTGAATTTAATTAAGAGAACTTCTGTTGATATTGCTAGTTATATATGCTGAAGATTGAATGGATTTTGGTGTCGTTGATGGTTTCGTTATTACTGATCCATCTGATTATCTTGGTGATTTTAGACCCGAGGAGCCAAAAAATTTCATGTCTAAGCAGTTGAAAGAGTACATTAAGTGTGTGGACCATAAATTTAGAGGTGGAGCTATGGAGTTTCGTCAAAAGTTATGTTTGTACGTAATTAAGGTTGGTTGTCTGTTTGTATACCAGAGGAATGATAGATGAAGGGTGGTTGCTGAGTGTTCAAATAAGCTCTCAAAGATGTGAATGGAACACTAATGCCCCAGTCTTCCCTTCAAATCACTTCTTCTATATTAGGGAGCTTAACAATGTGCATACTTGTTCTAGTGTCTTGAGGAAGCAGAATCATAAGCTTTTGGGTTCTAGTCTTGTGAAAATGTTGACTAGTGATGAATTTTGTAGCAATCTATCTCTAAAGCCTCAAGATATTCTGGATGGGTTAGGGAACAACTGTGGTTTTGACATTTCATACTGTGTAGCATGGAACAGTAAAGAGAAGACAATGAAAGAATTGCATTATTCAGATGAGGATTCGTATTCAATGTTGACTTGGTATCATGATGTTGTGATGGATGCTAATCTTTGCTCTCATTTTGTATTAGAGTGTGATGAATCCGCTGGTCGTTTTCAAAGGATTTTTATGTGTTTTGGAGGAGTTATTGAAGGATTTAAATCATGTATTCCTCTCTTGTTCGTGGATGACACATGTGAAAAGCAAGTTTAAGGGTCAACTCCTTTATGCCTGGAAAATATGGTAATCAAGGTATGACTTCCATTTTCAAAAAATCCTTGGGATTCCACTTTCATTATTTTTGGCAGTGCAGCGGCACGCTGCAGAAAATAACGAACTTTCTTACTAATGTTCAGTAGTTTTTGACTTTGGTTTAGTATGAAATTTTGGATTGATCACTGGGTAGTGGCATGCTGTAAAAATAACGGACCTCTATTACTAATATTCAGTAGTTTTTGTCTTTGGTTTGGTATGAAATTTTAGGTTGATCACTCTACTACCCAATTTCGTAATTCTCCATCACGGTTGATCTGATCAAAATAGGATTTGGTTTGTTTATATTTAAATTGATATATATTGTTATATATTTGATATATCTAATATGTCATTTTTAACTTTCTAAGAACGGAAGACTGACACATGAGTGACTCGATCTATTTCTTTATCTCTCCGTGAATCGTATGTTTATAACAACAGGGACAAAATTTTCTCAATTCCAATCGAATAGGCGTATTATGTCGATTCGTTTGAGTAATATATCTGGAAATGCACGTTAATTCCTTATTAACACGATTTCAAACACAACTGGTACATTCTAAAATCACCGTTACAAATATACACTACAGAACTATTTTGTACAAGATAGTACCACAAAAATGGCAAAATAGATTCAATCATCACTAGATGAATCAAAATAAGGATTTAGGAAACTCATCTAAAAAAATTAAATTTAGTTACTACGAAAAACAATTTTTTTTGAAATGGCTTCATTACTGAATGAAAAAGAAAATGTTAAAAACAATATAGATATGATTGGTTAGCATATAAAATCTATTAATTCTGAAGATACGAAGTACTCTTTAATTTATGAATTCTCATTACACGTAAAAAATAACCAAAAAGTTTTGTTCGAATTACAACACAACTAAATGAAAATCTTTTTATATGATGGAAGGTATTCCTATTGAGAATTCATGAATTGAAGATTAGCAAACCAAATCCTATTATGCAAACCGTTCATTTCTTTCCATTCGCAATTCTCTTTATTACTATTGCCAAATAAAATGACCCTCTTAGGAATCATTAAATCCAAAAAAAGATTGTCGTGATGTATCATGTAAATTTTGTGAAATGAAAAAATCAAATAATTCTCTGTGGTGGACCAAAATATCTCTCATTTCCCCCTCGAATAAACTCTTAGTTTTGGTTTCCAAGAACAAGAACAAGAAAATTCGAAGTTACAAACATTTAAAGAAAAAAGGATCTCTTCCAATTTTTTTAGTTTAAATTTTAATTTAAGTTTAATTTAATATTTAATTCTAAATTTAATATTTAATTATAATAATTTAATTAAAAAAATCAATAAAAAAATTAAAACATAAGATACATACACTAAAAGATACGAAGAAATTCAACTGCCCCTGCATATTTGATACACGCTCCTATGAAAAAACTTACAATACCTACTACATTCGTAATTCCATCGATTACTTGTCTATCAAAAAAATGAGTTAATTCGGCTAATTTTCTTATACACTTAGTTAAGGAGATTGTATAAAAAAATCTATGTAACCGCGAATATATGACCAAGCATATATCACATTTAATATTTTCCTTCCCAAAACTTGTATTTTATTAGGAACCCTTTTGGTGATCTCAGATGTGTCGATATCAATGGTGACTCATTATTTCGATGAACCATTTCTTCGGACAGAATAAGATTATATAAACACTTACTCGAAATATCACTTATCATATGTCATTGTGAAAGACACAATTTTTTTGCCGCCCACTGCCACTAAATCACCACCACTCCAAGTCAAACTAGTGCTTGTTGTTGCACCAGGGGCCGTTGCGTCGGGCGCTAAAGCGTGGGTGTTTTGTATCCATTGAGCAAAGATGAGTTGTATTTGTATAGCGGTATCTGAAATCATATCTTGGGAATGCGCTCATGGTATCATTATGAATATACAAACCAAAACTGTGAAAGCCTAAAAATATACATACCCAGTGGAGAAGTGATATGATTGCATCGTGATGCCTAAGGACATGATCTAATAGTTCGTTAAATAATGAACTTTTCTTACTAATGTTAAGTAGTTTTTGTCTTTTGTTTAGTATGAAATTTTGGGTTGATTACTAGGCAGCGACACGCTGCAAAAAATAATAAACTTTTCTTACTAATGTTTAGTAGTTTTTTCTTTGGTTTAGTATGAAATTTTGGGTTGATCACTGGGCAGCGGCACCCTGCCGTTGGTGATGCAATGACACGCTGTAAAAAATAGTGAACTTTTTGTACTAATGTTCACTAGTAGTTTGTCTCCTGTTTAAGTTTTTTTTTTCTTCTTCTTCTTACTAATGTTTAGTAGTTTTATCCTTTCATGTTTTTATCCTTTTGCCATTGCCGATGTTGATATATGCCAAAAATGATGATAACTGGAATTGGTTTTCCAGATCTTGAAGTCAGTTTTGGACCCTCAAGGAAGAGTAATTACTTTTGTTTCTGATCAACAAAATGGTTTGATCAATTCTTTGGATCGAGTTTTTCCAGATGCTCCACATTCGTATTGCCTCTGTCACTTGAAGTTAAATCTCCAAGACAGGTTAAAGGATGAAAACAACAAAGTACTCCGCAATAGTCATGCTGAAAAGTTTTACAATGTTGCATACTCTTGTACTGAGCGTCAATTTAGAAGAAACATGAGAAGTTTCTTGATCATGGTGGGCAGGCTGTTATGGAATTCCTTCATGACCTACCTCTTGAGAAATGGCGTCATGCTTTTTTAGAGGGTGTAGATTTGGAGAGATTGTCAACAACACAGTATAATCTTTCAATAATTGGATTGTTAATCCATCTCTAACAGCGGAGGCCAAATGAGATATGTGGCCCATTTTAAAAAATAAATGGGCTCCAATAAGGGAGGGCTAGAGAGCAATGGGGGCATGAGAGGAGTGGAGAGGTTCATATTTAGCACTGTCGGTGGCCCTTGAGCCCTTGTCTTGGGACCTCAAATTGCCAACAACTTTTAATTGTTGACACAAGCATCACATGCTTCCATATTTTGAAACCCAAATCCAAGGGTTGATAATGCATGACCGTTGGCAATCAATCATGTATAATTAAACAAGTTAATCAATTAATGGCCTTGAACCAGTCATTTTTCCCTTCTATATATACATACAATCTATCTCTCTCTTTTTCACACATTCTTCCTTCTCTTCTATCATTTCTAGTTTTCTACACTAGTTTGAAACATGTCTATTCCTTCTCAAAAAGGTGTTAATTGGACAAGAAAAGAAATGAGGTTCTTTGTGTTACATACATGAAAGTCTCCGAAAATTATACGAAGGATATCAGCTAAAAAGGAGACGGTATTTGGAAACAAGTGGAGCGAAAATTCATTGAAGGCTTCAATGGCATCCTCCGAATGCAAGATCGTTTGAAAGTTGTAAGTCTCGATGACAAAAATTGTTGAGATATCTATCCCACATCGGGAATGAGGGACCTTGCCTGTAGGTTTATAAGGGTTTGAGCTACTCTCTCCATTGCCAATTAGTTTTGGAGTTGAACCTCATACTACTTTATCATGATATCAGAGCTGGTTACCCATGTCCACATGTGAAGCCCAAAGGCCACACGAACTTCACGTCAATCCCAATTTGTTGTCCACGTATTAGGCCTGAAGATTCGCCACACGTGTTGGGGCGTGTTGAGAGATATAAACTCACATTGGGAAAATGAATTTTGTATGTGGGTTTATAAGGGTTTGGGCTACTCACTCCATTGTCAATTAGTTTTGAAGTTGAATCTCAAACTACTTTATCATGGTATCAGAGCGGGTGCCCACGTCTACGTGTGTTAACGTTAAAGACCACACGTACTGCACGTCACCCAAATGTTGTCCACGTGTTAGGCTTAAAGATTCGCCACACTGCGGGGGGGGGGAGGGGGGCTGTTCAGATATAATCCCACATCGGGAAAATGAGATCCTGCATGTGGGCTTATAAGAGTTTAGGCTACTCTCTTTATTGCCAATTGGTTTTAGAGTTGAACCCAGACTATTTTATCATGATATCATAATGGATTACTCACGTCCACGTGAGTTAGCGTTACCGGCCACACCGACTTCACGTCATCCCTAATGTTGTCAACGTGTTAGGCTTGAAGATTCGTCACACGTGCGAGTGCGTGTTGACATATCTATCTCACATCGGGAATAGAGACCTTGCTTGTGGGCTTATAAGGATTTGAGCTACTTTCTCCATTGTCAATTGGTTTTGAAGTTGAACCCCATACTACTTTGTCAAAAATTTCTCTTTCCATATATGAATATGTGTCATTCATGCGTCACACGTGCCGAAATGAGGCTTCAAAGTGGAGGAAATCACATAAATCAAGTAAGTTTTTTCTTTTTATCATACTTGTGTAAGGCAAAGTAGTGACGAATGAGAAAATACTTATGACACCATGTACTTTACCTTTAAAATCAGTTATATCTCTCAGTTTTAAATTTAAATTGGTATACCCATATATTTTAAATTGTTGACTGATTTGCCCTTGTCATCAGATAACCATCAAAAAAGACCATTAAGGTACTTAAAATGACTAAATACCCCTATTGATAGTTATTTTTATTTTTTCCCCTCTCTTTATTAATTTTTTTTTCTATTTTTTCTATTTCTCTTTCCTAATATTAAAAAGCAATTTGTAATATCAAATTTTCTTTTACTATTAAAAGTCAATTTTATTTTTTTTCTATTAAAAGTCAATTTTATTTTTTTTTCTATTAAAATCAATTTAATTGTTTCCATTTATAATAATTTTTTTCTACTATTAAAAATTAATTTGATTTTTCTGATAAAAATCAATTTTTTTTTCTATGAAAATCAATTTAATTATTTCTGTTATAAATATTATTATCTATGTGGTTGTCTACGTAACTACTCATTAGTCATGTACTACTATTATTACACATTAGTTATAACTATTATTACGCATTAGTTATAAAAAAATTAGGAATGAGGAAAAATAAGAATAACTGTTAAAGGGGGCATTTTAATCGATTTAATAAAGTATAGAGATATACCAGTTTAAATTAAAAAGCAAGAGACATAACTGATTTTGAGAGTAAATTACATGGTGTCACAAATATTTTATCCTTTAAACAAGTTAGTTGATCATGTACCAAATCTTTTTGTGTTGTGTACTACATGTTATTCATTAGGTATATAGCAAGTGGTATTGCTGTTTTGCTATATCTGCTTATTTCTACAAAATGTCAAAGAATTCTCATGACTACAACACATACTCCTTTTTGTGATGAATATTTTCTGACCAAACCAATTATTGTTGAAAATAACACAAATTTTGAAGAGTAGTCAAAAATGGTCAGAAATACAATTTTTTGATGAAAAATGTTTCTGACAAAACACTATGTCAGAAAAAGGCGTCGGAAATAATTATAATTTGGTGTCAAAAGTTCCTGCTATTTATTTTTCTGACGAGGTCTAATGTGGTCAGAAAAAAATGGTTATTTTCTAACAAGATTATTTATTTGTCGTAAAGTCGTCGAAAAATGGTTATTTTCCAACATAATTTGTTTTGTCATAAGATTGTTGTAATTGTTTAATTCCAACCACATATGTTGTAGAAAAAAAGACAATTAAATATTAATAAATTATAAATCAGGTTTTATAAAAAGAATGCATATCTTTTTTTTCTTTGAATAAATGCATATTCTTTTCTTCTAATGATTACTTTTTATAACTTATAATTTTACTTATTTACCCATTCTAATTAATGTATTTTTACATTACATGGATGCGGGTTATTTACGTAAATGAAATTGCTATTAAGATTACTTTTTGCCATATCTTTTATATTCCATCTTGCCTATGACCGACGTGAGCAGATATCCATCCTAAAATAGACCTAATTTTCCATACAAACTTGTTCTTGTTCACGGCATTGATCATCATTTTCAAATCTAAATCAAAACGGTATTATATTATAATAGAGATTTTATTATGTTCATATAACACAAAAATCATTAGCGTAAAACTACAACAAAAAATAAAATACTTTATATTAAGTTTTTTTGAATCAGAAGCTAATCTAACTATTAAAAATAGCAAATAGTTAAGGAATAACCACTTTTTGGCCCGTCATAAAAATTACTCTTTATGACTATTAAATACATAACTACACTAAGTCTCCAACAATCAAAAGTACATACACCTTATATAAATGGTAATTGTTAAGCATCTACCCCTTGGAAGAACTCAAGAAAGAATAAAAGCTACCATCTCAAGGGGGTGCCCATCTCAAAGGGGTGCAGGACCACCTTCGATAAAAAAATCGCTTTCTGGACCATGCCCAATCGAGCCGGCCCATCTCAAAATCGCAGCCCCATCTTCCAGCCCAAATATGGAAACGCTAGGCCCGACTCAAAAACTTGAGCCCAGACCCATCGACGTCCAATAGCCACAAAATCATCTTCTGCGTCGCTACAGAAACGCAGTCAGACCCCTTTTCCTTGCCGACATTGAACACCGGAAAACCCATCCAAGAACGCAAAGGGCTCAGACGAAATTCATCGTCAATGCCACTGAGAAAGGAAGAAGGAAGAAGGAAGAAGGGTGGTGCCACGCTTCCCAATCCCATAACACAAGAATTTTTCCAAGGTTCGTATGTCGAGAGACGACTGCCTTGGTAGGGTTTCGAGAGAGAGAGTCATTTTTTTTCTAGCATACCTTTAATAATTAAGATAAAATGAACTACTACAATAAAACCTAGGTGTAAAACTCTGCTTCCTGGACAACGTGGAGGGTTCACTTTCTTTACTGGTAATGACGATGCACCAAGTTGAACATGACTAGCAGAGTATTTATGAACAAAAAACATATACATTAGAGTTTAGGGGTTGAGGTTCAAAATATCACCCTTAAAACGTATTACTAATGAATAAAATAGATCCAAATCGGATTTCTCTTTACAAAATCAAAATAATAATAATAATATATCCGTGTCAAGGAATTCACCAAATCTAGTATTCACTTGAAGTAGTTATTCATCACATATTTGATTGAATAAAATTATTTGTCATCTAAATTTCTCTATTTGTCATCTAAATTTCTCTTGAGAAAATTATTTCTTTTGATTTACTCATTGTGAAGATTTCTCGTCACCTAGTTACACATATACAGTTTTTCATAGCTAAAATGAGTTAAATATTCAATGTGAATTTAATCAACATCAAATACGTATCCTTAAAAAATAATTATAAATCCTTACATAAATAAATAGAACTTGATACCTTTATTTCTACCTAGCTTTGGTGGATTACTGGGCTAAATTTATGTCTCTGAAAATGTTTTGATTGGACGAGTTCACAGTTTTCTTTTTGTGATAGTTTAGAATAGAGTAAATTACAAGACATGTACTCAAACTTATGTGTTCCGGTTATAGTGATACTCATACTTTAAAAACGATCAATATGGTACCTGAAAACTCTATTTTCGCTACCAACGGAGGGTCCGAGATTAATTTCCGTCACGATGTCGTCTATTTACTGACGTGATCATGATGAGACCCAACTAAAAAAAAATGACAAAAATAACCTCATTTCTCTCTCGATCTCGATCTCCATCTCTCCTCCCTTTCTCTCCTCTTCTCTCTCCTCCGTAAGTAGGAAGAATGTTCCTTTTTCCCTAATCCCATTCAGAATCCGAAACCCCCAAATTTCCCAATCTGTACTAGCAATCAGTCAGTAAATGGTTTAGCAGGTAAAGTGCTTGCAGCAAGTGTAATCCAGGATCTTATTGCAAAGAAAACTGCTCGAGGCCATTGTATTTAGTTGCAACCTCAAGTTAACTGACACATTTCCTCTTGTGCCACTCTTAAAAGAATGTGCAGAGGGTGCAATAAGGAATGGCTTAAAGGCAGTATATGACCAGATATCTGTCCCGAAGAAGTGATTAGATGCATCAGACCATCTGCAGCGGTAGCTGCTCCTCCCTCTGCTCGTGCTCTCGAGCGAGCAAAGATTGCTCGTGCAAGAGCATTTTAGCTCGGTCAACGAGCGGTCGCCGCTGCAAGGCCCGCCTCCCTCCTCTCTGCTCGTGCTACAGTTAAGCACCACTACATATGCTCTCAAAGATTACAACCTAGAGGCGAAATACCCATCCAAGGACATTGAATTGCAACTTCGGAAGCTAACTCATGGAGGAGAGAGATGAGGAGAGAAAGGGAGGAGAGAGATGAGGAGAGAAAGAGAGACAGGGAAGATCATCTTTGTCATTTTACTTTTTTCAGTTGTGTCTCATCACGGTTACGTCAGCAAATAGACGACTCCGTGACGGAAATTGGTCTCGGACCTTTCGTTGGTAGCGAAAATAGAGTTCATATACTACATTAATAGTTTTTAAAGTATGTGTACCACTATGACCTGGACACATAAGTTCGGATACCGGCTATGTAATTTACTCTTTAGAATATGTTTTGTCATAACTCAATATGCAGATTAATTAGTTGTTCTTTTTCGTTAGAACTTCAAAGTTTCAAAGATATTAAACTTAAGCGAGATGAAACTCATAAAAATTGTACAAAAATGAATGGCGCAACACAAGGTACTAGAATACAAGCCAATGACACAATTTGGACAGCGAAAAAGAGTTTGCAACTGACATTATTCCTGGGATGCATACCAATTATGTAAAAGAAAAAAAATCAATAAGTAAAGAAAAGGTGTATGAGTTTACGACTCTGGTGCAACCTGTAAGATCATCCCTCACTGCTCTTCTTCTGGATACTTAAACAAGGTACTGAATGATGGATTCACTATGCTAAATCCCCCATCTATTAGAAGATTATGCCCACTTACGTACCTGGCCTCATCACTAGCCAAATAAAGAGCAGCATTTGCCACATCTTGTGCTTTGAGTGTTACACCCTTCAAATTAGCCAAAGAGTTCATCACATTCTCAAGTCCCACATCATCAAGGCCAACAAATTGCTTAGCTAGAGGCGTTGCAAGCGCATACGGTGACACGCAATTCACTCTAATTCCAAATTGGCCAAGCTCGACGGCTGCATTCTTGGTTAGACCATTGATTGCATGCTTCGAACATGCATATGCATGTGATGCCGCACCACCAACGTAGGAGCTGATACTGGCTGTCGATATGATGCAGCCAGTTCGAGCCCGAATCATGGGCTGCGAAGCATGCTTTATGCCAAGGAACACACCGGTGACGTTGATACTGAGTACGCGCTCAAAATCTTCCTTTGTATTGTCGATAATTCGTGCCTTGTTCTCGTCAGCTATGCCGGCGTTGTTGAACATGATGTCTAGTTTTCCATTTGTGACCACTGCTTGTTCCACAGCATTTTTTATCTGGGCTTCATCTCTAACGTCGCAACGGACAAAGGTGCAATTTTCCGAGCCTATGGATTCAACGACTGAATGGGCTAGCTCATCTTGGACATCGGCAATGACAACTTTGGCTCCATTATTGACAAAGGTTCTGGCTGTACATTCGCCTATGCCGCTGGCTCCTCCTGTTATCAGTGCCACCTTTCCTTCTAACCTATATATAAATTGCAAACAAAAATAGTACATGACTTTAAAGATTTGAAATCACATGTTTATATGAAATATTAAATAGATAATTACATATTTTTGCCAGTTTGGAAAATTCTACTGTACTTACAATATGTGATTCCTATATTTACAAATATGTCAATATATTTATAATTAAAGTAGAATGTTGAGTCCTATTATTTGTAATCTTGTAATCACTGGAATAAGTTAAAGTGGTAATGTTGGCTATAAGGATGTTCTAGGCTTTTAGAATATATTAGGTTACGGTAACAATTTTCGGTTTTTGTCTATTGTATTATAGATTTTTACTCGAAAAAATTGCTCTGTTTCTATTAAATATAAACTAGCTATTAATCTCTCACAAAAAATACAGATGGTGAAACAAGAACTGGACTTGGATGACAATGGCTCCACAACCAATGAACACGTGTCCATTAAAAATTATGTCTGCAATTTGAGGACTTAAGAGGGGATTTTGGGTATTTGGTATATTTCTTTCTAGTTTTTATAGTCAGTTGTCCTCCTCCGGCCATGGTTACACAAGTTTTTTTTCGTGAAACAATTAATGGAACCTGAATGAAACGAGAAAGGAAATGGGATAGTATGGAGAAAAAAATGAGATCAAGGCTAGCAATTGACAAGCTTCATGATCTACGTTAATTAAAGAACACTGCAAAAAAAGATACAAATTTTTTTTTGCTTTATGGGAAACATCCCAGAATGTCGACATAAATAATTTGCTTGATTAGAAATGTCACAAGGCGGCAACCAAAACCCGATCCGCCAATCGTACCAGAGACCACGGCGTAAATAACAAGAAACTAGCTTCAATATATGCTATATGCATGTTGGTTGCTCTGTTATTCTGCGAAAGCTATAAGAAAGCCTGAATCTACCTAATTTACACACAGTTCGCGGCCAACGTGCTCGGCGCCGGCGCCACAGAAAATACGAATATGTATAATATGTGTGACAGCAGAAAGAAAGAGAAGCTATACAAACCTTCTTGTGACAGCTGAAACTAACGAGGAGCATGCCATTGCAGTTGCTTTTGCTCTTGAGAGAGAGATGCTTGGTTATCTATCTTAAAAGAGCGTTGAGAATGGGGGCTTCAAAATAAGAAAGCAGCCAGACTTATACGACTCAGAATCAGTAAAAAACTAATAAACAGTGAGAGGACAAGTGACACATGTCCCGCTACATATATAAACAATTCCATTATGCATCTGGGAAAATAAGCCCTTAATAATTGTAGTGGCGAGAATCACTAAAAATGTAGGGAGTTGTGTGCTCTACAGAGGTGCCGTGAGCAGACGCGCAGCTGACAGCAAGCCGACGTTTAGCCATCAAAAAATCGACGGTAAACCGAAATTATCGTTAAGGCTTTTGATTGATGGAATAGAAAAGAAAGAAAATCAATTCTTTAAATTTTTCTTGGGCATGAAAAATTTTAATTTCCGGTAATTTTTCTCTCCAATGTTTGAAAATTTCACTTCTCATGCACAAGGCTGAGGCCAAGCACTATCCTTCAATTACAAAATTATTTGAAGTCTAGCAGAAATGTACAAGGGATATTATTTGAAGCACTATTATCCTTCAATCACAAAATCATTTGAAGCACTATCACTTCTCATGTACAAGGGATATTATTAGAAACATAGCAAAAATTAACGACACAATTCTCAAAAATTAACGCCGTATCTCCTTCTTAGTTTCAAATTCAATAAAAACATAGTTGCACGAGGCACCGATTACTAAATGAAAGGTTTCAAACAAGTTATAACTGATCTGCAATTGAAATGTAGCTCATACGCTAATTCGGACCCTTTCTTTCAAATGTATACATCATTGATCTGCATACAACCTAATTATAAAAAAAACCATTGTCGAAAACCCCAACTGCTACCATCGATTTAAAAAGAGGAACAATCCCAAAGTTGTAAATTCCAGTTCCCATAATAAAACCCAAATTCGAAGCATACTCAATCAAGTTCATACGAATTGAAGCTAGGATTGAAAACACAGATATTACATGAAATAAGATAAATTCAAAGCTCGATTACGAGATTGTATTCGGTGCTATCAAGCGAGTAAAAATCAAGAATCGAATTCGGTTAAGTAAAACGAGATTGAAATTGGCCAATACAAAAAATGAGAGAAGAATCCAAACAAACTATCCATACAACAAAACCAAAACCAAGATGTAGTCAATAATAATACCCACATTACAATCAGGCGGAGGCACATTCAACATTGGTGGGGCCCGTGGTCCATTTAATATTTTGTAAAAAAAGACTTGTAAATGTATATTATTTTTATAACTAGTGCCCCACTCAGTATTTTACTAAAAAAATATTATATATATATATATATTATTTAGGATCAAAATATATTATTCACGTGGTCCTGGTCATCCTTGTTTTTTAGACAACTATTCATGTGGTCATGGTCAATCCTTTTTCATTTTTTTTTCGACAACAATCCTTTTTTCCTTTGGTGATTTTTTATTGTCTTGTTTTTTTGTTTTATTAATATTAAATAAGTTTTTCGTTACCGTTTAGTAATAGATTACATATTTAATACAATTCATTTCAAGTACGATGAATTACTTTAGTTTATATCAAGAGAGTTCCAAAGCTTATTTTCATTGCATTCAAAATGTTGAAATACTTTAAAAAAAATAGACAAACCTATTGAAGAAGGATCGACAGTTTCAGATACTCTGGAGAAATCACCACGTCCCCCGAAAAAGAATAACGATAGTGATTCAAATACCTTAGAGGAGTCACCTCCCACAAAAAGCAAAAGAAGACTGATAGTAATTCAGTGGAGCTTTGTCCGGAAGTTACTGAAAAATATTCTTCTGATACTGGAAACCATCCTTCAATTCAAGTTATCATCCTGATGTTCAAGATGAAGTACGTAGATATTATCTACAAAAAAATCCTTGCCAACCTAGAGATCACAATTTTCTTTCTAGAACAATTAGGAAAAAATATAGACAATTTGTTGAAAAGTGGTATGATGACTGGCCTACTTAGTTGAAGTACAATATAGAAAAAGATGCAGTGTATTGTTTATTTTGTTATGTTTTCAGACAAAAAGGTGAAAATGCTTTTCTGGATGCCGGATTCAAGAACTGAAAGAAGAAGAAGAAGAAGAAGAAGAGGGAATTAGTACAAGCTCATAACGGGGGGCTAAATAGCGCTCATAACAAGGCTCGAGGAAACTGTGCAACGTTACTAAATCAGAAACAATAGCTTCAGACTGTATTGTCAAATTATACAACCAAGAAAGGATTGACTACCAGACTCGCTCATAACAAGGCTCGAGCAAATTGTGAGCGTTCCAAACTCACATTCTACCTAAGAAATTAATTTTAAATATTAATATTATTATTAATGTGCCCCACTCATTTGTAATTCCTGGCTTCGCCACTGACTACGATTGTAATATACAAGAAGGATTGGCATGAATATACCATATGTATTGAATTGTTTGAGAGAAGAAAACAAATCGGATATGATTCATACCTGGTAGGTGCTATGCGAGATATGATCACAAGGATTTCAATTCCTGAGCCCCGACTTGGAAGTGGTTCAATTCTTCTTGACTGCATTTTGATACCTATTTCTGAAGGAGACAGGGATAAAGCTGGGAAATAAAAATTGAGCGAGGAAAATTTCGTAAAAGTCAGGCGCATTAATTGGGCTCAACCTGAAAAATGGAAGGGTTAGGCAGTTAGCGGGCGGGCTTTAGCGGTTAGCGGGTTCAACCCGTTATAACCTGCTAAGCTAATGGGTTATAGCGGGTTGAACCCGTTGGGTTCATGAGTTACCTGTTGGAACCCGTTAAGAAATTTTTTTCATTATTTCTTATATAATTTTTTTAATCAAATAGCAAAAAATTCTTCTTTAGCGGTTAGAAATTTCAGTGATTTAAATAGGATAAAGTTAAAAAGAAAAAAGAAAAAAAGAAGAAGATGAATTAGTAATTAAGCAGATTTTCTCATTTTTATTTTTTTATTCCTTAGCGGGTCTTAACGAGTTAAATGAGTTCCAAAGGACAACCCGTTTCCGTCCGCTATCTGGCGGGTTGTAACGGGTTGACAACCCAGTAACACATTATGTAATCGGACGGTTAGCAGACAGGTTTCTAACGAACGGTTAGCGAGCGGTTAACGGGTAATGAGTTGAATTCCCAGGTTTATTAATTATGGGATTTTGAGAATCCATGCGGTTAGGGGAAGGAAGCGGTTTCTGCTCCATTTTTCCATCACGTGGTAATCATTTTCCTTTCCTAGCATTTTCTTTCATCTTCCAAACACAGGAAAGCAATTGCTTTCCTTTCCCGATACCTAGATTCTAGGAACCAAACATAGCCTAAGAGTACGATCCTATGGTCGATTGGGTGAAGAAGCCACAACGAGATTGATAGGCAAAATAAATAAATTGAAACAAAAAAGCAAGTAGCAAGCGACCGGCGACCAACGACCGCAGTCCGACGACTTGCAACCGGAGTCCGGGAGCCAGTGATCGGAGTCGGTGAGCTTCTGGTCAAACTTTCTTTCCATTGGTGAGGGTATAATTATATTAAAATAATATATGTTTTTAAAAGTATTTTAATAGTTTAGACCTAATAGGCACAAATTCTCTTTTGAAAGTTCTTTTTTGAAAGCAATAACTAGAATTTCATTAATCGGGAAAATAAAATTACAACCATGAGGAAAATCGGTGACGAAAATAAAATCTCCACTATCCTTCCTACCTATCCAAAAAACCAACGATTACAATGGATAGGAACCAATATCGGTTCAACCGTTACCTAACCTCATCCAGAAGCATCGATACACTCTTACAGTCAACCTCAAGAAGAAACAACTATTTCAAACACTACATGTCAAAGTTACCAGCATATATGCACATGTAACCTCCCCATTACATTGACAAGAAGAACAAACCGACATTAATATAGTCCCTGAAAACGACACCATAACCATGACTCATCACACAATACTCCCAATGACATCAACTCGTAAAAACACTCTTCCAAATAGGAGGGACCACTAACCAACCAAAAACCTCTCTCAAAGAGGATGGACCACTAACTAACTAAAAAACCAGACCAATAAAAAACAAACAAAACTAAACTAAACCTAGGCCCAGATAGTAACACGCCTCCACCAATTACCCAAATTAACCAGATCTGAAACCAGAGACCAAGCCTTCCTCTGTTGCCTTGCAAACAACGACTGAGTAGAATAACCAAATCGAGCCCGCCTAGCTCCAAGAGCAACCAAACCTCCGCCTCTGTCCTAGAAACCCCATGGAGACCTCCGATCTCATCCACCTGCAACTCCTGCTCGGAGACAAACTTCACACGATAGACAGGTAAAACCTCCTCACCTTCGAACCTGGACAAAACTCAACTCATCAAAACCTATCCGGCCATAACCCGCGCATGTCGACTTGGCCAGAGGCCATCGCCGGTGACAAGGCATAGCCGAATAGGCAATAAAAGATCCAGGGCCGGCCCTAGGGATTGCTGGTTAAGGTGGCCGCCTCAGGCCATAAATTTCCTGCAGGCCTGCGGCCATGTAAAATTTAAAATCTGCAGAAATTTAATATATATATATATATATATATATATTCTATTTGTAAAGAAAAGTACATACAATGCCTTTACTCTAGCAGAAGAGAAGTCAGTTTTGTTCCCACCTAACCCAGGTTCGAACCCAACATATTGCCATTTTTTAACTCTTTCGGAGGCCACTTTTTAAAAATTTTTAGGGGGCCACAATTTTCCCTATTGGTCTAACCGTGCCTTTTTTGTCTGTTCTAAATAAAAACACAGACATGGCCCAAGAGTAATTAGTGTTTCTCATTTTTTCTGTTCTAAATAAAAAAAACTGTCACTTTTCTTCTCCAAAATTAATTTCATTCCCTTCTCAATATAGAAAACTTTTTTCCTTCACCATATAGAAAACTATTTTCCTTCTCCATATAGAAAACTCATAAGTAAACTCTATATATATTAGAGATATTAAGTTTCAACATCAAACAAGATAGTCATTATTGTTAGGATGCCTCCAATTAGAAGACAGAAGTCTGGAGCTCAAAAAAGAGAGAAGAGAAACGAGCAATAGCACTGAAAAAATCTCAACCCGGATCAATGGATAAGTTTGTGGTTAGAAAGAAAAAGACAAGTACTTCAATTCAAAATGTGGTGAACGATCAAGAAGATGACCATACTAATGAACATCATGATTTGTACTTTTGCAGCTAAAAATGTTAGACGAGCAAGGTTTACGTGATACAATTGTAACTAATAAGCTTTATGGCCTAGCCTCCCACTAGGATCCAGCCATCAAAAGAAAAAAATATTTTGTTCAATTATTTATGTATTTCAAATTATCTTAGTATGAATAAAAGTTCATTTTTTGTGTTAATAAAAAATAAACTACGTTCATCTATTTACTGTAACACATCTTTTTATATTGCTATTTGTTGTATATATATATATATATATATGTTTACAAGGCCACATTTTTATTGTTCGTCTCAGGCTGTTAAAATCTCAGGACTGGCCCTGGAAAGATCTCTGGCTTTTCTCGCTCTCTAGAGTTGAGTGGCAGCTCTCTCACCTTAATATCCAACTCGATTCCCTTTTGAAAGTTCAAATGGTCAATGTTTTAAAAAAATGTTGGAATGAGAAATAAGGTGTAAAATTTTGTAGTAAATTAACATTTTTCTAAACTAAATGTTATCTTCATTTTCTGGTTTTCTCAAAATACCCATCATTTAATAAAATGAATCTAAGATAAACCATTATTTAAAAAATACAATTTGATAAAAAAATGAAATATTTTTTGAAAAATAAAATGATATATATATATATATATATATATATATATATATATCTTGAATCTTATCGAGAACAATAATTAATCTAGTCATTTGCTGTTAGTTTCATCTTATTTAGCTGAAAAACTGTGAAACCATGATATTTTTATTTAATTTTTTGATACATCTAGAGTTTATTTCCAATTTCTTTTCGGTACGTCATAAGTGTAGTCTAACACTTTTATATTAGAGCACACGTCACAACATGCGTAGGAGTATTTACAGAATATTTTTCCGGCACTCCACGTATTTGTGTTGTATTATACGGATCATTTTGACAATTTATTTTCAAATAAATGATTTTCAGAAAATTTTAATGATTTTTTTTTATCATTTTTAAATTCAATATTCAATCGTGGCCGTTAATTTGATCGATAAATCCTGGCTATTGAAAAATTTATAAAAAACCCTCTCCCAATTCTTTTTTCCTCACCGACACTTTTTTCTCTCTCCCTTATCTCTTCCTCTCCTTTCCTTTTTCTCATTCTTTCCTCTTCTGTTCTTTCCTCGTCCTTTCGATACAGAGAGTGTCTCCAGATCAGAGACCATCCCCAGCCGAGCCACACCGCCGCGAGTCACATCTTACCACCACCACCATCAGCCTCACCTGGCCTTTCTCAGCTGGACCTGGCCCTCAGCAGCCCGGAGACACTGAGACCGAAGCTCAGCCGAGGAGGAGGAATACATGGGCGGTCTGCCAAGTCAAGTCTGACATCGAACCAGACCGGAGGAGCGCCTGGGGAGTTCTAGGTAGCAACAAGAGCTGCTTAGTGGCTCGGAGGAGGAAGGAGGACACCTGGAACACGTTGCCAGAGAGGATTTGCCAGGGAACTGCTGCTCTCGTCGTCTAGGTAGTGAAACCACCTCTTTTCCCTCGATTTTAGCCTTTCTAGGATGCTTGGGTTGGGTAGGTCCTAGGTTTGAAGGTGGAGGAGAATGGTTTGCAATGTTTTACTTTTTACAGTTTTACCGTGATTTGAAATTATCAAAATAACCCTGGTAGAATTACTTTTAACTTTCATAGTTTTACATTTAACTAGGGGTGGGATCGGTATGGTACGGTACGGGATTTGACCTATCCCGATATCGATCTTGATTTCTTTTTTCGGTATCGGTACAGGATGGGATGTGTGATTTTAAGCCTTGATACCGAATCGTCCCGATACCAAAAAATTCGGGACAAGTTCGGGATGAATCGGGACATAAGGTTTTAAGTTAGGGTTTTATATCTATAAATTAAACAATCACTTTTGTACTATATTTATGTAATATTTAACACTTTTTCTTAACATAAATCAACAGACTAACATAATTAGACGACTTCATCAACATAAATACATACTTTTTTTAAAGCTAGTAAAATTATAAATTTTGGAGGATTCAGAACGATTCGGGACATTCGGTATCTATTTGGCTCATACCGATCCTGAACCGATTACTAAATTCAGGATTCGGTATGGTTCGGGACAACACTTTTTTCACTTTGTTTCCTGACCCGATCGGGTTCGGTACGAGACGGTCGGGATCAGTATCAGGATTTCGGTATCAAACTCCCACCCCACTTTTAACTTTTACTGTTTTACTGTATTGACTTTTACTGTTACTGAGTTGATTGTTGACTTTTTACTTTTACTGTTGATTGTTAACTTTTACTGTTTTAATGTTGATATTTACTGTTGTACTATAGCAGATTTACTTATTTACCTTTTCCCCGCTATAGTTAATTAGTTTAAAGGTTTTATAATTACCAAAGGTTTATAACCTTTTTACTAAACCTTGTTTACAAATATTTTAAATTAAATAGGTGATGAAACGACATAAATATCGAATATATAATAATCTTGAATTCTCTCCGGTTCGAGAATCATGGCTTCAAATAATTAGACTTCAGTGTCGGAAAGATAAACGAGAAGTTTATCGAGTCGTAAATTATAGATATTAAATCCTTGAGTATTTACCTAACTATATCATTTATACCTCACAAACAGACCTAAGAGCGCATCATCGCCAACCTCAGGAGGATCGGGAGTTGGAGCACAGCCATTTGCTTCGTCATATCAGGGAAGGGGCTCGTCCAATGAGTGAGCCGTAACCCTCTCGGGTTAGTGGCTTTTCACTTATTGTATATATATATATAATTGATTTACTGTTTAACCACACGCTTTAAGTTGCATTGGTGTGTGTGTGTGTTTTGGATCAAAAATAGCACCGTTATCCTGAATTTCAGTGCGTGGCCTGAGACTGATGGGACCTAGTATTTAGATTTTGATTCTCAAGGTGTCGATGACCGTGAACCTTCAGAGGGGCAATGCCCTGTTTATATTTTTCTCTCGTTTATGCTCGTCTCGTCGAGAGTTAAGCGAGTCGTAAATGAGACGTCATATCATGAGTGATCTGTTGGGCATTCACTGTAAATGGACACTCTCGTTACCTATCGTTCTCGGATATAATAGGTAGTTTGTCTCGGTTTGTAGTATAGACAAACCCGGGATGTTCGACCACATGGATCTAGAAAATCTTACATGTGTGGTTATCATTCTTTTAATTGGGCTTAGTGTGCGTGAATATACTGCATATGTTTTAAACGCCCTAAAGTTATACTTATATACGTATATCTACATATATAAATTATATGTTTTCTTATGGGTTTTCAGACCCTAATTTGGTTGGGTTTCATCCCCATTAGGGTTAGCGAGGACGAGTTGCTCATCCCTACATCTTTTTCAAGTTTTCAGCACCATTCCCAAGAAGAGCTAGACTAGGAGCTCATGGTACCACATCGGTCATCGTGCATCTTCATTTTTGAGGACACCCATTTTGGTGTGGATTACAACTTTCATGATCTTCGTATTTCATTCAATAAGTTTGTCGCGTACTCTAAACTATTTGCGCTTGTTTATTATGAGAATTTCTTTCCTTGTTGCTTTCTTTCTTTCCTTGTTGATTTTATATTTGTCTCACTTGCTACCAATCACCACCTTCCGCTTTTATAATAAATAACGATTAACTGCATATCTGTCTTTTCATATTTGATATCCTTATTATTTGTGTTGTGATTATTATATCTTGGCCTTGTAGTGTCGGTCTAGAGGATATTCAATACGTTAGATGATATATTAGTTGCTCCTTAGTTTGGGATTATAGCGGTTATTGCCGTATTTAGAAGCCGAAAATAGTCCCGGGATGCACATAAACTATCAACTATTATTTTAGATACATTATCACTTCGTCTTTGAAATTAAGTTTTTTTTGTTTTTGTTTTGTTTTTTGTTGTTGTTGTTTTTGTGAACATATATTTCACATTCTTATGATACATCTATGATTTATCGATTTCATTATCTAAATAGATTCTTAATCTGTATAATGAGATCTTAATTTATAGTTGTAAATGTGTATTGTTTGTAAAACTAAGAGTTTTTACATATCATTTTTAGTAATTTGACGACTTGACAAAGTGAAGGTAATCTGGGGTTCACATCCAAAATCAATTGGCTATAGGTGGAGTGGACCAAACTTTTATAAGCTCAAATGTAAGGTCTTATATAACTGATGTGAGATTTATATCTCAACACGTCCCCGTACGTGTGACGAATCTTCAAGCCTAACACGTGGACAACATATGGGGTGACATGCAGTTCGTGTGACCTTTAACGCTAATACACGTGGACGTGGGTAACCCGTTCTGAGACCTTGATAAAGTAGTTTGGGTTCACATCCAAAATGAATTGACAATGGAGTGAGTAGCCCAAACCCTTATAAGCCTACATGTAAGATCCCATTTTTTCTATATGAGATTATATCTCACCATTGATAAAGTAGTATAGGGTTCACATCCAAAACTAATTGGTAATATGGAGAGAGTAACTCAAACCCTTATAAACCCACAAACAATATCTCATTTTTCTGATGTTAGATTATATCTCAACATGCACTCGCACATGTGACAAATCTTCAAGACTAACACGTGGATATTTGGGGTGATATGTAGTGCATGAGGCCGTTAACGCTAACGCATGTGGACGTGCGTAATCCTCTCTGATACCATGATAAAATAGTATGGGGTTCACATTCAAAACCAATTGGTAATAGAGAGAGTAACCCAAACCTTTATAAACCCACATGTAAGATCTCATTTTTTTCGATGTGAGATTATATACCATGATAAAGTAGTATGTAGTTCACATCTAAAAATAATTGGCTATGAGTAGAGTAACCCAAACTCTTATAAGCCCACAAACAAGATTTCAGATTCCTTATATGAGATTTATATCTCAACATAAAGTCATCAAATACTTATTAAAAATGAGAGGTCCAAGTATTTTTTAGAGATATAAATAGATAGGGAGCCCTTCTAGTGAGGACCTCTAAGTTGAAGACTTTTCGGTTTATCTCGCTTTTCGATTTTATATTCATATTTTAACCATCTATTTTATAAATATTTATGAGTAGATCATTTCTGAAATTTTCTGAAAATAAGTGTGATTTACCAATTATGAACTTTAATTGTTCATGTTTAACAAAATTGGTTTGTTTATTGCTTTGATCTAAAACTCGTATTTAACGATCACCAATTTGGCTGAAATTTTGTATGATTGATCTACTTATATAAATCTACAACTTCAACGGTTAAGATGTCAAATTTTAAACTTAAAGTTAGTCTAATAAATAATTAATTCAAAAATACTTAAGTAATCCTCAACTTAAAAATACTCATTAAAATGGCTCTCTAAATAGATATATACAGATGATGGTCTGCGTTGATATGCAGAGACGAGCTTTGAAACAGAAGAAGACTCTTTCTGACTTTATGGGGAAGATCGGTTTGGCTACATGTGTATAGTTAATTTTATCCACCACTGTTGATAGGTCTGGTTTTGGGTCTTTGATAAAATTCCATGTGCCGAATGAAAGAGACAGAGAGGATCAATCATATTTGCACATTAATTATAAGATCAATTCATATTTGCACATTAATTATGACATGTTAGGATAACCTAAATTATTTCTGAATTTCACCCTACATAGAGAGGGTCTCTCCGAAAACTGACTCTCGGGAAGCCGACTCAGCACAAGTGTCACTGAAGCTCTAGTTGGAGAAGCAAATGTGTATCTTCTGCCAATGACTATGGCAACAGAGGACTTGACTCACTTGAGATAGAGTACACATGGCCGTCGTTGCTTCCATCGGTTCTGGACTGCAGCCATGGTTTGCTCTCAGGGCAGACATGGATGCTCTCCCAATTCAGTCAGGTCAGTCATATATGTTCTCTTCGTTGTGGAAGGTCCATAGATTAGACTAGACAACTACAAGAAATAAAGTTCTCCATGTCGAGGTTGATAAACATTTTATTAAGTAGAAGTTGAATTGACAGATTAATGTATTCTCATATGTACCAACTGAGGAATAGCTAGCAGACATTCTTATAAAAAAGTCTCTAGTAAAACATTTTATAACTCACTTGACAAGTTAGACATTTGTGTTCTGTATGCGCCAACTTGAAGGAAAATGTTGGCGTGAGTCAATCCATATACTATTAGGGATGTGTATTATTAGAAATATTTAGTAATCTCCAAATCCAAATCTTCTTCATCGTAGTTCAGCATCTCCGTGCAATTCATAAATCTTCAGTAACTCTGACTTCTCGTCCTACAAATACTCAAGCACTCAACATTACTTTCAGGATCTCACAACTCTATCTATTTCTCATCAGCTTCACCAATTCACCTTACACATATTCACCATAGATGTTTTGAAAAGAGTTTATTTGAATTTACTTGTAATTTCTCTCTCCTTATATAATTATTAATTTTAATGATTTAGTACTGCTAGATTAATGAGTAACATCTTTGCCCCTTAAAATTTGACGAAAAATACACTAGATAACGGAGGATGTAACGACATGTATGTATATCTGGTTGAAATTACAAGTTCATGTATCAATCTGATTGCTTTGAAACATGAAACACCAATATTTAGATTTTAGAGTAGATCATTTATCATGTATTATATCTAAAATTTCCTTAAATTCTATATAGAAACAATTTAGTAGGGTTTTATGAAAAGATTCTGTTTCAAGCACATAGTTAGTAAAACAAAAATGATAAGAAACATGATTTGTAATTTGCAACAACTTATTGTCATTTAATGTAATTTTATATTAAGGTAACTTAGTCTTTTGATATGTCAACATTTAGTGGGGTAAATAAAGTGGTTTGTGGAGTGACAGTAGCCGCACTCTATTTGCATTCGTAGCAAATCATTGTTAATTACTTAATTTGTTAGAATTATTTTTCAAAATATAAAGAAGATAATTGTTTTCATAGAAACCCTAGTACCTAATTTTACGGAGAAAAAATGGTTTTGGATTTGAGAAAAAGGGGTGATAGGGGGCCCTAATGAGGCACCAAATCTTGGAGAAATTTTTCAATACTATTATAGCATCATGTGACAATGCTTAGTGGTGTTACATTCCAATCAAAACAAAACATGTGGATTTATTACAATTAAAATAAAAAATATTGATTTTTATATTTTGTGAAATAACATTCAAGGGTATTTAGTGAATTCATACTAGGGTCTAGGGTTTAAGTTTAGGGCATTAGATATAGGGTATATGGTTTAGGGTATTGGGTATATGGTTTAGGGTATAGGGTTTAGGGATTAGGGTTTAGTATTAAAAAACAATAAGAAACCCAAAATGGTCTTTAACAATATAGCTAAAATTTATATATTTAAGTTTAATTGTAATAAAACCACATGTCTTATTTTGATTGGAAAGTAGCACCACTAGGCATTGTCACGTGGTGTTACGGTAACACTGAAAAATTCCTCCAAATCTTATGCCCCAATTATACGTGTCATGTCATGTCAGCAAGACACATCATCATTTAAAAATATCATGTCAAGTCATTATTAAGAAAAAATACAATCATGTCCCTCTATAATCCAATGACTCTAATTTTTTTTGTCTCCCCTCTATTAACAATAATATTTTAGAATTTTTTTCTTACAAATCATTAATGGATATAAAAAATATAAGAAAATATATCATTGTTTAAATATAAGTTTTCTAACGTTAATATATATATATATATATATATATTAACGTTTGTTGTAGAAAATATAACATGTGCGTGTGTGCACTTGGTCTTATGTCGTGTGTATGGGCTTAGCCCAATAGGCCTTATACGTGTGCCCTAGTTGTAATAGGTTTACATTATGGACTTAACCCAATCCATGTAGGATTGACCCATTGTACTTAGAGTGAGTCTCTATATAAAGAGCTCCTCCCTATTCATAATAAGAAGATTGATTCCATTTATTCTCTAAGAACAAATTCTACAAGACGTTATCAACACGTTTTGCTCTAGAAAACCCTAGCTAATATCGGCCGCCCACCACCGAAAAAAAAACCCCAAAACCCAAAAGTTTTTTTTTCGACAGCCCTTGCTTGCGCATTGTCGCGAGCACCGACGTGCACCCTACTGTGCACCACTGCGCACCCACCGGACACCAGGGCGCACCGCTGCGCACAGACGTGCACTACCGCGCACACCGAGCTGTCGTTGCCTTTTTGTTGCGCACAACTGCTGCCCAAGCATCAAAAACACAAATCTCAAGCTTATTTGGAGAATTTATCAAAAAAAGGTATGTACTTTGAAACCCTAAACTCGTTCAAAGTTCACTAAACTCGAGGGGATAAAGTCTTTTCCTCCCTTTTTCATCTCCCTTTTATGCTTGGGACGTTTGTCTTTGCAGGTACAAATTGTTGAATAAAACCCTAGAGGAGTGATTTCATATGTCTGCCATGCTGCCGCTGTGCACTGTCGAGCACCGCTGCCGGGGCCTACCCCTGTGCGCGGGTGCAAGCTACTGCAGGCGAGCATGCACACCTTCTGTGCACTGACGTGCACTGCTGTCGGGGATAGGCCCTATGCACGCGCACGTTGTCGCCGGGCACCAAACGTGCACCTGCCGAGCGCTGCTGCCGAGGCTGGGCCTTGGCACGTGCACGCGGCTGCAAATATGTACATATACACTTATATCCTCTCTAGGTCAGCATGGTATGGTATCCATGACAGTTTGATTTAAGAATTAAGCATCGAATCCAATTGGTCTCGAACTAACTGCTTGAATTCTTGTATACAGAGTCAATGGACAAACACTTGCAGTTTGATCCCCTGAACGCCCAAAGCCGTGAGTATCACCACTGGGTCCTCGACAGACTTTTATTGGCAAAGACTATATCTCCACCATCGACCCTCTCACGGAACCCCTTGCAGAGGGTGTAGAGCAGCAGGACAAAAAAACAAAATCCAAGGCGCTTATGTTTATCCATCGACACCTGGATTCCACATTGAGGTGGCAATACCAGCAAGTAGCCGATCCGTTGGAGCTGTGTAACAAGCTCGTGACAAGATTTGGTAATGTTCATGTTGCGCTTCTACCGGAGCTGCAGGCTGAATGAGCTTTCATCAAGCTAATGGATTACAAATTTGTAGAGGAGTACCAGACAGAAATGCTTTCACTACGTGCTCGTCTGCATTTTTGTGGAGTTGGGAAGTCCGAGGATGATCTCATAGAGAAAACGTTGCTCAATTTCCCCAGGTCATCATCTACTTTGATGAAATAGTATAGACATGACTATAAGAGTGGTCTTACTCCCACGTTTGACTCTCTTATGACGTTGTTACTAACTGAGGAAAAGGATTGTAAGATCTTGATTAAGAACATTGCTTGGCCTGTTGGGACCCTCTTTGTTCCAGAGACTAATTACAATAGTGCTAGAGGCGGGAAAGTCATGAAACAGAGAGCACGAGATCATTATGAACCATATCACCGTGAGCAAGGCTCTAGTCAAGGCACCCAGATTAGGCGAGGAACTAGAGGTTTTAAATGCTCTAAGGGCCGACCTAATACCCAGAAGAAGGATGATGCACCCGCCCCTAGGGGCCGAGCTCCCAAGCCGGTTCAGAAATTCACCAAGAAAAATGCCAAGGCAAATATATGTTATCGTTGTGGGTCACAGGACCACTGGATGAGGCAATACCGAGCACCTGTCGACAAAGTAGCTGCGTACAAGAAGTAT
Organism: Comarum palustre; assembly: GCA_951800085.1. NCBI lineage: Eukaryota > Viridiplantae > Streptophyta > Magnoliopsida > Rosales > Rosaceae > Comarum > Comarum palustre. The sequence continues at coordinate 28,888,425 of OX637572.1, forward strand.
AAGGAAACTGTGGAGAGTCATGTCACTATGGAAGTGGACAAAGTGCCGAATTCCAACCCTACGGTTGAGGATTTTCGGGAACAAACCTACTTAGATGCACCCGAATTTTGAGTTGTTGAGCTCTTGTTTGTTTTACCTCCATGAGTTGTTGTTTTTCCTTTCAAGCATATTCGATTGTTCTTGTGATATTTGGTTGTAAACCATTATGCGTGTAATAAATTCGATGTTCTTAACTATTATGTTCGATATGTTTATACAAACACTTGAAAATATCCGATGCACTTGATCATTGTATGCCGCTCTAAGACTCTCCAATGGAGTTTAGAAGCTAGGCAACACTGTTTTGAGCCTAAAGCAAGCAGCTATTGAGCGCTTCCTAGGAGTTGCGTGCGCTACACATGCTGCAGGCATGGTTATCGAGCTGCTAGCCAAAGGTGTGCACATGCGGTGCCTGACATGTCAAACTTCCTCAGCTGGTAGCCATGTGCACATATAGTGCCTGGCAGTAGAGCACGTGTGCACATGCGGTGCCCGACAGTAGCGCACACGTGCACAATGTCAAGCCTTGCTGCAGCGTGGACACGCACAGAGGCAGATGCATAGATGGTGCCCGGCAGCAACGCACGTGTGCACAGGGGTATGCCCTGGAAGCAGCGTGCACGCGCATAGAGGCAGGCCCTTGCAACCGTGCTGAACAGGTGCACGCGACAACACAACATTCAGTAGGTGCACGCGGCAGCACAACGGTCAGTAGGTGCGCGTGCCAGAGCAAATCACTCGACAGCAGCGCACGTGTGCCCGGGCACAACGCTCAGCAGCTGTGCACGCGCCAAAGCACAATGCTCGGTAGCAGTGAGCAGTGAGCAGCGAGCAGCATGTGGGCTAGTGGTACCAGTAGCCAAATGCACATATGTTTTAGGATTTCCATAATAACCCGCAAAGACAAACGTCCCAAGCATAGAATGAGGAAGGAGAAGGGAGGAACATATTCTATCCTCCCCGAGGTTATTGAACTTTGAAATTATTCAAAATTTAAAGCTTACTTGCTAGTTTTTCAAATAGACTGCATTTATATAAGCTGCTCCATGTTTCCATGCTCAAATCCATGCGTGTTCGGCGATCGTTCACATAATTCCATTGTGAATTGTCGCGCGGGGAGATCATGAAACACATGAAAATCATATGGTTAGTTAAACTTGCTATAAAACAGTAGCAAATTATTGAAAAACATAAACCATATGAAGGATTGAAAGAGAAATTAGGAATACAACCCGTTTTTTCTCAAGGAAAAGTGATTTCCATGCGCGGTGCAGTCATTGGGAGGATCGGTTCACCCAATTTTACTCTGGTTTTGGGGGGTTCCCTTTTGACTGAAGAATCCTGACATCCTTTTGCATAACCTCTCCAAATTTCATGGAAATCGGACTTCGAAAAGTGCCCGAACCGGTTGCTTGAACAGTTCGGCCTGGGGATTCCGACGGTCGGTTCGCTGCCTTCCCGGCCAGTTCTTGGAGTGAGGCCGGTGACGTTAGATTCGTGAGAACAATATCTTCAAGTTCTCTGTTAGTGACGAAATCCAATTCGGATTTTATTCTGTCGATATTGGCGTTTAAACCCTGAGACAGATTTTAAGGTTTCTTGGTGCGCAGGTGCAAGGCGGTGCCCTGAGGGGTGCATAGCGGTGCACAGGGATGCGCAGGAGGTGAGCAGCAGTGGTGCGCGGTTGTGCATGGTGGTGTGCGCGGCAGTGCACTGGCGTGCGCGCGCAGTGCACAGGCGTGCGCGCTACATAATTTTTCCTCTTTTTGTCTCGGCCTACTTGCTCTTTTTAGGGTTAGAGCTAAGTGTCTGATAACGTATTGTAAAATAATCTTGAGGAAATGTTGTAGAATAATATTGAGGGAATGAATTCTCCTTATCTTATTGATAGAATGAAACCCCTTTATATAGGGAAATACATGGGCCTCTTAGGCTATTACATGGGTCAATAGGCCTATTACATGGATATGTGTAAAACCCTATTACAACATGGATTACTACATAAAGCCCGTACACAAGGCATGGACCAAGACACACATATATATCAAATATCCTATAACAAGTTATACCATATTTTGATCAGATTTTGTTTTAGGAATTTTTTAATATAATTACAGTATTGATTATTAACATTTTCTTAACATTTTTGGATTAAAGAAAAAAATTTTAAACTTTTATTTGATAAATTATATATACGTTCTCATGTGTGTGCACTCAAAGATATATTTTCTTATATTTTTTTATATCCAATAATGATTTGTAAGAAAGAAAAAAGTTCTAAAATTATTGTTAATAGAGGGGAGACAAAAAAAAATTAGAGTCATTGGATTATAGAGGAACATGATTGTATTTTTCCTTAATAATGACTTGACGTGATATTTTTAATTGATGATGTGTTTTGCTGACATGGCCTGACATGTAGTATTGAGGCATAGATTTGGTGCCTCATTGAGGCCCCGAATCATTTTTCTTTGAGAAAGAGGAAACATACTTGGATGAAAAATACTTACATATCTTGATCTTATTGCACACAACTCTAATATTTGGATGAAAAATACTCGTGTCCATCCAATATGGACGTACTTGTTCAGACTCTCTTATATGGACTAATCCTAGTCTGACATGTGTTACTTTATTTTCTTTTCATTTTATTTTCTTAAGGGATTTTGTTAATAACCTTATATTCAGCGGTCAGGTGCTATAAGTGTCATATATGGGCTCCCTTTGGTCGTCTCCATCTTGGTGGCTCTACTAGTTTCTTTGATTCCTTAGTTACTGGGTCGATGAAGCCGTAACTAAAGTCACCAGAACTTAAATGGGACAAGGTCAAGCCAGAACTTCAGGCAACCAAGAGCAAGGTGAAAAAGGTTGCTGTCACACATAATTGCGGAGCTAGAAACCCTAAACTTGTCTTTGAGGGGAGCAAAGAAAATTGATAATTTTTTTCTTTTATAATAAAATTTACTACAAAATTCAAATAAAAAACAACTAATAAATATGTCACATAAAAGGAAAAATGTTTGGATTTTCATCATTTTCGAAGCCAAATCAATTCTGTTTAAAATGCACTCATTAATTTAAATAGTAGATTAAGATATAGAAGGTAGTTAATAAATGTGATTATAAAAATATTCTATTTATAACCAATAATTAATGTAAAAATTTAAATTTAAAAAGTAATAAATTTCATAATCATACGTTTTAGTCTAAATAAATTATAATTATTACAAAAATGCTAGCCAACGAAATATAAGCATTTTCAAAAAAATTGTAGGACTCCGGCCCCAACGTAGACCCGCCATTCGTCACACACAATACAAATGAAAGACGAAACAATCACTTCTGACAAACAGACGTGACATCAACTATAATGAAAGCATAAACTGTATCCTTGCAGATGTCTGAGATTCCAAACAGACCCAAGTCCTCACACTAAACTATTTCAATCCGAAATCCCACTTGTGTTTCATAATCGATCATGTGGTTCATGCTCTTCCGCTTATTGCTCTTGTCCATCTTATGCCAATCTTGGGCTTTGGAAGCCACTGCCACTGCCACTGCCACTGAGTCGGAGCTGGAGTTATTAACTCAGGAGTTACTGAAATCGGCCAAGGAACCCGAGTTCTTTGAATGGATGATAGGAGTGAGGAGAAGAATCCACCAGTACCCAGAGACTGGTTTCGAGGAGTACAGGACGAGTGAACTCATCAGGTCCGAGCTTGACTCGCTTGGGATCAAGTACACCTGGCCTGTTGCTGAGACTGGTATCGTCGCTTCTATCGGGTCCGGGTCCAAACCCGTCTTCGCTCTCAGAGCTGACATGGACGCCCTTCCTATTCAGGTTTCTTCTCTCTATCTTTTCTCTCAGATTCTATGAAACGTAGTCCGGTGGTCGTCTTTAGGAAACTGTTGGTCTGTTGGAGTGAACCTTAACTTCTGTTAAGTTTGTTAACCGAATAACCAACATGTCACAACTTACCGATACTTTTATGCTTTTTTTTCGGTTTATTTGGTCATTGATCTAACAAAATGTACTTGGTGGATTTGACATTAGGAACAAGTAGAGTGGGAGTTCAAGAGCAAAATAGATGGCAAAATGCACGCCTGTGGTCACGATGCTCATGTAGCAATGTTGCTTGGTGCAGCCAAGATACTCCAAAGTAGAAGAGACCTTCTAAAGGTATGTATCAGTCCTCATACCTTCACACTTCCAGTTTCAGTTTGAATATGAATGATTTTCTTGGCATATACCGGATATTACTACTGCTTTTGATCTTGTACTCATGTCCGGAGAGCCTTTAGTTTCAAGGTTCACTTTTTTGAGTTTATGATTTGGTTATAAAGTTTGTAATGATAACTTGATACAAGACGTACGAATTTGATTTGGTTCTTGAATCTAAGAACAAGATATTAGTAGAGGATCTAAATCCATACATATATGGAAACCTTAAGATACATTAGTAAATTTACTAAACCACAACAAGTTTACGTCATTGATGATTTGATGTAATGTCAATTTGATGCTTTAGGGAACTGTGAAGCTGGTTTTTCAGCCAGGAGAGGAGGGTTTCTCTGGAGCTCACCATATGCTACGACATGGTATTCTTGATGACATCGATGCCATCTTCTTTATACATGTTGTGGCTGAACTGCCCACTGGTGTCATTTCTTCGAGGCCGGGTAAAATGCTGGCTGGTTCTGGCAGATTTTCAGCCACAATCACAGGAAAAGGTGGACATGCCGCTGCACCACATAAGAATAGGGACCCAATTATTGCGGCTGCTTCTGCTGTTTTGGCTCTCCAACAGATTGTATCAAGGGAAACCGATCCTCTTGAAGCCAGAGTAAGAATTCAGAAGTGACCCATTAATAGTGCCTTCACATTTATATCATGTCCTAAGTGACTCATTAGTAGTGCCTCTCGACCATGTTTCCTGTGTTGATAGTGTACCTCTCATGTCCTAAGGGCATAATATTTATATCAGTAAGAAAGATAAACTGGGTCTTAGTTTGTTAAGCATGTCGTTAGATATGAATAGAGCGCATATCTCTAGTCATAAACCCGTTGAAGGAAACTTAGTATGGTAAACTCATACATTATGTGAATTTGTAGGTGGTCACAGTTGGGTACTTGGAAGGAGGTAAAGCAGCAAATGTAATCCCCGAGTCTGTAAAATTTGGAGGGACTTACAGGAGCTTGAGTCCTGAAGGCCTCATCTATCTCAAAGAAAGGATCAGAGAGGTAATTAACAATCACTGTACCGCCATAATTTCCTTTGTCAAAGAAGATAACAATATTGTTTCACTGCAGGTCACTGAACTGCAAGCTCTCGTGCATCAATGTAATGCTACGCTGGACTTTAAGGAGGAACAGCCACTGCCTTATCCTGTGATGATTAACAATGAAGCATTGTATGGGCATATAAAGATGGTTGGAGAGGCTCTAGTTGGGGAACTCAATGTACATTTTTTCCCAATGATCATGGAAGCAGAAGATTTCAGCTTCTACTCGCAGCACTTTCCTGCCACAATTTTTGTGCTTGGGGTGAAAAATGAGACTCTAAAACCAGACCGGCCTTTGCACACACCTTACTTTGTGATTGATGAAGAGGCACTTCCAATAGGAGTAGCTCTGTATACTTCTGTAGCAATCTCTTACTTGGATAGGCCACTTTTTGAGTCTCACTAAGCATTACAAATGGATTTCATTTGAAATTCACCATTGTCAGTTTCTCGCAGCGGATGTAAGTTTAAATCATACTGGGCTGTAGAAACAATAAGAGCTGGAAATCTTGTTCATACAACTTATCTGTTATCTGGAGAATCTTTGTTCGTAAGGTGCAGATACAGCAATACCATTTGTTATCACACGCGAGTGACAACTTTCACTTCGCAATAAGAATCTCAAACTTCCATCAAATTTTCGGAAGGAAATTCTTGTGGAGTAATTTAAGAAACTTAATGTTTAAACAAATATATTTGACGCAGCAGAGTGTATGTAAATGATAGATTGATTGGAATCTACCAATCGATTTTAACCTGAATCCACAAGTCAATCTCAAATCCACGAGGTTTTGAGAAAAACTCAAAGATTTGTGTTTTATAAAAGATAAGATATCAAATACAACTGATATCTTAAATTTTCGGAAGGAAATTCTTGTGGAGTAATTTAAGAAACTTAATGTTTAAACAAATATATTTGACGCAGCAGAGTGTATGTAAATGATAGATTGATTGGAATCCACCAATCGATTTTAACCTGAATCCACAAGTCAATCTCAAATCCACGAGGTTTTGAGAAAAACTCAAAGATTTGTGTTTTATAAAAGATAAGATATCAAATACAACTGATAGAGACTTCTTATATAGGAGCAAAGAACCCTAGGACTACTAACAACAAAACCTAAAAGCTCAAGGATTAAAACGTAAAATAAAACAAAATCCAAAATAAATTAGAAAACCAAAACAAATACTAAATGCCGAATCGGACAGTTAAGACGACATCTTTTGGCTTAAATCTGATGGGGCTCACATTTGTGAGTCTTGTAGATCTTGTAATTCAATTTTCAAAAAGGTATCATGCGTTCCAAACGAGCAATCTGACCAAAAGATACTTCAATTCAAATTTAATAGATTTGAATTGAAGTATCTAAAACAACAATCTCTGAAAGTTTAAAACAACAACTTATTGAATATTCTAGCGGCTAGCATTCTCATAACACGAGAATTACCGATCTTCAAATCATTCTTTTTTATTATTTGTCGCTTCCTTACTTTTATTATTTTGTGTCTAAATCTAATCCATTCTTGTTCTACATCATTCTCCTCAACCAGAAAAGAACTCGTCCTCGAGTTTTTTTAAATGAAAAATAAGAATTTGTAGAAGACAAACTCAATAATAAATTCAACAATTGAACTTGTGGTTTAGAAGTCTGAGATTCTGCAAATTCTGAAGGCACAACCATGAATCCAACGCTAAATATACGTTTTTCATATGCTTCTTGTGAGTAGTCTTCTTGATTCCAAAAATTGCATTCTTGAATGACCTTTGGTACTGGTTTTGGAAGATTCATCCTAGGTGAAGTTTCTTCAATACAGATAATCAAGTCAACATGAGTAAATCATTCTTTAATCACCAAAATGACTTCATCATCATTCTTTTCACATACTTCTAGCTTTGCAAGCTTGATTTTAAACTTGTTCGACTTCTTCTTGAGTAAATATGTCACATCTTTGTTATAACTGTAACACCCGGTATCTAAAAGTTACCTTTTTACAGGGGTTTATGACTTACCGAGAGCTTTTAACTACGACGATAATTTAATAAGTTATCGCTCAAGTTTCTTTTCGAGTTTTTCTCGAAGCAAGAAAATATATATTTAAAGCCGTGAAGTCGTAGTACGTGTTGAGACGAGCTCACCGGTATATCCGGATTATTTTTTGGAGCATCGTGCTATTTACTACAAATTTTCAAAGTTTAATGTAACTCCTAATTACTATTTTGGTAAATTCTAATTACCACTTAAATAAAAATATTTTACCATATTTAAATCTGGACCATCATATCTATTAGGGAATTGATCTGGACCGTCTATTTTTTTTATAAATAGATGGGAGAGGGTTGACTCAGTCAGACCCCCCTCCCCCCGAGTCTCTCTCTTTCTCTGCTTCTCCCTCTCATCTCCTCCACCTCAGGTCATCTGCTCTAGTGAGCCGCCGAACGTGGCCACCTCTCACTAGTGCTCCACCACCAATCTCTTCCTCTTATTCTCCTCTCCAAAACCCCCTTACCAATTTATCCAAGTATCCATTTTAGAAGAAGTTCGATCGAGAAGGAGCTCGGTTGTGTCCATCGATTTCTAGCAATCTCAGGCGACGATGGAGACAGTGAGGGACATGGTTCTTCTCCTTCTTCCTTTTCCTTCAGTTTCATATCTTTAATCTCTTGAATTAAGCCATAATTCTGAAAACCCCTGTCTTGCATTTTTTTGGGTTCCACTGTTCTTCTCTGGTGAGCTTGCTCATGACGTTTCTGACGAATTTCTCAAGCTTAGGCGAGGCTGGCAGCGTTTACTGGGCACTCAGGCGCGTCTTGGGGAGGTAGGGGTGGCAGCTGCAGAGGTGAGGGTTCTGTTGTTGGTTGCTGCTATGAGGGATGGAGGCAGCCGCCTTGGCCACGGTTAGGAAATTCTCTGCTTCTTCCTCGACGTTTGTGCCTCATTGAGGCAAGGAGAAACTGCTAAGTTGATTTGAGGACAGATTGAAGGTAAGAGTGTGTTTGAAGTGTGTGTGTGTGTGTGTGTGTGTGTTGTTAGTTTTGTGGATTTGGTATTGATTCTAGTTATTTTTCATGTGTTTATGTCGAGAACTTGATAAAATGGAGCTACGACGAAGCCATGGCCATTTTTCGATAAGATTTCCCGAATCTGACAGAATATTCTAGTAACTTGTCAGAATCCTACAAAGTAACAGAATTTCCGGCAGATAGCTGAAGAGGTAGGAATCGATTCTCTCGATAACATTATAGTCGTAAAGTTGCCGTTAAATTATTAAGTCTGGCTAACTACGGAAAAGTCATAAATTAGGAAGTTTCTATTTTAGAAAACTTTCCCTTTTTGGAAGGTTTCAGTTTTTGAAAAATTGACTGATAAAAAAGGAAAGTCAATCTTGGTTAACCGGTTAAAATGAGTTAATCAGATATTTAAATGGAATTGGTCAAAGTGGCAACTCCAATTCTAGTCGAGAATCTTGGTCAAACAAAGAAAAAGATCGACTTGAGAAGTATTAATTGATACTACTGAAAAAGTAATATTGAGTTCGGTAATTTGCAATTTATTGAATGGTTTCATAGTTGTGTCAACTCAAGTTAGAATATAAGTATGACGTCCACATTAATTTCCCGATTGATATTACGATAACTCGACACCTGATAAGTTGTTTGAATGAAGTTTAAGTATCTAGTGTGACTGTCGATAACTAAACGTTGGTTCAATAATCGAGGAGAAGATTAAGGAAAGTTGATGTGTTGTGGTTATGGTTTCGGGAACTAAGCTTTGAGTTGTTAATCGGAACTAAAATCTATTTGTTGATAAGTCGTTAAAGGGAATGAGTTTGGTCAACTCCTGCTCAAATTTGGAAATCCTAGTCAAACTAGTAAAAGATCAAGTCAATGGTAATTAAGATTGATATGTTGGGTTAATTTTACAGCCTATGGTTGAACGTGAGACAGACTCAGCCATGTGGGTATTTCGAGGTAGCACTCGAGAAGTATTCCGAGCAATGTGGAGGTCACATTAAAAATTGTGAGTGGACTTTGTTTTTAAGACATGCATGCTCTAATATTTTATTAAAATTTATAAAAAAAATATGATTTTATTCGTTTTATTGAGCTGGTGAGGCTAAGAAGGTGGGTTGCTCCCCTCTCGTAAGCTCCTTTGTTATGTTGGCTGGAATTTATGTTATGTTGATTACATTTGAAATTGATTTATTTATAACAATTGTTTTGAGGACGGTCAGAGAACCGCACCTTATGCATGAGATGCATACTTTATTTACGGGGGAGGAGTCATTATTGACTTTTCTATATTGTTTTGTTTTCTTCACTATGAAGGGTCGTCATATATATAAAGATGCTAACTAGCTATAATAGTAGCCCTAGAGGGTTCTGACCCTAGCTTGAGAGGCTCATCGTCATGGTGGAATCTCTTCACCATGAAGGGTCGTCATTACTTAGTAGCCTTAAAGGTTCTGACCCTAGTCTGAGAGACTCCCAGTCATGGTGAAACCTCTTCCTCTATTTTTCATATTGATTTTCAAGCCGATGAGATTGACATAATATGTTTTGATTTTTGAAATGGGTATTTGAGATTTTTTCTAGCAAGGCATGCATAAGCTATTTTCAGAACAACAAGAGGGAAAACATGACATTCGACTATTTTCTCATCCTTGACAATTATTTTTGTCCACTCACTCTAACGTCATGTTTTAAATGTTTTCTTATGGGCCCTTCGTTTTCAAATGTTCAGTGTTGCAAGATTGTTAAGAGGAGGTCATGCGTACAGAAGATGAGGCTTAGCCAAAGAACCCGCTGACGCTAGCATGATTATTTAGGTAGCACTTTCTTGTAGATTTACTCTGATTACCCCAGATTAACTTAGTTTAATTTTTTTGGTGAAGCATAGATGTGATTTGGGGAGCAAGGTGGCTTCAGGTGTTGGTATTGGAATTTATGATACGTGGAAGTGCTTAGTGGATTTGCATGAAGGGTTGTCTATTTCAAGAGAGTTTCGGTAAGAAATTCTCTTGAGGTGAACCCCGCAGGATTAACCTCGGGTTAAAAGGGTTAATCAGGGGTGGGTCTTGACAATAACTACAATTGACCCTCTCATGTCATGGTTTTCCAAAAAAACACATCACTATCATCTATATCAATCACATGGCAAGTAGCCTCATCGTTAAAATATTCACCTATAAAGATGAGAACTTTACAAACCTCTGTCACATGTGCACGATTATCAATCCAAAATGAGTTGTACAACTTCGTTGTTGGTAACTGAAGGAAATGAAAAACCTTGATTGCAACAAAATTCTCGTGTAGATCACTATCAATTATTATGAACCATATATTGTCTTTGATGAAACACGTTGTTCTGAAGTCGTCGTAATCTAGTGACGAGCGTCGATTACCGGGTTAAGGATAAGCAACTTGCAATTTAATTCCCTGTAATTCTTTAGTAGTAAAGATAAGTAGGGATCGTTCTAAACCGGGGATGCCTAGGGTAAATAAGAAGAAAAGATCGTTAGTTAACATACAAACAAATATAATTCTGTCACAACTATACAAGTATAAACAAATAATATATATAAATAATTATTCACACATATACATATTTACAAATGAAAAGGGTTTGTAAGGATATCGACATTAATTATAAAAATAATACAACCTAAGCTAATATTTACAAGGTTGGTCAATCGATACTCAAGCACATAACATAACAAACACCGAAATAAGCATACAACAATTTCATGCAAGATTAAATAGTGATGCTCTTACTATCCTCTGTTTTAATTAATTTCAACCTCTTATGACTTCTCATGTGTTTTTAGGAACTTCGAATACGTCAGAACCTAAAACATATATGTTTCACCGTGTTTAAACTATCAAATATGCCTAATCTAAACAAGATACACTTACGAACTGGAGTCGGTTGAAGACATGATCCTAGGTATGGCGTCACTCATCCTATTAGCATGCAAATCACTCACCCTAGCAACCCTTTGCAGCAACTAGAAACAAACTATCAAATATGCCTAACTTGATCCTAGATTACTACGGTTTATTAAACTCCCCCTTTGGAAACATCCAGGCCTAGACTATCCTTAGGTTCGATTACATGATCAGGTGATGATTAATCAACTAACACATAATACACATAAGAACATGCAACAACTTAACCTAAATCATGAAACTAAAACATGCTTCAATCGTTACACACAACATACGGTATGAAGGAGATCACAAAGAAAAACTTAACAACACATGACATGTATAAAACCGAAAATCCAGAAAATATATATAAAAATTAAAGTACTGTTCATACAGAAAATTATACAACAAAACCAATAGAAAACTCATACCTAAACCTAAATCAATTGGCTAGGGAAGAGGTGGTGATCGGCGGCAAGCGGCAGCGGTTCGGTGGAGATGATGCGGCTGGTTTGTTGTTTTCTGTACGAGATTTTAGATAGAGCTTGGCTATACTATGGCTTCAATCAATTGACCCCCAAAACTGAACTAATACATGAGTATTTATAGAGAAAACCCTAAGGTAAAGTCGGCATACACTCCTTGTTCATATCGGATTGGGCTTCTTGCATTTCCTTGTTGCACACAACTTTGACTTCTTGAATTTGCTGACTTCGATAATGATTCATAAACTTGTTTTTCTGAATTCTTGGACTCCCCTACATGTCAAGGGATCAATGAAGGACTCCCTTACACTTTTTGGGCTCCATAGGACAGCCGAATCCCCTCCATAGTCTCGGTAGAACAAGTTATCCTGTTTTGACTGGGATAACTTTCCTAGTTGTTGTTTTCGGCTTCTCCTTGGTGATTTCTTCGATTCTTCTTCTTCTGAACAACTTCCCATATCATCATTAAGCTCTTCATCAATCATTTGGCATGCTTGGGAAGGATTTTGGTGAAAAAACACACTCACGAACTCGGTAGACAACTTCAGCAAAATCTGTCTTGTTTCCAGCAGACTGACTTCCGACCATTGTTTCCATCATAACTCCTTCCTCAGAACTTGGATTGCTGCGATTCTAAAATATTTAGAAACTAGATATCTACAGCTTTCCATCCATATATGGCATGTTTCCTGATTCCGCATGTATCGTCCGAAGGAAATTTTTGAAGTTGAGTTATGGTTTCTGGAAATCCTCTATTTTTGTTCTGAATTCATGCTCTCGGCCTTTTGTCTTTCCATGTTTCTTTTGCTACCTTCCATAAGTCCGATCCTCATAATTCTTGTTTCGTTAAGTCCATATACATGTCACCTAAACATTAAAGAAAATTAATCAAGTAATGACAATGTATAAATTTACAGAATCATAAGAAATAACACGATAACTTCATAAGTCAGCTTTTAACAAATTAATGCACATTTTCTCTACTTTACTCACATTTTAGCCATTGTTCTACAGAAAAACCCTTATGATAAATAACTAACAATACTAACCTAATAATGGATAAACAAAGCATAAATGAGGGTAAAAACATATTAATTAAGAACGTAGCATAAAATGCTCCTATCATCTAGTGAGGTGAATATCCAACATTCCATGCTAGCTTACTTTTGTTTTCCTCTTTTTTTTCTATATCGAATTGATAAATCACTCACCAGGAATCCACCAGAGGCTCTGATACCAATTGACGTAGTGAAGTATAGGTAAAAAGATAAATTGATTGGAATCCACCAATCGGATTTGATCTGAATCCCCAAGTCGATCTCGAATCTACGAGGTTTTCAAAAAAAACTAAAAGGTTTGTGTTTTATAAAAGATAAGATATCAAATGCAACTGATAGAGGCTCCTTATATAGGAGCAAAGAACCCTAGGGCTACTAACAACAAAACCTAAAAGCCAAAGGATTAAAACATAAAAGAAAAAAAATCTAAAATAAATTAGAAAACCAAACCAAATACTAAATGTCGAATCGGACGGTTAAGACCACATCTTTTTGCTTAAATCTGACGGGGCTCACTTTAATGAGTCTTATAGATCTCGCAATTCTTTTTTTAGAAAGGTATCATGCGTCCCAAACGGGCAATCTGGTCAAAAGATAGTTCAATTTAGATTTAACAGATTCTGAACGACAACTCCCGAAAGTCCAATATAACAACTTATTGAATATCCTAGAGCTAGAATCCTCATGACACGAGAATTACCGATCTTCAAATCATTCTTTTTGATTATTCACCGCTTTCCTACTTTCATTATTTTATGTCTAAATCTGATCAATTTTTGTTCTACATCAGTATTAGACTGGTTAACAACTACTAAAGTGGTGGATCTGAAGTATAAAATTTAAAACATGTTGGCCAGTAAAAACAAAACAAGCTGTAAGTCGCAGTATCTCAAATGCAAAGTTCTTTCCTTAAGGTTCAAAAATTTTGCAGCAAGACTATTTGTTATCACATTTACTAATTACATCTCTCACAAAGCAACTTACTTTCACCTCAAAGTAGAAAACTTTCTTCAAATTTTCAGAAGGAAAGACGTATGGAATGACTACAGAAACTTTAAACAAACGTATTAGACTGGTCACATACTACTATAGTGGTTTTCGTAATGGATTTTTTTTAAAAGCAAATCCTTCTTGAAGAGGAAGAGAATGGTTCAGCGACCTAATCTTTTTGTTTGTTTTCTTATTTGATTCTAAGGTCTCACTCTAAATTGACGTATGATCAAAGGGTTTCCGTATTTGGCTAAACACTGCTACCCAGTCATGAAAGAACGACACTAATTTCTCAGGTACTAGACGACACAACTACCATTTCTCTGATGAGCTTAAAGACCCGTACATTCTGCTCTTGGGATCCCAGAAGATATGAGTTCTCAAATTACCAACACCGAACTGTAAGATACCTAGTCATGAGTTTCATCCTCACATTGTGCTTGTTACTATCAGCCACACTACATCAACCTTGTGCTTTGGAGGAGGTAGCTTATGATTCAGAGGCTTCAGACCTTGTGGTTTTGACTCGGGAGCTGTTGAAATCGGCGAGGGAGCCTGAGTTCTTTGAATGGATGATAGGGCTGAGAAGGAGGATCCATGAGTACCCAGAGCTGGGATTTGAAGAGCACAAGACCAGTGAGCTCATCAGGGCTGAACTTGACTTGCTGGGCATTGAGTACAAATGGCCTGTGGCCAAGACTGGAGTGGTGGCCTATATTGGGTCCGGCTCTAAACCAGTATTTGGACTAAGAGCTGACATGGATGCTCTCCCTGTCCAGGTACTCTCTCACACACTTGTTACTGTTATTCCAAACAATGCTCATGGATTCATGGTGCCTTTGTTTTCATCTTTCCCGGACTTAAATGTGTGCTGATATCACTGATAAATATTGATCCATTCCTTGGACTAGCTAAACTTATTACTTATGTCTGTACTGATGCCATGGAGTCAATCTGTCATTGCTGTTGATAAGGAACTAGTCGAGTGGGAACACAAGAGCAAGATTGATGGAAAGATGCATGCCTGCGGTCACGATTCTCATGTAGCAATGCTACTTGGAGCAGCCAAGTTGCTTCAACAGAAAAGAGACATATTGAAGGTAGATCAAAAGCTGCAGCATACATTTCATTCAGCTAATTTGTGGGTGCTAATATTTCATTATGTGGTTTAAGGGAACTGCCAAACTAGTGTTCCAGCCTGGAGAAGAGGGTTACGCTGGTGCTTACCATATGTTAAAAGATGATGTCTTGCATGATATCGATGCAATCTTGAGTATACATGTTTATCCATTAGCACCTACTGGTGCCATAGCTTCGAGGCCTGGTCCGGTACTTGCTGGTATAGGGCTCTTTTCTGCTACGATACAAGGGATAGGAGGGCATGGAGCAGCTCCACATGAGACTAGGGACCCTATGATTGCAGCAGCCTTTTCAACCATTGCTCTCCAACAAATCGTGTCTCGGGAGACAGATCCTCTTGAATCCAGAGTAATATTACCTGCTTCCTTATTCCTGTTTCATTTCAGAGGCAATCATTATCATACTAATAGACTAGTGGCAAGAAACAAGTAGAATAAGGCAGTTATTGCTTTGAGAACCTAATAAGGCAGTTATTGCAATGATCCTTTCATTTTGTAATATGTAGGTGGTAACTGTTGGGCATATAAATGGAGGTCAAGCAGGAAATGTTATCCCAGAGACTGTGAAACTAGGTGGAACTTTTAGAAGCTTCAGTTCTGAGGGGCTTTCCCATCTCAAACAAAGGATCAAAGAGGTTTACATTCTATTATTTCCATAACTTGTAGGTGTCGTGTTCTGTCTCGGTAAATTGACTAGATTCATTCCACACAGATCATAGAGCAGCAAGCAGCTGTCCATCGTTGTACTGCGGTGGTGGACTTCATGGAGGAAAAACCGATGCCACATCCTGCAATGGTTAATGATGGAGCAATGTACGAACACGTAAAGAAAGTTGGTGAGGTCCTTCTTGGGAAACCTAATGTGCAGCTTATGCCAATGGTCATGGGTTCGGAGGATTTTAGCTTCTATGCGGAGAGGATTCCTGCTGCAATGTTTGTTATTGGGACAAGGAATGAGACACTGAAAGCAGACAAGCACTTGCACTCGCCTAGGTTCTTCATCGACGAGGAGGCTCTTCCAATAGGAGCAGCACTCAATGCTGCAGTTACTATTTCTTACTTGGATGGCAATGATGTGAAGTTTTGGTAAGAAAATAAGATCATGTACATGTAATAGCTCTAAAAAATAAAATGCAGTAAAACCCAGGGGTTATTGAAGCATAATCTCATTTTCATTCGGTAGCAATACCAGCCACTAAGTAGGAAAAATCTCCAACCTTGTCATGGATGAGACTCTTTCACAGAAGCATCTCCTTGTGTTGCTGGATTAATCACTGAAAGCGAAATGATTTTCATTTGAAAAGGAAACAATATCAGTTCCTCTCAAAGGGAGAACATTTTGCTCATGCAAAAATGGTCCCTAAATAATGAATGTAAACAACAAGAGCTGAAACAGGTTTAAATGAGACAACCAAACTCGATGGGAATTTCCAAACCACAAAAGACTTCCACCATATGTTTCTCAAGGAATTTCACAATCAAAAGACTAAATCTTTACCATAATTCATTTACTTGCATCAGCTTCAATGATTTTTTTCCTAGATTTGTAAAGCCAACTTTATCATCACAACTACTGCAGTTATGGTTGGAATCTAAAAAAGTTAGATATTAGACCAGAGATGGAAAAAATGAGTGTCAGAAGACATAGCTGGCCATTTCGGTGCCATGCCCTTGTGCTAATCTTACTCACTATAGGCAGTTCTTACCGAAATTTGCATAGACAAACTCATCACTCCTCTGTTCTGTTTACTTGAGAAGGAATTGTTCGCTTTGCTTGGGATTGACGTAAGTGATCACAGTGACAGAAAAATATAATTGTTTCAATCTTTTGCTTAATGCAGCTGCACAGTTCTTGAAAGGGACAGAACATCTTTTTCAGACACGTGTAGAACATCTGAATTCTGAGCTACCACTTCTTCAACTCAAGTTTAAAAGACTCACACATGAGGCTGTTAGAATCCAAGAGGATTTTTGTTCTCAAGTCTACAGCAACACTCATGGTTTCCACTATCAGTTTCGTCTTGTTAGCAGCACTGGTTTACCAATCTCAGGCTTCAGAGCTTGAGTTCCTGACTTCAGAGTTGAGGAAATCGGCGAGAGAGCCCGAGTTCTTTAAATGGATGATAGGGTTGAGACGAAGAATTCATCAGTATCCAGAACTGGGATTTCAAGAGCACAAGACAAGTGAACTCATCAGGTCCGAGCTTGACTCCCTTGGAGTTAAGTACAAGTGGCCTGTGGCCAAGACCGGAGTGGTGGCTTCAATTGGGACAGGTTCTAAACCAGTCTTTGCTCTTAGAGCTGACATGGATGCTCTCCCTCTCCAGGTTCTCAATATGTCTGTCTCTCCTTTACCTCAGAGTTCTCATAGTGCTGGTGCTCCGTGACTATACTTCTTCGTTTTTTATCACCAGCTACTTTTTGTTTCATTCTGTGAAATGACTAATACCTTGAAACCAATGTTGAGATCTGGCAGGAACTTGTGGAGTGGGAGTACAAGAGCAAGATTGATGGAAAGATGCATGCTTGCGGCCACGATTCACATGTCGCAATGCTACTGGGAGCAGCCAAATTGCTTCAAGAAAAAAGAAATATATTGAAGGTAAATGGAAAAGCTATTATGTATAACAGTAAAATTATGTCTCTACATTGCGGGTGCTAATGTTTCAACATGTGATTTAAGGGAACTGTGAAGCTAGTTTTCCAGCCTGGAGAAGAGGGTTTTGCCGGTGCTTACCATATGCTACAAGATGGTGTTTTAGATGATATTGATGGCATCTGTGCCTTGCATGTTTTTCCACATATACCAACAGGTACTATAGCGTCAAGGCCTGGTCAAATAGTTGGTGGTGTAGGGCTCTTCAAAGCTACAATACAAGGCATAGGAGGTCATGGTGCAGCGCCACATGAGACTAGGGACCCGATTGTTGCAGCAGCCTTTGCAACACTTGCTCTGCAACAGATTGTGTCTCGAGAGAAAAATCCCCTTGAACCTGGAGTAATCACTTTGGCCTCCTCTTTCTGTAAATTTCTTTAAATCAGTTATTCCAATTGATGATAAACCAAGATATATAAAGGATTAATGAAATGAAACAAAACATACATATAACCAACCTCAATTATTAGGAATCATGGTGAAGGTAGGTGCCTTCTCTTGAACATCTCAAACCAGTGGTGCCTTGACAGCTTAAAATAAGATGCTAGTTCTAAGGCAGAACAGATAATAGTTTACGGTTCAGCATTTTACTATCAACATAGAAGCATTGAAGCAATTATTCTCATGCATAATCTTCTATCATGTAGGTGGTAACTGTAGGATACATACAGGGTGGTCAAGTAGGAAATGTGATCCCAGAGAGTGTGAAGCTTGGAGGAACATACAGGAGCTTAACCTCAGAAGGTCTCTACTATATCCAAGAAAGGATCAGACAGGTTTGCTAGTTCTCATTATGAAAACACTGGAAATACTTCTACGACTTGGTCACCAAGTGCATTTGCCTTACAGGTCATAGAGCAGCAAGCAGTTGTGCATCGTTGTAGTGCTGTAGTGGACTTCCTAGGGGAAATACCACTGCCTCATCCACCAATGGCTAATGATCAACTGCTTTATGAGCATGTTAAGAATGTTGGTCAGGCCCTTCTCGGAAAATCAAATGTGCGGCTTCTGCCACAGAACATGTTTTCAGATGATTTCAGCTACTTTGGTGAGAAGACTGCTGCTGTAATTTTTGTTGTTGGCTCTGGGAATGAGACTCTGAAATCAGATATAGCAGCACACTCACCCTACTTTTTTATCGATGAGGAGGCTCTTCCATTGGGGGCAGCATTTCATGCTGCAATTGCAATCTCATACTTGGATGACCATGACTTTGTACAGCATGACTCACTCTTCAATTCTGGAGATAAACAGTGTTCAGCATATGAAATGCTCTAAAAAGCCCCTTTTTTGGTGGTATCTTCCAGCCTTTGTAATAATAATATCCTTGGATAGCCTGCTCAGCAGGACTTGGTATGTCTGCTTTATGTATCCTGTATAGAACCATCAAAAGTAGGATTTCCAGATTCCCTCAATCCTATACAGGCAGTACCTATACAGGGAATCTGGAAATCCTACTTGGTAGACATATGCCCCTTGGTATCTTCCAGCCTATTCCCTCAATCCTATACAGGCAGTACCTAAAACCCCCGACTCTGCAAAACTATCATTTACTGCTAGTATGATTACGAAGTATGAATAAATAAGCCATAGTTCATCACAACTGGCGTTCAATATTCAAGCACATTGCTGTAATTCTATGTTACATAACCTAACTCCAAGTTTCCAAGACACATGAGTACGGGTTCATTTAAAAAGACAACAATTCAAGTCACAGATTCTCTGTTTGAGGTGACAAGATATCTGGAAATTGTCTTCTCATCCTTGGTATGTGAAAAAAATGGCTCTCTAGAGTGGCATATAAGGCAGCGCCTGCAGTTTCGTTCCTCAAGCACCAACAAACTGGGAGTCTAACTAAATTGTATACCTCAAGGAACATGATGCTGATTTGTTTTAATTTCAGGGAAAGGCATAAAGAGAGTTGCCAAGAAGCTCAGCCTTCAAAATCAAATTGAACTGATACCAGGTATCTTTTTTATGCCTCTCTCGTTCATTTTGTTCCTCAATACAGTAACATCCAACCATCGGTGAAATGCTGCATAGATGTCGGACAGGAGCACATATGTACCAGGATTTTCAGGTGCAAGCACCAAAAGTCGATTAGCAACCAACTCCCCGAACTCAACATTGCAATGTAGCTTACATGCTCCAAGTAGTGCGCCCCAAGCACCAGCATGATGTTCAACAGGCATTGACTGTAGAAGCTCATAAGCTTCTTCTAACTGTCCCGACCGGCCAAGCAGATCAACCATGCAAGCATAGTGATCAGGAGAAGGAATCATACTATATTTGTGCCTCATTAATTCAAAGAAATGCCAACCCTCCTCAACAAGCTTAGAACGGCTACAAGCTGTCAGGATTACTTTAAAAGCTACCTCATCTGGTGCCAAACCTTGACTTAACATCTTATTGAACAGGGCAACAGCTTCATGCCCTCGGCCGTGAACAGAGAGCCCTTGTATCATTGAACAATATGTAATTAGGTCCCGTTTTGACATGCTTTCAAACAAACTTAATGATCTTTCCATATTCCCACACTTTGCATTCATGTCAATCAGAGCCGCAAGAACATGAGGCTGACGAATATCAATCCTGTTATTGCTCAAGTACGAATCCACCCATTCAGCCAATTCCAAGCAACCCACTTGGGAACAAGCTGACATCAAGCTCACCATCACAAACTCATCCGGTTCCACATTCCTCCTAGACATTTCAACAAACACTTCCACAGCCTCATTGGCAAGACCATTCTGCACATACCCCAATATCAACGCCGACCACATGAAAACATCCTTAACCGGAGCCTGCTCAAACAAAACCCTCGCCGAAGCCATATCCCCAAGTTTCGCATACCCATCAACCATAGCAGTAAAAGAAACCACATTCTTCTCCGGCATCCGATCAAACACCCTCCTCGCGCTCCCCAAATCCCCCACCCCAACAAACCCGCTAACCAGCACATTCCACGACACCACATTCCTCTCCGGCATCTCATCAAACACCTTACTCGCCTCCACCATATCCCCAACACCCGCATACCCAACCACCAAAGCCGTCCACGTCACCACATTCCTCTCAGACATTTCATCAAACATCTTCCGTGCATTACAAACCTCCCTACATTTGCCATACATGTCCACCAAGGTAGTACTCACATACAAATCACCAGTCACCCCACACCGCACCGCTGACCCATGAACCGCCCTTCCTTCCCTCACCTTCCCCTCAGCCGCGCACGCCTTCACCACTGAGGGATACGTGTACCTGTCGGCGGCGGCGTGATGTCTCTTCATGCGGATGAAGAGAGAGAAAGTGGAGGAGAAGTTCGAGTTTTGGGAGTGGGATTTGAGGAGAGAGTTCCAGAGGTAGGTGGTGGGGGTGGTGACGAGGTTGAAGATTGCGGTGGAGTAAGAGAGGTGGGAGGAGAGGGAGATGAGTTGGGTTATGAGGGAGTGGTGTTGGTCGAGGCCGGTGCGGATGATGAGGGCGTGGAGTTGGTGGAGATGGGATTGGGTTTTGCAGGCCTTGAGTAGTGTGGCCATTGAGGATGGTGAAGATACGCTCGGCATTCCTGCTGTAGCATTTTTGGATTTCTTTCCCTCCGCTTTCTTCAATCAGGTGGCTTATATACGCCCCCGCGAATAAATACAGACATTCTCACTACCATAACTAATTACAAATTTTTTAATTTGGCTTATTTTTTATCAAAGTTTGTGAGCTACAAAGTTTTAATTAAGGCCTTGAAAAAATATAAATACAATAAACAAACCGAATCTGTTCAACCGGAACCGTTCGTGTTTTTCTCTGTAAATCACAGTTTTGAATGCCCTAAAAATCACCAAATGAGCTGAAAATTTTCAAAGATGATCTACTCATATATATCTAGAAATTGAACGGTTAAGATGAGAAAATATGATCTAAAGGTTGGTCAATTCAAAAAATCTGCACCAAAGTTTAAGTACAGACGTGAGAAAAAATTTATATATATATATAGGTTTCCTTGGCTAAAGACGTCCTTAGCAAGAGTTTAGTACAGATTTCTTGAATTGGCCGACTTTTAGATCATATTTTCTCATCTTAACCGTTTAGTTCCTAGCTATATATGAGTAGACCATATCTGAAAATTTTCAGCTCATTTGGTGATCTTTAGGGCATTCAAAACTGTGATTTACAGGAGAATAACACGAACGGTTTCGGTTGATCATATTTGGTTCGTTCATTGTATTTATAAGTTTTCAAGGCCTTAACGATTACCAAATCAGCTGAAATTATACAGAGATGATCTATTCATATATATATCTAGATTCTGAATGGTTAAGATGAGAAAATTTGATAGAAAAGTGGGTAAAATTAAGGAAATCCGCACCAAACTTTTGGTAAAGACGTCCTTAGCTAAGAAAACATATATATATATATATAAGGTCCTTCTATTGAGGGATCCCTATTTTTGGTTTATTTATAGGGATATGCATTAAACAAACTTTTCAATCACATAACAACCGTTCAATATGTAGATGCATATATATATATATATATAGATCATTTCTACAAAATTTCATCAAATTTGGTGATCATTAAGGCTTTGAAATAACTGAAATCATTTAACGTATCAAATCTGCCAAACTTGAACCATTAATACCTATAATTTTAATTGGTAGTTTTGAACATCTTAACGATCACCGATTTGGATGAAATTTTGCAGAGTGATCTATATATTAGGACCTAAGAATTGAACGGTTAAGATTAAAAAATGTGATCGAAAAATTTGTCGAATGTCTATCCATATAAATCAACTAAAAATAGGGATCCCTTATTAGAAGGGTCCTATATATATATATATATAAAGATCGGTGCATCTTCAAGTCTCGATTAATTTTGATTCGCGAATATGAATGGCTGGCAAACCTTCAAAACCTTAAAGCGAAGCCTTTATATTTCTTTTATTTTTGGATGCAAAATGCTGGCTGAGTGACATATCACTCCGACTCTGTTGAGTAATTTAAGGTATGACCCTCTCTCCAATGGATGTTTTTCACAAGCTGGGTTCAAACTAAGGACGTCCTATTACTAGGAGTGACTTTGTAGCGTCCGCTCCATTTGCAGCCTAACATACTTCTACTAAATCAAACTCATTGGGTATAAGCCTTTATATTTTATGTTGGAGTAATACATAATTCATTACTTATCAAAGAACAGACGCCACATTGATCATTGTTGTCTTGCACCAGAAATATGAATACAACTGCGTAAAGGGTTTAATTGAAACATCCAGTTTCGGTCGCTATCACTAATCAAAAATTGAAAATAATAAAAAAATTGATATTATAGCATACCAAAATAATAACAAATGAAAACTAATTCACACTTTCTATGAATCTTTTTTTTCGTCAACAAACTAAAAAAATATGTGATATATGAATCATATGATCATTGTTTATAGTTAATAATATTTTAGCAATCACTTCTTAATATGCCGAAGATAACCAAAATAATAGTTATTAGTATTTTTAAATTAATGTTCACACTTAAAACGAATTTTATATATTTATAAATACATAATCTTAATATTATAAAGGAAAAAATATATATTTTCGAGCGGGTCAAGTCGTAGGTCTCAATTTGCTGTGCTTGGGCCGTGTCGGGCCTATAACGGGCTCGAGCTGGGCCCATGATTTTATTTTTCTAGGCCCAGCCCATTATGAAAACGTGTTTGGGCCGTGTCGCTTTTAAACGTGTTGTGCTCGTGTCGTACCCGTGCTTTACGACCCGTTTGTCACCTCTATTTGGGAGTGGTATTGGTTTTTAATCACCTAAGGGTGAACAATACTCTCAGGCGCGGATGTAGGTAATGGTTGGGTGGGGCTCAAGCCCAACCGAAAATTTTGGGCTAAAAAAAATTAAGTATATATATGACATATTTTTTTTGGTTCTATCAAAATTCTGAAATCCGCCGCTGCTCTTCACTGTGTTCTCTCTTCGTCGATCTGCAACTGCAAGGCTTCTCTCTGGCTCAGTGGCTCTCTCCCCATCAAGTTCAGATCGGCGCCTCGGCGGGCCGGCGGGCTACTGCACTGCGGCACCTCTGTAGTCTGCACTAGATCGTTGTCGTCTCAATCTCTCAGACACAGAGACACCAGATCGGCACCTCTGCACCAGAGCATCCAGATCGCCACCGTCGAGCGCACTACGCAGAGTAAGTTTTCCAATTCCTCATATCCTGATTCAAATTCCTCATTCCTGATTCGGCCATATCCTGATTTAAATTCCTCTTGATGTTATGCTATATCTCAATTCTTGAGAGGCTGAGAGCTTAAGTTATTTTGGTTGATTTGGTTCTGAATTTCTGATGGGTGGATAATGGACTTTTCATTTTCAGATTCCATACATATGATTAATTGATTATGCAAGACATTTTGTTAGTGCTTGTACTCGTATTCTAGGTTTAGAGGGTACTGGGTATACCTGAATGAGTAGAGGATCAACCGATCAATGAAAGCTGACTCGTGCGTGTAGCTGCAGACACTGTCTAGCCCTGCAGTATGTGTTTCAGAAAAATAAGTCTGTTACTTTTTGAATCCCCTTGCCCTTGTTTTTTCATCTGTTTATCATCATATAATGTTTAATTATTACTGTTATTTGTTTAATCTTGATGTCATAGGGTAGGAAGTTATAATCTTGATGATTGTATCTAATTTCAAAAATTTAAAGGGTGGCTTGGAGAGAGTTGGAGCTTTGGGCAGAAGCCGTAGAGCTATAAAGTGTTTGGCTTCGGGCTATTGTCTTAGGCTCTCAGGTTTGTGTCATACTTTCTGCTAATGTCTATTGATTTTGCCATTTTGGTGATTAGTGATTACTGCTACTGTGTTTGCAACTTTGCATAATATAGTTATGTGTTTTTTTAGAAGAATATAAGTGTCTAATATAAGTATTGTCTCTTCATCAATAGGTGTTGTTTGTTAGAGTAAAATGTCGAATGACTCGAATCCGAAACCGAAGAGAATAAAAAAATTACCGGATGGTTTCAAAGAACTGATGTCTCCTCTTCAAGTTCGAATTCGATCTTTAATCCTTCCATATCTTCTCCAAGTATTGATGATCCACCTCTACCACAACCTGTACAACCACCAAATAGGGTCAATGCTCTTGAACGTGATCCTGGATTGCGTTCTGCTATATGGGAATATCCGGTGAATGAGTGTGATAGTGTTCGAAAGACCTATATTTTGTTAGGGCCGTTTCAACCTCAATTGACGTTTCCATTATCAGAACATGGGGGTCAACAAAGCAGGTTTCAGTATTTCTCTCGCAGCGTCGAGATTCTCCACATTTTTTCTTTCTTTGGTTAAAAATTTCAAGCCCACCCAAGATCGTAATCCTGGATCCGCCACTGAATACTCTCCTAACACTTTCTAATAAGTCAATATCAACTTTCCAATATATACAAACGGCCAAGATTTCCCAACATATCTAAAAACCTATTTTCACTACTACTACTCTCTCTCTCTCGTCCTTTTTTTACTTCTAAAAAAATACCTCTCTCTCTTTATCTCTCTCTCAAAATCCCATATCTTATTTCTCAGAATGAAAGAAAAAAATTCTTCTCCATCGCTCTCTCTTCCGTTCCCGAAATCACTCTCTTCTCTGTTCTATGGACATCAGTTATGCTTTTCTCTGTTTTATTGATCCTCCATGCTAGAAGAATCGAATTTGACAACTTTTGTTTAATCATTAGATAAAGTTGCTGGAGGTAGACATGGACTTCTTTCGATATTATAAACTTTATTCCTCAGTTGCAGATGCTAGTCATTTTGTTATGATCGACAATTTTATCCTTAAGAATTTCCGATATCTATAATGTTTGTCTGTATGTCACTCACAAATGTAGTTTAGAGGGCTCTTACTCGTCAGGATCGTATGTTTTGTACTACTTATTCTTTAATATCTATTACATTACTGGCATATTGTAGGTGGTGAGCCAAAATAAGGCACCAGACTATCAGTTTAGCAGCATTTGCTTAGACGATGTTCTTCCTGCCCATTTCCTCATCACCAAATTAGTTCATAAATATGATCATCTCCTGACAAGATTATACATCAACAAGTAAAAGATATAGATTAATGCACTACAGGTATACCCTGAGATGAACTTGGCTCGAGTTTAAAATGCTCAGACAAAGGGCACTAGTCTTTGATAAAACATACAAAACCCATCTGAAATTCACCAACAAAGAGCTAAATCTCTATTGGAACTGCATTTGAAGAACTCATTGCCTCATTTGCTAATATATTTCATAGAACACAAACGGTGACAGCCTAAAACTGGAGTGCAGCATACAAACTCAAAGTTCAATTTATCTAACTAATCTAAATTTTCAATCTATCAACTCAACGTGTCAAGAAGGATCCATCATCTTTAGGAAAGGCTTTCATTTCTTTTTGCTTTCCCAAACACAGGAAATGAACTACTTTCATTTCATGATCCCTACTTTCCATAAAAGAAACGAGGCCTTGATGTTTCTATGTGTGTATGTCCATCACTACCGACTCTGCACCAAGCTCATCATTACTATTTTTGTCACTCGTATTAACCAAATGCACACAATGACAAATCCCCTACTGCCTCGCCCTAAGGCCTACGATATCTTTGTATACTAGCAAAGGGAATTTCATGTTGCTGAGGGGGCTGGCTTTCAGGAGAAAATTGTCCCGTGCTGCATTTGATTGGAAAGTGAGTCGATGCATATAGGAACCCCCCTTTAACTTGCTCAGTGGATGTCCATATCCGCTTTCTTCAATACCTTCCGTTCCATTTCTACAATTCAAAAACTCCAACATTTTAGTATTACGTTTATAGATATTGACAAATTAAAATTCTTACGAGCACATACCTCAGCCACTCCAGCAAAGAATGTTGAACAACCTGATCAATCCTGTAAAACAATAGCATGGCCTTTCCTTCTAGTTGTTCAAAAGTCTTGAACACCTTTTTCATCTTAACTCCATCCCGGCATGTGGGGGATGCTAAATCAATCGTTATACAATTGTATCATCAAGTCGAGCGTGTTTCTTATACGCATTTTTGTGCCATTTTTTTGTAAGATTAGCACTACCAAAACAAGTAAAGAAAATAAGTCAAATTCATATTAAACCCTAATCTTACAAGTTTACAAACTGCATTTTAGAGATGAGAATTACCAGTAAGCACCCCTCTGGTGTTTACATCAGCTAATGCAGCTTGCAGCAAAAGATACGCAACAATTACTATTACGATATCCAGTGGTGCATCAGATCCATACTTGTCCCAAAAGCTTTTCAAGTAAAGATCGATATATGTTGCTCCTGAGCCATCAGTTTGATATTTTTGAACCCAAAACATATCACATCACCCTGGCTGTTGTACAAATGACAACCTCTCGGTACCTGCATGCAAAATATAATCGACAATTTCATTAGGAAACCAAATGATCAATATATTCTTACTTATTTAACACTGATCTGAATAATGAATTGGAAAAGCCTCATATTGATCAAATTTTTATCAACACTTATGGGTGGAGAACTGCCCAGTTACTAACAACCATAGACTACATATAATGTTATCTAAATCTCATTATTCGTAACTTATTTCACGAACCTCTCAACTTTTCTTTTTGGTAATGACAATTGATATAAGAAAAAAAAATGCAATTCAAACTGTAACCAAAACAAGAAAACAGACAGGAAGTAAAAACTACAAAACAAACTAACAATAACAACTATAAACTGTAGATGAAACTAACACTCAGAATGGACCTCTCAACTTTGAACAACTTGACTTTTATGTCTCTTCCATGGTCTTATGACATTCAACTTCTGATTATCAATATTGGTCCTTTGCTTCACACAAGTCACAGGGGATGTCTGCCCCGAATGCAACATATTCTGAGTGGACCTTCATTTTGCAGAGTTATGTAATCCTAAGTTCTAACAGAACAATAGATTGCTTTCACTTCAGAGACACTATGGATTGTGAAAGTGCATACATACAACAATAATTAAACAGGAGCAAGAAAGCAACAAAGGACATGAAGAAAACGCCAGAGGCCCACCACCACATTAGACCCCATCCAAACACAAAAGACAGAGAAAAATGGCACGGTGCATCTATCTACCAATGCCTATAAATCAATCGGATGATCTTAAGAGAACAATGCAGAAAGAAAGAACAAGGCTAGTTGCCTACGATCCCTGTAAATCAATCAATTGGATCATCCTAATCAGAACAATGCAGAAAGAGGATAATTATGATCAAATTTATCGTTTTCTTTCACTGAAAATTACTGGGAAACCGAACAGAAAGACACCTGAGCTGCACGAATGAGCCGCGAGACCCTTTTGTCCCCACCTCTGCTCTCAAAGCCGCTTTCCACCTCAGTCAATGGTGGCAGCGGCGTTGTACGGCGCAAGGATGTCTTTGTTTTTGTCTCCGTCGAGACTTGACAGCGACCTTCATTGATTTTGTGTTTTTTTGTTTATAAAAATTTACTGGCATTTTCATAAAGCTGTAGCGCTCTCTCTCCCATTGGATCATTCTCAGCGTGAGAGAAGTAGGCCTGAAAGAATGGGATAATGCCCAACACGCTGGGAGGCAAAGCTATCACGCTGTATATTCACGGCCCATTCACACCGAATTGCATGGCTTGAAGGCGTTGTGATGTTCAACCTCGCTATTGTGCCTGCATATTTGCTCAGGAAACGAAAGACAATCACCAGCGACAAAAGCAAATATTTGTGTAGGGAGAGAAGACGAGGACGCTGAAATTAGACCCCAACCATTTGTCAACGACGAGTACCAACAACTGTCACTGACCACCTTTTTCATAAGATAACAAGGTATCGCAAATCATTGATCCGACAAGGATTGGAAGTCCTTCCCTATGTTGGAAAAGCACAACCATATGCAATACCTAGAGGATACCTGATGTGGTTAATACGAAATCAAATGTTCAGTTGCAAATTTTAATACAGACAGCAAATACCATTGTTTTATCAGAATTCTAGATACAAATTTGATACAACATACATATAGTGGGCATACTGCTATCGCCAATCATGTGATGTAATTGTTGCTACAATGGTTTCAAGCCAAATCCCAGGGAAAACCCTTTACTACCATATGAGCAAAATACATGTATAAATCATTGGTGAAAGCAGTTTCCATTCCATAAAAACAACACAATTTGATGGTTAAAACAGTCAAACTTCCTGGATAGAGCGTACTGATATACTTCGAGGACATACTCTGCCACCTGTGCCACAAAATAGATTGCAGTGAGGAGTCAAACTAATCACGTTTAGGAAATCAAGCAAAAAATTAGAGTTTGATTTTATATTCCCTAGCTTAGAAAATAACATCCTTTTCCCTTGCATCATTATATAGTTACTTCCGATTTTCTTATTAGGCATATATCTGAACATCAGAACATAGTAAGTAGTTTGCTACTGGGTAGATAGGTAGCTCACACACAACACAAGTACAAGTAACCAACAGAGAAACCACATTAGAAGAGAAACTTAACAAACATTGCAAATATGAACTATTGTAAGTTTTAATAGAAACTCCCAACATTATCAATTCCAAGAGAATGTAAATGAACTTACAACATCAGATGGATCAAATTTCACACCAGTCCGAAAGCCAGGCCATTATATTGAGAACTACAACAACAGAGTTCCAAATTAAAGCGTACAATTTGGAGGCTTGAACAACGTGCACTACATTAACACCTCTATCAAGGTCATTCTCAGACAAACATTAAATTCAATGCAAAAGAACATATAAGGAACTCAATCAAATGAACATGAACAGAACTCAAAAACATCACTCACATCGTTGTTGCTGATAAGATAATGGCACCTTGGGCATTCACGATTCACTCTACAGTCTTGGATTTGAGAAGAACATTTTGCAAATCCTCGACTGTTGATCAGCCACGCCCTACAAGAAGCATTAGCCTCAATTTCAATTACAGAAGTCTCCAGTAACAAGATAAAGTAATCAACCAAGAAAACAGATCGCAAGACAAACTAAACAAGCATTGAAAACATGAACCATTGAAAAATTTGATAGAAATTCCCAACATTATCAACCCCAATAGAATGAAAATGAAAGCTAGAATTATCTTTCTTATCACACCCAAATCAAGAACCCAAATCCAAGCACTCAAGCAAACGGAAACATAAAGTCTGATTCTTGTATTTGATAAGCACCATTTTCGCATTGGAAGTACATCTGAAGAGGATCAGCCATGTCCTACAAAGAAATTCATACCCTATTAGCCTAAAAGAGATTATCAAATCCAGAAACAATTTTATCTAGAATGTACAGTAGCTGTGACAGACAGAGAAACCCCCGACTCAGAAACTATAGAAAGCACTTCAGAAAGTCAATAAGAAACTTTCAACATCATCTATTCCAAATACCCAGTTCAATCTTCAAAAAGTAGAAAGCTGAAATTGGTAAAAAGTTCCCAATTCTTCATAAAGTTTCTATTTTTTGATCATGCAAATTTCAACCCCAAATACATTAACCCATAAAAAAGCCACAACCTTTCAGTCTCAATCAAACCCAGAACCAGAAAACCCCAAAAATACATAGAGTGGACTTCTTCTCTTCTTTTTCTTCTTCTTCTTCTTCTTCTTCTTCAGCTTTCAATCGAAGTTTTCACCCAAAAACAAATTGAAACACGACCTCCCTTAAAATTAGTTTTCTATATGGACATGTTCTAAAACAATGAGCTGCGTTTTAACTTTTAAGGTTCTCACCTCGCCATTTCTCTGAAGACTAGAACAGGATATTTCCTCCGAGAAGAAGCCGATATATAGAAAGAGAAAAGTGTAGCCTGTCTTAGAAGCTCAACCCGTCTCTACCCTCGGAGTAAGTTAAAGTGGGGTTGTCTGAGCGGGAAAAACCCCAGCTCCGGACATGAGGTTCGGATCACCAATGACTTGTCCTTTGTTGTCGAGGCTTAAGGTTCGGGTGAACGGAGGCGAGACTTGGTTCGGAGGAGAACGAGGCCGAGGCTCGTGGAAATTAGTGTCATTTTGGTAAATCGGAGCTGTGAGATGTCATAAGCTACGGGGCTGAAAAGGAAAAAGCAGATTTGCCATTTGACGGATGGCCTTTTAATAGACATAAAAATATTAAAAATTGAAGAGTTCTTTACATATTAACTTGTGATAACCTCATCATATGTCGGGTTAAAGCCGGTTCGATCTTAAATTTTAAAGTTTAGGATAGGGTAGAATTCGGTCAAAGGTAACAAAATTTAGGACCGGGTAAGGTATGACTGAGTCTTGAATATGTAAGCCCTAGCCCGTCCTAGCGACCCATTTCGTTAGGACTAATAGGGTCGGGTAGGGCCGGTCCTTTAAATAGGGATAAACAGGGTCGAGATGTGCTTATTATTTTTTCTTTCTTACAATTTAGCTTTAGAATTATCTGTAATTAACCTTATTTTTTGTGTTATATTTAACATGCATGCATACACATTATATTTAATTTAAGACATTTATCTATAAACTAAGTGGTTATACTCATATATCTCACGAACTAATGCTCTAAATCATCAAAATACAATCGTTAATCAACAAAACAAAAGGAAATCAAGTGAACAAAGCTAGTAAATCAACTACAAAATAGAAGATTAGTTGTATTGTATCTAAAAAATAAGAAACATATTAAAACAATACAAAAAATAAGAAATTATTAGGGCTTTTAGGATCAGACCAGGTTCGGTCCTAAAAGGCTCATTAGGGTAGGGTCGTAGGGTAAGGCCGGGTTTCATTTTTTCAACTCTTACCACACCCTACTCAAAAGGGCTAGGGCCAGCCCGTCCTAATGGAGGGCCGAATAAGGCTTCGGCCCTAGAGGTAGGGCGGGCTAGGGTCGGAGGGCCAAATGATAAAGCCTACCTTGTGACATATATGAAACGTGATGGTTTACAAATGGTATTGACCTCCTTCCATTTTTGCTTTAGCTTGGATGCCAATGCCTGCCTTTGTTACTCAATAAGGCAAGGCTTCATTGTAAACAGATATAAATGCCGAAATACTTTAGAAACTTATGCAAGGGAAGGGCGCTTCCTTGAAATTTAAGGGAGGCTCACCAACATTGATCCCATGGAGGCCGAAGAAGCCAAGGATTGAAAACCCAACTCGCTTTTATATACATGCCATGTTTTATTAGTTTCAATCTTTTTGTATTGGTTTTGGCTATTGGGATTTTAATTAGATGTTAATTAGTGGTTCTTGGTTGTTTCTAAGTTGGGGTATATATGGTGCAAAACTTAGGTTTGAGGTAGTTTTGTGCTAAAGAAATAAAATTTGTTTTAATTCCGTTAATGGGTTACTTAGTTTGTATATAAATTTTGAGTGCTTTGGTGATTTGTGGAGGTTGGTAAAAATGTAACAAATTCCTTAGCCACAACAATTCACACACTCCATAAGTCATACCTATGTACTCAGTTTCAGCACTCGATCGTGCCACAACATTCTATTTTTTGCTCTTTCATGTAACTAAATTACCCCCATAAAGGTGAAGTAACCTCATGTCGACCTTCTGTCTGTAATGTTTCCAGCCTAATCTGCATCCATGAAGCCGCAAACATCGAGAATGTTGTTGTGTTTGAAAAACACTACTCCTCTTCTTGGAGCTGACTTCAAGTACCTTAAAATTCTCACAACAGCATCCATGTGACTCTCGCTCGGGTTATGCATGAACTGACTCACAACACTCACTGCATATGCAATATCTGGTCTAGTATGAGTTAAGTAAATCAAGCGCCCAACTAACCTCTGATAGCGAGCTCGATCATTAGGTACCTGGTCTGGATACTCTGCTAGACGATGGTTCTGTTCAATAGGTGTGTCAATAGGTATGCAATCGAACATATCAGTCTCCGTCAATAGATCCAGGATATACTTCCTCTGGCAAAAGTAGATCCCTTCTATCTCAATTGCTACCTCAATACCTAAGAAGTACTTAAGATCACCTAAGTCCTTCATCTCAAACTCCGTGGCCAATTGCTTCTGCAACCTCTCCATCTCAATTGTATCATTTTCAGTGATTACCATATCATCGACATAAATAATTAAGGTTGTTAACTTCTCACCTTGATGTTTGAGAAACACGGTGTGATCTGAATTGCTTTGTTTGTAACCAATCTTGCGCATGAATTGTGAAAATCGCCCAAACCACGCACGAAGTGACTGTTTGAGACCGTATAAAGACTTTCTCAATTTGCACACAAATTCACCTAGAGAATCAGCTATATATCCAGGTGGAAGACTCATGTACACTTCGTCTAAGCCATGCAGGAAAGCGTTCTTGACATCAAACTGTCGAAGTGGCCAGTTTAAACTAGCAGCAAAGAAAAGTAGAACGCGAATAGTATTCATTTTAACGACTGGAGCAAATGTCTCATCATAGTCTATTTCATACGTCTGAGTGAATCCTTTTGCAACAAGACACGTTTTATATCTGTTTACTGACTCATCCGCATTGTGTTTCACAGTGAACACCCAACGACATCCTACAGCCTTCTTGCCTTGTGGTGGATGTACAAGTTGCCATGTATCATTCTTTTGGAACACCTCCATCTCTTCCTTCATTACCTTCTTCCATTTTGGATCACCCAACGCATCCTGCACTTTGTTAGGTACTGATACAGCGGATATTTGATTCACAAATGACTCATATGACTTAGATAATCTTCATGTCGACATATAATTGGCAACTAGTACTTTGATTTAGCATGAACAGTGGGTTCATACCTTTTTACTGGTTGACCCCTAGTAGACCTATTTGGCAACACTTATTGTCTAATACTAGACTTACTATTGCTTGTATCAATGGGTTGTGAACATACCTCAGGTGAGTGATCTTCTGTATCAGAGAGTTGTGGGTAGGGGTAGAAGTAATAGCAGAAGGGACAGTTGTGTCTTCAGCTCCATCGTCATGCATTGGGAATGATGGCTCAGGTTCCGGATGAGCTTCTATATCTGGATTATAGGAAACATCAATCTCCATTGGAGCCACAGAAGTATCTAAGCTTTCTTCTTGTTTTTTAATTCCTCCCCCTCACCATGATACAGCTTTTCGAAATTGGAATTCTCCCCCTAAAGAGATGTATCGGAGGAGGAATAATAACTCATATCTTCAAAGAAGATAACATCCATTGTGACATAGTACTTTCTGGTAGGTGGATGATAACACTTGTACCATTTCTGATATCCCCTATAGCCAACAAACACACACTTAATTGCTCGAGCATCAAGTTTGGACCTTTGTTTTTTAGGGACATGAACAAAAACAACACAATCAAAGACACGGGCAGGAAGATTATGGAATGAGGGAATAGAGATATGAGATGCAAGAACCTCAAAAGGAATTTTTTCTTGAAGGACACTAGATGAAAGACAGTTGATTAGATAAGAGGAGGCTAGTACAACATCTCCCTAAAGATACTTAGACATATGAGCACTAAAAAGAATGGCACGAGCCATATCAAGTAGGTGACGATTTTTTCGTTCGGAAACTCCATTTTGTTTAGTGTATGTGGACATGTAATTTGATGAACTATCCCATGTGCCTGAAAAAAAACCTTGGAAAACATGATTAACATACTCCTCCCCATTGTCGGAACGAAGGACTTTGATGGTGCTATTGTATTGTGTTTGAACAAGAGTATGAAAAACTTGAAAGGCTGGGAAGACTTCATCTTTGGTCCGTAAAAGAACAACCTGTTAGGAACAGAGGCAACAATGAACACACACACACAATCGGGAGAGAATGACTTATTAAATTCAACAGCAAACTTTGGCTATATATATAGCCTTTTACATCAGGAAGAAACAAAGCAGTAACAACCACGTTTGATAGTGCCTAAAACGTGGAGACTAAATGGAATTGAAATAGTCTAAGTCCCTACATAATAGGACTATTATTAACATAAGCAAACTTGACTAACAAGAACAGTAAAACCATATTGACTGCTAAGCTTAACAGTCCAACAATCCCTCCTTTAAACTAAATGCAGTATGCATTTAGTTTACCTCTGATGCATCAATCACTCCCAGCATGCTACGAAGCTTCAAGAACTGCTCCAACTTTAAGGGCTTCGTCATTATATCAGTGACCTGTGCTTGAGAATTGCAGTAACCCAACTTCACAGTTCCCTCATTCACCAAATCTCTCAAGAAATGATACTTCACATCTATGTGTTTACTTTTTCCATGGAAAACAGGATTCTTGGAGAGCTGTATGGCAGAACTATTGTCACACTGAATCAAACTACCCTTCTCCTCCTTGTGACCAAGATGCTCCAATAATCTCCTGAGCCATATACACTGACATGCACAGAATGCAGCAGCAATATATTCAGCTTCAGTGGTTGACAATGTCACCACAAGCTGTTTCTTTGAGGACCATGATACAGCTCCACATCCAAGCAAGAACACAAATCCTGAAGTACTCTTCCTATCATTCAAATCACCAGCAAAATCACTATCTGTATAAGCCACCAGATTAGTGCTTCCTCCACTTTTATACAATATTCCAAGCTCAGTTGTACCCCTTAGGTACCTCAAAATCCTCTTTGCTGCAGACCAATGAGTTTCAGTTGGAGAAGACATAAATCTACTTATAAGACTTACACCATACATTATATCCGGCCGAGTTGCAGTAAGATACATGAGGCTGCCAACTGCTTGCATAAACATAATTGCATCAACATTTGTACATGCCTCATCTTTTGATAGCTTTGTACCTGGAACAATGGGATTTCTTACTGCATTGCTGTTGCTCATCCCAAACCTGGTTAACACCTCACGAGCATACCTTCTTTGACAAACAAAAATTCCCTTTGCATTCTGTATCACTTCGATTCCAAGAAAGTATCTCATTCTACCCAAATCCGACATGTCAAACTCAAGCATCATTGAATTCTTAAACTCTTCACACATACTCCTATCGTTCCCAGTGTAAATCAAATCATCAACGTAAAGGCTTACTATTAAAAGCTTACCTCCCTCCTTTGCTTTTGTAAACAAAGTATGTTCACATAAACACCTTTCAAAGCCTTCACGCATGAAGTATGCCTCTATTCTGCTGTACCATGCTCTTGGTGCCTGTTTAAGCCCGTAAAGCGTCTTCTTTAACTTGTAAACATTCTTTTCCTCCCCCTTCTTCTCAAATCCCAATGGTTGTTGCTCAAACACTTCCTCATTGAGTTCTCCGTGAAGGAATACACTTTTTACATCCAACTGGAACACGTCCCACTTGTTTTGAGCAGCCAAAGCAAGGATTAATCTGATAGTATCAAGTCGAGCTACATGAGCAAACACCTCAGTGTAATCGACTCCATATTGCTGCGCATATCCTTTCGCCACCAGTCGCGCCTTATACTTCTCTATCTCTCCATTTTCATTCAGTTTGGTTTTGAAGACCCACTTGACTCCAATGGCTTTCATTCCTTCCGGCAAGACAGTCAGCTCCCAAGTTTTGTTCTTCTCTATTGCTTCGATCTCCTTCATCATTGCATACCTCCACTTCTTGTTCTTCACTGCTTCCTGAAACGTCACTGGATCATCTTCAGTTATCATCATCATGGCATTCAGTTCTTCCTCCTCTGACAGATCTTCACCAGAAACATAATCTGTCATCCAAACTGGAGCTCTTCTAACTCTCCTTTCATTCGAATATGCTGGAGTGCCTTCTTGTGCTTCATTTTGAAGTGAGTTTCTTCCACTTGAAGTACCACTTGACGTTGAGCTTGTAGCTACATTGCCACCTTCATCTTCATTATTTTCTTCTTCAGAGTCACCATCATCTTCTTCATCTCCCCAGCTCAAAACATCCAGTTTGCCTTCCTCTTTGCTTATGCCCCAATCCCAGCTCTCTTGCTCCTCAAACACCACATCTTTGCTAATCAACACCTTCCTTGAAACCGGATCATACAATTTGTAAGCCTTCGACTCGTCACTAACTCCAAGTAGCACATACTTCTTACTTTTATCATCCAACTTGCTTCTCTTTTGATCTGGAATGTGCACATGAGCTAGACAGCCAAATACTCGAAAATACTCCACTTTTGGTTTCACACTGCTCCAAGCTTCTTCCGGAGTTTTGTCTTCCACAGCAACTGTTGGACATCGATTAAGAACATGCACACTCCATTTCACAGCTTCGGCCCAGAACACCTTTGGAACTTGCTTTTCAGTTAGCACAGAACGAACCATATTCATTATTGTTCGGTTCTTTCTCTCAGCAACTCCGTTTTGCTATGGTGTATAGGTTGCCGTCAACTGTCTACTTATTCCTTGAGCTTTGCAGAAATCAGAAAACTCATTTGAGATGAATTCACCACCTCTATCAATCCTTAAGCAAGTTATATTTTCACCTACCTCCTTTTCAACACATGCTTTAAAGATTTTAAACATAGTAAAAGCTTCTGATTTCTCATGTAAGAAGTATATCCAAGTTTTACGAGTAAAGTCATCGATAAAACTTAAGATGTACCTCTTATTGCTGTTTGAGATTGGTGTGATAGGTCCGCATATGTCTGAGTGTACGAGCTGGAGTTTGTTTGCTGCTCTCCAAAGACTCTTCTTTGGAATGACCTCATGATGTTGCTTTCCAATCAAACAAGATGTGTACAACTTTTTTGAGAGTTCTTGATGGAGGGCAGTCCTTCAACCATTCCCTTATATGAGAGTGTTCTCAAGCCTTTGTAATTTAAGTGTCCAAAACGACAGTGCCAAAGATATGACTCATCTTCTGCCTCAACTTGTAAACATGTAGAAGTCTTTTGTGCCATTGCAGCAAGGAGATAAAACATTCTATTCCCACTCATATCGGATTGCATGATTAAACCTCTCCTAGGATGAAAGACTTTGCACGTTCCATTCTGAATCAAAACAGCTAGCCCTTTTTCTTGAAGTTGGCCTATGCTTAACAGATTGTTCTTAAGCTCAGGTATGTAATAAACATCTGAGATTACCTGAGTAAGACCATTCACTTGTAGACGAGCACTTCCTTTTCCAACAACAGCCATGCGAGTGTCATTCCCAAGTTTCACCGTGTGCCGAAAGCTTGCATTCATCTCTGAAAACCATTCCTTGTTCCCACTCATGTGGTTGCTGCAACCGGAGTCAAGGAACCAAACTTCCTC
This sequence comes from Comarum palustre, assembly GCA_951800085.1. Classification (NCBI taxonomy): domain Eukaryota; kingdom Viridiplantae; phylum Streptophyta; class Magnoliopsida; order Rosales; family Rosaceae; genus Comarum; species Comarum palustre. Next base: position 28,926,211 of record OX637572.1, read on the forward strand.
CCTTTTGACTTTGTGTATCTCCACATATGACATAAGTAAAAGCTCTTCTTCCTCCTCTAGCTTAACATAATTTGCTCGGACCTCCGACTCTGGACACTCAAACTGGTAGTGTCCCAGCTTATGGCATCTATAGCATTCAATTGTCGCCTTGTTGAAGGATTGTCTTCCTCTCCCTCTGCCTCTACCACCTCTGAATGTGCCTCCTCGTCCTCTTCCTCTTCCTCCAAATCCATCTTCATGGCTCACTTTCAAAACCTGCTCCTCATCGGTGGTACCCTTCCGAAATTTCTATTCATGAACCAAGAGAGAACTTTGAAGCTCATCTATCGAAAGCTATCGATGTCCTTCGATTCTTCAATTGAGCAAACTATATAGTTGAACTTCTCTGAGAGTGTTCGCAAGACTTTCTCCACAACCTTCGAATCTTGCATATCTTCACCAAGGTTTCGCATATTATTTGCTACAAACATAACCCTGGCGAAGTAATCAGTGACTGACTCACCGTTTTTCATCTCCAATACTTCAAAATCTCTTCGTAGGCGTTGCAATTGCGCACGTTGGACTCGCTCGTTCCCTTGGTACTTGCGCTTCATCGAGTCCCACAGCTCCTTGGCGGTGTTTTTCTGAAGAATGGTCCTCAGAATTGATTTTTCAATGGCAACAAACAAATAATTCTTGACCTTCAAGTCCTTCAGCTTCAAGTCTGCCAATCTCTCTCGTTGCGCACCAGTCAGCACTTCTCCTCTTCCTGGTTCTGTGTATCCTGTTTCTACAAGGTGCCACCACTCTTTTGATCGCAGCAGGTTCTCCATGAGCATTGCCCAATGCTCATAATCTCCATCAAATTTGGGAATGCTCAGCAATCCTTCTCTCTCACTCGCCATCTATAAACACCTCTCTATATTTCACTCTTTCTCTCTCTCTCTCTCTCTACTTCTCAAATCAAGCCCCGTTGTGGAGCTCTGATACCACTTGTTAGGAACAGAGGCAACAATGAACACACACACACAATCTGGAGAGAATGACTTATTAAATTCAACATCAAACTTTGGCTATATATATAGCCTTTTACATCAGGAAGAAACAAAGCAGTAACAACCACGTTTGATAGTGCCTAAAACGTGGAGACTAAATGGAATTGAAACAGTCTAAGTCCCTACATAATAGGACTATTATTAACAGAAGCAAACTTGACTAACAAGAACAGTAAAACCATATTGACTGCTAAGCTTAACAGTCCAACACAACCCATGACAATCGAGTACAATCATCAATAAACAACATAAAATATCGCATACCAGACACAGTGAGTTCTCTAGAAGGTCCCCAAACATCAGAGTGAATTAACTTAAAAGGCAAATACTTTTATTAGAAACACTAGAAGAATAAGTAACACGATGGCTCTTGGCCAAGACACAAGTTTCACAACGTAAAGTAGGCTCATCCATACCAATGCACAAAGTAGACATGGTTTTACTCATAAGACTAAAGGATGGATGCCCTAAGCGGCGGTGCCATAACCAAACTTCACTCAGTCTATCAGAATTTGAAGTTAAAGTGACGCGGGACTGTGCTCCTGGTTTCTCCCCCGCATATGTCTGATCGAGACGGAACAACCTGCCCCTTAGATACCCCCGACCGACTATCTCTCTGGTGAAAAGATCCTAAAATACAACATACATAGGATAAAAAGTTACAGAACATTTAGACTCAGTATTCAATTATGGGACAGATATTAAGTGATGTGACAAGTTAGGAACATATAACACATTATCGAGCTCTAAGATGGGGGTAACCCGAATAGATCCTATTCTTAATACTGGAAATGCTTCACCGTTAGCATTAGTAACATGGCAGACTACTAGGGAAGACAACTTAGTAAAATTGTCTTATCGTAAGTCATATGATCACTAGCACCGGAATCAATAATCCAAGTATCAGAACCAACAAAGTTAGAGACCTTTAGAGCTATACCAATCTTACCACGACCAGCTATAGAGGGTGTGGGAGTAGCTCCACCAGTGATATGATGATCTTGTCTAGTCACTCTATAGAAATCTGGTTCTTGAATTAATTAAATTGCATTTGCTTTAGCTTTAGGGCAAGAACCAAGAGATTTAGGTTTGAGGTGTGGGTGTAGCTTCCAACAATATTCTCGTATATGTCTACCACCATAATAAGAACAGTGATGAAGGTGATAACCGAAGCCAGGTGGAGGTCCTTGTTGATGAAGTGGAACTGGACTCTGTTGCTGAAGGGGAGGATTTGGTGGTTTTGTTTGAACAACTAGGCTAGACACTTCAACTTGTGCTTGGTTGAGGCAATCCTGCTGAGACTCATCATTCTGAATGTATGTAAAAGCCGCAGTCAAGTTGGGAGGATCTGAAATTCGTAGCAACTCTCCTTTAGCACTGTTATGTTTCACATCAAGTCCTCTCAAGAACACGTGAATCCTTTCGAGTTCCTTCTTCTTTTGGTACCAAGTAATATCCTCAGGGTTTTTGATCTTGCACGGACATTTTTGATTTATTTCAGCCCATACATTCTTCAGCTTGATGAAGTACATCGATACTGGTTGTCCATTTTGTTTCATTTCAGCCACTTTGCACATCAACTCATGAACCTGAATAAAGTTAGATTCATTTGTATAAAGATCTGCTAAGGTCTTCCATATCGCCTCAGCAGTTTCACACTCCTCCATCAACTGTACTACATCATCATTCATGGCCTTGAACAAGGTTCCCATCACAACTCCATCATCATCCTCCCATTTGGCAAATGTATCTTCATCATCTTCACTCGGAGCTTTGGTAGTTCCGGTTACATGTCTCATCTTGTGCATGCCACGAAGATGAAACGACATCAGCTTTTTTCAAGTCCGGTAATTGGTACCGTTGAGTTTGGTACCTCCAAACAAACCACCACCTAAGCTTCGAACCAAGACTTCAACTTTCTGAACTTCGTTGATCTTTGTAACCATCTCATTTTGATCATCACCTGTCATTGAAACGATTGGAATGTGCAGCAGAAAGAAATCTTAAGGAATCTGTTTTAGGTGTACCTAACACTTATATGGATTTCCACCGAAGTCAAAATCAGATGTAGTGGACCGGGTCTGTGGTTCCTGGGCCGGATCTAGTGTTGGACTCGGGCCCGAACTAGATAAATGGAACTGGATCTGGTTAGGTGGAATTAGAGCCAGGTTGGACTTGGAGCCGGGTCAAATTGGTTGTACTGGGTCAGATCTTGGCGAGTCAAATATGTCGGGCGGGTTTGAAGCCGGGTTGAATCTACTGCATCGGGTCGGTTGTCTGAGCTTGAGGAAACACAGCGGAATGGAACGTTAGAAACGCAGCCCTCGCTGTCGGCGGTCTGGGCTCAAGGTCGGGGCTCGTCGGCGGGTCTGAGGAGAACTAGATGCCAGAACAGGTGATCTGAGTAGACCGGGAGGCAGATCGGATCCAAAACAACGCCAGATAGGAATGATGCCGGCAAGGGTCGAAAAAAGAACTTCTGTCTGGGCTCCAGGTGGACGCCGGACGTCGTCTGGGGGCTCACCGGAAGCAAAGACAACTCTAGATGAGGCCGACAACGGTTGAAGAGAGGTGGACACAGGACGTTGTCCTTAGGGTTGTGCGGACGTCAACAGGACGTCGGAAATGAAACAGAAGAGGCCGACCGGGACGGTGGTGGTCTAGGCACGACTTAGGACCGAGCAACGTGAGCTCTAGAGGAAGGCAAAGATTTCGGGTGAGCATCTGCAAGAATTTCGAAGAGAAAGGCAAGGTTTATATAAGAGAGGAAGGCACGGTTTATATAAGAGAAAAAGACAAGGTTTTGGCGGTCTAACGGATGACGCCGACTTGATCTGAAAAAGACAAAAAATTGCTCTTCCACAGTCAATATAAAAGATTGGTAAACCCTAATAAAGGATGACCAAACAAATTAATAAGAGAAACACCCAGCAAACTTTAAGAATGAGTACTGTATATCAATTCTTCAAAAAAGAAGAATGAAAACAGGCAAAAAGAGACAAAGAGACAAAGTTCTCTCGGATTTTTGCTCTGATACCAACTCAAATATAACGATATTGAGAGAATAAACTTTCTAACATGTTATTCAACTCTCCATGGAGGTTTATATAGGAGTTTACAAGGAATAAAAATGGTAACTAGTAACTATAGAATAACGAAAATTAATCTGCAACATAACTACAATATATTTATATTCTTATTCTGACTCACGCTAACAGAGCCCGATAAGCATATCTTAGGTTGGTACGGAAATAAGATCCACAATAGCTAGAGACAAGAGATTCATATAAGAAAACATAACTAAACGGGACTCGGCCTGAGCATCCAAAGATAAAGGTACATGAACAGCCATTTGATCCCAATTAAAGTCTGTGTTAAATCCCTTACAAACTAATGGATGTAAACAAATAGTTCAACTCTGGTACGGAGCTTAAAAACATTCAGATGACACTTTTGCATGCTTTAATTGGAATATCTGTCAATGCAAGCTCATTGAGATTGCCTAACCCCTCTTTGTTTTCTGTTCTCTTTTCTCTGCCAGAGGAGACAGACGACCTTTATGAGTTCACTGTAGAGGATTATTATTGGATAATGAATACCAAGAACAAAGGTACATATGTGTAGGGAAACTGCATGATTTTCCACTTAAGCGACGAAATTTCCGTCGCATAAGTTTTCACTTAGATTGAAATCGATCTCGATCAAACTTTTGAAAAAAAAAATCAAATTTTCTGAATTTTTTTACGGGAATTTTTTTTTCAAATTTTTGTAACTTATGCGACAAAAATATAATTTTCGTCGCATAAGTTTCAAAAATTTGAAAAAATAAAATTCTCGCATTATATATGGTAATTTTTTTCCCAAATGTTGAATTTGAGTTTGAGTTTAATAACGTTGGTAATGTGCTAGAATGTCAATGCGTAATGTAGCTTCATTTTTGACTAGTTAAGTGCATATTTTGGGTGGGACTAGAGTAAGAATGGGCATCTAGGGACGAGGTGGGGACCCCGTGGGGATTTCATCATTTGAAACACGGGGGTGGGGTTGAAAGTTCCTGTTAAGGACACGGAGGCGAGGACAGGACGAATTATTTTCCTCACGGGGGCGAGGTTTCCCCATTTTTCAGACGGAGTCCCTATTTGGCTGAAAATTAGTAAAACAAAACAGAAAAATGTAGAAAAAACATATAATCAAACAAATTTAAGAAAAATTAATGTCGATACGAGGGATGGAGGCAGGGGTGATGAACCCAATCCACGCGGGGACTTGACGGGGATTCCCCCGTTTGGGAATATCCATTCCCTCCCATTCACTTCAACACCAAATCATACAACGAAAGACTTATAAATATCGTTTGATGTCTGAAAGATTAAGTTTTGGCATTCCCTCCATCAAATTTTTTTCCCTTTCACTTCTGACGCTAAATTTAGAGAGAAAACTGGAGGGAAATACTGACATGAAATGGTTTGTTATAGGTTTACACATTCACACCACACTTTCAATATAAAACTTCGTGCCACTGTTACATGTTGGGAACCTTTCAAGGCATGGAGAGGTTGAGATTTGTACACATTCACACCACGGTTTTTTTAAAAGCTGACATCTAAAAAGTAAAAAATTAATCACATGACGTGTTTTAACTATGTGTTGTCTGATAGGCGTTGTCTGATACAGCTTTTGTAGTAGTGGGTTAATTGTTTTAACTTTTTAACGTTTTGTTATTTTCTTAGGAAATAAAATGAATTAAAAAAGGTAAGCAATAAAGTTTACATGAAGATATAAATTTATAAAAACTCTATATATTCAGAAGATATGTTAATGAATTCAAAAAGTTAAGCAATAAAGTTTACATGAAGATACAAATTTTTTAACCTCAAGTGAATCTCACTCTCTAAAGTTAGCAGCGAACTCTCTCTATCGCTCTATGGTTTCTTCTCTCCTAGGGTTTCAGTCTGGTTTCTTGCTTTGCACCCTAATCCATCTCTCTCCATGTCTGATGAGGTTTCTCACCACTTTCAATCGGCTCTGGCCATCCATGATGACACTCCGTCGTCTGGATTTGTCAAATCATCTTCGGCTCCACAGCAGTTCTTTGTTGTGGGTCGGCTTCTCTCCTAGAAGCGTAAGCATCCTAATCCTAAAGCTGTGATCGAAACCTTGACGTCGGTATGAGATCTACATAACCGCCTGCAGATGCGTGAGAGAGGGGATCGTTTTGTCCTCCGCTTTACCCGTGCAGAGGACTGGCATGATATCCTCACGGGTGACCGTGGTTTTACAGTCAATCCTTGTTTGTTTTGGCCTCCTTTGATGGGTTGTCGGATGTGGCATCGGTTCGGATAGAGTCTTTTCTGGTGTGGGTTGAAATCAAGGGCCTCCCGAATGCACTCATGACCGATGAGGCTGTGGAGAAGATAGGGTGGACTCTAGGACAGGTGGATCGAGTTGATCACCTCAATATCAAGCAGGAGACCCGTGCTAGGGTTCGAATTTGGCATAGTCTTTGTGATCCGGTGAAGGAAGCTTTTGGTATGGTTCCATTTGAGTTTGGCTCTCGGCGGTTTCCTATCAATCTCAATTTGAAATATGAGCGTACCGTAGGGTTTTGCAGGGTGTGTAGTTTTCTTCAACATCTTGAGTCTGGCTGCGGTGGAAAACCCTCTTTGAGGCCACAGTTTATCGAGATTGAATCTATGAAAACTTCCTTTAGGACTGGCGGTTCTGCTAAGGCTGTTGCTAACTCTAACCCTAACTTTAAATCTGCTTCTCGGTCAGTTGGTGGTGGAGGTATGCGCAGTTACCCAGAGATGGCTGCCAAGCATGGTGTGTCGGGTTCTGGATATGTTCGACCTGCCCTGAACCTATTCATGGGGACCTCTAGCTCTGTGGGTGAGTCCATTGTTCCCGATTTGGTGTTTTCCATTTCGGAAGTCTCTGTTGAGAATCTAGCTTTGCAACTCTCCCAGTTTCGTTCCCCTCCTCCCCATTTCAGTAGTGTACCCACCCTGGTTAGGTCTCCGACTTCTCCTGCAGTCTCGAGTTCCTTGTGCATGCCTCCTCTCTCGGGTAAGAAAAGGGTGGCGACGTCAGCGCTGGGTATGGTGAGTAAGAAGACTTGTGGGGAGGGTGAGTAGAACCTCAGCATGGTTCCGTTTGAACTCGATTTTAACCTGAAGGTGGCACTGGGGCATGCTGGTGTTCTTTTGGTGGTGTCGCCGGCCAAAAGCGTAAGCCCGGTCGTCCTAAAGGGTAAGAACAAGAAGGTGGTGTCAGACGGGACTGCAGGGGAGGTTTTGATGATCCAGGGCCCGAAGAGAGCAAAGAAGCGCTCCTTTGGGGCGTCAGGACGTAAGGGTGTTGCAAAACGGCTTATTCCGGTGTTTGAGGGACTAGGAATGGAGGTGTCGGTGCCTAAGATACTGGATGAGGTTCCGGTGTCAGGAGTAGTAATTCCTGAAGTGGTGGGAGAGGTGACACTACCAGAATAAGTAACATAGCCGACGAAAAAAAAATTAACAGGCCGACGAAAAAAACTTTCGTCGCCTAAGTGAAATTTTCGTCGGCTAAAGTGGACTTCTAGCCGACGAAATGTTGTGTCGTCGGCTAAAATAGTTTTTTTCGTCGGCTATAGTCTGTGAACTATAGCCGACGAAATTTTAAAACTTTAGCCGACGATATATATAATTTCGTCGGCTAAAATTCTTTATATTTCCAGATCTAGACAGTAGCTGATTTGAAAGAAAAAACGGGAGAAAAAGTTTTGGGGTTGGCGAAATTGTTGGGTGTTGTCGAAATCTGTCCGAAATTAGTTTGTGGCGCTATATATAGGTACGTATATGTATATATCTTGTTTTTGAGTTGATTTAAGAGTTTTATTTTCCTTATGCATTGATTTTGAGTTTTAATTAGAGTTGATTATATTGTGTTTTGAGTGTGATTGAGTTGATCGATTTGGGTTTGATAATATATATGAAGTTGTTGTTATATATATATATATTAATTTGATTATATTAATTAGTAATTATTATATATATGCATGTATATATATTAATTGTACGTTAACTGCAGATATAATATAAATTGAATGATTCGTAAATTTAATTAATTAGCGTTTATACATATATATTATGTTATCTTCTCAGGATATGGATAAGAGTTGGATTTCGCTTCCAAAATGGGACAAAAGATATGCTAAAGGAGTTGTTAGTTTTATTGAATATGTGATGAATAATGCTAAAGGGAATACAATTTTCTATTGTCCGTGCACTAAATGTCAGTGTCGCAGCGATATGTATCGATTTCTAATTGACAAGGTTTGGCAGCACCTTAAAAGTAATGGGTTTTGGGAGAAGTACACATGTTGGATATATCACGGTGAAACATCATCAAGGGGTCCGCATTATCATGGGCAATTTTCTGAGACGGGCAGTACATCCAACGATCCAACAACGGCCTTCATCAACGATATGTTTCCTTATGAGAGGGGTGTATGCTCTGAAGGACCGTATATGTCTGAGCCGGTGCAGCCCTTCCCTAGAGTTGTCAACACTGCTGGTATTGACAGGTACAACAAACTACTTGCTTTCCAACAGACCCATGTGTACCCCGGTTGTCAGAAGACGGTTTTTGAAAGTGTCATGGACGTTATGAAGATTAAAGTTGAGACAAAATCGACTGTGAAGGCTGTTGATGACTATCTACAGTACACTGCTTCGATGTTTCCCCACGGTCATCGTCTTCCTACCACTCATCATAAGGTCTGATGTATACTGAAAGATCTTGGGCTTTCCTACATCAAGATCCATGCATGCAGATATGATTGTGTTCTCTTCTGGGGTAAAGATCCAGAAGGAAATGACCTTGGTGACCTTGACACATGTCCAGTATGTCAGAGTGACAGGTATAAGTTGACTCCTGCAGGCAATAGGAAACCTATGAAGGTACTTCGGTATTTCCCGTTGAGGGATAGGCTAGAACGGTTGTACATGTCATCACACACGGCCAAATCTATGAGATGGCACGCTGATAGGGAATTGCAAGGCGAAGATACCCTTATACACCCTGCTGACGGGGAGGCCTGGAAGCATATAGACAGGGAGTTTCCTCATTTTGCGTCTGAGGTCCGAAATGTGAGGCTCAGGCTCTCATCCGACGGGTTCAATCCTTTTGGCAACATGAGTCTTCAATACAGTGTATGGCCGGTGATTTTGGTACCATACAATCTTCCTCCATGGATGTGCATGAAGAAGGAATACAATATGTTGAGTTTGTTGATTCCGTGACCCGGTTATCCAGGGAAGTGTCTCGATGTGTATTTGAGACCCTTGATTGAAGAGCTTAAGTTTTTTTGGGACGTTGGTCATCCCACTTATGATAAGTTCATGCACGAGATGTTCCAGATGCATGCTATGGTTGTTGGTACCATTAGTGATTTTCCTGCTCGTGGGATGTTGTCGGGCAACGTTGTTAGGGGATACAAGGCTTGTCCAGAGTGCCTAAGCGATGAGGGGAGCAGTAGTCATTGCAACAAGATATGTAGATTGGGTCACCGTACTCTCCTTCCGTATGATCAAGAATGGCGGTTCGATGACAAGGCATTTGATGAGACTGTAGAACTTAGTGTGCCTCCTAGAAGATGGACAGGGGAAGAAATTTTAGCAGTGCTTAATGAGTATGATTTTGGGCAGCTCAGCAATCATCCCAATATAGTGGCGGCAATACCTGACAGACCCGACAGGTATAAATTTTGGACACATAAGAGCATATTCTGGGAACTCCCATACTGGAGTAAGTTGTTGATCAGGCACTACCTAGATGTGATGCACATAGAAAAGAATGTGTGTGACAGTGTGGTGGGAACCGTGCTGAACTTGGAGGAAAAGACGAAAGACAGTCCGAAGGCACGCATTGATCTTAAAAAATGGAGATACGAAGACATTTATGGTTGAAAGAAGGGAAGAAAAAAATGCCTCAAGCTCCGTACACCGTGAAGCTTGAACAGAAGAACGTAATTTTCAGATGGTTGAGTTCTGTGAAGTATCCTTCAGGCTACGCAGGAAATATAGCCCGGTGTGTAAACATTCGGGACAATAAAATGTACGGGTTAAAGAGTCATGACTGTCATATTCTGCTACAACGTCTCTTCCATATTTTCATTCGACCCTTCCTTCCCCGTCAGGTGGTGGAGCCGTTAGTAGCGTTGTCAAGATTCTTCCATAAGTTATGCACAAGGGAAGTGACAAAATCTGATCTCCGGGAAATGCAACAGGACATTATTTATATCATGTGTAAATTTGAGAAAATATTTCCTCCAAATTTTTTTGACATCATGCCTCACCTGATGATCCATCTTCCCGAGCAATTGTTGCTTACCGGTCCAGTACACTATACTTGGATGTATCCTATGGAAAGGTATGTTTTTTACACCTAATGTTTTTATTGTACATGTTCATTGTATAATTGTAACATATGACAACAAATTTATTTATTTACAGACAACTTGGAGACCACAAAGCTTATGTGGCTAACAAATCAGCGCCTGAAGGATGTATAGCTAAAGCATATATTGCGCACGAGTGCGTCACCTACATGAAGTTGTATCTAGGAGCATTGAAGGAAACTCCACAAACCATACCGGTTGATGAACCGAAGTTTAACTTTTCCATAGTCTCAAATGATGTTGAAGTTTATGGAATTTTACCAGAGTCCTACAAGTTGCAACCCCATGAGCTCGTCATAGCTCATTGGTGGGTATTGATTAACTGTCAAGAAGTTGAAAACTGGAAAGACATCCATCTACACTGTCCAGACATTCAAGGTGATCTCGACTACCACAACAAGGAGTTCGCGAACTATTTTGGCGATTGGGTATGTAATTCTTTAACTCTGTTCATGGCTCATTGATTGCATAATTATTCATATTTACAATACATTGAATCTTTGGTTGCAGATGAACCATATTCAATTTGATGGTCACCCAAATTGGTCTCACGAACTAAGACTTCTAGCTATGAAACCGATAATGTCAAGAGTTTACCCGATGTGCAAGGTCAATGGCGTGCAATTTATATGTGAAATGAGAGACAACAGACGAAGAACACAGAATTCTGGGGTTATGGCGCATGGTGGCCGGAATGGAGTTGATTATTATGGTGTTCTTGATTCAGTGGTGGAACTTGTTTATGGGCAAGGCATGACAGTGCACCTGTTCAAGTGTAGATGGTTTGATACTAGAAGCTCGCAGAGCATGAAGATTGATCAGTACGGGATTTTATCGGTGAACACTAGTACAAGCTGTTACGAAGATGACCCGTTTGTTTTTGCGACATCGGTGAAACAAGTGTTTTATCTTGATGACCTTGTTAAGGGTGACGCGTGGAAAGTAGTCAATCTTGTGCACCCTCGAAACATTTACCGGGCGGCTACACTTAGAGAGGCCGAAGACGAGGAAGAAAATGTTGCGTATCAAGAACACAGTGCAATAGGTATTCCTGACTCCTCTACAATTCGCCTTAATAATTTTAAACCGGGCCGTTCGGTTCGAATTCGTGATTTAGACGCTCGCCTTATTGATGTGGATCCAAATCAAGAAACAGACGACGACTCTTGTGATGTAGAAATGCATAGATTACAGGAAATTAATTCTGACACCGAAGAAGACTCATCGGATGATTCTGATTACGAGCCTTCTTAGTTATTTGAATTTGTAATACAATTTGATGTGTTTTATATGGTACAAGCTCTACAATTCATAATGTATCTTAATGTTGGTTATATATGCAGGAAATTGTTATGGGTACGGTTAAACCAACTGTTTTTTTATCTATTTGACAGTTTTAGCCGACCAAATACAACATGTTTCGTCGGCTAAGATACTTTTAGCCGACGAAATATGTTGGTTTCGTCGGCTAAAAGTATCTTAGCTGACGAAACATGTTGTATTTCGTCGGCTAAAAGTATCTTAGCCGACGAATACCCTAATTTTCCGTCGGCTAACCACTAAACCCTAAAGTATAGCCGACGAATACCCTAATATTTCGTCGGCTAAAGTTAAATGAATAAAATAATAATTTATACCGCTAGTTGCGTCTCCTCGATATGAAACTATTTGTAGTTGAAGGTCCGGACAGAATACGTAATTTAGGTGGCCAAATCACCGTTTGTTTGTGTTTAGGGGTTTGACTAACGGGATTGACCGTGCGGATCGAGCCCTTACGTGTGTCCGATGATGCTGAAATTTTACCCTCACACATGTTTCAACATAATAATGATATCAGACGGTCGGTTTTTCGTTTCACAAGATAAAACATATAAATTGTGCATGAACTTACTAAATAATTATAAAATGTACTTTAGCCGACGAAATTACTAAACATTCGTAGTAATTTCGTCGGGTAAAAGTGGGACTATAGCCGACGAAATTACTAAAAAATTTCGTCGGCTATAGTTGGACTTTGGCCGACGAAATTAGGGTTTTGTCGTCGGCTAAAGTGGGACAATAGCCGACGAATTTTTTATTTCGTCGGCTAAAGTGGGACTATAGCCGACGAATTTTTTATTTCGTCGGCTATAGTTCTTCCTATAAATTCGAACCCAGCGAGACAGAACCCCACTTTCTCCACTCGGTCGGACGCTTTCTCCCTCTCCTCTCGATTTTCTTTCACCATTTTCGACGGTTTCCGGCCTCCACTCCGCCTCCCTCATCTCCCAAACAAATTAGGTATGCAATTTCATGTTTATATTGTATTATAGAACAAATTTCATTTGTTTTTTCAATATATTGCATTATATTGAATTGTGTTGAATTATATTGTGATAATGTTGCATTGTATTATGTTGTGATAATGTTGAATTATATTGGGTGTATTTACTGAATTTGGGTGTATATTTGGGTGTATTTGGGTGTATTTGGGTGAATTTGGGTGAATTTAGGTGTATTTGGGTGTATTTGGTGATTTTTAATATATTTGGAAATTGGGTGTATTAAGTAAATTGGAAATTTTTAATATGGTTGGGTATATTAAAATATTGAATGATATATTTAATATATTTGGGTATATTACAATATTAATTGGTATATAAAAATAATTTTTTGTTAATGTTGTTCATTTTTTATAATTTTATACATTTAACAAAATATTAATTATATTATTTAGGATGAAAGGATTATTCAGTAAATCGAAGAGTTCGAAGGGCCAAAGGGGTGAATCGTCTGAGGGAATGTCTAGCAACCCTTGGGGTTCGTTTCAGGGCCCAATGACGGCCCGACGGGCGTCTCTTCTGGAGCCGACACATTCCTCCAGGCAGCCAGATGCCCCTCCCGCCTCCAGGCAGCCTAGCGCCCCTCGCTCCTCCGGCCAGCCGGACGCCCCTCGCTCTTCCAGGCAGCCTAGCGTACCTCGTTCCTCCAGGCAGCCCAGCGTCCCTCACTCCTCGAGGCAGCTGTGGCCTCCGACTCAGGCGGAGGTGTCTGTACCACGTATGCCTGAGATACATAGGGCACCGGCACCGGGCCCTACTGCATCGGAGGATGGGTCTTCCGGGGTACAGATGCCGCCGCCTCTTCTCTTCCTTCCGCGCTTCATACCGGCAATACCTGCAGTCGATGACTCAGGGGCGCCGATTTATCCACTACCCCCGCAGGTGACCCCATCAGCGGTGTATCTGTTCGTGTCGTTTGCTACAGAGTTAATTTCTGCGAGGGTATCATCGTCGGCGACAGAGTCGGAGTCCGTCGCATCCGCCCCAACGCCCTCAGGTAATGATTATATAAGTAATTTGTTATGTTATAATGTTATAATAAAATTAATTTACTAATCATCAATTTATGATAGGCACCGTCGGAGCCAAGCCGACAAGGAAGAAGAGAGGTCCGGTCACGGGGAAAGTTCTCGAGAAGACAGTGAGTACCTCGGGAAGGATCGTCATTGATACTGACGGGGATGAGAACGTAGTATCGGGCGGCGAGACGAGGATGTACTCTGGCCACGTGGGAGCGCTTATTATGGATAGAGTCCCTATGTTGTGGTCAGACTGGGGCGAGGTCCCACAGGAGGTTAAGGACATGGTCCACAACGCCATGTCGGTAAGTATAACAAAATTCATATTTAACATTATTTATTACATTGTGGATTTATGATTTATGAACGTCTAAACTAATAAATGTTTAAATGCAGGTGTGGTTTGACGTTTCCCAGTACCTGAGGAACACCTGGGCGGACGTTGTGCACGGGGGAAGATACGTTGCAAAGTTAAGGACAAAAGAAAATTATGTATAATTAATAATATTTATATTTTTTTGCGTATTACAGGTACAACGTACCTATTATTAGGGATAGAGTCCCTATGTTGTGGTCAGACTGGGGCGAGGTCCCACAGGAGGTTAAGGACATGGTCCACAACGCCATGTCGGTAAGTATAACAAAATTCATATTTAACATTATTTATTACATTGTAGATTTATGAACGTCTAAACTAATAAATGTTTAAATGCAGGTGTGGTTTGACGTTCCCCAGTACCTGAGGAACACCTGGGCGGACGTTGTGCACGGGGGAAGGTACGTTGCAAAGTTAAGGACAAAAGAAAATTATGTATAATTAATAATATTTATATTTTTTTTTGCGTATTACAGGTACAAGGAGTGGAAGAACGAGTTACGGACCCACTAGACTACGCATGGGAACGAACGTTCTGGCACCCCCCTTGAGTTCCAGTTCAGGGAGTACGAGTGGCGTTGGCTTCTGATATCGGAATTCAACAACCCACATAAACAGGTAATTAAAAATAATTATTTATTATATTGAATTATATTTAATACGTTTTAAAATATTTTACTAATTTGATTCCTTAGTAGGCCGTTTCCCGGGTGAACGCTCAAAACCGGCAACGCAACATGAGGAATCATCATGCCGGTTCTAGACCGTTCGCATCGTTGATGGAGGAGGCGGCCAGGGAACATCCAGAGGTCAACTGGTACGTCTATACGTACGAGAAGGCATATCCTGACGCCTAGGAGGATATTGTAAGTCGTTTTACGTTTTAAAATTTAGTAAATTATATGTATATATATTTTAAAATGTTAATTAATTTTTTTTCCTATCAAATTAGGCGAGGGTGAGGCAGGCTAGTGACGAGGTGATGGCTGCTATAGTCAGGGAGACATGGCCTGACACGCAAGAGGAAGACATGTCCGAAGCCATGTCCCGGATCGACAGTTCGGATCTCAGCGTTGGGGCCAGGATCATGGGCACAGCCTTCCCACCGTGAGGAAATAACTTCTACTGTCGGGGTCTGGGAAAGAAGGGCGATGGGGTACTGAAGACCACTCCTGGGTTTCAGAAAAAAGGAGCCTCGACCAGCAGAACGACTCAGCTTGAGGCGGAAGTTCAGATGTTACGGGAACAGCAAGCCGCCCAAGCAGCATATACTGCCGCGAGAGAGGCCGCCCAAGCAGCATATACTGCCGTGAGAGAGGCCGCCCAGACAGCATATACTGCCGCTCTACAGGAGTACAATGCAGTAGTCTATGCCGCCCAGCAGGCACAGCAGCAACAGATGTTCCAGTACATGCAAGATTTTTCAGCTGCACAGCTTCAGGGACTTCCGCTTCCGCCCATGCCCACGCCTATTCTCTTACCTCAGCCGTCGCAACCTCCCCAACAACCTCATCCTGGCGCAGATATTGATTTAGACGATATCGACTTCATTTAGTTTTTTAAGTTTATGAACAATTATTTATTTAGTTTTTTAGGTTTATGAACAAATATTTATTTACTTTTTAGGTTTATGAACAATTTATGAATTGAAAATTTAATGCAAAATGTTTATGTTACTTTTGATGGTGTGTTGTTGTTGGTTATGAAATTGTTTCTGTAATTTGCAGCTTGCTTGGATGGTAATGTATAAATTTTGTTTGGGTTTCTAGTATAAAAAGTACTATAGCCGACGAAATTAACCATATTTCGTCGGCTATGCTAGTTTTTTTTTCCAACAACCTTTAGCCGACGAAATATGGCAAATTTCGTCGGCTATAAGTATCATAGCCGACGAAATATTGTAAATTTCGTCGGCTTTTCTCTATTTAATTTTTAATTTTTAAAATACTTTAGCCGACGAATGAACTATATTTCGTCGGCTAAGTGTTGGATTATAGCCGACGAATTTTTTATATTATTTCGTCAGCTAAGTGTTGGATTATAGCCGACGACGGATTTTATTTCGTCGGCTATAAGTTTAACCGACGAATTATAGCCGACGACTTCTTAGCCGACGACGTGTCGTCGGCTATAACCTTAGCCGACGAATATGGTGAACAGGCTGACGAAAAATTTTCGTCGGCTAAGATGCTTATCCTGGTAGTGTGACTCTTGGGTTACCGGCATTGGAGTAAGTTCATCGGGTTTTTGAGGTCTGCCAGAATAGAGTTTTTTCGAGGATTTTGTAGTTTGCTTCTGCATTGTTGTTTATTTTTGGTTCTCTGGTTACTTGGTTCTCTATGTGTCGACCGTGCCTAAGGGTTGCAATCATAGGATTTATCGGTGTATAGATGTTCACATGAGTCAATATCTAACGTTGCTCGTGAGGGGGTCTCATGATCATGTTGTAATCCGACTTTCAGTTATTAATATATCTCTGGCTAACGCCGTTATTATAAAAAAAGATACAAATTTTAATTTTTTTTATAGATTCTCACTTCTCACTTTTTGTATAGAGGATCTTTTACATAAGCTGTTAGAGCCAAAAAAATGATATTTTTCCTCTAAAATAGAGATTATTTTAGTTTTACATGAGCTGTTGAAGATATTCTAAAAGACAGTATTTGAAAAAGTCTTCCTACATAACCTTGCTAGTGTTGACTTTTGTCAACGTATGGCCAGAGCCTAACGAAATTATGCATGACTAGGATAGTGAGCTACGAATGTGACTACGATGGAGTAATATAGGCTCAAAAATAAAATTCGTCTGGATGATGCACCAACTTTCAGTCCTTATAAACTTTGGTGCACCAACTTTTTGAAATATCAGATTGGTACATCGACTTTCTTTCCCGACTCAGCTTTGATGCACTTTACCGTTAACACTGTTACCACCGTTATTCAAAATTAAAAAAATGAGGGATATTTTGGTTAATTTATTTATTTACCACATATTAAAAAAAACAAGAATGCAAAGGATATATGATGAGGGTTTAGAACTGAAAAAATGAGAGAGATATATGGGAAGAGAAAGAGTTTTATTTAAAGAAAAAACAAACTATTTTTTTTAAATTTTTGGTTTGAATTTTCATGATGACGAGACCAAAATACTCATGAAAAATCACGAGCTAGCAATGGTGGTAACGGAGCTAACGGTAAAGTGCATCAAAGTTTGGTCAAGGAAGAAATTTGATGCACCAATCTGATATTTCAAAAAATTAGTACACCAAAGTTTATAAAGTGAAAGTTAGTGAATCGTCTAAATGAATTTCTCTATTATTTATGTAATGGAAAAATAAACGGACGAAATTGATCGGGCAAAGTTGCGGACCCTGGGCAGACCCGCCCGACCGCTATATAGAACCTTACTAATCCCAAACTGCTAGATGATCCGTCTCAAAATGTTCGCCACAAGGAACCTCCGCCGAAATTTCTCCAAGCCCGTCTCTTGTCTCCTCCAAAGTTCATCCAGGTACATTGTCGATCTGTAAGTTATTTTAGAGTTTACATCACCAATTTTGTTACCTTCAAACTTCTATCAGGGCAATGGATCCTAGACGCTCCTTACCGACTATGGGCGGGGCCGCCCGAGAAGGCAGCGCGTGCTTGAATCGGGAGCTGGCCCGCCACCACCTTCAATATCCTTTTGAGGGTATGCATGTATGCTTTGATATTTGTTTTAGGGTAGGTATGCTTTCACTCCTGGGTTTTTGGTGCTTTAACATCGATCTGTTCAACTATAAACAGGTCCAGCTACACGCGCAAGCGTTCTGCTAGATCGCTTGGGGATTATGATAGTTGATTCGGATGAGGAATTTATTAAACAAAATAAGGAAGCTGTACTGCGTGCCGAGGAGGCTGAATGTAAGCTATTTTTCAGTCTCAAGATAATCTTGAATCTCATGTTTGCTCTGGATTCTTGGTTGATCTCGAAATTTACAATCTTGTGGTAGATGACTATGTTGCCGTTCAATTTTTACTATAATTTCGTGGTCATGGTTTGTTTTCTTAGTTTGTGGTGAGTGATGCTATATGATGTCCACCGTGTAATGGAATTATATTGTTTGAAGAAAAGTGATGGCCTTGTGTGTGTGTGTTTTTTAGTCGGTTCACTGGAATTAGAAGTCATTGCTTGCTTATTTGTATCTGTTGTCCTCTTTTAAGTTCAGCCTATTTGTGCTCTAACATACTTTTATATTACGTTGGCACCAAACATGAACAGGCGATTTTGATGAATACACAGATACAGAATCAGTTGCTCACGGGAAGCCTAAGCTTTGTCAAGTTTGTATGAAGGTCGTCCACCACCATCCGTACCACTGCCCTTTGTTGACGTTTATTCGAAACCCTGAGAACACACTTGTTGGCGAGGGCTATAAAATATTTTGCCGTCTTTGCCATAAGTGGGATCATGGCCACCCTGATGGAACCTGGACAGGATATGCATTCAAAGAATCTTGGAGAACAATGGATACTTATTATGAAGAGTGGACCTCTTCTGACGAGGACTTTTAAGTTAAAGACTAGTTGAGAACCTTTCAGTTTATCTCATGATGTATCGGTTAACTACTTGTGTCACGTCGGTCCCTTTAGAGCAAATATTTAGATGGGAAGAGAAGTGTTATGTTGATAATAATAACCTCTACGTGTCTGTGTCGTACATGTACTCCATGTTAAGAAGCTTTAGCTTATCATTGTACTGATTTCTGCTGTGTCAAACTCCCTTTTGATTGGGTTTCTCTTGCAGGATGTGTGGAAGGTAAGCTACCTATTGTTTTTTGATAATCAATGTCTTTTACTTGCAGGAATTAGCGTCTACTAGTTTATATTCTGGTCGCATATGGTCAGGCGAACTTTTTCTTAACTCATGTACTTTCATGATCGATCCTCAATACCATCCATTTCTGTATTGTGTAAGCAGTAGTATCTAGTCACATACCTCACCGTTAGTTTCCTGTAAACAAGAAAAACTTTAGAGATGGTGGAGACTGCAAGGTCACAAAACAGCTTGAAGGACCCTAGCTCCCAATGTACAACAATACGTTAGAGATGTGTACACATCCGGACTGCATACGTTCGTGCAGAACAATCAAAAATTCAAAACTCAAACCCTAAATAGATTACAAACTTCATGTCCTTCTTTGAAAAACAACACTTATAGATCAGGCTCAGCTTCCCGTCGATTGGAAATTCAACTGCCGGTGAGCCCAATAATGTCGGTGCTTCACGGTGTTGTGTACTATCACCACCATTCAACTTCATATAACCACATGTAGCAATGGGTGTAGTAATGTTGGTTTACAACACCGAGGCGTTTGGTCAGTTGGATTAGAGGCATTGAGCAGTGGAAGCCTCCACTGAGATGTTACTATGCCTCAAAGGTAAGTTTGTCTTGTAGACTTTCATAGCTTTTATTGTAAATCAAGGTATCAAGACAAACTCTTCTGTTTTCTACAACAACTAAACCTCCTCTGTTTTCATTCCTCTAAACCGAAACACACTTTGATCTAAACACTACCCTCTGAGACCTCTAAGAATCATCAGTTGTCTCTCTCTCTGTAATTTTAGGGTTTAGACCACCAATGTGTTACATTCAATCATTTATGTGACTACCCATTTGCTCTAAGATGTTACTCAAGTTGAAAGATCAATGCTTTTATAGCTGGGTACTTGACCCACCATTCACTATGAAAGTCTCAATCTTTTGCTTTCAGCTCTTACCATTGTTGAGTGATTCAGTATGGTCTGGATTGTGTTCAATAGTTTGTAGGAATGGGTAGGATACTGGAAACTTGAAGCGTTTGTTGTGATACTCTTATAACAGCGTGAATTCATAAGGTTATATGTGTCTCATTAACGGAGTTTTTTTAGTGACGATCTCTAAGTTAAAGACTTTTTGGTTTATCCTGCTTTTCGATCTTATATTCACATCTCGACCGTTCATTTATAGGTATTTATGAGTAGATTATTTTGTAAATTGTCAACCAAATTGAAAATCGTCAATGCATTTTTAAGTATGATATATCAATTATGAAATTGAACGGTTCATGTTTGACTGAATTGGTTCATTTATTGATTTAATCTAGTTCTAGTTCTTAACAATCATCAATTTGGCTAATATTTTGTATGAATGATCAACTTATATAGAGTTAAAACTTGAACGGTTAAGATGTGAAAATATGATCGAAAAGTTAGTCTAATAAATCATTAAAAAAGTCTACAACTAGTCCTTAATTTAATGATTCTTATTAAAAAGACTGACTATGAATTAACGTAACCGTTACATTTGGCATAAGTAAGTTGAGCTAATTTTGGAGTGTGTGAAAGATTTTTTTATATTTTAATTTATTCAGGTATTTCTCATTATTTTAAAGAGATGTTAGTCCTAAACTGATCTCCCATAATGTATGTGGTTCGGCCGAGTAGAGCTACTGAAGATTGTTTTTCTTCTTCATCTTCACATTTCTGTCCTTGGATGGGTGGTCCCGGACAACGTCCACACATAGGGTAGGGGGCCGTCATCTAGAGCTTCGTCATCTACAGAGGGAAATGAGAAGCAAATTAAGTAGCGGCCCATACCGAGTTTGGCAAATACACATTTGGCTTACATCAAGCATGAGTCATCCGATTGTTAAATAATTTAAAATTTGAGACGATCAGACGACACAGTTTGGTGTATCACTACCAGAAAAAACATTTTAGCCGACGACAATATCAAAAACAGGCCGATAACTTTTTTTTATCGACTACTATATTTTCGTAAAATATAGTAAGCAACATATTAAGCAAGGATTCAAATAGATATATGGCTGCAGGTTAATAGGCCCTTCAACATATTGTTTTTGTTTATGCAGTCTTTGAATAGGCCCTTCAACAGCTATACTTACAAAACAGATTAGTATAATTAGTCCAGGACTTGGTGCTCATAACATATACACAACGTAAAAATCATCGAAAAGGATGGCCAAAGAGTCCAATACTGTGAAGCTTGGTGCAAGTTTAATCATGATTTGCCTTCTTGCAACTGGTTTGCTTTATGCTGCATTGACCATAAACCCCTTTGAGACCTGTAAGTATGTAGATCATTTCCCTAATTAGGCCGATTAATGCGATAATTGCAATTTTATCCATCCTTCTCTAGCCATTGAATTTGCTAATTTGAGTTTGAAATTGAAGGGAAGAACAAGCTCCAATTGGCGGGGTGGTAAAAGCGTTGGAGGGAAAGAGGCTCTGAGACTTGTGCTTAGAAGACCAGTAAGAGGTTAGAGGTCCCCCTTATTCATGACCATTCTGATCATTTACATATTTCTTTGAACTACAGTTGGTTATTAAGTGGTACAGTTGCAAATGATTTCTATTTTGGTTCTGTAATTTATATGAGGAACATTAATGCATACTGCAGGAGAAGATGGAGTTCAGCTCAATAGGACCGGCTTATCTTGCCACTCTGATATTCACTTTGAACAGTGTTTGTCTAGCAAACTGGTCATTATTGACAATGCATCAACAGTATATATACCTTTCTGACGATGAAGCCAATTCTGAATACAAGATTAAGCCATATGCAAGAAAAGAGGATGAGACGGCAATGAAGGTTGTGACACCTGCAAGAATACGACATGGTAACTTTACTCCACCAGCCTCAGGTGGTTTCACAGGAAACCTATTTCATGAGTTTAATGAGATCATCATCCCCCTGTTCCTCACCTGCAACCACTTACAATCCCGCATTCAGTTTGTCATAACTGACTAAGCCTTGGTGGGTGCAAAAGTACAGTCGAGTTCTATCCCATTTGTCCAGCCATGATGTTATAAGTCCGGTTGAGAATGGCAGTGTTCACTGCTTTCCTGGAGCTATCATGGGGCTGAGATTTCATAACAACTTGGCTCTAAATTATACAGAAATTCCAGGAGGGTACTCCATGCTTGATTTCAAACAATTCCTAAGAGTCATATATGCTGAAAACAAAGCATGTCTCGGAGATGAAAAGGCAAAGGCCAGTGCTACTGCTTCTATCTCTGTCGCGAAACAAAGAAGTTTCTGAATGAAGAGAAAATGATAGAAATGATGGAAGCACTAGGTTTTCAAATCATTGCTGCAATGCCGAATCAGACGTCAAATTTGGACACATTTTCCGGTTTGGTGAACTCGTGCAGCGTGATTGTTGGAGCTCATGGTGCTGGCCTTACAAATGCAGTGTTCTTGCAAACCAAGGCAGTGATGGTGCAAGTGGTACCTCTGGGGTTAGATTGACTTCAACTGCCTATTATGGTGAAACAGTAGGTGGAATGGGGTTGGAATACTTGGAGTACAAGATTGAAGCAGAGGAAAGTTCACTCATTGATGTCTATGGTCCGGATCACCCCGTCATTACCGATCCCCAGTCTGTATTCGTGAAGGGCTACGAGGCTTCCGGGGCTGTTTATGTTGATGGCCAGAATCTCAAGATTAACTTGGTCAGGTTCAGGAAAACCCTTGTTGAAGCCATGAAACTTCAACAATAGTCCTGAAAATTAAAGAACCACGTTGGATATGGTAGGATTGTATTCACTAGGTTAAGTGTCCGGGCCAGCGGCGGGTCAAGATCGTCTAACAGTAATTGTTGAGTGATGAGAATAACGTGCAAAGGAAAAAAAGATCCTAACCTTTCTAATGAAAAAAGAGACCCTGACATGAGAAAGAAACACAAAATATATGAAAAAATCACCCCGAATAAGATCAAAAACACATTCCTCGAAAGGAAGTAACATTTAGTTGAACTTCATATTCCACATGATATGGTAATACTTAATATAGGGGTACTGAAGAAGTAAATATCTACAAATCCTATCAATATTATAGGATCCACATCTTGAACCCTCATATCAACTTACTTTTCTCATTGGTACTACTTAAATATGATGACTCTTCTCAATCTGATATAGAACTTAAACATATCAAAACTTCTTTTTTCCTTTTTTCTTTCCCCTTTTCTATGACTTCTGAAACTATCATTTTTGTTACATGTTTACCATACTTCGAATCAGCAGTTATGTAGAAGCCATAAAACAATTTGAGCAAAAGGAACACTACCATTTCCAAACTGTTCTAAAATCTCCCTAGACTCTCATCCCAAGTTTTCCTAGGGTGATATGACTAAGTACGGAAACAATGAAACACAAAGAACTCAATGCAACAACCAGCAGTAGAAAACCTTACCATAAGACCAAAGAAATGACAATACGGTAAATGTGTCCATAACATTGATACAACAAAAAACATAATAAGACCAATCGATTCTCTCATCATGGTAGTGAAGCAACGGATCCAGCATTTGTCAAACATTTAGCAACCCAATTGGGCACAAATTTGAAAATTAAAATCAACCTGCAATTTTGGCTGCCAAATTCTTCTAGATTAAATCATCAAAATGTTATTTTTCTTCAGCCTCACCCAAAACTAAGACAGCTGAAACTTTGCAAACTTGAAAAATAACAATTCAAACAATATTATGATACTCCTTGTAATGTTAAATTGGGGATATAAGTTGGAAATAGAAACAACTTAAGAAATATTATAATAAGCGAAATATTATAACCATAGTTTCTATTTGTTAGTTGAAAATGAATTGTATTGATGAAGATTGATCAAAACCAAAAACCATCTTCTTTTTCGGCTCCAATACGTAAAAAAAGGATACAGTGTGAATCTTGCATTCCTTCCTATAGAACCAAACAAAACCAAACCTTGTCACTCGAAAATTGCCAAAAACAGGTAATAGAAAATGGAGACCCACCAATAACTGTACAGAAAACAAACCTAGTTAAAAAAATTGGTTAGAAGACGCCGAAGACTATGCATCTGCATCTGTATTAACATTAACTGTTTTTACTAAAGCAAGAGAGGATGTACACCCAATTGTGAGGAAACGATATGAAACTATGAAAAAAGCGTATTAATTAGGAATCGAAATAGGGCAAGGTGAAAAATTTCATTGCCACTGATAATCATAACCGCCAACACAATATCAAACACCAATTATACAATTACAATCACAATCGGAATATGATGTTGTGGTGGGAGACAGATCAACTGTAGCTAATCATTCATTATATGTATATTTTACCTTGTCGATTCCGAATCACGGGTTAATTTGAGTGATGAATTGCATTGCCACTGATAATTTTGTGCCGATTCCTAGCATCTTTAGGACCCTTGGAAGGAATTTGAGTAAGACCGAAAACACCTGATAAAGTTAAAAAAGTATCATAAATGTGCACAAAACTGGCATCAATTTAATAGGATTTTAGATAAACACAAAGAACTACCTTGAGAACTGCTCTGTTCCATTGTCATTCGTCCATGCTGGTACACCTTGTTCATCTGCATCAAAAGCGTGTTAGCCAAATTTATGGCCATTTTAAATAGAAACATATGATAAGAAAGCTCTTTGGACTTCCTAAATAATTGCATGGCCAAACTTACCCTTTCATTGTTGAAATTGCTATCAGCTGAGCCTTTTCTACCATTAGAAATAAGAGAACCCTGGCTACTAACTGAGGTCATAAAAGTAAGCACACAACATATCACGAAACTTAACATAAACATATTTCATTATAAAAGTCTCTAAGACATGCCGAATACATTCATAAACAAAATATCAATCTTGTAAACAAACATGTGTACCTGTTAAACCTTGGGAATTTATAGAAGAGGCAGTAAGATCTTGCACAAAGCAGCCACCATTTGAAACTTGGCCGAGTCTTAAATGGGATACCTGATTCTCATTTGAATGATATAGTAAAGGCATAACACCATTTGAAAGACTTGAATTACTACTATTTTCAAAAGTATCAAAAATTTCATATTCAAGTTTAGAATGGATATCATTCGAAGGTTCTGGCATCGGTCCTCCAGGTACAGCCTTCAGTCTTCAATGCCTTGCACTTCTTCTCCCACTGCATCCACACAGAATGAAACAACTAACAATTAATAACTTCACTCAAAAAGAATGCTATTCTATACAATCAGTTTTGAGTACAATGCCATAGAATTGAAGAGATGCCTCATTTACCTTAACAAGATCAGCTTTCGATATCCGGAATTTATCCACATAATCCATTCCTCCACCGTATTTCCACAAAAATGCTTCAAATTCTTCAGATGTTCGGTCCTCATTCCCTTCTGCCAAGCTGCTGCTTTGAGTCTAAAAGCCTCTCAAAGCTGCTGCCTCTACGCCAGGCTCCTCTAAAGCTCCAGCTGCTGCCACCAACCGCACATGAGCTTCTTCTTCTCCTCCTCCTCAAACGAAACAGTAATCCAAAAATCACCAATCACAGCACCAAAACAAATCTATACATTTAGGGCAGAACCTCCATACCCTTTTTCTCGATAACCAACAACTCAACACAAAAACAATAACAATATAGAAGCTCCAAAACACATTCTGACCTTCAGTCTGCCCTCAGATCGAGTTCAGTAGCTCCTCCTTGTCTCATTGTTCGTCCATGGAGCGAAATCCGAAGCTCCTCCTCAACTCCGCTCCCGCTGCATCCCATTGCCCCATCTCTAACTCACTGTAGCTGCCTCCAATTTCTCCCCAAGATGCGTTTGGCTCCAAACAAAAGTTTCCAAGCTCGCCGGAGCTCGAGGAGGCAGTAAGATGACCCGAAAAGGCGTCGCCAATGGACCTCGACAGAAAACCCAGAAACAGAGAAGGATGTCGATTTAGGAGTTCAATCAAATTCGGGCCATAACCACATATTATAGACTCGAAATAGGAGAATTTCACCTCTAAAAGTTGATGAATTGCATTGCCACTGATAATCATAACTGCCAACACAATATCAAACACCAATTTCACAATCACAATCTCAAATTAACCAGAGATGGTTGCGGGCGGCGTGTTCGAGGTGGAGGAAGGTAGGGTTCTTGAGGAAGAAAACCACGTCGGGAGAGGCGGGACGGGTATGGTGGGTGAGGATTGGGAACAGTGGTGTGGTGATGGAGACTTTCGAAGATATCGGTATGGTGATAGCAATCTTCTGAGAGAGAGCCGAGATCTTCTTCTTATGATCGAAGGTTTCGGTTGAGAGAGAGAAAGAGAGAGCAGGTGGATGGGAGGAGTGGAGATAAATGGAATGATGGAAGCAATTGGATGAGGAAAGGAGAAGGATTGAGAAAAAGCATGGAACAATGGGAGCAGTTAGATGAGGAAGGATTGAGAAAAAGCAGATAGAATGAGCTGTGGCTCCGTAAACAGTGACGGCTCCGGAGAAAAGAGCCGAGAAAGCATCGGCATAAGAACAGTGGCACCACAAATGTTATATAGGAAATATCTGTAGTCAATAACAGTTTACTACTACTTGCTTCGTGCTCTTGAAAAGAAATGAGACCACCAAAGTTCAAAAATTGCATTGAACAGGGATGTATATTTGGTGTGCTGGGGGATGCCACCTATTCTTTTTTCTTGTAAATTCAAGATACAGTTGAAACCGCCTATTAGAACCCCCAAGGTTTATCATTGATAGGTTTATTATGGGTTGGCATAGAAATGTTAACTTTGTTTACGTTCCAACATAAAATTATGCCTCCACATTGACCATGTCACCATGGGAGAGAACAAACTCAGCAAAACAAAATGCAAACCTACTTCAAATTGGTTGCTTCCTACTCTGTCCAAAAAGCAAAAATATTTATGCAGAAAGCAACCATAGAGCAGCACTAATATTTTCAAGAAACTTAAGATACTGTCTTCGTTGTAATGAACTTGGAGATAAAAGAATGAATATTGAATACTCGTCGATATTATCTTAACGACCAAGCTTTGTGGAGATGCGGAAGCTTGGTCCAGCCGCAGCATGCTTTTCCAATTAAAGTAAATTAGACTGAAGGAACAAACCAATAAATAAGAAGACTCTGGTTCTTAGATTGTTCATATGACTTTCAAGTAATCAAACTTGGAAATACAAAAATGCAATCCGAAAATCTTCCCAAAACATTTTGGCTCACACAATGGGAATCCTAGGATAATAATCAATATAGACACCAAGTGAAGTCATCGTTAGGCTTTACACCTACAAGTACAGGATTCAAGGGCAGAACATGATTCCTAACTATTAACCAAATTGACTATGAACAAGAGATAGACAACATACCAATTGCCAACGAGAACAGAGTCATTTGAAAAGGTTTAACAATCAAACCCAGAGAAAGAGATCACTGAAGTAATAAGACAACATACCTGGACCTTGAGTAGTGAAAAAGCAACAACTTCCATGGTGTCTGATCGATCAACAAAAAAAATAAAAATCGGATTGGATTGGATTTCTCTAGCCTCAAAAGAGAATGAAACCACGCTGTAAAGTAAAATTCATGTACATGTGATAGATCATGGGATTCGTAAAAGCGTCCAGTCTTAAAACCAAATGAAAAACGCTGGTACACAGTTACAAATCGATCACATGAAAAGAGAAAGCCAAAGTGAAATTTCAACAAAAAAACAAAACAAAAAAACAAAATACCACCAGTGAAATTATAAATATTGGAAGTTATTTGTACAAGACAAGCTCGCAGGATTTCAGCTTTTCCCAAAAATCTACAACTCAAGCATTGTTGAAGTCAGGGTAGTCTAGCGCAAAATGAGCTCCAAAGTAGCAGCTCACGAGCAAAATGCATCAATGGGCAAAAACATGTCCATCATTCAAATAGTTTTTCTGAAGAGTCTTATATTCAACATATGCTGTGGAAAGACAAGGGATGTCACTATTTCCCGGCATTGATGAAAAAGTGAATTTTTCACCGTTTAGACCTCCTGCCATTCTGGCTTTCACCTCTTAGTTCTGCTAGCCTCGACTTTGAACCACTGCCATTCTGGCCTTCACCTCTTAGTTCTGCTAGCCTCGACTTTGAACCACTGCCATGCACAGATGGAGGCCTATCATGAACTGTACTCGTAGAATCTCGTGATGGCCATGGCTGCCCCCACTGCCGTGTTGGACTAGCATGAACTCTAGAAGATCCAAATCTAGAACCAGATAACATTTGGTCCCTAAGACCCTTTGATGATTTATAACCTTGAATTTCTTCTCCACAACCTTTTTCTTGCATTTGCCTCTCTAAGGAGGGAAAGCTGTCCCAATCTATTCCATCTACTGAATTTTGGAGCCTTTCAGTCTGCATGCCCCATTCCAATCCATCTGATATGCTCCTTTGCAAAGAAGTGCTTTTTCTGGGTGGCTTTCCTGACATGGATTTCCTCCCCTTGATTTCTTCTTCATCACGTGGAGCCCATCTTAGATCCCGAGCAGCTCCAGAAGCATGACTCCAATTAAAGCTTTTGTTGTTGCCCATACCTAGTTCTATGGAATGTAAATCACTTTCAGCAGAATCCTCTTCGCATTCTACTCCATCTTCAACTTCTCCTCCATCCTCATCTCTTTCTTCATCCTGATGGGAACCAAGGCGAGTTCTACCTAAATATGCAGCAATATCTTCATCGATCATATGAGCAGAACCACATCCTTTTTCTTTGGTTCTCTTACTTCCCATAAAGGCTTCAAGTTGACTCCTCAACATATCAACAGCAGCATTCTTCTCTTCAATCTGATATTTTGCCTCTGAGAGTTTCTCTTGAGCTCTCCCCTCTTGCAAAACATCAGAAAACTGCATCATCTCCCGTTCCTTTTCGGCCTCTTCACGAACTTTTGCAGACTCCCACTTCAGTTCCTCTGCTTCAACCTTATCATCATTGATATCCCCCGCTAATTCATCACACACTTGTTCCATGATCTCTCTCGTTCTCTTCTCACTCTCAAGATCTTTGACTGCCTTGATGAGAGATGCTTTAGTCTCTGCCAGTTCTTTCCCGAGTTTCTTGTTCAAGCCTTCAAGCCTCCTTCTCAGTTTTCTCTCTACCTCAAGTTCTCCTGCAACAGACTCAATGGCAGCCTCAACGACTTTGTGTTCCTTGCTTTTCCAAGCTGCCTTTTCCTGAGCAAAACACTTCATGAGATAGGCCATCTCATTATGCTCTGAGCGCTGTTCATGGATATGCTGATTCACCAGCAAACGAGCCCTCTCAAGCTCGGTATGTAAGGCTGAGATAAGGGCCATGCTAGATGAAGGTTGATCTTCATTACCCCAAATGCGATGTATAATTTTCAGTAGCTCTTTAGACGTTGTGAGAGCATTACTAACATCCTTCAAGCGTGGCTTAATTCCAACAGTTGAAGCAGGAGGAGTCTGAGCTCTTGATCTAGTCGGTGTCTGGGCTCTCGCTCGAGTCTCAACCTGTATTGCAAAAAGAGAAAAATATTATCATCAACTCAAACATGGCTTTTGATATAAACCTGCAGCCATCAACTTTCAAGATGTAAAGACTGAAACTTTACAATGTACATACCTCCATTAAGCTGCCATGACCATGAGAATGTTGATCCGTAAGCCTGAGCCTCTGTGAAATAGAGGATGTCCTTCTGTGGAAACTAGCTGTTGCGGATCGATCCATCCTCTACAATCAGCAGTGAACAATAACCACATTTCAACATATAATCGATTATTTATTTGTACACTACCAAAATACAAAAACATCTTCAATGAAAAACCAAATAAACTCTATAAACTGATGCCAGCTCACCTCTGAAACGGGACTATGCGACGGATCGGAGAGATGAGGAGGCAAAGAACCCGATCGCAGCGACCGAGCAACCCTCATCCTCCGCTCATCCACCTCCTCCTTGGCTCTCGGCGACGGCACGTCGTTCATTTCCCAAAGCGTCGCCGCCAGCTTCCTTGCCGACACCGGGGGCCTCGGCGAGTCCTTCCCCTTCGGAGACTCCATCCCCCCGCGCAATGCGGACGCCGGAGACCTGGAGCCGCTCATGAGCTTCCACGTAGGCACCGGCGTACTGGATCCGCCTCTCTTTCCCACCAGAATCGCGCGCTTGAATCTGTAGTTCTGGATAACCGACGACGACGACGAAGCCGACGACGAGCATCCTCGCTTCCTGATCTTCCCGGGGATCAGGAGGTCCATGTCGTGCCTCGGCATTGTCGAGATATACGGCTCAGATTTGGAAGCTCAAACGCATCGTTTTGTTCCAGTACAGACTCTTGAGTCTGAGCAGGGGGAGGAAAAAAGAAGAAGAAGAAGGGGAAGAGGGATGATCGGGTGCGGGTGTGGCCAGGTGAGACTGGTATCGCGTCGGTCATTAATTGGCGGCGGTGATTTCGGGATTTGACTAATTGTGGTCGTCGTCAGCTACTGCTTGATTCGAACAAAAGTTGATTTGGATATTTTAAAGTGTGGAGGAGTATTAGCGAAGATTGGGTGGAATGATGCAGTGAGCTGTGGGCTCCGTGAAGATCGAGTAGTAAAGTAAGAGGAGTGAGAAGGTCCTCGGTTCGATTCCTTGAATCGGCCTTAATTTAAGAGCTTGCCAACTGTATTTATTTCAAAACAGACGAGTATTTTGGTCGGGTCTCATGTTAATGGTCCGACATCGGCGCACAATTTTTCCCCTAAAATTTCTAATTTTAACACTATTTTGTATAAACTGTCAAACTCAAACCCCTCTGCCTCACATCTCTTTCCTCGGAACTCTGCATCAGATTGTTTGGATAGGGGCTTGTACTTCTGCTAGAAAAAAGGACTTAGGTGACGAAGGGACCGTGAGAAAAATATATTTGTCGCCTTAGTTCATATTTAGACATCAAAAAATATGTTAATGATCTAAGAAAATTTAGGCGACAAACAAAAAAATATTTCGTCACCTTAGACTACCAAAGAGACAAAAATAGGACTCACACAATTTTCGTCACCTAATTGACATTTAGGCCACGAAGATATTTCTGTCACCTAAGTTATGTATTATTCAGACGACGAACAATATTTTTTGTCGTCTAAAATTATTTTAGACGATGAAAGCAGTTTGCTAGGGCTAAGTTACAAAAAAACCTGAAATGCAAATGCAAGTTAAACTTCACAAAAAACTGGCGACGAAAATAAATTTTTCGTTACCTAAGTAATCAAACTTCAGGCGGGTGAATCAAAAATTTGGACAACTAAGGGGACGAAATACTTCTCTTATCGTTGCCTAAGTCAATAAATTAGGCGACTACACTGTCCAAAATTTGACCCGGTTTGCAAAACTAGTTTGGGCCACAGGAGACGAAATTGCTTTTGATGGTCGCTTTAGTGTCGACTACTAAACCCGAAAATGGCCCAAACTCACAAAATGTCGATAGAAAACCTTCCAATTTTCACATCGAAGGCAGCGACCTTCGATTTCTCTAGCTCTCTTCCCATGGCCTAGACTAATCGATCTCCACCATCGTCTCTCCTCCCATCTGCGCCTCTCTCTAGTACTCCCCTCTCATCTGCGTATGTCTCTCATCAGTATATAGTATTAGAGAGAGGCGCAGATGGGAGGAGAGTCGATCCCTAAGAATGGACTGTTGAACTGCCAAGATACTCCGATCGATTTCACTATGGGTACTGTGAACTGCCAGCTCCATCCTCTCACTCTGTTTTGATTTCTGATCGGATTTTTGCTCATTTATTTATGTAGTTTTTCTTTTCATTTTCGACGATTTTGATTGATCATAGCGGCGGAAAATCCGTTCAAGAGTATATTGACATCGCTTCAGAAGCCGGACGACGGCGAGTTCGGGAAGTACTACAGCTGGCCAGCTCTCAATGATCCTAGAGTCGGTAAATTTTTTTTAAATCGGATATGTTTTTACTGTGTTTTGCTTTGGTTTAGGAGAATGAAGCAGTAGAAATGAATCTGTATGATTTGTTATTCCAAGTTGTTTTGGATCTAGTTTTTGGATTGATGGTCCTGTTTGATTTTGATTCATCAGAGTAAGTAATGGAATAGTGTAAATGGTTGAATTAATGTTTTTGTGGTTGGCTTGTGGACGGTGCATTGTTTCATTTGGTTACGGTTAGTGTGAATTTTTAGTGATGATGTATTGACTGTGGTTTGTACTGATGCAGATAAGTTGAGTGATGATGATGAGAAAAATGAAATTGGTTTCTAGATCACACAATTCCAAGATTAAATTTTGGGTTTGTAAATATTTTTGTGGATTTTTGGGTGTTTTTAAGTCTGATTTTGGTTTGGATTTTGTAGGTTGAGGCTGAGGAGCAGCCTAAATTACTGAGTCTTTGTTGGCTTCTGCTGTCCACTTCTTGCAACGAGATTAAAGTATAAGTTTTGGGGAAAGCTGATAGTTTGATGCATGATAGTTGGTTATATGTTTCTACTGTGATTGTCGACAGTCGCAATATCTAGTTTTTGTGGTTTCATAGTTTTATATTTTGTTTGTTCAAGTTACCCAAAGACTTTCCAATCTTTGTATTGTATGCAAGCTATTCCTAATCGAATTGTACAACTATTATTCATGTACTTCACTATATCATCTTCTTCATATTGGTGCTATGTTTATTTTCCTTTAGCAGGTTGGACCAATGTGCTTCCACTGAGGAAGAAAAGGCAGGCCTTTAATCGTTGTTATGAGTTGGTTGTTCAGCAACTTGGACCAAGGCAGGCCAATGCACCAACTACAGCTGCTCCTCCCTTCGGATCGTTACCTTCTCTGGCTCCCCCACTGCCCCAAATAGCCTAGAGTTGATGGTTGAAGCTTACCTAAGTTCATGACTATTTGCTTTTGTGGAACTTTAGATGTTTGCCTCTTCTTTTCTTGCATTGCTTTATTTTGTTTGCGTATACCTCCTAGAACTTCTGTTTATATATTAATTTGAGCTTCTGTTTCAGTTTGAAGCATTGTTCTATATCATGATTTTCATTACCAACACAGGTTTTTGAACTTAGAATGTGCGTCCTAAGAATTACAGGAATCAATATAGAAGAATTTTAGGACAATATATGAATATAATTTATAACTGAATTAAGGTCCCAGGCAACCAAGATGAATCATTGTCAGCAGGAGTTGGATCTCAAAGGACGACAAAAGATGGGTATGTGTCGCCAAGTGATTAATATTCAGGCGACGATCAAGTAATAGTTGCCTAAGTTTCTGTTTAGGTGACTTTGTTTTTCGTTGCCGTTGTTAGGTGACAACAATTTCGTCGTTGTAATTTCCTCGTCTGAGACCCAGGTGACGATAAACAAATGGCTGCCTAAATGCAGACTTAGGCGACCATTATTTTTTAATCGTTGCCTAAGTTCTTACGCCTTCAGGTCGAGGCCACAACTGTTAGGCGACGAAGCTTTCATGGCCTAAGTTTTTACGTGACAAAAATTGGTTTTTAGGCGACGAAAACCATGCTTTTATCAACAAGACTCTTGATGGTTTGTGGTTCACGCATACCCCAATTGATGTCGAGTCTCTGTCAAAGTTTAAACCAGTAACAACAGGTAATTTCAAAATTAATTTCAAGATTTGGGAAGTTGGTGTTCAAGTATGTTATCATACTCCATTTATGGATTATGAAACATTATAGAACGATGCAGCCCCTTGGTAGGGAGAGTTTTGTAGTACAAGTACGTGATAGAAATGAATGTTAGAATCTTCAAGTGTAGGCAATAGGCATGTAGCAGTCTTCTTTCTTTTTTTTTATGAGAATTGTACCATTCGATCTTATTACAAGGAAGGAACTTCGGTGACCATGCCTTCTTACCTTTAGGTGACAATGGCCAGTAAAAACACGCCACCTGGCAATCTTCAGTCTTGTCTCAAATAAAAAAAAAGCTTAAAACTGTTGACAAACATAATAAACGGGAGTTGGATGTTTTCTGTCAATGAGAATTACATATTAAGTCCTCTAAGAATTGCCTCATGCTATTCTGTACAAACATATTGTGAACACAAAATTGATGCTCAAACTCCTCAAACTGTCTCTACTTACAGTAAACGTCTTAGTGCTAATGCCAAGAGTTATTGAACAGCCTTGAAGTGCAAATAAGCCCTCAAATACCATTTTTTTTGTAGAGAAAGCAGTGTCATGAATATTTCTTTTTCCATGTCAATGATGAGTTACAGAATCCTTCTCTTTCTCATAAGTCGCAAAATCTTATCTCTTACAAAAATGGACTAACAAAATAACATTGTCAATCTCTATTTGTCCAATCTTTCAATGATCAAAAATGATTTCCAAATAGGATAGCTGAGGGCCCGAGGCATGCTCAGTGCAATATAATCTTGAGCTCAATCTCCTCAGTGTATTTTGTGCTCTTCCGGCCCAAATAATGAATCCTTGAATTGTGTCAACGGTTCCTACAAAACACAAATTCAATTACTCATAAGATAAATTTATAAAATTATATGAAAAACAAATGTGCTAGAAGCCTACAACAAAGAATACCTCCTCTAAGGATCATGTTAACAATCAACATAACCTGCATGCTATATGAATAATTGTTTATGCTAGACTGCTAGTACAGTAGAATAATTGGACTGTTTATTCTCTAGCTAGTACAGTAGTAGCATGAACGAGTTCTTATAAATCTGAAGGTTGAACAGTAACAGATCTCAATATCTATTACTAACCTGAAGTAATTCAGTGAAGGAAAGATCGACCGCCAACTTGAGGCAAGCTCTGTATCACCATGTTTAGGTATGGTCTGTATCACCATATAGAAAATCAAATAATTGTTCAAACTCAAATATTTATCATACTCACTAAACATACAAAAAGCCACAACTTCTTACTTGAATGAAAATATCAGAAGGCTGAATATTGTGCTCGTTGTTCGGATGTGTTTCAAATTCCTATAAATGTTTTGAAAATGCATGTAGAGCATGTAGACTAATTCATTTGAAAATAATCATAACTATACTTGCATGGGTATTTTTCTTCTTGTGTGAACTCTTGTGCTTTTGTTTGGTACTTTACTCTTTTTTGTTCGATCGGGCCTTTGAATCTGGTACGTGGTCGGCCAACTGTAGCTTTTCTTTTAACTCCCCGCACAATTGATGTTCCACAAGCATTAGAATGAACTACTCCTTCAACCGCTTCACTTTCATCAACAATTGTTTTCTCCAAAAGATTATGATCAGAACTTTCCCCTTCTTTCTCATTGCGATTTTTCTCAATTAAATCCAAGCCTTTCAGCATCTCAACCAAACATTCATGGACGTATTTTGTTAACTCTTCATCATCAACAGCAACTGTTAAAATATCATGTGAAGTGCGGCACAAATAGCCATACCGTTTGCCAATCGACACCTTAGGATTTCCATGAACCTCACTTTCACGATAACTAAAAATACTAACTGCTTTTTCCTGTCTTGTCCATCGCTTTAAAATGTATTGTGGTGGAATTCTCTTCACGTTCTTCTTGTCAAGCACTTTTAGTGCATGAGCACACAGAATCCCAACAAAATTAAACTTTTTACAACTGCACTCGACATTGTGTGTTGGAGCTTCATATTTGACCAAGTGCTCATTATGTTCAGAACTATATGACACTATATATTCTGATGTCATCCCACACTTACCAACTTTCTAAGTACTATAATTATGAATTCTCAGAAATTCTTTATGAAAGAGTGAGAATACCTCTGGAGTATATACCTCTGCTCCATGTTGCAGTATATGCGCACTTACTGCTAAGTGACGAGATGTATGTATCATCTTGTATTCAGCAGTCAACTCTTCATATCTTCGATCATCCTGAACTCTTTCATAATGTTCTAAAAACCGCCTAAAATTATGCTCCGGCTTCAAATAGTTCTTAATCACATTATTTATACTCTCACTACGTTGTGTGCTTTTCATATCAGCTGTGAAAGTATGTCTCCCATACACCAATGCCCACTTCTCTCACAATTCAAATAAAGCATCCAACCACTTGTTTTTCTTGGAGGCTGTATTTCTCAAGCATAGCATTCCATACTAATAGCCATTCATGCTCAAACTCCTAGTCATACATACAATTTCCAAAATCAATAGCAAATTGTGAGGATCCATGAAAGATATGACTTAGATTCTTAGCAGCATTTTGATAAAGATGCCAAACACATAAATGATGTGTAGCTTGAGGAAAAACATCTTGTATTGCTCTAGCCATGGCAACAGACTGATCAGTAAGAATGATCAATGGTTGCTTACCTGACATAGCAGATAGGAAAGTCTGAAATAATCACTTGAAAGATTCAATTGTCTCATCATATAACAAAGCTGCACCAAACAATGTTGTTTGCTTATGATGATTAACCCCAACAAACGGTGCAAAAGGCGGGCCATATTCATTTGTTCGGTACGTTGTATCAAAACAAAGCACATCTCCAAAATGACCATAATCACTTATAGCTCGAGCATACCTACCGGATATCACTCAAGACTGTCATAATCACTTTTCTGAAATGAGACAATCTGATATCCATTTTTTTGCAGTAGGACCATCACATGAGCTTCACAACCACATCTAGTAACTGGTTGAGTATAAGATGCATTTGTATGTCGTTTTTCATCACGGAAACCTTCTTTTGAGCAAGCATAATGTACCCATGTCACAAGTCCTCACTATTTTTTCTGCTGTTTCTTATCTTCACATTGAAGCCATTTTTGCCACCATAACTCATATAAAACTTCATTGCACTCTCAACATCCGAAAATTCTTTTCTAAGAATTACATGTTCAATCGCCTCCTCATTATGATTAGAATGCTCAAACTGCTCTTCACCTTCTAAGTCTTTCGAATCACTTGGCTGATTGCCTAAGTTTGTATAATATGTATTATCCATTAACCTGCAACAGACTTATAAATTATAATCAAGTAATCATGTGGTCAATGTATAGTTGTATACATCGAGAGTGACTGCAAGTATCTTGAAACAAATTACAACCATAGATATTCTACCCAAAGAAATAGAAAGAAGCGGAAATTGACAGATAAACGAAATTTAAAAACAGTTGCAATAAAAATCAAATAGAATCGGCAATGGATGATAACAATGGCTCAATCATACCTACCCGATATCACTCAAGACTGAGTCAGGATCGAGTCGAACACAGAGAGATACATGAGGAGGAGGAGGAGGACGAGAAGCAGAACGACGTACGCGCCAGACTGGATCGCCCAGTCTCCACGAGAGAAGTGGGATTTGGTACAGGAGAGTTCGTCCTCCGTAAACCCAAAAGCAAGGATTTGGGTATGTGAGGAATTGGGGAAAAAATAAAGCGCTAATTAGCTTTGGCAGAAAGCATCCATCTCCGGTTTAATATCTACTAGCATTCGAACACGGTTCGCGCGTGTAAAATATGTAGTTTTTATGTCAGTATCTGTAACCCTCACCAGATAGTGTATCTTAACTTTAAGATTTATCAATAATATTAATTATATATTTACATTGAGATGTAGATAATTTGAATAAAAAATCGATACACGATACATGTGAATTTTGTAGTTCGATCAATATTATGTAACAATTATATGAACCTCTAATAAAAATTACATAATTAATTGAGTTGACGTTAACATCGAATTTATATTAATAACCAAAATATCTAGAATTACAAGTAAGGAACATCCATCAGTTCATGTCATAAGTTAAACTGATAAACTTAATCAATAGAGAAATTAATTGCTGGCCTAAACCCTAAACCCACATATCAGCATTCATATGTATCGTCAAAATGAATATTTTAAAAAATTGATATAAATGAATATAAAGCTTGAATAATCGATACAATTATTAATCGATATCATAAACCCTAAACAAGCATGTCAACATTCATATGTATCGTCAAAATAAATATTTTGAAAAAGTGATATAAATGAATATAAACTTTTAACAATCGATATAATTATTAATCGGTTAAAATACACTAAACACAATTATTTAGTTTTAGAGCTGATTCAATTTTCTTTCTATTATTATTATTATTATTATTATGGAGATGTTATTAACAAAACTGGGTATTTAACAAACCAATCAACCTATTATCATTATAATTAATATAAATTATTTTTAAATGAGTGACAAAACTGTAAAAATATAAAAAACTGAGGGCAGATCTGTCAATTAATCTATTAATGGCTTGATTGTAAAAACAAAAACAAAAAAGAGGATGCCGAAGTGTATTTTTGTCAGAAAAATTTATTATTATGCAATTTTCGGTAGTTCTATTAATATTATGTAACAACTCTCTGAAAACTCAAATAAAAATAAACACATTTAATTGAGATGAAGTTAGCCCTGATATTGGTTGTCTAGTCGAAGTCGGTTTTTGCTAGTTCGGTTAATATTGTACAATAACTCTCTCAAACCCAAATGAAATAGCACAACCCCTTAACTTTAAATCCGAACTTCTAATCCTAAACACCTAAACCCTAAATCCATAACCCTTAAACCTTAAATTTAATGTGTTTGAAATTTGGTCATATATTTATTAATATGCATAAACGTTAAATCCAATGTGTTTGAGATTTGGTCATATATTTGTTAATATGCATTTTAAACCTATTAGATTTAATTACAAATTAAATTGAGGAACAAAACTGAATATATATAAAAGAAAAAACTGAAGGCTAGACCTAAAAAAAAGTAGCAGCCTTGGCAAAAAAGTGAACGGAAAAAGTGGTAGACTCGAAGAAAAAAAACTGAATGGAAAAAAGTAGAAGCCTTGAAAAAAAAACTGAACAGGAAAAAAAATAAAGTGGCCGTACACCATGTTGGGTGGAGGAGGATGTCACGGCCCGTTTTCGGGAGTGTCTAGTGTGGGCGATGCTGGTGGGATTGCGCTCTCAGATCACGGAGTGTAGGAGCATATGTGCTGTCCCTTCAGAGTTCAGGCAGGCCGACTCGGTTGAGTTTGGGGAGCTTGTCGCTAGTCGAGGACTTGACGCTGAAGAGGGGATTAGGCCATCCCTACACAAACTGGTCGGGGTCTGGAGCCGATCCCCTGATGAGCCCAAGGCAGGGCGAAACTAGTATGTTGCCCCGATGAATAAGACTAGCTCTTAGATGGGGGAGCGCGTTCACGTGAACAGTAACCCCCCGCTTCCTTTAATATATAAAGATGTCCACAATTTGAAATCCATATAGGTCTACCAATGCTAGATTTGAAATCCATTAAACCATATATATATATATATATACATATAGATTTGAGCTCTGAATAAAACCATTTAGAAAATCTTGACACACAAAATCATCATTTTATACCTTTTGAATGAAAACTATGCAGTATGCTAAACTAGGGGCCAGAATGCTCAATGTACAAACACAGCATGCAGTGCTTCACGGATCTGGGTGGCCAAATCTTTGGTTTGTCTATGCTGTAAACTAGGACCAACTACCTATGCGCCCGAAGATGAATAGTAGCGAGAGTGTCCATTTACAGCTAATGCCCAACACAGAACTCATAGTAGCATGCCACACTTACGACTCGCTTAACTTTGTACAAGACGGACGTAAACGGGAAAAAATATAAATAGGGCATTGCCACTCCAAAGGTTCACGGTAATCGATACCGTGGGAGTACTATATACTAGGTCCCGTCACTCTCATGCCAAGCACCGAAAATCAGGACAACGGTACTACTTTTCGATCCGAATCATCACATAAAATCATTTGCGTCTAGCC
This sequence comes from Comarum palustre, assembly GCA_951800085.1. Taxonomy (NCBI): domain Eukaryota; kingdom Viridiplantae; phylum Streptophyta; class Magnoliopsida; order Rosales; family Rosaceae; genus Comarum; species Comarum palustre. The sequence goes on from OX637572.1 coordinate 28,965,979, forward strand.
TCGGGTTTTCTGGCCCAATCATAAATCATTTATCATATAATATAATGAAAACTTTCTCGAGTCATCGACCATGAGCATACCAAAATAATGCACTTTCATATATAGGCAAAACCACTAACAAAGGGGGTTTAGTTTTCCCTATTTGGAATTGTCATTCCTTACATAAGCTCCAAGCTTCCAAGAACTGCCTTGGTAATCCGGAGTCACCGCGTAAGCTATCTTGTCCAACGAATCACTACAGAATAAAGTAGCTTAGAACCGAAGAAACAATAACAGTCTAGTTGACCCTAGAATTCCTAGTTTGACTAGGATTGACCACATTGACCAAGTTGGCCAACCAATTCCTTTTATGACTCTTTAACCTTTTTAACTTGTTTTTCTAATTATCGACTCTTTGCTTATTTGCCGGAAATCTGATTCGACTTCCAAACTTCCTTTAACCATTTTTAATTAGACGTTAGGTTGTCACATAGTAACTCGTTAAATTACTATGGACACCTAACGTGTCTAAAACTAAATCTTTAACCTTGAGTCGATTTACCAATAATGTGAATCCCCAAATTTTCTTAAAATGGTCAACTTGACACTTCCAGAATTTCAGTTACTATTTTTCGATAACAGTTTAACATTTAACCAAATTTTGTCGAACATCAATTGTTTTACTAAACCATTTTTCCAAAAATGCAACTTTCCCAAAACGGAAACTTTCCCAAAGTATAAAGTTTCCTAAATTAGTAGTTTTCCAAAAAAAGAAAGTTTCCTAAAATGGAAAAGATTTCAATTACTGTTAGTTTTCGTTTTTAGTAAGTTTCCTTAAACGTAACTTTCCGATTACGACCGTTAACTCAATTAAATGGATACGACACATTTTAAAAGAAGTCGAAGACTAACTCCTCGGAATTCTGTCGGATTCACTGCATCAACGGATTTCGGTCACCTTGCTGGAAATTCGTTAGACTTTCCCCGTAATTATAGATTCCAAGTCATCAACATGCATACAAAGAAAACATGATTCAATCACCACAACAACATCAATTCAACAACAGCACAACAACTCCAGAAAATCACCACTCACCTTTGCTCTGCCCAAACCCGAGAACCAACAGCTCCAATGCTCACTTAGACTCTACACAAGCTTCCAGGACTCATCAGAACCTGAAGAAGACGCCTAGGACTCAAAGAACATCCTCACCAGAGGAGGAACTGAAACCTAGCAAAATACAATGAAAAGGGGAATTTCAATTTAGGGCTCGAATTGAAAGATTGAAGGCATGAAAAAAGAAGAAGAAGAAGAAGAAGAAGAAGAGGGGAGAAGAACCTCACCTCTTCTCAGTCGATTTCACTCCACGGTGGACGCCTGAATGATTGGAGTACTGGGCTAGGTAGAGGAGAAGGAGAGGAAGAGAAATGGTGGTGGTACGCCGTCGAGTGCTGGCCAGAGGCGGCCAGACGCCGTCGAGGGCGACGGAGGCAGAGAGAGCTCGGGTTGACTGATTTGGGGAGGTTTGACCGAGTCAAGCCTCTCTTCTCTATTTATAGAGAAATGGACGGCTGAGATCATCTAGATTTAATGAAGGGTAAAAAGTAAATAGTTAAATGGTAAAACTTATTTACTAGAATGGTAATTAAAAATTACCAGAAACTTTAAAAATTCACAGAAAATAGAAGGAAGCTCCGAAAAATATAATAAATATACCAGGAGACTCATGTCGACACATACTACTTCAATGTGTCCTTAAACGATGAATCTGAAGAGTTTAGAAAAACTCAAAAATGAACATGGTCGTTAACTTGTTAAGTTACCGAGTGCGACTTAAACCTCAGTAACTCGTCAAAAACCACTATAAAAACGCACGGGGTCTGACACCGCAGCTGCCGGGGTGTCAGTGACTAAAATCACATGCAGTCTGTCCCTTGATGGCCTATCACGGCTTGTAGTGGATGTCAAATTCCGCAAGTTCGATGACCCACTTGACGAGGCGTCCCGAAGTCTCAGGCTTTTAGAGAATTTGCTTGAGTGGCTCGTTCGTGAGGATATGCACTGTATGGCTTGGAAGTAAGGACAGAGTTTTCTAGTAGCAGTTACGAGGGACAAGGCCAGCTTCTCGACAGTTGGGTACCAGGTCTCAGCATCGAGGAATCCTCTTCCCACATAATATACCGGGAGTTTGGTGTTGCTGTCGTGGCGAGTGAGGGCAGCACTGATTGCAATGGACGACATTGCAAGATATAGGAAGAGGACTTCACCAGGAATGGGCTTTGATAGTAAGGAAACTGTAGCGAGATATTTCTTGATTTCATTAAATTCTTCCTCATGTTCTGGCCCCACTCGATTTGCTTTCGGAATTGATTTTTAAGGAGATGGAATAGGGCGTAGCACATGTTTGTAAAACGAGAAATGAATCATGCTAAGGCCACAAGTTTTCCCATAAGGCTTTGGACCTCGTTCCATTTTGTCGGGCCTGCATATCGAGAATGGTCTGGACCTTCTCGGGGTTGGCCTCTATCCCTCTCTCGCTGACTATATAGCCCAAGAATTTTCCTCCTACTATAACGATGATACACTTTTGTGGGTTGAGGTGCATGCTATGAGTTAGCATCTTGGAGAAGGCTCGATCAAAGTTGGCAATATGGCTGTCGACAATAACACTTTTGACAAGCATATCATCAACATAGACTTCCATTATATCCTCAATTTCTTCTTCAAACATGCCATTAACCATTCTTTGATATGTGGCGCCTGCATTTTTGAGTCCAAAGGTCATGACATTGTAACAAAATAATCCTTTATCGGTGACAAATGTTGTGTGGATTTGGTCGGGGTATCCATCCAGACCTAGTTATATCCAGCAAAGGCGTCAAGAAAGCTGAGGATGCGAAAACTTGTCGTCCAGCAAATGCCCAATAGTGTCAGGATCTGGTCATGGAGCTCAATGGCATTGACACCGGTGGAGGGTGCACGGTACTGCTGTAGCTGTCCTTTCTGAAGGAAATGTTCAATGGCATTACAGAGACCGTAGCATGATTTGTTGTGTGGCCATTATCGTCCTGATATGCGCAAAACTTGTTACCTGTGGCTCGGCGGGGCTTCTTGGGATGCCTGCTTTTTGGAGGAGAGTGAATAAGGTCTTTGTGGCGGGTCCATATGTCCTCATACGAGGTAGTAAGGGCAATGTGAATCTCATATGTGGGTACCGAGATGTCAGGTCCCTTAGGATTGGCGTCTGGCGTACCGTAAGGATGACCACGTCCTCGATTATTATCGTGGCGGCAGCGCCCCTATTATTGGGATGAGGGTGTGGCCAGCGCTGAGTGTCGGCACTAGAGAGAGGAAAATCCCTGACTGGGAGTAGCTAGAGTGGAGCCGAGACTGGCAAGGCGAAAGCTCCGACACCGTGTGATCCACCGAAGGTGGCATATTCAACCATTGCCCATCGTATGGCTAGATCCATCAGAAGATCATAGAAGGCAGGAGGATTTTTGTTAATCTCTAATAGGAAATTCTCTGGTAGGAGTGCCTGGCGGAAGACCTGCTTGGCGACCCGTGGCTCCAAGTTGTGACATCGGGTTGTGGCGGACTGCCACTTGGAGAGTAAACTATGTAGTCCTGCTCCTTCACGTTATTTAATCTGAAATAGAGCGTCAACACTTCGGTATATGCTAGCATGTAATATGAAGCGGCTAAGGAAGTGTTTCGAGAGTTGTTCGAAACTGTCAATAGAGTTGGTTGGGAGATTAAGAAACTAGCTTAAAGCTTCATCTGCTAGTGTCTCCTGGAACGCATGACAAGCTATAGAATCTGTATATTGAGTGGATGCACAAAGGGAAAAGAATGTTTCGAGATAGAGTTATGGGTCCCTGACACCCCTATATTTTTCCATCATAAGTGGCTTGGCCTCGGGAGGAAGCTACTCAAGTTGGACTTCCAATGTGAATGACGACTGCTTGTATCCGTATCCCAAGAGCAGGGGACGTTGAGTATTGCGGCTCTTGACACTGTCGACCTGGGAGGCCAATTGGGTCATGGTATCGCTAAGTTAGAAGAGGAGGCAGGTCTGTACATTGAGGGAGCTGCTCATGGGTAAAGGAACTGAGGTTCCGAGTCCAGCGTGAGAGGGGCCAGCTTGGTCGTACTCAAGGTTGGGTTCCATATCCAGGGTGGGCTGTGGGGCGGCTTGTGAGAATGGGGGATTGATGGGTTGGCTAATGTAGACTATTTTTTTAGAGTTCTTCCTTAGAGCAGTGTCGCTATGGGCACCAAAGGGAAAAGGGGAGTTGGCTCCAAGGTCGGGTGTTCCGACAGTTCGGGTAGCATGCTCTATGGTTGCGTTATAGGTATTCTTGTGCTCGAGCGTTGCTCGTAATAGGAATTGTTCCTTCTCGAGCTCTGCTATCTGGGCGCGGTAACCTTCCGTCTCGGTGCGTTCTCTAGCAGCTTGTTCACGAAACTGGTGAAAATCTTGTTTTAAAATCTCGAGAGTGACAGCAGGATCTGTATGGGGGATGGGGCAGTGACTGTAGATGGATTAGGATTATCATCTTGGTTGAAAAGAGCATGCCCGAGCTATGGCTCTAGGTCACTAGGGTTATATACTATTTTGACCATTTGTGGTGATGGGCTGAAAATGTAACTTGATAATAGGAGAATGTAGGTCTTCCTTCTAGAGTCCATTTGTGGTTATATACTGTTACTCCTGTTCTGAGAGTCCAGAACGATGGAATACCACTGTTCCTTTATGCACTTGCAGGCAACAATATTAGGTGTCACGCCCCGGTCTGAGTTTACCTTTCTAAACCCAGGATATGACGTGCGAGACTCATCCCAAGAGAGATTACCCTTATAATCCTCCTTGAGAAAGGATAACCCTTACCCAAACCATTTTCAACAGTCAAAACGACACCGAAATAGACCTCACAAAACCTGAGGTTATCCCGATTACCGAATTGGATTTCATACTAATTACTTTAGAGGACCTAGGGTCTAAATATTATTTGTGACTGCACCCGAATCCCGATCAGGCTGCCTACGTACCCTCTACGCAGGGATCAAGCCACACATAGCTCTTACTTTAATTAACGTCCTAAGGTATCCATAAACCAGCTATCTATCGGGATTATCCCAAATATAAAATCATATATATAAAGAAAACGTTTCCGAGGCATCGACCGTGAGCATACAAAAATAATGCACTTTCATATATAGGCAGAACCACTATCAAAAGGGTTTAGCTTCCCTATCTGGAATTGTCATCCCTTAAGTAAGCTTCAAGCTTCCAAGAACCGTCTCGGTAAATCTGAGGTCACCGCGTATGTTACCTCGTCCAATGAATCACTGCAGAATAGAGTAGTTTATCAACGAAGAAACAATAACAGTCTGGTTGACCATAACATTCCTAGTTTGACCAAGAATGACCACATTAACCAAGCTGACCAACCAATTCTTTTTTAACTCTTTAACCTTTTTGGACTTGCTTTTCCAGTATTCGATTTTTTGCTTATTTACCGAAAGTTTGGCTTAACTTCTGAATTTTCCTTAACCATGTTTAGGTTGTCGTTAGGGTGTCACATAATAATTCGTTGAATTACTAAGGACACCCAATGCATCACATTAACCAAATCTTTAACCTTGAGTCGATTTAACGATTTACTTGAATCACCCATTTTTACTTAAAACGGTCAACTTGACATTTCCAGAATTTCAGTTATCATTTTCCGATAACAATTTAACATTCAACCAAATTTCTTCAAACTTCAAATCTTTACTAAACCATTTTTTCAAAAATGGAACTTTTCCAAAATGGAAACTTTCCTAAAAAAGAAACTTTCCTTTTTACGACTTAACAAAGCTCTACAACTCCAAAACTTTAACTAACAACCAATTCCTTATCAATGCATTCACTTAACTCATATTTCACCAATTTTCCGATTACGACTTTTAACAGAAACTTTACTTAAGGTTATTAGGAAAATCGAATTCTACCTCTTTGGCTCACGGTCGGATTCACTGGATCACCAGAGCAGTCACCAAATTCTGGTAACTTGCCGGAATCTCCTACCGGATTACGGTCAACTTACCGAAATTTCGCCATAGTTTCCCGTTTTCTCCGAATCACCAAGTTACGACATACAATAAAACAAAATCATATTATCATCCCAACAACAAATTCAACAACAACACAACAATTACACAGTTCTTAGAGGGACAAAACTTGCCCTCTACCTCTACTCCCAAACTCAGACCTAGAACCAATCCCAGTAGCCTTCCTGCTGCCTACCTCCTCCTAGACCCATTCCAGCAGCTCCTCGGCCTCCACCCATCCCCAACACTGTCTCGATCACCACCTCCACCAAAACAACACCCAAAGCCTCTGCCTCAGTCCCAAGGTTTCAATAGCAGCTCCAGAAGTTCAAAGGAGACGTCAGAGATGCCAAGAACTCGAAGAACAGTCACCGCTGGTGGAGGAACCAAAACCCAGAAAAAAAATAGTAAAAGAGGATTTTTAGATTGAAGCTCAATTCGAAGGATCAATAGCAAGAAAAGGAAGGAGAAGAACATTACCGCTCACGCGCCTTCACGCTGCCTGAACTGGCGAAAATCTGGCCAACACAGGCGGAGCTCTACCTCGCTTGATCTCTGATTGTGGTGGCTGTTTGGTGGATTTGGAGGCTGGGCTAGATAGAGAAAGAGAATAAATGGTCCGCAGGCGAGTGGTGGTGGGAATCGCCGGCATCGGGCGGAGGACGCCGGAGAGCAGAGAGAGCTCGAGTTGACCCGAAATGGGGTCTATGACTTCAGACAAAGGCCTCAAGCCTTTTTATAGGCAAATGGACGGCCCAGATTCAATCCGAAAAAGATCCAACGGTCCAGAATTAAAGAAGGTAAAAAGGTAAATAGTTAAATGGTAAAACTCTTTTACCAGAATGATAATTAAAATTTACCAGAAACTTTGGAAATTCACAGAAAATAGACAGAAGCTCTGAAAAATATTCCGGACATACCGGAGGACTCGTATTAACATAATCTACCACCTCGGGACATTAATTCTATCTTCTCCCAGAATCGAGAATATCTCGATATTAAACTCGAATATTCGTTCGGGAAAGACTAACAGCGCGGTTACAACCCTCTGTAACTCGCCTGATCCCTGTAAAAAGGTAAATTTTGAGGCGGGGTGTCACATCAGGCATCCGACAGATTCATTCATATATTACATATCCACATGTAAGAAATAACTTGACGTTTTAAGGAACATTTGAACTGATTTCGATATTCCTATATTGTTTTGGATGCTTAGAATTTTTTTGTGATATCATTGGAGACTAATTGTAATGTATGAATTAACTTGTTCAATGTCTAATCGTTGTTTGTTTTATAAGAAGAGTTGCTAGTCTTTTGACCACTTCCAAAAGCAACAATTTCAAGTAGCTAGCTCTTCAAACAACTTGTGTTGTCAGTTTTTTCTCTTTCTCTTTGCTTATGTATATACTTGAATTTGTAAAGAAGTAATAAAATTTACAGTGATGGAAATTTTCTCTTTGTTGTGTGTAATATTTTTTGTCAATAACCAAATAGATAATTGATTTTTTTTGTAAGAAATATGACATGTGCGTGTGTGCACTTGGTCTTATGCCGTGTATATGGGTTTAGCCCATGGGCCTTAGATGTAATAGGAAACATGTAGTACATACCATATATGTCTTGTTGTACTACACATAGTACATGTAGTACGTTTCCATACTAGGCTCCATGTAAACCCCTATATAAGGGGCCTCTCATTTGATGAATATACAGACCACGAGATTCAGCTCTCATATATTCTATAAGACGTTATCAGCACGACGCTCTAACCTTAGAGCGAAGCGGCCACACCCCCGTGCTGCACCCGAGTGCCCACTGCTGCACCTTTCTTTGCTTGCCGCCAAGCATCATCTCTTGTTGATTCTTCAAGGTTTTTGAAGCTTTATCGACAAAGGTATGTTCTTTGAACCTTAACACTTGTTTAAAGTTACTAAACTAGGGGAGAATAAAATCGGTTCCTCCCTTTCCACCCCCCATTCTATGCTTGGGACGTTTGAAATTTTGCAGGTTGTTATATTGTTTTAAAAACCCTAGATGGAGTGATTGCATATGTCTGCCATGCTGCCGCTGTGCACTGCCGAGCACCGCTGCCGGGGCCTGCCCCTGTGCGCAGGTGCATGCTGCTGCCGGGGATCGACCCTGTGCACGTGCACTGCTGTCAGGCACCATATGTGCACCGGTTTGGCTGATGCCGAGCGCTGCTGCCGGGGATTGGCCCTGTGCACGCGCACGCTGCCACCGGGCACCACACGTGCACCTACTATGCACCTGCCGAGCACTGCTCGTGCACGCGGCTGCCAACATGTACATATGCACTATATATCCTCTCTAGGTCAGCATGGTGTGGTATCCATGGCTGTTTGATTTAAGAATTAAGCATCGAATCCAATTGGTCTTGAACTAACTGCTTGAATTCTTGCTGCGTACAAGAAATATAAGGAAACTGTGGAGAGTCATGTCACTGTGAAAGTGGACAAAGTGCCGAATGCCAACCTTACGGTTGAGGATTTTCGGGAACAAACCGACTTAGATGCACCCGACTTTTAGAAGTTGTTGAGCTCTTGTTTGTTTTACCTCCATGTTTGTTGTTTTTCCTTTCAAGCATATGTAATAAGGCATGTTTATGCCATGATTAGTTCGATTGTTTTTGAGACCTTTGGTTGTAAACCATTATGCGTGTAATAAAATCGATGTTCTTAACTATTGTGTTCGATATGTTTTATACAAACACTTAACAATATCCGATGCACTTGACCATTATATGTCGCTCTAAGACTCTCCAATGGAGTTTAGAAGCATGGCAACACTGTTTTTTGAGCCTAAGGCAAGCAGCTATTGAGCACTGCCTAGGAGCAGCGTGCGCTACACATGCTGCCGGCATGGTTGCCGAGCTGCTGTGCACTGCTGCCGAGCACACGTGCACCTGGCTGCCGGCTGCCGACAGTCACGCGCCTGTTGCCGCCCAACGTGCCTGTTGCTACTCTGTACGCTACCTACTACCCCTAGATCGTTTTTTGCACCAATTGTGTGTCAATTGCCGCCCATGTATGCCAATTGCTTCATTTTTGTGTGAGGAATGCCATCACTTTTGTGCCAGATGTTGACAAGATTTGTGTGTCCTACACATGAACTGTCATGCACTGTGTATTAAGTGTTGAGCACTAAGCACTAGATGTTAGCATTGGACACAAGGGCCTGTGCACTGATCACCAATTGATGTGCACTTACATCAAGGACAAGCATTAAGTGAGCTACATAGCACAGAACACTCCAGGTCGTGCATAGGACACCGACTGCCGAGCACCGGGCACCAGGGCCGAGCTCTAGGTGGCATTTGCCGAAGCTCTGTGCACCTAATACCGTGCACTAGTGATGAGTTGCCGAGCCCCCTCCTTACTGCCCCATATCGTGCGCCATGGGCGCCAAAGAGTGTGCAGCCAACGATTGTTGCCGAGTGCTCTGTGCACCGACATGTGTGTGGCTCCTCATGCACTACCAAGTTGCCAAATGCTTAGTGCAATGGCATATATGTAGATGCAATGCGCTGTCGAACATTGCCAAGGGCCTATGACATTGGCATACAAGCAAGCTGCAATTCAGGGCATTCAAAAACGAAAACAGTGAATCTGCCACTTTCGGTACAGTAACTTCCGAAGAGCTTTGTGAACAGCTCCGGATGAACTAGAACGCAAACCACATATCACTGGAAAGCTACGTCTGTCTAGTTTCCAACGGTTTTTGTGGTTCGTTCATATCCATCCTAACGAAGGAGTTATGACCGTTTTAGTGAGCAAAGGTCAGGCTGCCAGGAATTCTGCAAAGCACACCGTTGCCTTCGATTGTTGCCTTCGATTTTTATACCTTGTTTGATAGGTATGTCACGTGGAGAAATCGAGTGCCTTGCAGACAGTGGGACGACCCACACGATCCTGAGGAATCGGCTACTCTTTACTGAGCTGACGCCGTGTCAAACTTCCGTGAAGACTTTGATCGGTTCATCTCCTGTCATTCAAGGGCGCGGACCTGCTTGGTTCCTGCTGCCGAATGGAACCTTGATCATTGTTTCCGATGCCTTGTATGCGCCTACGGGCCTTCGAACACTACTGAGTTTCAAGGACATCCGCGCCAATGGTTTCCACTTGGAGACGCATTGTAAGAATGGACGTGAGTTCCTCTGTGTAACTTCCAATGAGTGCGGCTCTAAGCGCATCTTGGAGAAGCTAATGAGTCAATCTTGTGGTTTGTACCTCACCACCATAAGGGTTATTGAATCCTATGCGGTCGCCGAAAATGATTATTGGGACCATGACTCGTACAAGCTATGGCATGACCTCCTCGGTCACCCCGGAAGAGATATGATGATAAGGATTCTACGAAACTCGTATGGACATCCTTTCTTCCGTACAAAATGAAAAGGTTTGGGACACATGCTCCCCAAAGAGGGTAGAGATGCAGTGGTCGCCAAAGTGAGCTCCCGGCCGACACTTGGGTCGCCAGAGGTCAGCTCCGCCGATCCTCACTCGGTCATGAGGATTCGGACCCTTCCTGATGCGTCACTGACTATGTCTGATGCTCATAAATCGTTTTATAAAGCTTGTGCAATAGCTAAGTTGGTGGCCAGACCTTCTTATGCTAAAGCAAACACAGAGAACATCTCATTTCTCCAGCGTATTCAAGGTGATATTTGTGGACTCATCCATCCAGAATGTGGACCGTTTAGATACTTCATGGTTATGGTGGATGCATCGACACGCTGGTCTCATGTCGCCTTATTGTCCACAAGGAATGCTGCTTTCCCCAAACTCCTGGCACAGATTATTAAGCTGAGGGCTAACCACCCTGATCATCCAATCAAGTCGATTCGGATGGATAATGCCGGTGAGTTCACGTCAAAGACTTTTGACGACTATTGCATGTCGGTTGGAATAAAGATTGAGTATTCTGTTCCACACGTGCATACGCAAAATGGTTTGGCTGAAGCTATGATAAAGAGACTTCAGTTGATAGCTAGAGCACTGGTCATGGGCTCAAAGCTCCCTATTGCGTCTTGGGGTTATGCTATATTGCATGCAGCCTTGTTAGTTCGTTTCCGACCCGCCTCCAACCAAGCGTTTAGTGCGTACCAGTTGGTTACTGGATATGAGCCTGACATTTCGCACTTACGCATATTCGGTTGTGGAGTGTATGTGCCTATTACGCCACCACTACGTAAGAAAATGGGTTCGCAACGACGTTTGGGTATCTATGTTGGCTATGATTCCCCAACTATTATAAGATACCTAGAGCCTTTGACAGGTGATCTCTTTAAGGCCCGATTCGCTGATTGTCACTTTGATGAGGCCGTCTTCCCGTCGTTAGGGGGAGATGAGAGCATACATGCTCGGCGTGAACGACAGGAATTGGCCTGGTCAGTTCCAACGCTTACTCATTATGATCCCCGCACTTCTCATGCCGAGAAGGAAGTGAGGCGAATCCTTGAGCTCCAGCAAGTGGCGGATTTGATGCCCGACTCTTTTGCTGAGATTGCTAAAGTCACGAGATCGGACATACCAGCTGCTAATGTCCCTGCAAGGCTAGAAGTCTCAAAGATGGGCATGGACACCCCGGGTCCGAGCACCGCTGCCCCTAGCATGGGCGCTGCCGACCCTAGTGGACGGGTGGAGGCCGTGGCTCCTCAAAAGAAGAGGGGGAGGCCACTTGGTTCCAAAGATGTGCAGCCCAGGAAGAAAAGGGCTCCTCTGGCACAATCCAATCCTTTACTGATCGATACTGAGAATCCTTCTCATGAGATTGTCTCTGATTACACCTATGTCCTAGAAACGATGTCGGTGTGCTTGGGGGACGCCCCGGGACCCGAATCGGTAATCGAGAACATGGAAATCTCGATGTGTTATGAGAACACAGTATCATTGCAGGACCGTTCATCCATGCATATCGATGATGTATTTGCTTATGCCGTGGCTCTTGAGATAATTGAGCACGATGATATCGAACCACGCTCCATCAATGAATGTGAACGTAGAGCGGATTAGCCTAAATGGAAAGATGCTATCCAGGCGGAATTGAATTCCCTAACAAAGAGACAGGTATTTGGCCCGGTAGTGCTAACCCCGCCAAGTCTAAAGCCTGTAGGACATAAATGGGTCTTTGTTAGAAAGCGTAATGAGAAGAACGAGGTACTAAGGTACAAAGCTCGCCTTGTGGCGCAAGGTTTCTCACAACACCCTGGAATAGACTACGAGGAGACATATTCTCCCGTGATAGACATAATAACCTTCCGCTACCTTGTCAGTTTGGTAGTGTCCGAAAAACTGGACATGCAGCTCATAGATGTGGTTACTGCATATCTCTATGGGGATCTTGATTCAGAGATTTACATGAAACTGCATGATGGTTTCCAGGCACCTAAGTCAAGTGACTCTAAACCACGGAGTGCGTATTGCATTAAGTTGCAATGCTCACTATATGGATTGAAACAATCCGGGGGGATGTGGTATACCCGTCTTAGTGACTACTTGCTCAGGAAGGGATATAAGAACGATGAGTTATGCCCTTGCGTGTTCATAAAGAAAACGAGTTCCGGATTTGCGATAGTAGCCGTCTATGTGGATGATATGAACATCATCGGGACTCTTGATGAGATCAATGAGACCGCGGCACATCTGAAGTCCGAATTTGAGATGAAAGACATGAGGAAGACTCGGTTTTGCCTAGGCATTGAACTAGAGCACCGAGCCTCTGGAGTCTTGATGCATCAGACTGCGTATGTCCACAAGATGCTCAGGCGCTTCAATGTGGACAAAATGCACCCAATTAGCACCCTCATGGTAGTCCGGAGTTTGGATGTTAAGAAAGATCCATTCCGTCCTAAAGAGGATGGCGAGGAAGTACTTGGAGCCGAGGTACCATACCTTAGTACAATTGGTGCGCTATTGTATTTGGCTCAGTGCACTTGGCCAGACATCGCTTTCTCAGTGAACTTGTTAGCTAGATTTAGCTCTGCGCCAACGCACCGTCATTGGACCGGTGTCAAGAACATATTTCGATACCTTAGAGGGACAATGGGCTTGGGCTTGTTCTTTCCTTACAAAGATTCAAGATGGGCTGCAAATGAGTGCAGTGTCCCTGAGAATCTAGGCGCCGGTCGTTTTAGGAGCCGAACTGCCAGGCATGTTGCACATAGCTGCCATGCTTTACACACAGCTGCCGAGCACTACTCTCCCAATGTTCTTGGCACCGCCTGCTGCCCATATATCGAAACACCTAACAATGTATTGGTGGGTTTCGCGGATGCTGGATACTTGTCAGATCCACATAAGGGGCGCTCCCAAACTGGTTATGTCTTTACCATTGGGAATACGGCGATATCATGGAGGTCCACTAAGCAGACTTTAGTGGCGACATCCTCTAACCATGCAGAGATTATAGCGCTACATGAAGCTGTTCGCAAATGTGTATGGCTCAGATCTGTCATTGGACGCATTAGAGGAACTAGTGGATTGTGCTCCACCACAGACAAGCCGACTTGTATTTATGAAGACAATGCCGCTTGTATTGAGCAAATGAAGCAAGGCTACATCAAGGGTGACAATAAGAAACACATCTCACCAAAGTTCTTCTATAATCAGCAACAGCAAGCCCTCCTCAACATTCAAGTGAATCAAGTGAGTTCAGAAGCAAATGTAGCGGATCTGTTTAATTACTAAAGCTCTGCCTAAGTCTACTCACGAGAAGCATGTGAAGAGCATTGAAATGCGAAGACTATCAAGCCTCTCCGACTGAGTATCATGATGCGTTGCACTCTTTTTCCTTCGACCAAGGTTATTTTTCCCACTGGGTTTTGTTACTTGGCAAGGTTTTAATGAGGTAACATTGTAAGCATCATCAGGAGGAGCCACACTTTCGATCGAGTAGCATGGTGCGTTGTACTCTTTTCCCTTCGACCAAAGTTATTTTTTTCCCACTGGGTTTTGTTACTTGACAAGGTTTTAATGAGGCAACATTGTAAGCACCATCCGGCATATCGACGCGCGGCACAAGGGGAGTGTTGTAGGAAATATGACATGTGCTTGTGTGCACTTGGTCTTATGCCGTGTATATGGGCTTAGCCCATGGGCCTTAGATGTAATAGGAAACATGTAGTACATACCATATATGTCTTGTTGTACTACACATAGTACATGTAGTACGTTTCCATACTAGGCTCCATGTAAACCCCTATATAAGGGGCCTCTCATTTGATGAATATACAGACCACGAGATTCAGCTCTCATATATTCTATAAGAATTTTCTGTATTTAAGAAAATTAATTATTAAAAAAAACTGGAAAACCATTCATGACGTTTCATAAACGTCATTGAATATAGTTTTCATAGCGTTTTGGAAACACTGTTAAATTTAATGGTTTTTTGGAAACGTCATTGAATCTTATGATGATGACGTTTCCAAAACGTCATTGATTATTTTTAATGGCGTTCTAAAAAACGTTACAAAAAAGACGACGCCGGTTTGTATGACTTTTAAAAACGTCATGCAATAAAATGTTTTCAATCGTTATTGATGTGTATTTGTGTAGTAGTGGTTGGATTATCACTTATGATTGAAGCTAGTGATCGATGCTGATAAGAGATATAGACTAGGCGGTCCCGTTCAGCTTATACTTTCTTCGAAGTTAGGCAGAGATCAAGTTAAAGGTCGGTTCAAAAGTTTTGGCCAACTGGGGTGTCCATCTAAAACACTAAAAAGTGAAAAATGTGATTTGGAAGTCATAGATATACTTGGAAGCATATCATTGTATATGTTGACACCTCGGCAGGTGTGTGTACTATATATATGAGACTAATTGTCATTTGAATTTGATTGATTAGAGAAATGTCCTTCACAATATATGAAAAATTGTGCTCTATAGTTCGGCACCTTTACCCACACACCCTAACACCCACCCCTCACCTGCTGGGCACGTGCTCCCTCTATCACCTTCAAAATTTCGCTCAAATGTCAGACTTAATTTCAACAACACAAAAGCTAAAATCCAGGTGCGCTTGTGTGTTAGATCAAGTTGGATTATTGATCGGTACTACTTTAGCAGTGAGATAGTGATCAATGCAGTTCGATTAATCACACATTCAACACATTTTACATGTATTGGCAATCTCCTAGCTAGCCTTCACATCTGTCTCAGTCAACACAAGCATGCCGGATTTGAAGTCCACCTCTTGAATATTCACTTGGCACAATATTGCATTTCCTTAATTTAGTTTTTTCCTTTTTCAAAAATAAACATAAATTTGCCCTCCCTAATTTACATTCCACGGTTCTTTTCTTTTGTAGTAATTTATTAGAGTGCAAAATTCACTTCTCTTTTTCAAATGGAAGAAAATAATAGAGGCAGTACCATATATATATATATATATATAGTGAAAGTAAGTGATAGATACAAGCACAATCTATCTATGTAGCTTTGCATGTACATTGTAACGCATGCTACCGCTGCCTTGTAATGTTTGCAATGCAACTTCTTCCAGGGGCAAGTTGACAGAGCCTCTTTCATAACCGACGTTTATCTTCCATAATTGCTTGGCCAATATAGGGTTCATATTTCATCTATCTTCTATGTCTTGATCACACTCGCATATGATCAACTGTACAACTCTACAGTAGTATTACGCAGCAGAACCCTTCAAGTTCAGGTTCATCTATTTTAAGTTGTTTTTTCACTCCTGCTTTTTCACAGAGATGAAGGGGGAAGCATGGAATGTACATTATGCAGCAGCACCAACCCCAACAGTAGTCGAACAAGTATTGGACAAATGGCGATTGATCGATAAAAACAGGACTGGTAATTGATCAATCTTGTGAGCCCTACCATGTATCTTACAGATCGAGATTCATATACATGCCCTCGTATCGCATCGCAGGGCATCCGATCTGATCGGTCATGTAGCTAGTAGTATATTATATAAGGAGAGGTATTGACCCTTAAAGGGTTGGCTAATCCAGACAACCAGGGATTCGGGGAGACGTGGCTTCCTCCATTTAGTTCTACATGCTTTAATTCTTTATTCTTGTTTCTCAGACACCCTGTGGTTCTGCGATCTTCATAATATTGTCTATTTATGGTTACACTTTAATTTTACATCATTTTAATTTTAAATGTAGTTTGTGCTTAATTGGTAGTTGGCTAATGACTATAATTAGACACTGCTACTATACGAGGTGTTATTATATAAGATGATATCTGGCATAAGATGATATCTGGCAGATATCATTTTCACATTTGTCTCGGTCAATTCTGTATGGATATATTTAATTGAGAGTAGTAGCTATCAGAGGAGCTTAAAAGCTTCATTAAGCTGCTGGCTAACTAATTAAATTAACATGTAAATCTTGGGAAAATTCAATTGTTGTGTGATATGTCACACCTTTCGCTGACTTCTCATACCCTCGATCTCCACCATATATCTTAATCAACAACTTCTCATACCCTCGATCTCCACCATATATCTTAATCAACAACTCATGAACTAATCGAATCTATTACTTCATGATGTGTACACTTGCATGTATTAGTTCATCATCTAATATATATATAATATAGATAAAGCTGGTCATCCTTTTCTGCTAGCTTGGATCGAGCTTAGATTCTTTGGTCATTTTCTTACATCATTCTGATTTTGATTCTTTGGTTTCAAGCCTAATTAGAGTGTAAATGTTAGAGAGGAGAGTCAGAAATAAAACAAATAAAATATAAAAAAGTTTGTGTCCAGTCTCCGGAGACTTTGATTTAAAGCTCGATCAATCCAATCTCCTAACTAGTCTGGAAGGGATTATCGATCTGTAGGAGTGTTGAAAATGAAAATGAAGTCAGTAGTCCGTGTTACGTTGCTGAAGAAATAGCAGCAGGTCTAAAAAATCGGCTGGCTGCAGATAGATAGATGTTACTTGCGGGTATGGGATCATGGTGGGTGCATGTGTGGTCCAGTATTTACACTATATATACACATGAAATCCTCATGTGAGAGCACCTCATATTTTTAAGATGATCATCAAACGACACCTTTATTAACAATCAAAGATTACGTATGAGATTTGGAACTTGGTACAATAATCGAACTATACGATCGAACCCAGTTCATAGGATTTCACGCACGAAATTTGATACTACAGGAATAAAAAAAATGTAATTACAAGTCCGAAAAAAACAAGCTAAATTCCAAAAGCAATGTTAATTAATAAACCTTAACTAATTAATTATCTACAAACTTCCTAAAATGATCACCACCCCTTTTCATCCCCTTACTAATAATGCAGTTTTCATGTATTGGGATTCAAATTATTCTAGCTATGTTATTTTAAAATTACCTGGCATAGCTAGATCCCATATAGCTATGCAGATACTGTGATCATATGTGTTGTTTGTAGAATGTGTTAATTGATTTATCAAAAATATTACTATGCCATGCAAAATAGCCGCATAAAATTAAAATCCTTAATTAGCTTAGATCTGAGGTGGGAATCAAAGAATAAGAAAGTAACAATGCTACGCTTTCTTCCCTAATTCCCACATCACAGCTGTGTGTCGGGATTCAAATTATTCTATTGCAGATGCCAAATAACCCGAGTGTATATATGCTAATTGATTAATTATGATAAGTTATTTCCCAAAATACGTACGTGGTAGGTAGATCCCAGAAAGAGTTATATATACGTACGTGCTAGGTTTACTGATTCAGAAGATGCTAAAATTGATTAGTTTATGGATAGGAAAAAACATGTTGTATTAAGAATGATCTGATGAATCAAATAGCTGCCATGTCCATTGCATTAGCAATAATAATCTAATTATTTATGCAGATCGATGCGTATCAAACTTTAGATTATGATACAATGTTTGTGGTCTTCTATGTTTAGGTTTGGACACTTCTACTTGCTACAATGAACTGATAAGTATTTAGCTATGTCTGGGCATCTGATATCTGAAGCAGAAGCTGTAATAACCAAAATAGATTATTGTTATTACAATTTTCCAGAAACCCCAGGTTGTAACCTGACAATAATATCTCAAATAATTTCTTCTTGCTGAAGGGAGACCCTAAAGAAAAAAACGAAGAAGATATTGAATGCTAAAAAGAGAAGCAGGGTGGTGGTGCGTGGTTTTTACTTGGGAATGGAATTTCACAGAAATAGAAACAATAATTTCTGTCCTTTTATCATACCCTCATGGCTGCCCACCTCTTAAGTTTCCTTATATATATATATATATATATATATATATATATATATATATATATATATATATATATCTCATTATATACATGCCCCTTCTTGTTCCCTGGTACTTCTGCTCTAAGTTTCTGAAGAAGATAAAGTATTTATTTACGAATGGAGAGTTTTGCAGATCGATTTGCATAAGAGTTTTGCATCGACTAGGCCACTGTGTCGATCGACATGCGTGGTTTTCTATCTTTGTGGTCAAGGATTCCTGCACCCCTCGCCAAACAACATCTTTCCCTCTCGCAAACCACATATAAACAAACGAATATATTTCAGGTTTCGGCTTTTTTCAAATAATTTTATTTATATCTTTCTCAAATCCATAAGTTTCAGGTTTCGGCTGTAAGTGCATCCCACTTGATCAATTTCTTTCTTTCTTTCTTTCTTTGATCTCCAAATGATGTAATCTTCATGTCTTAAATATTCCAATGTGTTTTTGATTCAAAGATATTTTTCTATCTTTGGGGCACGTACACTTTGATCTAATAGTATATACGTGCCTTGCAAATATCTGAATAGAAAAGTCGCGGTTATTTATGTTCTTTGTCAATTTATTTCAGTTAAAAATATCAAGCTAATTAAGGATAGGTGCTTGGCCATTACATAGTCTATGTTTTATACCAAGCTGATTCTTGCTAACTAGTTGTGATTATACCAATTCAAAAACAAACGAGGGCAGATGCTCTAGACTGTCTTAGAGAAGCCTTACCGTATACCCTAACCCTAGCTCGATATATAAGACTCTTGGAGAAATGTCACTAGTAGAATCCGAGACTGATGAGACGAATATTAAAAATTTCGTCTCATAAGTTTCAACCTATGCGACGAAAACAACTTCATCGCTAAAATTTCAACTTATGTGACGAAACAAATCATCGTCGCTTAAGTTGTCACATATGCGACAAATTCATAATCTAAACGACGAAAATAAGTTTGTCTCTTACGTACACACTTATGAGACGAAAAAATTTGTTTCGTTTCATAAGTTTTTCACTTATGAGATGAAAACATATGTGTTCTGAAAAATATATTTTCGTCTCATAAGTTCAAAAAAATTTAAAAAAAAATCCCGCAAAAAAATTCTGAAAAATTTGAATTTTGTTTTTTCAAAAGTTTGACGAGATCGATTTAAATTTATATATACTCAATCTTCATCTCTCTACCCCATCTCTTCTTCTTCTTCACCACGTACCATCCCCATCACCTCTTTTCCTCTTCCTCTTCCTATTCTTCTTCTTCTTCTTCTTCGCCGCAGGCGCAGTCGAGGTCGCCACCAGTTTGGAAGAGTGTCGTTGTTGTAGTTGTGGTGGTGATGGTGATGGTGATGATGATGATGGTTGTGATGGAGCAGTGGTGGTGGGTGGTAGCAGTTTCAGACGAAAAAAAATTTCTAAAATTTCTTACCAAAAAATTTTGGCAGGCGATTTTTTTTGAAATACTAAAGTGACGAAATATTTGGTCACTTAAGTTGAGAAATTTCATCTCTTAAGAATATAGCGACGAAACATTTTTCGTCGCATAGGATTGTTCTGTTACGATTAATACTTCATTTTCGTAGCATAAGTCCCAGTGCTACAGTAAGTAAGCGACGACACCTATACAACAACGTTTTCGTCGCTTAAGTTCTTATGCCACGAATATGTGCTTCTATGCGATGAAATTGTTTCGTCTTATAAGTCCCAAATCCTACTAGTGTGTTCGACCTAGACACCGTCAAAAAAATGTGCCGTTTGATAGAATTAACGGATTATTAAAAAGTAAATGCAGGAAATGTAAAATGAGGGAAGAACTCTTTCGAAACTACGTACATTGTGCTATAGACTTGATTTATTGGAACGAGGTTAGGACAATTACATATGGAGCTTAAAATGACGTAAATGTTTTTCTTGCAAACTTAATTAATTGTTCTACACATGAAAAATGTCTGGACGAAATTTGGACCGCATGGATTGAAGGACAAGAACTTGTCCAATAATGGAAACGATACCGACGAGTTGCATGGTACCACATTATGATAAATTGTTGTTGGTATTAGAGAGAGTGAAGATAACACAAGCAAGCCAACAACCAATTCATTATGTGTTTCCCACGTGTACGTATTACTCGAAGCCATGCCAAAGTTAAAACCAACTAAAAAATCCAACCTCTTTTGAGCTAAAAAAATGACTGTCTGAATCTACCTGGATATTGAGGTGGGTTTTGTCTGAGACTTGGAGCAAAAGACACGATCCAACTACAGAAAAAGATAACACAGCAGCAGCAGGAGAGGAGGAGCTAGCTTATAGAATATACAAATGGCTTGAGAGACAGAGTCCCCAGACCCCAGTTTATATTAGTGTTTTGTGGAATTGATTATAGATCGGAATGTGAGGAGAAGATAGAAACACGACTGGTACTGTACAAAAAAAGAGATAGGGGCGTCTTGTTCTTCTCCTTAGCTCTTCTTTTATTAACGACATCTCCAATTGGAGTTGGGACAAATCTTATCCCATGCCATGCTCTCTATGCTTATTGGAAAGGGAAGGGATCTCTGGATTTTTCTACACCACCTTCCAATCCCCACCTTTAAACCGAGAATGGCCAAACACCAATAATGCTGTGTCATGCACGTGATCAAATTACTATTTCATCTCCATCAATTCTCGTAATCAAATTTCAAATTAGTAGTTACTCACATTATTATGTTTGCACATTGACAATATAAATGAAGTTTTAATAATCTAGGGAAATCTCTAACAATTGACTCCAAAATCTCATTGATGCGTTTGTTTCCCAAGTAATAGTCGGTTAGCTATGTAACATTCTTCAACATGCAGTGTAAGAAACGCTTCATATGGTCATAAGCCAGAAGCCCCAGCAGGACTCTACATTTCATTGTATCTATAATGTCACCGAAGTATGAGTAAAATAAAAGCAAACAGTCACAGATTCTCATTACTATAATGTCGGTTAAGTTAATTTTCGTCGGTTAAAGTTAACTTTAGCCAATGAAAAAAAAATTATGGGCTAAACTAATTTTTTCGTCGGCTATAGTCTGTGAACTTTAACTGACGAAATTTGAAAAGTTTAGCCGACGAAATTAGGATATTTCATGGGCTAAAGTACCTTTTACTTATAAAATTGACTGAAAACGGTCATTTGACCGTCTAAATTACGTATTTTGCCCGGACCTTCAACTGAAAATAGTTTCAAATCGATGAGACGCAACCAATGGTATAAAAATTTTATGAAAAATAACCACCGGAGATAGAACTAACTCTAGGGAGAAATAATGAAAAATTGCATTGACCGCAACTATCGGCACCGAGACTTTACCGGAATTACATGATTTTTCAACCGTAAACGTATTTCACCATTCCGGTCATATCTTATTTCTCAACTTTTTTTCGTTTGAAGCTTCTAAATATAGGTTTCAGGGTTTTAGCCGATAAAATTAGGGTAATTCGTTGGCTAAAGTTAAATAAATAAAATAAATAAATAACTATAGCTGACGAAATATATTAAAATTCGTCGGCTAAAGTTAAATAAATAAAATAAATAAATAACTATAGCCAACGAAATATATTAAAATTTTCGGCAGAAATTTTGAATTTTTTCTGACTAAAATTTTGAACTTTAGCCGACGAAATTTGAGTATTTGGTAGCTAAAGTTCAAAATTTTCAAAATCCACACCGAAAATTTTGAATTTTTTCTATATCTTTCATTTTTCTTCCTCCTCCTCCTCCGGCGGCAGCAACTCCTCATCCTCTAACTCCTTCTCCTCCTTCTCTAATTCCTTCTCCCTCTCCCTTTCTCTCTCCTAGCCTTCTCCTCCTCCTCCTCTCCTAGCTTCTTGGCCTCCTCCTGAGCTTTCTCGGCCTAGCCTCCTCCTTCTCTTCATCCTCCTCCTCTTCTCCTCCTCCTCTTCTTCTCCTCTTCTTCTCCTCATCCTCTTCTCATTCTCCATTACCGGCGGAAAAACGAAAAAAAAATTAATAAAAAATATAAGAAATAAAAATAAATAAAATAAATAACTATAGCTAACGAATTTTTAAATTAACCAACGAAGAGTAGTGTATATATATATATAAGATTATTATACACAATAAAATTCTCATCAATATTGGATGAGTTCGATTACATTAATTTTATAAAAAATAGATATAAAATTTCTTCAAGAATTTGGGATCAATTTCTCTTTTTTATGTATTTTATTTTTATTATTTTTTATCGTTACGGGATCTCAATCTCGTCCTGATACCGAACGGGATCATCCCGTACAGAATACATTTTCTAAAAATGAAATCGCATCCCGTTTCGATAATATATTTTTGAGACGAAAAGAAATTCAACGGATCCCTTCCCATCCCGTCTCATGCATAACCCTAACTATAAGCTACCCTAGCCGACTCCATCACCGAGAGCAGTCTCAATGTTGTCATCCCCCTGCTCGCTGAGTTTTGTATATTGTGTTTGTTGCCGAGAGTGCAGCTGCCTCCACCACCCATGACAACCATACTTCCAGCGACACTCACTATTAGAACCTCCACCACCCAAGTATATGGATCTCCATCCAAGCAAAAAATACTACCGATCCCACTTCAGGCATTCGATATCAAACCCGGTACGATCCCCAATAGATGATGAAGCAAGGTTTCATAACATTCATCAGCAAGAATATGATTATGACCAATATATGCCAAGTCATCAACAACAAAATTTGCTTCACGTCGCATGTGAGTGAAGGATACAACATTAAGCATTACCAGCTAGCTTGATAATGTCTTGCACCACAGCTAGATTTAATAAGCCATGGAACTTGAAACTTCCTTATTTAGAGCATCAATCAGAATTTTGAGCCAGAATTTTGAGTCACCTTCAACTTGTAGGTTAAGAAACCTATGTGTCCAAGCAGTCATTAACCCTCCTCATATGGCTAGGGTGGCTACTAAAAGGAGATCAGTAATACCCAAATCATTTCAAGCGGAAAAAACAGGATTACCCTGGTCATCTCGGAAAACAAAATCTCCAACACTATGGTGATTAATTATGCCAGACTGAGTCATCAAATTTCAGTTCAAAAACCTGTGTTAGGAGGCTGTCATTTAATTGTAGAACAACTTCGCTCCAATGGAGAAGGATTAGCAGATAAATATGAAAGTTGAGAAATTTTGAGAATTAACCTGTTTCAGGTCCTGTAATTGATTCACTATCAGAAAAAAGACTTTAGCCGACGAAATTTATTTTCATTAGCTAAGTTAAATTTTCGTCGGCTAAAGTGGAATTTCAGCCGACGAAAAAAATTTCGTCAGCTAAACTAATTTTTTCATTAGCTATAGTTTGTGAACTTTAGCCGACGAAATTTAAATAGTTTAGCTGACGAAATTAGGGTATTTCGTCGGCTAAAGCACCTTTTAGTTACAAAATTGCACTATGGATATTTCGGTGTCCAATTGACTATTGTGATACCAATCTGAAAGCTGAACGGCCGTACGAGTCAAATTCATTGCTAATGTCATGATATATGAGCTTTTTTGGTCATCCGAGTTCGTTTAAGACTTCAAAATGCAGTTTTTCTAAACACTTAACACACGAAAACGTCTATATCTACATCTATATGAGGTATTTTGGTCGAACCTTCAATACAACAAACTTTCATCATGATGAGATACAACTTTCCATCTAAGAATTTTGAGACATTTACCCCTCGATGATAGGGCTCCCCATATAGATAAATAATGGTAAATAGTAGGATGTTGTGATTCCGGTCATCAAAATTCACAAACAAAAATAAGACTGTCATCAATATGTTGAAATATGTCTATAGTCAAAAATTCAACTTGATCCGATAAATTTAAGGGCTTCATCCAGACGGTCAATCTCATAAGTGAAACCCCTAAATTGTATTGACTGTAACTATAGGCACCGAGATTTTACCGGAATTACATGATTTTTCAACCGTAGACGTATTTCACCATTCCGGTCATATCTTATTTCACGACTTTTTGCGTTTGAAGTGTCTACGTAGAGTATGTTTTTAAAACGGAACATTTACTTAAAGCTTAGTAAACATGTTATACAACATTAGTATGCATGTTGTGATTCCGATGATCAAAATTGAGAAACAAAAATCCGACCGTCTGATATGATCATTGTGTCGAAATATGTCTATATAAAAAATTCAATTTGATCCGACAACGTTAAGGGTTCGATCCTTACGGCCAATCATGTAAGTCAAACCTCTTAACGCACGAAAACGGTCATTTGACCTTCTAAATTACGTATTTTGCCCGGACCTTCAACTGAAAATAGTTTCAAATCGATAAGACGCAACTAGTGGTCTAAAAATTTTATGAAAAATAACCACCGGGGATAGGGCTACCTCTAGGGAGAAAGAATGGAAAATTGTGTTAACCGTAACTATCAGTACCGAGACTTTACCGAAATTACGTGATTTTTTAACCGAAAACGTATTACACCATTCAGGTCATATCTTATTTTACGACTTTTTTCGTTCGAAGCTTCTACGCATAGGGTTTAGGATTTAGGGTTTTAGCCGACGAAATTAGGGTAATTCGTCGGCTAAAGTTAAATAAATAAAATAAATAACTATAGCCGAGAAAATTTGGGTAATTCGTCGGCTAAGATTAAATAAATAAATAACTATAACAGACGAAATTAGGTTAATTCGTCGGCTAAAGTTAAATAAATAAAATAAAAAATAACTATAGCCGACGAAATTTATTAAAATTCGTCGGCTAAAGTTAATTCAAAATTCATAATTTTTGGCGGGATTTTTAAAATTTTGAACTTTTTCTGACTAAAGTTCAAAATTTTCTATATCTTTCATTTTTCTACTCCTCCTCCTCTTCATTTTCCTTCCTCCTCCTCCTCCTCCTCCTCCTCCGGCGGTAACAACTCCTCATCCTCCTCTAACTCCTTCTCCTCCCTTTCTCCTCTTTGTTCTCTCCTTCTCCTCATTCTCCTCCTCTCCTTCTCCTCTTTCTCCTCCTCTCTCCTCCTCTTAGCCTCCTCTTCCTCCTCCTCTTCTTCTTCTTCTTCTTCTTCTTCTCCACCGGTGTAAAAACAAAAACAAAAAATTAATCAAAAATACAAAAAAAAGAAAAAAATAACCATAGACGACAAATTTTAGTAAAATTTATCGGCTAAAGTTAAATAAATAAAAAATAAAATAAATAACTATAGCATACAAATTTTATTAAAATTCTTCGGCTACAGTTAAATAAAAAAATAACTATAGCCGACCAAATTTATTAAAATTTCGTCGGCTAATGTCCAAAAATTCATCAGCTAAAGTCTTGACTTTAAGCGACGAAATTTTTTTCGTTGGCTAAATAATTGATTTTAGCCGACGATGAACAGTAATTTCGTTTGCTAAAGTCTTGGCCGACGGCTTTTTCTTGACAAAATTTTGTACTTAGCCGACGAAAAATTTTTGTCGGCTAAAGTACCGTTCCTGATAGTGATTTTTGACCTTAATTTTGCAATTAGTTGAAAAATGACTATATAAGAGGATCAAATGTCTTAATTGTCCACAGTGTTCTAAAACTCGGCCTAGTCGGCCGAGTACTCGCTAGTCGGTGTCCTCCCGAGGTGATTTTAAGAAAATCGGAGTACAAAGTCGGCCGGAAGAAAATCGGCCGAGTAGTCGGCCCAACTCGGAAAAAATTGGCCCAACTCGAAAAAAAATCGGCTCAACTCGGTCAAAAATCGGCCCAACTCGGTAAAAAAATCGGTCCAACTCGGAAAAAATCGGCCTAACTCGGAAAAAAATAGGCCAAACTCGGTATTTTATTGACTATTTTTATTATTTTGGACATTATATTACCTTTTAAAAATATATATTTAATTATATGTTTTAAAAATAAAAATAAATTCAAAAAATTAAAAACCGAGTACTCCCCGACTACTCCTCTACTCGCTAGTCCCTCACCGGCCGACCGACTAGCGACTAGCGACTTTTAGAACCTTGATCGTCCATATTAAATTTTCGTCGACTAAAGTATTGATCCTAGTAGTGATTTTTGACCTTAATATATAAGATAATCAAATGTCTTAATTGTCCATATTAAATCCATCTATCAAAACCAAGTTTTATCTATCTCAATTTTTATCAGTCACGACTCAAGACGTACTGCGCATTGCTCTTTAGCTTATTCTCTACTCATCCAAGCCACTACTATCCCAACACTTGTAATAAATAATTGCTGGAGAGGTTAATTTTGAATTAAGGTCCTATATATATACGTGAGCTCGATGGAGTTCATGACCTTGCCAAGGTCCCAAGCTCAGGAATTTTGTGAAATGGGAGAATACTAAGTTTGGCATTGTAAATGAGGGAGGAGATCCATTGAGAATATTTTTGTTGAGAACTTTCTCCTTAATGGTTTATTACACTCACTTTTTAATCACATATTTTCATCTCAACCGTTCAGTTTATAGGACAATATGAGTAGAACACTTCTACAAATTTTCAGTCAAATTGGTGATCGTTAAGACATCGAAATAGATCAAATAAATGAATGATTCAAATATGTCAAACTGGAACCGTTCATGTTTATAATCGGTGAATCACATTTAATTTATGAATGCCTTAACGATTTTCAATTTGTATAAAAATTTGTAGAGATGATCTACTCATATATATCTATAAACTAGACGGTCGAGATTTAAATATACGATCGAAAATAAAGTGAAAAGAAAAAATCCTCAACAAAAAGGTCCTTAATAGAACCTCTCCATTATAAATGAATTGAATTTGATCCTTCCATAATGTCTACTATATATATATACTGGATGAGAGGTTTTGATTTGTGAATTCCAACAGTTAAGCAAAAAACTGTTAAATGCTCGATTGATATCGACATACATAATTCTTTGGTGGAGAATGCAAAAGAGTAAGCTAGTTCAACAAGTAAGAATGATTTGCAGGGACCAAATAACTTATATTAATTGTTATTAGTCTCTCACACGCGCTTCGCACGTGTCGAAGTGCGTATTTCCAGTTCGATTAATTATTACGATATTTATGATTATTCGATTAATAGTGTGCAACAACTTTTTGAAATCCAAATAAAAATAACACAATTGTTTGAGATGATATTAACATCGTATTTAAATTAACAACCATGATTTTTTTTTTGTAAATTACCCTCACTATTTTTAAACCCTAAATGTGTTTCAACACAATTATTTAGGTTTAGAGCAGATTCGATTTCATTTTGATTCATCTAGCCTCTGTGCACGCGCACGCGCTCGTGCTCATGCCGAAGTGCGTTTTTATGTGTTTGATTAATTATTGTGAATTTTTTTGTAGTCCGGTCAATATTGCAACAACAGTTCTCTGAAACTCTAATAAAACTTACACAATTGATTAAGATGAAGTTAATACCAAATTTATATTAATAGCCAATATGTCTAGAATGACAAGGAACATTCATCAATATATATATATATAAGATGAACTAAAAACTTAGAGAAATAAATTGATCTCCTAAATCCTAAACCCACATGCCATACTCATATGGATTGTCAAAACTAATATTTTGAAAAAAGTGATAGAAATAAATATAAACTCTGAACAATGATACAATTATTAATCGGTTTAAATTCTCCCAACACCATAATTTAGGCTTAGAACGGATTCAATTTTTTTTATTATTGTCATTATTATTATGAATATTTTT
This sequence comes from Comarum palustre, assembly GCA_951800085.1. NCBI lineage: Eukaryota > Viridiplantae > Streptophyta > Magnoliopsida > Rosales > Rosaceae > Comarum > Comarum palustre. Next base: position 28,994,019 of record OX637572.1, read on the forward strand.
ATTATTATATTTATTAATATTATTGCCAAAAATGTAATTATTTTTTATGCAATTCAATTGAACTTTTTTAACAAATCCTTTAATTGACATTAAAAATATAATGAATGGCAAAACTGAAATAATATAAAAATTAAGAGCAAAACTAACAATTAATTTATAGACAGGTTAGAATGTAAAAATGCAAAGAAAGGAAGGGTAAAAGCGGAATGTCACTGTTCACATAAACAGCAAACACCCCACTTTGCTTAACATATAGAGATGTGATCAAATTTATAATTTAGGAGTGACGAATCTAATAATATGGGCATTTGTGATATCACTCATTTGATTGCTAATTTGCTATATTGAAAGAGCTAGCTACTATATATATGAAGGTTACTGATATAATTGAAGGTGGTGAGACTTTGTTTTAAGAAAACAATGTAGTTGCTGGCCAAAATTTTAAATCCTTATAAGTTTTGCAATACCCACTACCTTAATTAGCTATAATGACAGTCCCTAACAAAATATAACAAGACAAATTAATACCCCAAATATTGAATCTGCAGAAAGTGATGATCTCGAGCCTTTGATATAATTTAACCTCTACGACATCAAATATATGTTCAGATGATGTAACAGATGGAACTATATGAGATGGTGCTATTTATAATTTTATACCTCACTTGTATTATTAATCCTTAAAGGGGCAATTGGTATGAACTTTACAAATGTGTTGTTTAGCCTGTGTTGGCCGGAGGAGACGGCGGAGGTGAGGTGGTGGGGTGGTGGTGGTGGTGGTGTAGAAGAAGAAAAATGGGGGGAGGGGGGTGGTGGTGTAGAAGAAGGAAGAAGAGTTATGGTGATGGGGTGGTGTAGAAGAAGGAATAAAAAGAAGAAGAAAAAAGAGGGTGGGGGGAATTTGGGCGGAATAATTTAAAATTCAATTTTTTTGGCAGAAATTACTTATATATGCGACGAAATCTAAAGTCATCGCATGTGTTAGCATTTATGCGATGAAATAAAAATTCGTCGCACCAGTTTGAACTTATGCGACAAAAAACTAAGTTTCGTCGCATAAGTTAGCACTTATGTGAATTTTTTTTCCGTCACATAAGTGCTAACTCATGTAACGAAAATAATTTCGTCACATAAGTGCATTATTGTAGTAGTGCTCCAATGTAGAGCGAATATTCTTGTATAGACCTAATCCATATGAACTGACAAATTTTGTATTTTTATTTTATTTTTTTGAGATTAAATTTTTATCATTTTTTAATTTCGTTTGATTTGGCTTCATCGTTACTAGTTCGAGCTCGCATTTCCTTCCCTATCTCTTCCTAAAACTTGCAGTTTTATTAAAGGGGTATTTGATGTTACATCCAATTTAATTGACTCATTTTAAATTACACCAACCTTTAACATTGTTTTAAAATACACCCAAAGTTATTAATTAAGTTTGTTTAAACAAATTAAATAAACCTATTATTTAGGATAAATAATAAAACCTATTTTTTTCTAAAATTACACAAGTTGTTATTATCTCTAATAGTTAATGAAATAGTATCTCATGAATATATGAACCTTAAACCTTAAACCCTAAACCCTAAACCTTAAACCCTAACCCTAAACCCTAACCCCTAACCCTAAACCCTAAACTAAAACCCTATACCCAAAACTCAAAACTCAATTTCTCTATTTGTAACCTAACTTAAAGGTTATAAACAAAATGCATGGTTGATACCTACACTGTAAGCACAAATTAAAATGTAAAAAATGAAATTAAAATCAGTATGACAAAACCGTCAGGAGAAAAATGGTGACAAATTTTAGTTTTAAAAATAAAACCTGTAAGACATGTTAAATAATTTGAATTAATTGAGTGTAAATTAAAATGAAATATGTGAATGAGTTTATCTTAAAATAAACTCTATTTTTTAGGTTTTTCTCTAATTTTCTTAAAATAAACTCTATTTTTTAGGTTTTTCTCTAATTTTCTTTTTATTAAAAGAGCATTAACAGCCGGTCCTTAGAGCACCTGCACCAGTTGGAGGAGGTTGCTCGTGCTATTCGGCTCGATCTCTAGCTCGTGCTTCGGTCAACAAGCGGTCACCGCAGGAGGAAACCGCCGGCGCTCGTGCTGGGAAGGGCTACTCGTGCTATTTGGCCAGAACCCACGCTGATTTCAGTCACCCACGTGAGTAGCTTCGCCCGAGGAGGCGTGCTTCAACTCGTGCTATCGGAGCTCGAACTCAAGGACGAGCAGTAGGTCAAGGAGCGATCAAAACAGCTCATGCTGCTGGGGGATGACCGATGCACGTTGCTTCAGGAGGTTGAAGTGCTTCCTCGTATTATTTAACGTGAGAAACTAAAAAAGTAATGCTGGAATGCTCTAACGGCTTGAGACCTCCGATGCATAAAGTGTTGGAGTTGTATGGGTTGTTCAAACCCTGCAGCACAAGACCGCATGGCTGTTGGATGGTGAGTCGAACTAAACTGGGTTCTAATAATTACATCAGAAACTCAGAAAGTGGTGTCCCACCATTGAATCTCATTTTAATCCGATATAGTTTTTACCTCGCCTACAAGAGAAAAGGTATAGAAAATAAGCCTCTCCCCCTGTGTCCCTCTGCCTCTTTTTTCTTTTTCAAGATTCATCAAGATACATGTTCTGCCGATTTCAGTAAACCTCAGTCCTTTTTATTTCTATTCAATTCATCCTCGCTCCAATACACACACTCACACACAACACAAAGTAGTATATGGAATTTACACTGAAAATAATGATTGAGCTTTTCCTTCACGCAAAACCTTAAAGTGGTATAGTAGTACTCTCGTACTTACATTTCTTCTCCCTCTCTCTCTCTCCTTCTCTCTCTTGGTGTCATATTATATCTTTAGGGAGCTCCATCAAATAGTTCCTCACATCAAACCCATAATAATAAGCACGCCTTGCTCGCTAGCCCTTATAGCTCTCAGCCCCACACATCCTTTCCCCTTACTTCCCATCTTCTTCCCTCTTGGTCTTTACTCACCAAACCAAAACACCATCTTTGCTCTGCTCTCTCTTTTGTGAAATGTCCTCGAACCATTTCTCTCCCTCCGAAATGCAGTGGTGGAACAACTCGACGACGTCTCAACAAAACAACCAGCAGCAACAGCCCCCTTCATCATTCGCCATGGACACTACTTTCCAACATCAACTCTATCAGAATTACCATCCCAGCTGGCTCGGCTCCCAAATCGCCCAACAGCCGACCCTCAATTTCAACCTCAACCATCTACACACCGACTCTGCCGACGGAGAATTACAACACCCGGAGCTTCAGATCGACATGGGAAATGACAAAGAGACCATGTTCGAGAAGCCGCTGACGCCAAGCGACGTCGGCAAGCTCAACCGCCTCGTCATTCCCAAGCACCACGCCGAGAAGTACTTCCCTCTCGGCGGTGGCGGAGAGTCGGGAGGCGAGAAGGGTCTGCTTCTGAGCTTCGAGGACGAGTCCGGAAAGTGCTGGAAGTTCCGTTACTCGTACTGGAACAGCAGCCAGAGCTACGTGCTAACCAAAGGGTGGAGCCGCTATGTGAAGGAAAAGCGCCTCGAAGCCGGCGACGTCGTTTTGTTTGAGCGGCACCGAAACGACAGCGAAAGCCTCTTCATTGGGTGGAGGCGACGTGCGGTGCAAGAGAGCAGCGGCGGCGGTGGTGGGGCTAGTAATAAAACGTCGGCGCGTGTTAGCGGAAGCAGCGGTGGTAGTGGTGAAAGCGGAGGTGGTAGAGGAGGTTGGACCAGGATGTTCTACTCTGCGCCGCAGTCTTATCCTGCGCACCATCATCACAGCGTGCCATACCCACCTGACTATCTACAGCATGCAGCCGCAGCAGGTATACTACCTATTTTCCATTTTGTTTCCCACCCATTTTAACCATATCTCTTGCCTCTTGTTCTAAACCCTATCTATCTCGTATTTACTTGCAATCTGTTTCCTTGTTATACGCACGTGAAAGTGCGTGAAATTCACCTTCCCATAATTCCTAGATTCCTACTACTTTGGAGAACAGAAAATGTGCCTCTATCTTCCAAACAGAGCGAATGGTGCAAGAATTGAAGTGCATTGTAATGATGTTGGTACTATTCATATATTGCAGGGTCTCCTGTTCAGAATAACCAGACTCCGTCGTCGTCGTCCGGCGGAAACTCGAGGACATTGAGGCTGTTTGGGGTGAACTTGGAGTGCCAGCAGCAGGATGATGAGTCGGAACCATCCACACCAGGTGGGTCGTCTTTGTCAAGCCAGGGTCCAGCCCACCACCAGTTCTATCCTAATAATCCTACCAATGCTTATTATGGAGACCACAGGGTAAGCCAACTATCATTTTCCTAATCATTAATACTACTATTAATATAACACGTATATATGTAGATCAGGTCCTTTATTTATCTTATAATTTGGTGGAATTTTTTATTATGTCTATTATTATTATTATTATTATTATTATTATTTAAACAATTTTGCTTCCTCTAATGAAACAGATTAGTATAAGGGCAAATGCGAGGAGAGGTAGAACGTACTATTGTGTCTAAGAAATTACATGGTCTCCTTCCCCCCTAATCAAATGGTCATATTTTAGAAATGAATATATGAGTTTCACATCAATTAACGGTTCAGATGGGTTGGCAAATCACAGAGGTTACGAGTGAAAAAGGAGATTAATGGGGTGTTTAGCTAGTCGTTGTAGAATGGTCATACTCATATGGAGGGTTTAGAAGTCAAAAACAGTTTGGTCATTTTTTTCTCTAAAGTTGACGACTTTTCTCCAGCCTACAATTGAGCCAAAAGGTTGCTTGGACCAAACAACAGCCAGCTTACGTTACAAATTAAGGCCAGAGTTTGAGTTTGGCATTGAGCTGATCTCAATAATCAGAAGAATACAACACCACCGCAACGCATGAGGGCAGCTTTTGTGGACTGGCGGGGGGTGTCTCTCTGTGTGAGCTATCCCCATAAAATATCAAATTTGAAATTTCCCTATTACCGTCCTGAGCCTCAGTGTGGAACATATATAGCTGTTTTAGTCTTATGTGGAATATTGTAGGTACCGACTCTCCTACAAGGTCGGTCTCTCCCGGACTATTTGATCATAGCTGGTTATAACCCTTCTTCATTCTTCAAGATAGGACATTTCAGTAATCATGCTTCAAATGCCCAGCCAGCGGGAAGTGTCTTCTTCACAAAACTTAAATCTCAAGCCTTCAGAGCTAATGAACAGTTGATAGGGGTGGTGTAACGTACTCAATTTGAAGTAGGATCCAAAAACTTCTAGGTTTCTAGTGGCAATTATTAAAGCAGGGCAAAATTTATATTATAGACCGAGGGTTCTGTTGTGCAGTATAGGTAGCTGGCCATGGCATTATGTATAGGGTGAAGACCAGAGACCTAAATAAAAAAAATAGAAAAGAGAATTGAAAGCACTGATTTTCACACATGATTGATTTTGATTTTTCGTTTCTGGTGGTTGATTGCAACAGGGTTTCACTTTGTCAAGAGATGCAAACCCCCCATGAGAAATCGACGTGGATAGAGATCTGTGGATGTGACATCCCTTGATTGACTCAAACTATTTTAATTTTTTAACCCACTTGGAAAAATCTCCATCAAAGAACTTAGAATCCAGGGAGAGAGTAAAAAAAACAGAGGAAGGTGTAGATAGAAGATTTAAGTATTAGGAAAATATGAGAAAAAATCCCAGATTTTCTGGCCAAGTTTTGGGCAGGAGTGGAGGTAGAGTTGTAGACAAGTAGTGGTGAGGATGAGGAAAAGGACTGCCGGTAGGTAGGGAGAGGGAGAGGGAGAGGGAGAGGGAGGATGTGGGGTTACCCTGGGAAGAAAAGGGAGGGCGTTGACGTCATCAGGAGTGCGAGGGTTAGGAATCTATTTACTGCTGCTGTTACTGTTTCTTATTTACGTACTGTTGAGATTCTGCCTGAAGATTTTTCTTCTCATGATGATGGTGAAGATAATAATGGAAGGGTATGGTGGTGAGGTTGTATTGGTGGGTGAAGTAAAAGTTGGTGGAGTTGAACAGTAGGCATGGTTGAAGCAGCACCTTGTTTATACTAAAAGTGTAACTAGGTATAGTAAGTAGCAGTCCACAGCCTCTCTTTACTTGTTGCTCTGATTCTGATCTTGGTTTCCTTTGTTATTACAAGTTCAGTTCATTTTCTTACTCTCCAGTGTAGCTAGTCTTTTATGCTCTACTAATTAGATAAGTTGGCAATCTTAGCTTATTGAGATTTTGTTGCTGTTGTTCAGAGAGGTCTTTCTGTTTCTGATCTTGGAACATTATGGATGTTCGTTGCCTCATTGGTGAGTGTCCAATCACAATAGTATTCTGTGTTCTCTTTAATCCTTAACGACCGATGAAGCAACCCTCAGTCTCTAGTAATAAATTTGGATCATACTGGGACTATTTTCAATAGGAAAGACATCATCTGAATCGGAAAGATATTTACAGTTTCGACAAAATTCTCTCACAACTAATATGCGATGTACGTAAACTCTCTCGTTCACTTGAGAGAATTGGCTCACAGCTCATGATCAATTTCTCAGAAAAGGTAATTCACTGAAGGCAGTGACTGAACCAAAGGAGCATATATGTGTCAACTTAACCTGGCAGCACAATAATTCGTAGTCATTGGAATTTGTAGCAACCTCAGCAATAGCTCAACTCACAAGGTAAATGGGTCCATGAGTATACAACACAGTGGTTTTCGGCAAACCATTGCCTGTCCTAAAATGACAACTTCTGGGTGGCATTTCTTTTACAAATATTAGTGCCCAAACACCCAACTTGGACATCTAATCTAATCACTTAAAGTAAGGGCCACAATCACTTGGGTTCAAATCAATTTAGGTAAAAAATCAAGTGCTGGCTAATAGCACTGGCCAAGCAGAAAAGGAAGGGCAGAGTAACTGTATGTATAAGCTGAAGCTTTTTTCATGTGATTATCAGGACCCATATAGATTCAGAGTTTCAGACAAATAGAGTGAGAAACCATTGACCCTGAATATAATCCTGGAGATGGAGTACTACAATGTTTAGTGGCTCATTCTCTGTTTTAGGTGTAGAGTCACCAAAGGCGCGGATCAAGGCGTCGAAGGCGCAAAAATCACTTCCAAGGAGTGGAAAGCAAGCGCGTGAAAAAAAAAACAGAGAGAGAGAGATAAATTCAAACCTCGCCAGGAAGAGGAGTGAGCCACTGAGAGCAAGAACTGAATATGCAGAACCATAAAGACAATTTAGGGAGAGAATAAGCCTTAGCTACTCCTTGATCTCACAAATCACCATGTGCTTATGGCATTGACATTTGGATTTGGAGAAGTTGTCTCCTGAGGCTGAATCGATGTGAATGAAGTACTGGTTTTGTAAATAAAGACCGTAACAGAGTTTGTCTTTGTAGGCTGTCTTATGGTAGTGATTAAATAATTGTGAAGTTCTCTTAGAGTTTTAGAACAAGTCCCATACTTCAAATATTTATAGATAACAAGATAATAAATAGTCAAAATTAAAAAAAATTCGTAAGACTTACTCCTGTTAAGGCTATCACCTCTATGTCTCGGTTACGTCTCAGCTTTTTAAAACATTGGATTCATTATTCACTTACTGTGCAAGTGGCATGGGGATTGAGGGTCCCTATCTTTTCCTCCCCAGATATATGTGTTGTTTGTTATGGATCATGATTCAGCTATAAGTCAGTGGAGAATCAAAAGGAACAAAGAGACTCCAAATCCTGCAAGTTTAGTCAGTCCTACTGCAAAGCCCAGAAGAACAGTTCAATTTATGCATATATACCAAGTGGCTATGTACAGTATACGAAACACCACCACCTGTGACTACTTGTTTCAATCCCACTCACTCATATGTGTCTTGTTAGTTTCCTCATCTTTAGCTTTTATTCTTGTGGGGATTTAGGGCCAACCTCATCTTCATCCCACATTGTACCTGCCAACGGAAAGTAGGACACTATTCTGTCACGGCTGCAGTACTTGTATTAGAGGATCGCTATGCCCCAAATGTTTAAGGTGAATGGAGGAAGATAGGAAATCAGAACCCTCCTGCGAGCAAACAAGGCTTTCATGCACCAGCAGCAGTCATATTTGTATGCAGCGCACTATTGCCATATAAATGCTGTGTTATTTTCAACTACCAAAATGATCGTTAATTATAGAACAAAATATGGAAAATTATATAGGATATTGATTTTGATAGAAAAAGCGATATTCCCCTTACAACAACCAAAATGGATTACATTTTATTTGAATGTAAGAGCAACTTTATCATTCTCTATTTTAGCTTTTAGTTATTTTAGAGAGCGCATTTAGTTTTTTTTTTATATTTTCGGAGCTTCAACAGACTAGCCAAACTTAAATGTTTTAACTTTCAGCTATCTCGCTAGCTATATTTAGCTAGCGAGATAACTCAAGTGAGACTAGCTATAATTTAATACATTCTTTTTAAGATAGTTTATTTGATATATAAATACATTTAAACTATTTAATATTTATTTAAGAAATAGTATTGATGTAATGCTAGCTAAAATAGAGAGTATTGATGTATGCATATTTCTAAAGTGGCTGGCCAAAATAACATTTTAGCTATTTTAGTTTAAATTTGACTTAATAATAACTAACGTTGGTGAAGTTACTCTAATGATACATGGGTAAAATCACTACAAGTGAAGGGAACCAGTACTGCTTGATTTCCTGCTGCTTTTTCTCTGGATCGGACGTCCATGAATGTATAGGAAATTGTATGTGCAGATTTCGAATCTCATATTGGACAATATGGAAGTCACTTTCACACTGGATTTTATATCCCAATTTAGTTGTCTGCCATAGATTTGAAATATTCCAAAGAAAACAGAAGGGTTTTCGAACACTGTTTCAAACTCAATCTTTCAGTATCCAAATGCAGAATATTATTCAGTCCAGTGAGAAGATTACAATGTGCAATGAAAGGACAATAATGATCACAAATTCGATTCATGTTGAGGAATCATCCAGGCTGGATCAGATAGACAATCCATTTCCAACTTCCAATCAGAAATATATGTATATATATGATCTGGTCAGATGCAGATAATATGACCCGAAACTGTTTCTTCTGACTAAAGATTTCATGCCTTTTCTTCTCTTCTGTTCTTCAGTCGGCAATCGGCACTACTGCTAGTTTTCTTGAGTGTACATGTTTAAAGTAGCGGTAACATCACATAGCCTTTGACATTATGTGGACATACTATCGCCCAGCATAAACAACACTTCTTTGTGACGGTTCTCGCTATTGGGTTTGATCAGTGGCGGAACTTGAAACAAATTCCTGAAGAGGTCAAAATTTCGAAAGGGGCCATTATACCAAAATCCATAACTTCATACTAACAAATACATAATTATACTATAATAACTAAATACCTTCATTTTTTCAATGAATCCGAACGGGTAAGATTATATTCGTCACATGTATGACAGATCATTACATACCCTACCGCTGTCATTTATAGACAGATAAGGAGTTAGTGGTAGTTAGGGGTGGACTCGGTCCAATCGGTTTGGTTTTAGGACAAGAACCGAGAACTGGACCGTATTTCTCGGTTACATAGTTCTCAAAATCGAAACCGCAAAGTACATACAAGAAACCGCACCCGTCAGTTAACCAAAATTCGGTACGGTTTCGGTTACAAAACCTATTTTTCGAAATAATTTTCACACATGGTAAATGAAAGAGAAAAAAAAGATTAGGATGCTTGAAGTTATGGAAACATAGAAATACAAACTTTGTGAACCAACTCTAAATAAGGAATACTACATGAGAGAGAATTAGGTTAGACTTAAACACTTTAAAATATAAACATGTTTGTGAAATTCTACTATTTGTAACTCATAATCAATAAGAACATGACACATATTGTAAAATTAAGTATTAATAAGTAAATGAATATATTTCGGTTCGGTTTAATAGGTTTTTAGAAAGTACGGAACCGCAAACTGAAACCGCACTAGTCAGTTTTTGCGAATTCTAAAACCGATTGTCTCGTTTCTATTCGGTTTCGATTATTTAGTGTCGGTTCGGTACGGTTTTGACCGGTTTCGGTTTTTTCGGTGTCTAAAAGTCCACCCCTAGTGGTAGTACCTAAAGTGGTAAGTATACAAGATACGTATCTCTAAGTCCTTAAAAACATAAAGGTAGCGAATATCCCCTTCGGTACTACTTTAGAGACGCTAGAAATAGAGCTTCATAAATACAAGAATTTATTAGAGATAACTAGCAAATACTAACTTAAAACCTTAGACCCAAAAAAGCTTAAAATAAAACATCTTGAACCTAGTTAAACCCCGTCCAAGACAAATTTGGCCCAGAGCAAGCTTGTAGTTGGAATAAGCCCAGGTAGGCCCATCTTTTGATCTTGGCCCAACAAACAATCAGACTCACGACTACTTTCACCAAAACCACTGCGCCGCCGCCACCTTCGGAGCCTAGCAACCACTTTGTCGCCGATCAAGCCTTGTCGCAGCCAAACCCCACCACAACCCTAATCTGCCTGATCCCATAAAGAACGCCTTCAAAGCCCTCTGCTGCAATTCTGACTTCAATCCCCGATCTAGCAAAAACATGAGAAACCGGCATGATCTGGAGTGATCCAACCACAAACATCACAATCAAGATCAGATCTCACAATCGTTACCTACAGAGAGAAGCGATCGAAACCTTCCCTGAGATCACCGTTGTGCTCCGACGCCGTTTTGACTGAAATAAAAGAACTATGGAACCTCTCAGCCGCAACCGAACACCATAGCCTGCTCCTTCACTATTGTATCGTCCGATAGCACTATACAAGCGTCGGCGAGGCTGGAGACCTCTGCCTACGTCGTCGCGCAGCCGGACGAGAGTGTTTGCAATTTGCGAAAAAACTAGGGTTTTAGCAGAGAGCTTAGGGCACGTTCTAGTATCTGGAGTGGTGCCTTCCGATCTCGTCTACACAAAATACCCTTACCTTCATGAATTTATTTTGCAGGGTATTAATGTTTGTGCATGCTAAATCAGTGAAATAGTTGTGCACAAAAGGCATAATTGCATGGTTTCATGATCAATCATTAAGTTTTTTAGAGTTAATAAGGAAGATGAATGGTTGATTGATGAATCGGCATTGATGAAATGAGCTGTGTCTACAGACTTCTATCAATAGTATAAATAGATAAACTAGGGAGAGAAGAAAAAAAAGGCAATTACCACTTACTAGACTTTATTTACCAATAACATGCTAATGTTTTTTTATTTTTATGTGCACTAAATTGACGGAGAGGTTTTAACGACAGTTTCTCTCACTCAGATCCTGAAACTCAACTTCTCCCAAATCAAACCTCTACATCTCAAATCTCTCTCTGTCTTCATCGTCGACAACCATCTTCACGACCTTAGCAACGACGCTTTCGATTTATGTTCTAGCAAAATTGACTCGAACGACAACGACAACTCTAGCACCATCATCGATGACTTCATCCACCTCACCGACAGCTCCGATTAGATTCCATGTCTTTAATCTTCAAGCCTTCTAGACCAGACGTTGTCCTGCCATCTCCTAATTCCCTCCTCGCGTTGTCGAGATCGTGGAGCTGATGAGAAACGTAGATCATGGTTGGTTATTAGAAGAAATCAAAAGGGACAAAAGTAGGGTACATTGATTTGGGGTTTCAAGGAAGAAGGAAAATAGATATAGAATGGAAGAGGGAGAGTAAGATATAGGGGTGGGAATTTGGACCCGAAATCCCGATCCCCAACCCGTCCATCCCGTACCGATACCGAACGGGACGGGACAGAAAGTTCAGATATGACGTCCCGATACCGAACCCGATCCCGAATTTCTTAAATGGGCCGGGATCGGTATAGGCTCTATCCGTCCCGAAAAGCCCATCCCGTACCGAATAGCCCAGTCCAACACTCCAAGTCTCCAACAACCAAGTCCAACACTCCAAGTCTCCAACAGCCCAACACTCAAAACCTAAAGGCAGAAACCAGAAAGCCAGAAAGGGCAGAAAGTCAGAAACGAAGAAGCCCCAAGCCGAGTCTTCTCCTCTCGCCGAGCCTCCTCTCCTCTCGCCGAGCTTTATCAGTTCGCCGTCGCTCTCCTTCAATGGGAAAACTAGGAGTAAGCCTGTTATTTTCAGTGTGTTCTGTTCTGTGTGTTCTGTTCTTTTGAAGTTCTGTTGATATGTTCTGTGTGTTTTGTCAATTTAGTGAATTTAATTTACAATCTGAATTCTGAAGTTTAATCCTCAATCTGAAGTTTACAATGGGATGGGATAAGGCCTCTATTTATGACTTTATGGGATGAGATGATGGGTCTCTCTCTTCCTCCTCTTTCTTTGTTTCCACTTTGGCTATGTTTAAAGCTAGTCTTCTTTCTTAGGTTTAGTGCAGTACTCCAGTTAGGCTTTTTAGCTGTTGTAGTGTTTGTGTTTGCACAAAAACATGAAAGCCAGATCTCTCCCTCTCTCTGGACCTGTGTTATTTGAATGAGTCTTTATCAAAGTAAATAAATGTGTACGGTCTGTGATAGGCAAGGTCTTCATTGTTTTGGGGTTTTGCAGAGGCTGAGATAGGCAAAGTCTGTGAGCTGAGACTAGAAATTAAACAGATGCAGGTTTTGGCCGTTTTGCTTTTGGTTCTGTCCCGATTGGTCCCGAACCCGTCCCGAACTATTCGGTATCGGGACGGTTCGGTACCAAATCTCAAAAACACCAATCCCATCCCGTACCGATCCTGAAAAAAACATCAAGATCGGTTTTGAGATGGGGTGAATCCCGAACCGTCCCATCCCGATCCCACCCCTAGTAAGATACCAATGCTAGAAAATGGCTGTATACGAGGTACGCAAATTTGGTGCAAGGTATTATTGAAGAAGCTGTGTTTTTGGAGAATTACATATAAGGAACTTGTTTGGTGTAGAATTTGCAATCCTTCAAACAACCGGCTTGTATATTTGTGCTAGGCGTGCCAGTACCTTTGGGTCAGGTACAACCTTGAAGTTGGATGCTGCTCGCGTCCCCCTTCTGACTTCTTCTCACAGCGACCGTGACAGACGCCGATCTTCTTCCTCTGTGCTAGGTTCTCTCTTCAGACCTACAAGGGAAAAGTCCCTCTAGGATTTTTCTCCAACCTTTGCGGATGGCCGAATCTTACTTAGTATGCAATGAAACTAAGCAGCGGGTATCAAGATATGCAGGATATGGACTGGCGAACGGATTCTCCAGAACTGGTTGCGGGAGTAAAACTGCTCAACGGATTGAACAGGGGAGTAGTGAGATTTCAACGGATTGAAACCTGTCAGACTTAACGGATTAAGTCCCTTGTGCAGCTTGACGGATCAGGCTACGGTTGCTGACGGATCAGACTTGGATGCTCCGGAGAGGCTTGAAGACTTTCGCGTGGCGAAGTTGTTGTCTGTTTGTTGATAGATGTAGTTGTGTTCTTCTTGTATCTTAACCCCTTTATATAGTGAACACTAGGGTAGATATTTACTTGTGAATCAAGGCATGGTACCATACTGCTAGGTTTAAGAATCCTCCTTGTAATGCAAGACAACCTCCTAAAGCCCAATCCTCTGAGCCCAACACTCTTCTGTTTGTAACTCAAACTCTTGTGGACACGTGTTTTATCTCTTATAATACTCTCGCGAACGCTTTTTCTCCCGCGAGCGTGTTTCCTTAATGCATAGCCCCCTCCGCGAACGCGTCTCCTCCTGCGAGCAAACTATCTTCCCTCGCGAGCGCGTTTCATTCAAGTACTCCTCGCGAGTGTATTTGACTTTCTTCGCATTCTCTGACCTTCCTGACCGCAGGTATCGGTCCACTTGTTTTTCCATAAATGGGCTTTTTACTTTTAGATCTAACAGAACTAACCAAATTTGTAAACATAAAAACTCCACTTTCATAATTTGTTATACAAATTACTCTATGCGCCCAAACCCAAAACTTATTGCATCTGGCCTGGTCCAAATTTTATTATTAATTGACTATAATGTCATCACTTCCCTAACTCTCCTCTCTCCCACCGTCTGTTTAGATCTATTCTTTTTCAGATCCATTCTTCTTCTCTCTCCATTCTTTTTTCGTCATATCCATTCTCTCTCTCTCTCCTCTTTCCATGGCAGTGTTCACAGCCCGATCATAACGCATATCCACCAAAGGTAGACTCAGTCATCGATCCACCATGCCCAACTGCTTTTGCAGCATATATAGAGGGCACTTCGGTTGGGCAACTGAAATCAAATCGGTGTGGTTGAGAAGGCATTCGCTCCCTTTAGAAAGATCATTGATCGAAGGTTAGTCATAGAGATCGAAATAGATCATATATGTTTTCTCACATCTCTACTTTGTGATTTGTGTTTCCATTAGGGATGTGATTGTGATCAGAGCTATCTGTCTTTATCCTTTACTGCTACTATTGAGATCAAGGTTCTAAAAAACGTTAAGCGCTAGTCGGACGGACAGCCCCCAAAAGATTAATCGGGGATTAATCAGTTTTCTATTTCTATTTTATATTAATTTTATTTTTAGTAACAAATAAATATATAAATACATTTAAAATAAGTATTTTAATGTCAAAAAATAAAGAAAAATATATATGAGGGCAAAAAATAATAAAAATAAATAGCATATGTCCTTAAACGTTAAAACTTTAACAACAACAATATTAAAGCAATTGAATTCTGGCACAAAATGACATTTTCAATCCGAAAAAAAAGCAACATAGATTTTATTTGCCCATGTTAACATAAGTTCAAGCTCAAAAGATTGCATCATATAGTCAACCAGAAACTCTGATAGCAGCAGTTTGATGAACATCAAGCCTTAAAAACATGAACATTAAATCTAAAGAATCAATGATAACTCAAATTACATATATGGAACAAAGTAATTGAATTATTTTGTCTTTGTTTTTCTTTCTTCTAATAAAAAAACCCTCTCAGCCGATTAGTCTCCGCCTAGCTGATTAATCGTCGCCCAAGCGGCCAAAAATCGGCCGGCCGCATACACCCGTCGATTAACTAAAAATCGCCACGGTTTGGGGTCTCTGAGCGCCTAGGCGCCACCTAGACCTATTTTTAGAACCTTGGTTGAGATTGGAAGGGTAATTTGCTGCTACTGTGGTCTGTTGGAATGGTAATTTACTGCTACTGTGGTCTGTTTGAATGGTATGTTGTTACGATTGGTGTTGAGATTTGTTAAATGTGTAATTTTTTGCGACTGTTGGAACTTAGAAAGGTAAATTTACAAATGAGTAGTAAACCTCAACAGTAACATCCTTTGAGAGGAGAGTAATACATAGTAGCGTGTTCATTCAACAGTAGCAGATCAACAGTAGTGGCAGTAGCAGCAGAAGAATATGTAGTCGCTAGCATTAGAGTTGGCAGTAGTAGCACGCTAGCATCAGGATCTGACAATAGCACCGCTGTAGCATCAGAATCTGGTAGTAACTGTGCACCAGCAGTAGAGTTGGGCAGTAGCAGTGCGACAACAACAAAGAATGGCCAGAAAACTTGGAATAGTGCCGGAAGTAGCTCCTTTCGACCTAACAGTAGCATCTTTAAACTCGACAGTAGCAGCACGTCACGTCAGCATCAAAGAATTACTGAAAAAATTGCAATAGCGCTAGCGGTAGCACCTTTCAACTCGACAGTAGCAGCATGTCACGTAACAGAGAAATTGAATATGTAGTGAATGGTAGTTTGTTAAATTAAATAATGACAGATGACATGTAGATATCAATTTGTCTTAAAAAAAGGTCATTAAGGGTAATTTGATAAAATACATAGTAATAAATGACATGTAGACATCAACTTGTCATAATTTGTCAATTTGTGTTCTTAAAAATGTAAGATATTGTCTAAATGGTGTATTTATAAATTAAAATTTGGTTGATAACTAAATTATAGTTTACTATTGTTTTAGTTGTTGAAGAAGCTATTTTTTTATGTCGTTGAAGAAGCTGGGTTTAATCTAGTTGCAATTGATATGTGAGCTATTAAGTTAGAAAGGGTTGATTTTGTGTCAGTATTACATTATTGAAAGAACAATAGTCAATAATTTTGTAAACATTCATAGCCTAATATTCGCATTTATCGTAATACTACTGATACTAAGTAGTGTCATAAAAAGATACACAAATTGTAATGCTACTGGTATTTAATAGTGTCTATAAAAGAATCTCTAACTTGTGTGTACATATACACAGGTTTTTTTAGTTATAATGAGGGTCAGTAAATTTCATTTATTCTAATATTACTGACCCTCAACTCTACTGACACGTAATAAATGATGTAATGTTACTAACCCTCAATATTGTCACAAGAGCAATTTCGCAATTTATTAGTTAATAGATTTTGTTAGTTGCAAATGGATGGAAAATAAGCTTATGAGAAAATAAATGACATGTTTGTTAGTGGTAAATTTAGACTCAAAAGTGTATCATGCAGTAATTGTATATAAAATTTTTAAGGATTTGTCATGTAGAGAAGAAGAATAGTATTCAAGAGTGTGAATATCTCTTGAGACATAATGATCTTCTACGTAGAGAGATGGTGTGCAGGGCGTGCCTTTTAGATTTTGAGCACAAATTGAAGCTGTGTAATTTTGTAACTATGTAAATTCCTCATTAGTGAAGGTGAAACTCTCGGATGACGTGCACAAGGATATTGGCCAAACCTGATTAAATATTGTTGGCCGGATTGTTTATGTCTTTCTTTCTATCTCTACTTCTAGTACTTCCGTGGCAGTTAGATTAATGTCCTAACATCTTTGATGTCTAACTAATGCATCAGTTTCACATCAAAATTCGATCAAGTAACAAGACACTCAACATCCCTTCAAAGGCTAACCTTGTAACATTAAGGTAGGCATTTATTATTAACCACGTTACTATGTCAACATTAATATAGTGAATACAGTTCACTCGGTTTATCTCCTGATGCTAGTGTAACATTATTGACAGGTGACCACCACATATCACACTGGATCAACCAAGCACTATATTGGAGAGTATTAGATCTCACATCAGAAAAGTGATAAAATAAAATATAACTTATAAGTGAGTGGATTATTCCTAATTGTACATAGTACTAACATGGTAATGGTAATGAATACGTAACATTATTCTAATATCATATCCTAAAGATATTAAGCCAAGACATACATGACAAAATATTCTCGAACACTCCTCTTTGTGATGCGTGCCTCCATACCGATGGTGTTTTATATATTGCCTCGTTAAAAATCTCGTCAAGCAACAAAAACTTTGTGGGAGAAAAACTAAACATTGATCGTAAGAGAAAAGAGTACAATGCACCATTCACATTTGATAGTGTGTATGTGCTAGATTGCTCTTGAAGTCTGCATCTCCCTTAATTTTTACATCGATCATAGGACTCTTCCTGATTCTTACTGATCACAGAAGTTTCAACAACTTAGCATATGAATATACTTAACATGTCTTCAAATGTGGCATTAAGCAGTGATTACCTAAATCATGTAATATTGTCCATAATATGATCTTTTACACTTAGATCTTGAGGAGAAGGTCGCTTGTGAACTCAAAACTTAAGCTTGTGCAGAAAAAAAGATTTTCACGCAACATGACATTTATATACTAGAATAGCTGTAAGTTCCTCTAAGAAATAAATATGGAAGAACTGTAAATGGTTATGGAAAGTAGACATCCATATCTTTCCATCCGTATGCTATACACTTTCTGGTTCATCAGGAGCTATCCACAAAGTCCAGTCGAAATTGATTGTTCTGGCAAAATTAGATTATTGGACAGATTTGTCCTACATTAGGAAAATAACTATAAATCACTCAATATGATAGCTATGATCAAATGGTCGGTGTCTCTAGAAAGTAGACACATAGAACATTCCAACAGTACCAATTACACCATTATCCAGTGAATGAGGTTTCTTGTATGTCTTATGAAATTTGACCTATGAAACTTGATAGATTCTAATTTTCACTTTTGTTGTGTCTTTCTTATGTAAGGATAGAATAACCCAAATACCTTTAAGTATTGAAAAGATTATGTCATTCCATTGGTGTTGCAAGGGCGTGGAGCTACATTTTATTTTATAATGAATGAGATGCCAAGTCTTCGTATTATGAGTACATAATGTGTTTTATTATACTTATACAGTAATTTTATCTCTTAATAGATCTATCTCTTTTAAATATTTTGACTAATTATGGGAGCATATGCAGGATTAGACCGATTGATGAAAAAAAACATCATTAACACATAATCGTCGAGTTCCATTATGAGACCGAAGTCTTTCCTATGATCTTTTTCATTCTAACTTTGGTTGTTTTGATACATATCGGTATCTCGTGTGCATCAAGAGTGCATGTAAATCCGGAATGAACATGTAAGGACATAATTCACTATATCTCTTTCCAATAAAGTAGTTACTTAGTATGTGTTACAACTCACCTTGTATATGTGCACGCTCTTGTGGTCTAGAACAACGTAATTTAGGTGAATAAAGTATATTCAAGACATTAATGTTTGATCCCATAGATATGTGTTTATGACCACATTCATAAGCTACATAATCAGTTATTTGAAAACTACTAAACTGACAAAGTAGTGGAGTGCAATGACATCCATTATGAGAACATATCTCATCGTAGTCGATCATGGTGAGTGATAATGGGAGACCTTGCACCATAAGGTTAGTCTAAACTCGTGTTCTCACTACGATATCTAACAAAGACATTTTTGACAGGGTTTACATTTTCCATTTACGGTGTCGGCATCACCTGCCCAATGCTTATCTCTTTGTTAATGCTAGATCACATCTTTCCATTATGTCAATATGTTATGTTGATTTATCAACGATGCATGGTTGGATAGACTCATAATTCCACAACCTCATTTACACTAGTGTAAGTATTTGCAAAGCTCACCATATGCATGTCCTTGAATTTGACATTGAAGCATCCCTAATGATAATCACAATTTAGTCTTTATGAGATGGATTTGAGTATCACTAATCAATGGATCAAGTTGTGCCAAAGCTCGCTTTCTCTCTTGAGCCAGTAAGTATCCAACCTAAAGGCATCACTCTAACCTTTGGGAAGCCACATAGCCGATGACACCGAATTTCCACATTATAGATTCACCATATCACCATCTATGGTGATAGCGTCTGAACCAACTCTTTAGATTGCGCCAAGTCCTTTTGATATGACATATCACCATCATTGCAGACATATTTGCAGCATCTGATCTCACCACTTTAACGCTTTAAGCAATTAAGATCAAGATGAGACTTAGTGAAGAAAAACCACAACAATTCGAGTCGTTCCACTTGAGTACTTGTGTTTGTATCTTCCCGTAACGGCACGAATAATCTCATCCAAGTGACTATCCGTAAGATAGTGATGAAAGAGATCGTCTGACAAGGTTTCTACATAAACGGATTATAGATGAAGATCATCAAAGTGACTCATATTCAACTCAATAATTCATTCTTCTCACAAAACCCATCATTAGGCACTGTGGTAGTGCAATGTGGCACATTGCCGAACTCAAGGCTTGGAGATCCGTTCAATCTTACAAGTTCAAAGATTGCAACTCCGTGTCAATCCTCGCACACAATCACGAGTTGTCATGCAATAAACTCAATGATGGTTGGTCATGGATAACTAAGTAAAGTTGAATGCAAAAGCTGAAACTCATATGAGTAGAATGTTTCCATGCTTTTGCATACAAAACCAAGATGTTATGAGACTTGATAGAGGTCAAAAAACAATGCTTTAATGATTTGTCTTTCTCGAGGATCATGATCTAAGCTTCTCTAATTTTGAGGCAAGCCAATGTGACGACCTTGCGAAAATGAGATCCTAGAGCTGGGCACTTCGTACAACAATCCCGATCCCGTCTCGGTCCCTACAAAAGTGGGACGGGACAGAGTTTTAAATTGGCAGTAAAGTACCGTCCCATCCCGGTAGTTTGGAAACGTTACGGGATGGGATCATGACGGGACTGTCCTGAAAGTATAAGTGTACTTGTATCTGATCGTAACCGTCCGATTCTTAAGGTGTATACTCTTACAATGAACTTAAGCACGCTTAATGAGGCGCCTAAAATCTAAACCTAAATTCTAAGTACTAGTTTCACAAGACAAGAGTTAGATAATTCATTCTCATCTGGTGATGATGATCATATGAAAGATATTGACGGTCACAACGAATCCAAGTAGCGATAGGTAGTGCTTCTTTGATTTTTCAAGATTAAGAGTTTTCTCGAGATCTTAACTAATTAGTTAGATATAAATTACAAACATTTAATTAATTGGTTGTTGACCCCCCTTTCATTTTTACAATTTTTGTTCGTTTTCTACTTATATAGAGTTAGGAGTTTAGAACTTAAACAGTTATACCATGAAATATACATGGAATATATACATAGGAATATGATACATAATAAAACTCTTATGAATATTAGATGAGTACATATTGACTTTATAAAAAATAAATATAAATTTTCTTCAAGAATTTAGGATCAATTTCTCTCTTCTAAGTTTTTATTTTTTTTCTTTGTTTGTGGGATCTCGATCCTGTCTCGGTATCGAACGGGGTCATCCCGTGTGGGATAGATTTCTAAAACTACAATCTTGTCCCGTCCTGATAATATATTTTCAGGACGGGATGCGAATCACGTCCCATCCGGTCCCAATAATATATTTTCAGGACGGGACGCGAATCCTATCCCATGCTCAGCCCTACGAGATTCTGAGATTTATTTTCAGGCACCAATAATCTGAGCTTCTCAAATATGGATCAAATGCGAATTTTAGGTAAGCCAATATGGTAACCCTACGAAAACGAGATTCAGGGATTTACGGTACCTATAATTTGCTCAATCCAAAACAGAAAGACCGTGGAGGAGAAGGGACTTTATCCCCCTCCCGACCGAGTTATTGGAACTTTGAAATCGTTGTATTGAAACTGCATTTTATATGAGCTGCTTTATAATTTTCATGATTAATTTCACATGTTGCGGCAGAGTTGCTCGTATGATCTTATTTTGATTCATCACGAGGATAATGTCATGAAAAATGAAGCATATGGTTTATCATATTCACCATAAATAAACAGTAAAAGTAATTAAACAATTACTATGGTAAATAACTTGTTGTACTCATAGGATACAAACTTTTTATCAAAAATAAAAAATTTACCATTTTACCCCTTTTACCATTAGTATGTTTCAAGCAGATCCAGGTTAGTTCTTGAAATCAGGTCGAGCATATCTTAAAAGATGTCGGGATTGCTAGTGTGCGGAGATGCTTACTCTTGGGCGGGTTTGAGTTGCCGGAGCATGGGGTCGGCGAATTGAGGCGTGCAGGGGTTCTAGGTTTGGGCTCATCGGAGGCTGGGCTAGACGTGTATAGCATGTATGGATCGGCAAATGTGATGGAAGGTCGTTGTGCAAGGTTTTCAGTTCGTTTAAGGTGGGCGCCGAATTCATAGACGGTTGGGTTAGGCAACACGTCGCTTGGGTGGCTCCAGGCATCAGTGTGGCTAGATCGAGACTGGGCGCACTGAGGATGCATGCTGAGGTGAAACCGTACCTAGATGGGTGACGACTTTGGATGCTGACGTCGGGGAAGTTACAGTGGGATTTTTGTTGTTGTTTTTTTTCTTTATATGCTAGTTTTTTTTCAGTTAGCTAGTAGCTCGGGTTAGTGCTACATGCTGATAACGCAGACAAGGAAAGTAGGATAAAAAATATAGAAAAAAAATTCATCATCATATTCATTGATAAGAGACCCTTAAAGGAGCTTTATATAAGGGAGTTACAGAGTTCGACCGATATGGTAATTATAATGAATATATAACTTTATTCTAACTACATACCCCCTTTTTTATAGAAGGACGACAACAATCAATTAATCTAAAAGTAGGGCACGGAAAAATTTAACCCTGCAGAACAATTTAGAAACTTAAGACCTAAACACCTAAACACCTAAATCAACCTAAGCTATTTTAATACCATAAACCATATGCGAGATTGATACAATCACACAAGAGTCCGTCTTAAAGAAAAAAGAGCCAAGTAACCAGCCACCAAGACACAAGGAGAAAGGGATAAGTCTGCAACCTATCTTATTTAACCACTACCAGGACCACTTTACACAGAGGGGGCTAACCCAAAGCATCAAAATAACCCTAATTAAAAGCCGAAGCCCAATAGCTAAGAAAATTATCTAAGCCCGCAAGCTGCCCCAATCTAAAAGTAACAACAATAAAATAAAAGTAAAGCAGACAAACAAACCTATCCCAATAAGGACGCCCAAAATTATGCACATCCATGAGCTTAGGCCCAAGTCAAAGAAGCCTAAAAGAACCCAACCTTGATCCAAGCTGAAAACCTGCCAACAAATCACCAACGAACCCGCAAGGCTGTTATTGCACTGCCGCCATCGCTTCCAGAACAAATAAAGGTTAAATGGAGGCTAAATGAGAGCTTGATGTAGATGATAGGTTCAGGCACGGATCCAGCCTAATTTTGAGCCCAACTGAGATTTGAAAACAAATATTTTACTTGTGCTCCCTAGCTATAAGAGAAGTATTAAATTGTTTCCATTTTCATTTTTTCTTCTTTTTTACTTGTTTCAATACATATTGGGCTCTAAATTGAACAATGGATCTCATAGCATTCTTTAGTAAGATGGTTAGGTCTATTGACATTAAGTTTGAATGAAATCGTATCTAATCTCTTTTTCATTGTATAAATAGTTTCATGTTGTAGGAAATATAACATGTGCGTGTGTGCACTTGGTCTTATGCTGTGTATATGGGCTTAGCTCATGGGCCTTATGCTTGTGCCCTAGTTGTAATAGGTTTACATTATGGACTTAACTCAATTCATGTAGGATTGACTCATTGTACTTAGAGTAAGTCTCTATATAAAGAGTTCATCCTTATTCATAATAAGACAGTTGTGATTCATTCTCTACACATATTCTACAAGACGTTATCAGTCACGTTAGCTATAGAAAACCCTAGCTAATATCGGCCGCCGACCACCACCGAAAAAAAACCCCAAAACCCTAAAGTTTTTTTTTTCGGCACATCCTTCCTTGGATCGCTGCAGCCCCTGCCTGTGCACTGCCGCGAGCACCGACGTGCACCCCCTGTGCACCGCCGCGCACCCACTGGGCACCAACGCCCACCGCTGCGCATCGACGTTCACCACCACGCACACCGAGCTGCCGCTGCCTTTTTGCTGCGCGCAACCGCTCCTCGAGCATAAAAAGCTGAATTTCAAGGTTCTTTGGAGAATTTATCGAAAAAATATGTACTTTGGAACCCTAAACTCGTTCAAGTTCATTAAACTCGGGGGGAGGGGATAAATTCATTTCCTTCTTTCTTCATCTCCCTACTATGTTTGGGAAGCTTGTCTTTGCAGGTACAATTTTTGGAAAACCCTAGATGGAGTGATTGCATATGCCTGTCATGCTGCCTCTATGCGCTGCCGAGCACCGCTGCCGGGGTCTGCCCCTGTGCGCGGGTGCACGCTGCTGTCGGCACTGCATGCGCACCTCCTATGCACTGACGTGCGTTGTTGCCGGGGATTGGCCCTATGCACGTACACTACTGTCAGGCACCAGATGTGCACAAGTTAGGCTGCTGCCGGAGATTGGCCCTATGCACTCACATGCTGTCGTCGGGCACGACATGTGCACCTGCTATGTACCTGCCGAGCACTGTTGTCGAGGCTGGGCCTTGGCACGTGCATGCGGCTGCCAACATGTACATATGCACCATATATCCTCTCTAGGTCAGCATGGTGTGGTATCCATGGCTGTTTTGATTTAAGAATTAAACATCGTCAATGGACAAACACTTGCAGTTTGATCCCCTAGATGCCCAAGGCCGTGAGTATCACCGCTGGGTTCCCGACATGAGGCAGACTTTCATTGGCAAGGACTATATCTCCACCATCGATCCTCCCACATAACCCCTAACAGAGGGTGTAGAGCAGCCGGAAGAAAGAACAAAGTCCAAGGCACTTATATTTATCCACCAGCACTTGGATTCCACATTGAGGTGGCAATACCAGCAAGTAGCCAATCCGCTAGAGCTATGGAACAGGCTCGCAACACGATTTGGTAATGTTCATGTTGCGCTTCTACCGGAGCTGCAGGCTGAATGGGCTTCCATCAGGCTAATGGATTACAAATCTATAGAGGAGTACCAGACATACATGTTTGCACTACGTGCTCGTCTGCATTTTTGTGGAGTTAAGAACTCCGAGGATGATCTCATATAGAAAACGTTGCTCACCTTCCCCAGGTCGTCAGCTACTCTGATGAAACAATATAGGCATGACTATAAGAGTGGTCGTACTCCGACGTTTGACTTTCTTATGACGTTGTTGCTAACTGAGAAAAAAGATTGTAAGATCTTGACTAAGAACACTGCTCGGTCTGTTGGTACCCTTGTTGTTCTAGAGACTAATTATAACAGTGCCAGAGGCGGGAAAGTCATGAAATAGAGAGCACGAGATCATTATGAACCATATCATCTTAAGCAAGGCTCTGGTCAAGGAACCCAGACTAGGAGAGGCACTAGAGGTTTTAAATACTCTAAGGGTCGTCCTAATACCTGGAAGAAGGATGATGCACCCGCCCCTAGGGGCCGAGCTCCCAAGCCGGTTTAGAAACTCGCCAAGAAAAATGCTAAGAAAAATACATGCTATCGCTGTGGGTCACAGGACCACTGGATGAAGCAATGCCGAGCACCTACCGACATAATAGCCGCGTACAAGAAGTATAAGGAAACTGTGGAGTCATGTCACTATGGAAGTGGACAAAGGGTCAAATACCAACTCTACTGTTGAGGATTTTCGGGAACAAACCGACTTAGATGCACCCGACTTTTAAGTTGTTGAGCTCTTATTTGTTTTTACGTACCTCCATGAATTGTTGTTTTTCCTTTCAAGCATATGTAATAAGGCATGTTTATGCCATGTTTAGTTCAATAGTTCTTGAGACCTTTGGTTGTAAACCATTATGCGTGTAATAAAATTTCGATGTTCTTAAAGATTGTGTTCGATATGTTTATACAAACACTTGACAATATCTGATCCACTTGACCATTGTATGCTTCTCTAAGACTCTCCAATGGAGTTTAGAAGCTGGACAACACTGTTTTATGCCTAAGGCTAGCAGCTATTGAGCGCTGCCTAGGAGCTTCGAGCGCCACACACGCTGTCGGCATGGTTGCCGAGCCCGTGTGCACCTAGCTGTCAGCTGTCAATAGTCACGCGCATGTTGCCACCCAACGTGCCTGTTGCTAACCCTTTACGCAACCTACTGCCCCTTGATTGTTTTTGCTCCAATTGTGTGTCAATTGCCGCCCCTGTGTGTCAATTGCTTCATATTGTGTGAGGAATGTCACCACCAATGTATCAGATGTTGACAAGTTATGTGTTTGTTGTTTTGTGCTCTACACATAAAATGTCGTGCACTGTGCATTAGGTGTTGAGCACTAAGCACTAAGCACTAGATGTTAGTACTTAACACAAGGGCCTGTGCACTGATCACCAATTTATGTACACTTATATCAAGGACAAGCATTAAGTGAGCTACATAGCACAGAACACTCAAGGTCGTGCACAGGACACCGATTGCCGAGCACTAGGCACCAGGGCCGAGCTCTGGGTAGCAGTTGCCGAAGCTCTGTGCACCTCATGCTGTGCACTGGTGATGAGCTGCCAAACCCCCTCCTAACTGCCTCATACCGTGCGCCATGGGCGCCAAAGAGTGTGCAGCCATCTAATGTTGCCTAGTGCTCGGTGCACCGACATATGTGTAGCTCCTCATGCACTACCAAAGGTTACCAAATGCTTAGTGTAATGTCATATATGTAGATGCAATGCGCTGCCGGACGTTGCCAAGGGCCTAGGGCATTGGCATACGAGCAAGCTGCAATTTAGGGCATTCAAAAACGAAAACAGTGAATCTGTCACTTTCTGTACAGTAACTTTCGAAGATCTTTGTGAACAGCTCCTGATGAACTAGAATGCAAACCACATATCACTGGAAATCTACGTCTGTCTAGTTTCCAACGGTTTTCGTGGTTTGTTCATATCCGTCCTAACGAAGGAGTTATGACTATTTAAGTGAACAAAGGTCATGCTGCTAGGAATTCTGCAATGCACACCGTCGCCTCGATTGTTGCCTTCGATTTAATATGTCTTTTTCTCACGTATCTACCTTGTTTGATAGGTATGTCATGTGGAGAAATCGAGTACCTTGCAGCCAGTGGGACGACCCACGATCCTGAGGAATAGGCTGCTCTTTACAGAGCTGACGCTGTGTCAAACTTCCTTGGAGACTTTTGATCAGTTCATCCCCCGTCATTTAAGGGCGCAGACCAGTTAGGTTCTTGCTACCGAATGGAATCTTGATCATTGTTTCTGATGCCTTATATGCGCCTAAGGGCCTTCAAACACTGCTGAGTTTCAAGGACATCCGCGCCAATGGTTTCCACTTGGAGACGCATTGTGAAAATGGACGTGAGTTCCTCTGTGTAACCTCCAATGAGTGCAGCTCTAAGCGCATCTTGGAAAAGCTAATGAGTCAATCTTGTGGTTTGTACCTCATCACCATAAGGGTTATTGAATCCTATGCGGTCGCCGAACATGATTATTAGGATCATGACTCGTACAAGCTATGGCATGACCGCGTCGGTCACCCCGAAAGAGATATGATGATAAGGATTCTACGAAACTCGTATGAACATTATTTCTTCCGTACAAAGTGAAAAGGTTTGGGACAAGTGCTCCCCAAAGAGGGTAGAGATGCAGTGGTTGCCAAAGTGTGCTCCCGGCCGACACTTGCGTCTCCAGAGGACAGCTCCGCCTATCCTCACTTGGTCATGAGGATCCGGGCCCTTCCTGACGCATCATTGACACTATCTGATGCTCATAAGTCGCTTTGTAAAGCTTGTGCAATGGCTAAGTTGGTGGTCAGACCTTCTTATGCTAAAGCAAACACAGAGAACATCTCATTTCTCCAACGTATCTAAGGTGATATATGTGGACCCATCCATCTAAAATGTGGACCGTTTAGATACTTCATGGTTCTGGTAGATGCATCGACACGCTGGTCGCATGTCGCCTTGTTGTCCACAAGGAATGCTGCTTTCCCCAACTCCTGGCACAGATTATTAAGTAGAGGGCTAACCACCCTGATCATCCAATCAAGTCGATTCGGATGGATAATGCCTCTGAGTTCACGTCAAAGACTTTTGACGAGTATTGCATGTCGGTTGGGATAAAGATTGAGTATTCCGTCCCACACGTGCATGCGTAAAATGGTCTGGCTGAAGCTATGATAAAAAGACTTCAATTGATAACTAGAGCATTGATCATGGGCTCAAAGCTCCCTATTGCGTCTTGGGGTTATACTATATTGCATGCAGCCGTGTTAGTTCGTTTCTGACCCGCCTCCAACCAAGCGTTTAGTGTGTACCAATTGGTTACTGAATATGAGCCTGAAATTTCACACTTACGCATATTCGATTGTGGAGTGTACACGCCTATTACGCAACCACTGTGTAAGAGAATGGGTCCTCAATGATGTTTGGGTATCTATGTTGGCTATGATTCCCCAACTATCATCAGATACCTAGAGCTTTTGACAGGTGATCTCTTTAAGGCTTGATTCGCTGATTGTCACTTTGATGAGGCCGTCTTCCCATCGTTAGGGGGGAGATGAGAGCATGCATGCTCTGCGTGAACGACAGGAATTGGCCTAGTCGGTTCCAACGCTTGCTCATTATGATCCCCGCACCTCTCATGTTGAGAAGTATGTGAAGCGAATCCTTGAGCTCCAGCAAGTGGCAGATTCGATGCCCGACTCATTTTATGAGATTGCTAAGGTCACGAGATCGGACATACCAGCTGCTAATGTCCCTGCAAGGCTAGAAGTTTCAAAGATGGGCATGACCACCCCAGGTCTGGGCACTGCCGCCCACGACAAGGGCACTGCCGACCCTAGTGGACAGGTGGAGGCCGTGGCTCCTCAAAGAAAGAGGGGGAGGCCACTTGGTTCGAAAGATGTGCAGCCCAGGAAGAAAAGGGCTCCTATGGCACAATTCATTCCCTTACTCATCGATACTAAAAATCTTTCTCACGAGATTGTCTCTGATTACACCTATGTCCTAGAAACGATATCGGTGTGCTTGGGGGACGCCCCGAAACCCGAGTCGATAATCGAGAACATGAAAATCTTGATGTGTTATGAGAACACAATATCATTGCTAGACCGATCATCCATGCATATCGATGATGTATTTGCTTATGTCGTGGCTCTTGAGATAATTGAGCACGATGATATTGAACCACGCTCTGTCAATGAATGTGAACATAAAGCGATTGGCCTAAATGTAAAGCTGTTATCCAGGAGAAATTGAATTCCCTAACAAAGTGATAGTGTTTGGACCGGTTATGCTAACGTCGCCAAGTGTAAAGTCTGTGGGACATAAATGGGTCTTTGTTAAAAAGCGTAATAAGAAAAACGAGATACTAAGGTATAAAGCTCGCCTTATGGCGCAAGGTTTCTCACAACGCCCTAGGATAGACTACGAGGACACATATTCTCCCGTAATGGACATAATCACTTTCTGCTACCTTGTCAGTTTGGTAGTATCTGAAAAACAGGACATGCATCTCATGGACGTGGTTACATCATATCTCTATGGGGATCTTGATTCAAAGATATATATGAAATTACCTGATGGTTTCTAGGTGCCTAAGTCAAGTGACTCTAAACCACGAAGTGCGTACTGCATTAAGTTGCAACGCTCACATATGGATTGAAGCAATCCGGACGGATGTGGTATACCCGCCTTAGTGACTACTTGATTAGAAAGGGTTACAAGAACAATGAGTTGTGCCCTTGCGTGTTCATAAGAAAAACGAGTTCCGGATTTGCGATAGTTGTCATTTATGTGGATGATATGAATATTATAGGGACTCTTGATGAGATCAATGAGACCGCGACACATCTGAAGTCTGAGTTTGAGATGAAAGACATGGGAAAGACTCGGTTTTGCCTATGAATTGAGCTAGAGCACTGAGCCTCTGGAATCTTGATACACCAGAGTGCATATGTTCACAAGATGCTCAGGCGCTTCAATGTGGATAAAATGCATCCAGTTAGCACCCCCATAGTAGTCCGGAGTTTGGATGTTAAGAGAGATCCATTCCGTCCTAAAGAGGACGGCGAGGATGTACTTGAAGCCGAGGTACCATATCTTAGTGCAATCGGTGTGCTACTATATTTGGCTCAGTGCACTCGGGTAGACATTGTTTTCTCAGTGAACTTGTTAGCTAGACATAACTATGCGCCAACGCAATGACATTGGACCGGTGTCAAGAACATATTTTGATACCTTAAAGGGTCAATGGACATGGGCATGTTCTTTCCATATAAGGATTCAAGATGGACTACAAAAGAGTGCAGAGTTCCTGAGAATGTAGGGGCTGGTCACTTAAGGAACCAAGTTGCCGGGTACGGTGCACCTTGCTGTCGTGCACAGCTGTCGAGAGCTGTGTGCACGCTACCGAGCAAAATGATGCCCCTGCCGAGCACTAGAAGCTACCGGATGTTCACTGGGTGCACACTGCCGAGCGCTGCATGCTGAATGCCAAGCTGTGCATGCTGTCTGCTGGACACTGCCGACAACATACCAGCTGGGCACTGCTTGCTGCCTGCCGAGCGCTGCGCTGCAGCTGCCAGGCATTACGTGCACGGTGCACATGCTACTGAGCATGATGCAGCAGCTGAGAAGGCATGTGCACATGACTGCCGATAAGCATTACTCTCCCAATGTTCTTGGCACTACTTGCTGCCCTTATAATGAAACACCTAATGATATCTTGGTTGGTTTCGCAGATGCTGGATACTTATTAGATCCACATAAGGGGTGCTCCCAAACTGATTATGTCTTCATTATTGGGAATACAATGATATCTTGGAGGTCCACGAAACATATCTTACTGGCGACATCCTCCAACCATGCAGAGATTATAGCGCTACATGAAGCTGTTCGCGAATGTGTTTGGCTCTGATCAGTCATAGAACACATTAGAAGGACTAGTGGAGTAAGCTCCACCACAGACAAACCAACTTGTATCTATGAAGACAATGCCGCATGTATTGAACAAATGAGGCAAAGCTACATCAAGGGTGATCATACGAAGCACATCTCACCAAAGTTCTTCTATAATCAGCAACAACAAGTCCTCCTCAACATCCAAGTTAATCAAGTGAGTTCAGAGACAAACGTAGCAGACCTGTTTACTAAAGCTCTGCCTAAGTCTACTCTCGAGAAGCATGTGAAGAGCACTAGAATGCGACGACTATCGAGCCTCCCCAAGTGAGCTACTTATCAGGGGGAGTCACGCTCTCGATCGAGAAGCATGTGTACTCTTTTTCCTTCGACCAAGGTTGTTTTTTCCCATAGAGTTTTTGTTACTTGGCAAGGTTTTAACGAGGCAATATTGTAAGCACCATCCAACATTGTGTGCACTTGGTCTTATGCCGTGTATATAGGTTTAGCCCATGGGCCTTATGCGTGTGCCCTTGTTGTAATAAGTTTACATTATGGACTTAACCCAATCATTGTAGGATTGACCCATTGTATTTAGAGTGAATCTCTATATAAAAAGCTTCTCACTATTCATAATAAGACAGATGTGATTCATTCTCTACACATATTCTACAAGATCTCAAGAAATATTTTTTAGCAATTGCTTAAAATGATAGTTTTGAAAGTTTTGGACGTTGTATTTTGTTATTGCATTTTAATAAATAAATTGTACATCTAATATATTTTAGTTAATGTTTTTAGAATAATTAATCTTTCTTATCTCTTCAATCAATTAGAAACAAAAAATTCAAGTTCACCCCGACATAAAATCGTGAATCAGTTACTGTGGAGGTTGATGGATTGAGATCGAGATCGATGATCGGGATAATCAAGAGCTGAATTTAAATCCCACAATTAGATCATTATCAACTCTGCATCCACAATTCATATATCAATGAATGTAATTCAAGTCTCATCGAAATAAGATGAATGTAATTCAAGAGTGATATATGCCTCCGACTGCACGTTAGGAAATTTAAGAAAATGCATGGAATGGAAAGAAATCTAAACAATATCGAGGAAAAAGTCAGTGCCCTGCAATTTAGCAATGGAAGCCCACTAGTACCGTCTTTTAAGGATATATTTATTTATTTCCATATATATACTATATGGAATCGAAAAGCCATTAGAATCTCTCTTTCTGACTTGCTCAAAAGAACAAGGTTTTCTCCTTCCACTACTAATGGATCTTCAACCCTCCAATCAATCTCAGAATCCCCAAAATTTCCCCTTTTCTCTATTCACCAGAAGAGACCTTCGTTTTGCTCTCTCTTTCTTCGGTGTCTTTGTCTGTTCCATCGCTCTTCTCAATGTTTTCACCCCATTTGACTCACATTTTATATCTCGTTTGGGTTCCTTGTATTCCCAAATCCTACCAGAGGATCACAAACCATCATTGTCCCAGGTAACTTGTGACTACTCCTATGGAAGATGGGTTCGAGACGAGAACCATCCTCTTCAATTGTACAGTGAGAGCTGCCCGTTTCTCGATCCCGGTTTTCGGTGCACCCAGAGTGGTCGGAAAGACGATGATTACCGTAAATGGCAATGGCAACCGGCCGGATGTGATCTTTTGAGGTTAATTTTTTGTTGAAGTACAGACAATTGTTCCTGCGTGACAATGGAAGTTCCATGCATGCTTGTCTTGTATGATCTCATACAGTTACAGTTTAGGTTCAAACTGTTCAAAGCTCAATAACCAGGAACGGTGGCTCCTTAGAGAAAAAATAAACACATGCATTCACTTACCATCTTGCCAACCACCACCTAAATAGAGGTCATATGTATGAAACACCCGTGACACTTTTTTGTAGTTGTATTCCAAAGTCCAAACATTTGTTTTTTGCAGCACCTTTTCATGGAAATATTTTTTTTGGGTCAATTTTCATGGAAATAATGGGTTTAAAGTTCTGCGTCCTAGGATAAGTAGAGCTTAATCACATATCGTATATGGCAAAGATGGCAAAACTCAACTTCTAATGACTTGTGACAGGTTTAATGCAAGTGACTTCTTGGAGAGAAGCCGGAATGGGCGAATTGTGTTTGCCGGTGACTCCATCGGAAGGAACCAGTGGGAATCTTTGTTGTGCATGCTTGCAGAAGCAGTAGGCAACAAGTCAAGAATCTATGAAGTAAATGGGAACCCCGTTACAAAACACAAAGGTTTTCTCTCCATGCGATTCCAGGACTACAACCTCACAGTTGAATATTACAGGGCACCCTTCCTCGTCCCCGTAGGGCATCCATCTCAAAACGCATCAAGCCAAGTCAGAACCACAATTAAGCTCGACCAATTTCACTGGCTCTCCAAACACTGGGTTGGAGCAAATGTTCTTATTTTCAGTGCAGGGCACTGGTGGAACGAGGACAAAACAGTAAGGATGTATGACCATTCCTTCCTTAACTTGCAATGAAAAAATTGGCGAACAATCTCATGCTGGCATACTTTTTCTGAATCTTCCACATTGAACATCTCTGAAGTTATGACTGGAAATAAATGTTTACCATTAGCCATCTATGTTTCAGAGGTTGCTACTTTGAGGAAGCCGGTAAAGTGAATTTGACAATGGATGTGATGGAAGCATTCAGGAGGTCGTTGCAAACCTGGAAGACTTGGGTACTAAAGAATTTAGACCCTCAAAGGACTAGTGTTTTCTTCCGTAGCTACTCCCCAGTACATTACAGGCAAGTAAAAGATGCTTTCAACTTCGATAATATATATAGGTGAGGAAGACCTGTTTCATTTACATTCCAATACCAAATGAACAAAAAAACTATCAATAGTCTGGTTACTCGCTCTTTCTTACAGTTGCCGCCGAGCATGGCCTAAAGGGAGGTGATAATGAACGAATCTAAGATGTTTTAACATGCCAAATTGCAGGAACGGCACATGGAATGAAGGTGGGCTGTGTGATACCTTTATGGAGCCAGAAAGAAACAACAAACATCTCAAACCTGACCCAGAGAACAATCTATACATATCTGAAGCAATCAAAGAGATGGATTATGAAAACTGGAAGGTCCAGTTCTTAAACATCACTTATCTAACAGAATTCAGGTATGATGGTCACCCTTCAAAATATCGTGAACCAGGAACTCCAGCAGATGCTCCACAAGACTGCAGTCATTGGTGCCTTCCTGGAGTACCTGACACATGGAATCAACTTATTTATGGAAATCTTCGGGCAAAAGGATTCAGAACCAAGTAAAACAATAGATTTCATACCACAAAGTTGAAAATTTATTGAGTCAACAACTGTACATAATTAGCATTGGTTCTAATCATGCTATTTCCTCCACACTTTCATTTGAATTGTCTTCACTGCTTTCCATTTTCATTTTCTGAATCTTCCTCAAGAGATCCAACCTTTCTGATCCATATGTTGAAGGTATCTGTAAACGAAAAGAATTATGGACCGTAACAAACAAAGTGACTTGTTGTTAAAGAGATGGGACTAAGACTCTTGGGATCCAAAGAAACTTACCAAAGATGGTACATATCTCTGAATAGCAGCTAACATCGCCGCATGTCCAACAGCAGTGACCTGTCGAAAACAAGTAAACCTCAGTGTTAAGTTCGACAAGTCAACAGGCAAGAGAACTACCTGGTCTGGTTTTGTGAACTGTTATAATAGATTAAAGTACAAAACTGATAGCTTTAGCTAATGATTTTTGATATAGTAAAAAAATTAGCGAACTGATCTATTCCCTTTCAGATATCTATAAGTTTAATTTTTTTTGCTACAAGTACCTTTTTCATTTTCATTTGGCACTGTGAATAAAGCTACTCTAACTACCCCTAGACCTATTCCACCATAACAAAGATACAGCTCTAGAGAAGGCATTCACTAGCAATGGTCCACAGTAAGGTAACATGATTTCATAAAACTCCTCTATAACATGCTAATACAATGATTAAATCGATGAAGGAAGAAATCTCACAGGAAGAAGCATTAAGACACCAATAGGAACAACTGATGCCACGTCAGTCATAGTTCTTCGCAGAACTTTTTTCTCTTTTTCTGTAAGTTCATCACCAATCAAGACCCTTCTAAGCAAACCTGTAGCAGCACCAACATCGATAGCCAACAATTGGGTTCCTTGCCACACATCCTGCTCATAATGAACTACAATTATGATGGACTCCCAAAAATCACGTTAAATTCAAATTTCAAATTCTTTGGTCTATGGCAATTCAAATTCAGCTTTTTAACACAATGCTTTATTCTTTATGGGGGAAATGAAAGAAAATAACATTAGCCGCCGAATGGAATGAGCTTCCCATCAAAGTATTTCAAAAATTAAATCAGTATTAAACAAAAAGCTAACACTAAATCAGCAGCATTATAAAGGATAATGATCTAAGGAAAAGAAAGGAAACATGAAGTTTGTCCAATATTTTACAGCCCCAAGCTTAGGCTGACATAAATGCATTAATTAATTGACAATGATCGCCAATTTCCTACTGTAGCCAAGAAATTCGTACCAAGCTGGTTTCTTTTAGCTTGTCCAATGACCTTTCAATGATATTCTCTTTCTTCTCAACCTTGACTAGTTGAGTAGCTCCAGGATCATTGCGGTACCTAGAACCATCATCAGCTGACTTAGCATCCTGTTGACAACAATGCACAATGACATAAGAACAAATTTAAGAGTTTAAATGACAGTTCTGGAAAGTTGGGAATCTATACAAACCAAATTTCCTGTTCCAAGGAAAACAGTACCAAGTAGTGCATACAGTTCTCGATATACCTCCTCATTTTCTGATTGGTCAGCACTCCTTTGCACCCTTTTTTCTAGTTCTATAAGCTCATTCCTTAAAAGTTCAAAACGCTGGATTTTATTTGATTCCAATTCTTCAACATCTATATTTGAAGAAATCTGCTCAATAATTTCATTTTCCTGCACACAAAGCAAAAATCAACAACTTTGTATCAGAAGTCACATATTTCCGGTTTTCAACGGTAATAAGCAACTCCTTGTGTGAGGCAACAGCAACAGGCAACCATCTTAATACTCAGACAAACAAGCACAATTTAAAGCCAAGTACATGTTTTCATGCTCTCCTGTGTGGTATGTTGCATAGCTGAGCAAGCGAACAAAAGGGAGCTTTTCTATCTACGTTCGGCCAGAGTACATGACAATAAATAAGCTAATAGCTAATGGCTAACTGTCAAATGCCTACTAAAACAGATTAATAATATTTTTTCTATGTTAGTACGAGAAGAATGCAATAATTTTGAGATTCATGTATTCCATTGAAAAACTAATGCACTTGACAAGCAGATATGTAACAGTGAGTAAAGAAACCATAAGCAAATACCGCAAAGTTCAGAGTGAAAATGGGGCATACAGAATCATTCATAGTCAACTCAGCATTAGGTTTTCTGGTTGGAGGCATGAAGGAGCTCCACAATCCGCTATAGTTACTGGCAGCTCTATAAACAATATTTTACAATCAGATTTCTTTATTAACAAACCCAAGAAATTATTAATTTTTTTTAAAAAGGTCATAATGGAATAATCAAAAGTAAAACTTACAGGATCCTCACCTATTTGACCTATCTGTGGCCTTATTAGCACTCTTGCTTTTTTTCCCTGTAAAGAACTGTTTCGGGTTGCCACCAGAAGAAGGGGGATTGTTGTCATCATCTTCCTGGAAGATGAGCAACAAAGTATAAGATGGACAAGATGAATTTACAGAGCCACCAAGGAATAATCACATCACACACTCTGGAATCAAATTACACAAGCATAGCTGAATAGTTGAAAACTGCAATTTCACCAACTATCCACTATAATCAGTGGAAGGATATCAGTTGTTTGCTATTCAAAACATTGCTGGCACACATTATTCAGCACAATCCAATAGAATACGAAAATATACCTGCCGAAGGGAAGCTGCTTTAGCTCTGAAAGATGCCTCCAAAAATTCAGCCTCTTTTTTAAGTTTCCTTATTTTCTCGAGGTCAGAACAAGCAGCTTTTATATGCTCCTTCCCTGAGTTAGAGTTTGAGACATGCAAATCCTGAAGCAACTGTTCTAGTCTTACTAAAGCGCTGTCAACACTCTCCAAGGCCTGGCATCCAATGTCAAATATATTATCAGGAGCTTTAAATATGTTCAATAAACAGAATAGACTTGATTACTGGAACAAAAGCGAAACTTTCTTTTTTAGTATTTGATCAGTAGACCACAAGTGGATTCAAAAACCTGAATATAGCTTATCGAAAACATTATCATCATGATATTGACACAAGTTAAAGCCTGTAAATCAATAATATATCAATGCAGATCAAAGGTGCCTTTCACTGCTTTTAAGTTTTGAAACCTAGCTGTCCTTAGTGGGATGGGAAAGTGAGTAGAAGACAGCATTAACACTAGCTAAGACAACACAAACAGCAACCTTTGGTGAGTTGTGACCTTCTAGGCATCGTTAACTCAAAAATTGTATGGAGAAATTTTGACCTAAAAATTCATTAACAGAAAATTAAGTATAGTGTATCTTTGAAAATTAACATAGCATATAAGAGAGCAGCCAACCTTATCAAAGGAATCCAATTCTTTCTCAATTGGTTGATAATGTCTACAACCAGTCTTCTCAATAGTTTTCTTGGTATAGTTTTCTGTCGTTTCATTCCTGCATCACATTTCGATAAGTGCAATCTCCAACTAAGCAGCAATGGTGAAAGTTGTAGTCCAAACAGTAAAATTCATAAATAATACAGCATTTGCTAGGGGAGGACAGGGAGGTGGGGGTCCTGTGGTCTATTGAAATGAGAATAGATACTGCCAAATATAATGCACAACATATAGCAACATTAACTTACCTCAATATACCCTGTTCTTCCATACAATCCAATAACTTTTTGTGCCTAAACAACAAAGATAAATAAACATTTGTTCAGAAACTATAAATGAATTCAATCACTACGTAAGATGAGCTCACATACCCTCTCGACAGAAATCGAGCTGCCTTAACATTGGAAGGGCTCTCCAGCCATTTACTATATTTGATAAAACTCTGCATCCAATGAGAGCATACACCTAAAACTTGGGGAATTGCTTCAGCATTGAGAGGTCCTTCTCGTTTACTTTTATGCCCATGCGACTGTTTAGGCGTACTTAAGTTACCAGGATAGAATTTAAGCCAATCCAGCTCTTCACAGACTACCTGTGGAATAGAAGTTCTTTTAATATCATGATTACACCATAAACCTGTCCAGAAGATGGTATTGACAAGAAATGCTGACCTCTACATACAATTGATAAGAACTTATTGATGATAGCTGAGGATAATATAAGACGCTGCCCCCAATGAGGAACCTGCACAAAATCTGAAATTACTAAATCCATAGCATAAAAAGAAATTTCAGGACTTATGTATCATCTGTCAAAAAAGTACCTAACATAGCCTTCAAGTGGATCATCTAAAACATCAAAGCCATTTGCCGAAAGATAGGATTGGGTACTTCTACCCAATGCAATAAATAATCCAAATATCGCCAAATCCTTCTCCAATACCTACTAATGCAGAACAGCATTAACATATTAGAGAACTGCAACAGCATATATATTGGCACCCCCCCACACACACAAAACAAAACAAAAACAGAAAAGAAAAAAGACAGACATCTGAGAATTGACCCTTGGAGGCAGATTGACATATATCATATAGATAGAGGTGCAGAGTGGCTAAACTAAAAACAGGGGGGAGCGGAGGATTGGCAATCTGGCTACTCCACAGGTGATATTTTGTCTAATTAAAAGGATAATACTGGAGTAGGGACCACTTCTCTTACTTCATGTAGTATCCTATCCACAACAACTTATATAATGT
Source organism: Comarum palustre (assembly GCA_951800085.1). Lineage (NCBI taxonomy): Eukaryota > Viridiplantae > Streptophyta > Magnoliopsida > Rosales > Rosaceae > Comarum > Comarum palustre. The sequence goes on from OX637572.1 coordinate 29,032,116, forward strand.
TTCACTGATGATGGACCAGCCATTGATAATTCTCACATATACTAGCTTGAAAAGTAGTGTTAAGATTTTAACTTAGTAAATACAATCCGCCTTTGGAAGGGTGAAAAGCCTACAAGTAGTTCCTGTGTTACTCATTCAGAAGCTTTAAGCGCTAACCTCAATGCTTTCTGATGTTGTTAGTCTTGACCATATTCTCTCTCTATCTATAGCTCGCTGCAACTGTCGCTGCACAAGCTCCACCCAGAAAACAGCTTCCTCTGAACCTCCATCATTTTTCACTCTACATGCTGAAGCTCGAGGACCAAAATGAACAAGAAACTCTCTGTGCAGACCAATTTCTTTTATGGAGTGGTAAGCCTGGCGTATGGGAATAAAATCAACCAGCATATCCATCAATCTGCCGGTTGTATCTGGGAATGTCGAAAAGAACTGAGGGCAGGAAACTTTTGCTTGCCCAAGTTTGCTAATTGCAGCATTGCAAGTTAGTGCAAGCATGAGGAATGTGATGTCACTGGCATTGTTGGATCCAACAAGGATTCCCTTCTCAGATCTGGAAGCAAATTGAAAGTAGCATTGATTATGCATAACCATCAAATGCATAAAAATTGTAAGGCAGAATTACAAAACCAACTACATATATGATCACATACACATTAGTTGCAGCAGCAAAACGTGGGTCCCCTTCAAAGTAATTAACAAAAGATGTTACAACCAATGGCACTTGCTCAGAAAAAAACCACTCATATGCTTCTGGTTGCTTGGATGATAATTGATCCTGAATTACAGTCTCAAGGGATGTAGATTGTCGTAATAAACTGCACAATCCATTAGTTAAACATAATCAAACCTCTAGGCAGAGGAAAAGGCAATGCATGGGACAGTAAAATAAGCAACCATGTTGACACAGAACCACATATGACAGAGCATATCTTCCGCAATCAATGTAACCTATCAACGTAAAATTCATAGTTTTGTTGATTTAAAACAAATTCCATTCCATCAAAATATGAGGTTGCTAACGCTAATATTTGAAAAGACTTCTGCCGAATTAAGGTAGCTGTACAACTGTACAAGAGTTCAAAGTATGATATTCCAAGTGGAAGGGACCAAGGGAACACAGGTACTCATCCAATAAACAGGAAGACTAACAGGTTAAAGTCTAAAGATAAATGAGGCCAAAGGATCTGTCCACTAATTCTGTCAATTTTGATCATTGTGGATTTCAACTCCAATGACTTCTTCATGGTTCAGATCAGGTCTTACAAGTGAAGCAAAATTTGGGAGGGGAAGGATTGAAGGGAAAGAATGAAGAAAAAGGTTAAAGCCAGAGAACCAAAGTGGGTCAAGGCTAGTAGCTAGCTAGTAACAATATGAAAGGATAGAATTGCCCCTCAATTTAACAAGCAAAACAGCCACACCACGCGGGGAGGTAGGAATTGAAAAGTCTGAAACTGGAGGGACCACTAAATTTCCAGTAAAGGCGGCACCACAGAAAATCAATCAAAGTTGGGAGGGGACTGCAAAGCTTCAGCCTTTAGATAATACTTTGTTATCAGTTGCAGGCTAGCAGCTAACGAGAGAAGTTGCAGTTTAAAAGACAAACTAACAAAATGATACGAGAAAGTTTTATATAGTGATATAATTAGAAAATACAAGGATGGTAATACCTTTTTTGGACGAAAATATTTATGTCTCTGTCTCTACCATCCCCTCGAGATGCTATCTCACTTGCAGCTTGCAATAAGGAATAGACTGAAGCCTGAAAATTTCATGACTTTCAGATAGCCAGGTATATAAATACACACCAGATACTTGTCATTAACAATACAAACCCTAGCACAGCAACTAGTTCAAAAAATTCATATGTCTGCACAGTGAATTAGCCCATTGCAAAAGATCCAGAAGAACTGAAGAACATAACCTATGTCATATAATGAGAACATATTTCAAAATGTAATAAGGATTACTAACATCATGACCATCGAACGAAATATGGAATAAAAGTCAGAACCTGACTAAACTTCTAATACTAAACTGGCCAACAAACTTACCAAAGAGAATGATTTAAACTAATGACTAGTTTAACAAGAGAATTACAAAAGTCGGAACATATCCTGGAACTGAAGATGAAGTAAAGTGAGCAAAAGATTGACAAAAACCAAGTACGAAGGAACATTGTGTATACTCAAACATAATCTCTAACACTAAAGTTGAGTTTTTAGAATTCAGAGCGGGAAAAGTTTTTCTTGTAATGTTTAATATCCTCAAAAATAACCATATGGTAGTATTTTCCATGTTAGAGACATAAAGCATGTAACAACATGCAGTAAAACATAAGACGGTTCAGAAATGTTGTACCCTGCATAGAGGCGTTTCAAAATTCATGAAGATACCTGATAAGACAGTGTTTTGACCCATGCATTGTCTCCATTGAACCAAGCAGTTGGAAACCAAGATAACTTTGAGAAGGAACCTTGTTCCTTTATTGCTAACTCAAATACCCTCGCCACTTCATGTAAATATTGGACAAGTCCATCAGTAGAATCTTCACCTTGAAGTGATTGATTAAGTTTGACCTTCATCTTCTCTACATCCCTACTGGTACTTGCTTGAGGACTCCCATTAACAGTAACACCATCATCAGCAGATGCACGGGGAAAGAGGTTCCCCAACCTTCTTCCTCTTCGAAAGTTCAGATAACAGTTCTTACATCCCACCGCTCGGATTTTAAGATTATAAGAATCAATATGATCTAACAAAGCCAGTCTTATAAGGCATCTCTTCCTTGAATAACCCCAGTAGAATTCTTTATTGCAGGAAGAATGTACTCTAGCTGGCTTACGCAAATGCCATGGATTCGAAGAGCTGCAAGTACCAAGCGCAAATAATAAATTAAACAGCCAAATCTTACACGCCATAACTCTCAAAACAAAAACTATTTTTGGGACAAAACAGCTACCGTTTTACTTGAGTGGCAAGGTTATGAAACCTCAGTGTTCAGCTGCTATTACTCCTAGGGTTCTAATATCATCAAATGCACTTAACAAGTTAACATCCACACAATTTCTCTGGTAAATTCTCAAAATTGTATCAGGATAACCGAGTATTATCAGGTCACAATAATTACCGGAAAAAAGGAGCCACAAATTCAAAATCAGTAGCCTAATGGTAAAAGGAACACATTTCTACAAACACCAAAGGCGAAAAGCTGAACCGAGTTTCTGAGTGTTCTTATCACTACTCTCCAAGACTTCAACCTAGACGAAAATGAAACAGCAAGCTAACCAGACTCATCTACTAAAAATGGAAATAAATAAATTAAAATTCAATAATCAGCTCTTATCTTCTTCTCTACTCCCGACTCCTCAAAAAATCTACCATCAAAATAATCAAAACAAGTAATCCTAACACGGCAGAAACCCTAATTGAGGTGACCTACGGTAAAAACTAGAAGTGAAAACAGAGTAGAGCAAGCCGCGAAGAATTTCAGAAACCAAAACGTGTAGAACAAGAGAAATAGAGCAGACCTTGATGAGAGGAATCCATTGTGAGGGAACAATCTGGTGGTCATAGAGAGTTGTTTCTTAAACGGCGAAAAATTCAAAGTGAAAATGGTGGAGTCGAAGAAGAAGAAGAGGAAAAATTCTTGGGTTGTGTAAAGGAGAAAGAAGAGAGTGACGTGGCAAAAGGGAGTTATCCGCAGACGTGGAGAAGCGTGAGATCACAGAGCGGATTGTTGGCTCGGGATCTCGCGGGTGGTTATTGCGACGGGCCCGATGGGCATGTAATGAAGGCCCACGCTTGCATTGCGTTCCCTTCATCTGGGCCAGGCGGGGTAGTTCTGATTAAAAACATGTGGATTGACTTGGTTTGGGCCAACTAGTTTTCGGCTTTGAAAGTGGAAACCACTCTATTTACTTGAAATGACTCGTGTTCATCCGATTATTAATCAAGAGATTTCATAATTAACAGTTGAGTTGAAGATTGAAAATAAAACAACTCTTATTTTATATTGATTCTCTACACCGTTGGTGAGCATGAGATTTCATACTTAACCGCCAAGAGTTGAAGGTTGAAAATAAAACAACTCTTATTTTAAATTGATTCTCTACACCGTTGGTGAGCCTGAATCCGGTTGGTCAATTAGTGACCGAGTGAGCATAACTGTTTAATGACTTGTTTACTCTTTTGTGCGTTTATGCATTATGTTCATAATCCCATCTTGGTGATATTTGCTAAATAGCCTATATGAAATAGTAGAAATGGTTCTAATATAAGGGACATAAGCATTTACCTACTAAGTACTAACTAAATTTTGGTGGGGAGATAAGGGGAGGAAAGGAAAATTCATTGGTTCTCATGGAATCATTTATGTAAGCCGAAGTCAGAAAGGGATGGTGTTCTAGCATATGGTCCACTTTAATTAAGCTCTCGTAGCCAAGCAGGGATAGGAATTGACCCGTCTGGAGACACTTGTTACAAAGTTATTGAAGGCGAAGTACTTCTCACAAACTGACTTTATGCATGCTTCTTTAGATGGGATCTCTCTTACACTTGGAGAAGCATCTTAGTGGGAAGAGATGAAGTACTATAGAAGAGTACATACACGTTTTCAAGTAGGGAATGAGAGCAGTGTTCAAAAAAAAGCGCCTAGGACCGCTTAGGGGGCGCCTAAGCGTTGGGCGGCAGGGCACCGTTTCGATTTTTCCCGAATCGGTCAAGCTGGGCGCTGACGTGAAAATCGGCCGCCTAGGCAGGCTGGGAGGCACTTGGGAGGGCTGGGCAGCCCCTAGGCGGCTCGATTAGTTTTTTTCATTATGAAATACATAAAAACCTATCTAAAAATGAGTAAAATCAAACACAAAAAACACGATATTATACTCTAAAGTCTAAACAAAGGATACACTATTGTATTTTTATTATTTCTAAAAATATTGTTGTTTTATTATGTATATTTTAGAAGTATTTTTGCTATTTTGAAACATAAAAGTGTTTTTTATAAATTTTATTTATATAATTATATTTATTAAATACATAATAATAATAATAATAATATAGAACCGCCTAGGCGGCCTGCACGCTAGGCACTGGTTGTCCGCCCTAGTAGAGCCTAGCCTTTTTTAGAACCATGAATGAGAGTGATGTGAAGACGTAGGGTAATCCCTGGCTTCCACTATCTTACCATTTAAAACCATGCTCTCCAGCCCTATGAAAGTTCTGACCAAAAAAAACCCCTATGGAAGTACAACATAATGGAGGGTGTGTGACCAAATAGATGAAGACTTAATTGTAATATTTCGACAATTTTGAAAATAATTGATTAGTTATATACATATTTTTTTAGAATATGGTAATAAAATCCATGTTCAAGACGAGTCAAATGATCATCATGGTGGAAATGTTTTCCAACCTAATTGACACAAGATTGAACAAAATATTATTTAGTTATCTCACAAGTTGAGAGTGTGACAATGAATCGTTTATTGAAGTTTGAGAAACAATAAGTTCGAATGAACTTTTAAGGATATCTATAGACTTTGTAAGGTTATTTTATATGAATTGAAGTCCTGATAAATTATAATAGAAAAATATTACAAGATTTTGTTGGGTCGAAAAGTTGATTTTTATGTGGTCATATAAAATAGGCATGAAATAGCTCAATTAGCTTTGGGGCTGAAGAGGATAAGATCGTACTTTCATATGTTTGACTATAAAACTAGAGAGATTGGTCTAACCGAGGGCAAGCTTCTAGTGCGCTATCTTCCTCTCTAGGACTCTCTCTCTCTCTCTCTCTCGTCCTCTCTTTTTCTCGGATTTTCTCATCAAGCTCTATGGGGGAAATGGGGACAAACCTTGTGTCACACCTCAGTCTTGAAGTTGGTGGGTTGTAACCACAAACACAAAGCCTGAAATGTGAAGGGAAAAAGTAAAAAAATATAAAATAATTTCAAATATACTTTTCTTAAAATAAATAAAAGAAAATAAAACGTTTAAAATACCAAAACGAATTACAACAGTAAAACAAGGTCTGACGATCTATCTCACTCCTAATCTTTCATAAACTTTTTCTACTCTTACACACGTCAGCAAAACGTCATAGTTAGACTTCTAAAATTATGTCGTACCTGAACAAAAATCTCATAGGGGTGAGCTTATGTTCAGTAGGGTCAAACCTCTTTAAGTTATTCTTAATTATGTCATACACAAGTTTTCAAATAATCAAACAATAACACTTTAAATAAATAACGATAAACCGATGCATATATGATAATGCACTCCCTCCACTCATTACTGGTAATTAGTCCATACGTCCGAGTCATATGAACCTACAGGTCTCATACCGTGCAGATGTCTCGAATATACGACCTAACCATCAATAATACCTCACCACTTGTACCTCTTTTGTTAGTACTTTTGTTATACTGATGGTCTCCAAACCCGAAACCTGATTAAATAGTTTTATCGACGTTTTGTCGTTAATGGGGCTTGCATTCCCCTGTTCGTGCACTTATGGGCATGGATTCATGGACAACCCATGAGGAAAACTCAACTACACAAAATGTATCTGTTCTAATGATCTCATTCACACCTCTCCAATCACCATTCTCACTTCCTTAAGTCCCTCACGATAACAATAATCGCATTTCAATATTAAACACATGCTTTTAAGGAAAGAGATAACATCAAACAAATCAATCACCGATATCTCATACTTTTATCAAAAACCATAACATCCAAGAGTTATAGCAATCAATGCCACACAAAGCAACAATTTCAATAATTATTTAATTATCAATTTAAAGAAAGGTTCCCTAAGAGAGACCCTACCTAGAATCCGAGCACTGCTCCAAAAACAAAGTTAGTAACACTGCGACTTGCATTCTTAACTTCATCCTCCTGCTCGCGGAAAATGCAATACGCCTCTAAGTCTTGAAATTGCTTTGGGCACCTTTCTTTACTCTTAACTACCATGGTCCATATTTCAATTTGGTAGTCCTTCCCATCTTGTAATTTGAAGTCTGATTCATGGACTAACAATAACTTCATCACTTCCACATCCTCTAAATAATGAACCAACTCATACATGTATACATATCATCATCAACTCACCAATTCAAATTATGCCTCCAAGTATCACTATCCAATTCTCCAACATTACTCTGGACACCCCAAAACATCCACCCTTTCCTTCAAAACAATCCTTAAGGTAGAAAATTGATCAATGCTATATCTCACCTCCCCGGATCCACCATCTAATGTTTCCATGCTTGACTAAATAATATATCATCTATACTAAACAATATATAATCTTTGGCTCCATTGCTCTCCAGATTCGAATAAGACAAACGGTGAGACTTAAACTTTAGAGATGACGAGGCCGTTATTCAACAACCTGCAATTTAAAACCCTATCGTGTAGTAACTGTAAGTAGGGATCGTTCAAGCCGGGGACACTAGGGAAGGATTATGTCTGCAAAACAAATCGTTAGTAATATTCACACACTTTATACAAAAATACACAAATACATAGCATATACAATTATCTGTCACATAATATACAAGTATACACAAATGCAAAAGTATTAACATATTTACGATTTTAAATGGGGGATTTATAAGGTGGTTCGAAACATAAAGAAAAGAAAACAGAATTATTTACATACAATGGTCAATCAATACTCAAGTACACAACATAACAAACACCGCAATAAGCATATAACAATTTCATGCAAGATTAAATAGTGATGCTCGCACTATCATATGTTTTCATTGATTTCAACCTTTTAAGACTTCTCATGTGTTTTTAGGAACTTCAAATATGCCTGAACCTAAAACATATGTGTCACCTTGTTTAAACTATCAAATATGCCTAACCTAAACAAGATACACTTACGAACTAGAGTCGGTTGAAGACATGGTCCTAGGTATGGCGTCACTCATCCTATTCAACATGCAAATCACTCACCCTAGCAACCCTTTTGCAGCAACTAGAATCAAACTATCAAATATGCCTAACTTGATCCTAGATTACTACGGCAGATTAAACTCCCCCCTAATAGTTAACTTGGGTACCATTCAAATTAACCTAGGGTTCGATTACGTGATCAGGTGATGATTAATCAATTAGAACATACTACACACAAGAACATACAGCAACTTAATCTAAATCATGAAACTAAAATATACTTAGAACGTTATACATCACACATAGTTTCAAGAAAATCACAAAGAAGAACTCAAGAACACATGCAATGTATAAAACCGAAAACCATAGAATAATCTATAATAAAACTTGATAAACCACAGTAGATTTTTACACACAACCTTGATGAACTTCATACCTAGGCTACCTATATAGATCGGCTAGGGAAGAAGGTGAAATCGGCGGCGGATGGAAGCAATTGGTTGGTGCGGCGGCGGCGGCAGCAGCTTGTGTGTTTAGGGTTTTTGGTAGAGCTTGGCTATACTAAGGCTTGAGCAATTGAAAGACACTTTTTCTACTGTATTACATGTGTATTTATAGAGACAAAACCCTAAGAAAACCTAATGAAAATTCGGCAGCCCCTTGTGTTCCAAACCGGGTAGGTTTCTCTTCTTTCCTTGTTGGAATTGTCTTCCTTCTCTTTAATTTGCTGACTTGGAAAATACTTTAAAAACTTCTTTTTCTGATTTCATGGACTCTTCTTCATGTGTGTGGGTCGGCATTGGGCTCTCTTTTATGCTCATGGACTCCTAGGACAGCCGAAAAGGTTCCATAATCTCGGTAGACCGAGTTATCCTGTTTTGACCGGGATAACTTTCGTAGTTGTTATTTTCGGCTTCTCCTTGGTGATTTCTTCGATTCTTCTTCTTCTAAACAACTTCCCATATCATCATTAAGCTCTTCATTAATCATTTGGCATGCTTGGGAAGGATTTTGGTGAAGAAACACACTCACGAACTCGGTAGACAACTTCAGCAAATTCTGTCCTGTTTCCAGCAGACTGACCTGCGGCCATTGTTTCCGGCATAACTCCTTCCTCAGACATTGGATTGCTGCGATTCCAAAAGATTTAGAAACTAGACATCCACAGCTTTCCATCCATATATGGCACGTTCCCTAGTTCCTCCTGGATCGTCCTAGGAAAATCTTTGAAGTTGAGTTATGGTTTCTGGAAATCCTCTGTTTCTGTTCCGAATTCATACTTTTGGCCTCTTGTCTTTCCATGCTTCTTTTGCTACCTTCCATAAGTCCAATCCTCACGATTCTTGTTTTGTTATGTCCACATACATGTCACCTACACATTCAAAAGATATAATCAAGTAGTGACAATGTATCGGTTTACAGAAACTTAAGAAAATCACGAGCACTTCCAATTTCAGCTTTTAACGATATTGCACATACTTTATCTATTTTACACATGTTTTAGCCAATGTTCTACAAATAATCCCTTATGCTAAATATCTACTAATACTAACAAAATAATGGATAAACAAAGCATAAATGAGGGTAAAACATGTTAAGAACGTAGCGTAAAATGCTCCTATCAAGAGACCACTTCATTTTACTTTTTAAGACCAAGTCTACACTACAATTATACATTGGCTCCCGAAATCAGCGTTATCACTTGTCGCTGCAACAACAACCAAATTAACTTAACAAAACCCAGAATAATGAACTCAAAACCAGGATTAAATCCCAAAGCTCCAATTTCTTCAATGCTTAGACAAACTAGAATTTAAGCATGTACAGACACTAAATCATACTCGGAAGCTATTACTTGATCGAGACATTAACAAAAGTACCAAAATCAATTTAAGGAGGAGAAACCTTCAATCCAAATTCTTCAATCTTAACCCAAAACCGATAACCAATTATACATGTAGTAAAGCTTGAAAATTAGACTAATTAGGATGCCTGAATCGAAACCAAAGATCACATGAAAATGCAGAAACTCGTCGGAAACTTATTGAGCTTCAATTATACGATTCTCACTCCTGGAGGCTCATTCGAAGAAACCAAGACCAAATATAGAACAAGGATAGAAAGACGAAGCTACTGTATAACCAATCTATAACTTCGAACCTAATAACAATATATCAAAATAGAATTGAAATAATAACAAATCGAAACATAAAAAATACTAACTTGATTGATTAGATAGAGGCCTGCGAGAAGTGACCTAAGACAGAAATTCGCCCTCACTTGTGCTGTAGTTTACGAACATCTATCTTGAGGATAAAACTATCTAGTGCAAGTTCTTGCACAAGAACTTGCCCTGTCGAATTTACTGTATGTTTTTCAAGAAATAAGAACAATGGAGGAAGAAGAAAAAGAAGAGAAAACTGATAGGAATGAACGACCTTTGTCGTTGTATATATAAAGTCAAAAACCAAAAGTTACGTTGATTTCAAACAGTTAAAACCGTTCACCAACAGTTAAAACATATTATCTTATTTTTAATTTCTAAAATAAATAATTCTGAAATTAAAAACAAATTCAATTATCCAACTAGAGCCCAATGCCCATCTTTTGACTATATATAATTATATAAATAATTATTTTCCTATTGGAAAACCCAATAGAAAATCCCACCAAGCCCAATCAAGGCTTTACACCAATTTAATTAGTCACAAAGATAATACCTTATAAGGCCTACAACATTAAATTCTTCTACCATGTGAGATAAATCCTATACAAGTTCCAACAACTACCAGTACCAATTTTGCTAGCCGTCTTGATCCGAATCGGAAACTCGATCGGTGAATAGTCACCTTCTCTCCTCCTTTTCTCTCTCCTCACAACTTCTTATGCAAAACCAAGTCTGTAGAGACATCGGGGATGGAAAATCGATGTCGTGGCAATGATTACTGTGCCAGAAGTGACGAACGATGGAGGAGCACCGTCGTGATTGTCGCCGCTGCAGAGAAGCTCGAGACCAAGTCGGTCTGAGCTCTGTGTTCTGTTCTGATCCATTCCTATATATATATAATCCCATCAACCACTTAGATTAAACCGCCTATAACAAAATCAGACGACTCAGTATAATTCTCTTAATTTTTATTTTTAAATAAATATCTGAATAATATCAACTTTTTAGAAATTATTAAAAATAGCTCCGAGAAAAATGTTTCGAAAAATCTCACGGACTCCTAACGACGACTAGGTTAATCCTATAACTCAAAAGACAAACTTAACAAACTCAAAATTTAAGTAATCTTTAAAAGGTACTAGAAATTTAAAAATAAAGAAAATCGAAATAAAATAACTCAAATAATGATTTTCCTTTCAAAAAAATAAGAAATAGAATTTCTGAGATGTTACACCTTGCTTCTCCTGGCTTCAAAAAGCTATGCTTAGCCTTGTTCCTTTACACACACTGATACAATGACGGAGGGATCAAAACTAAAATTTACCCTAAAAATATCTTAATTATACCAATCAACCATTAAGATTCCACCATTTTCAAAATGATTGTAGGGGTCATGGCCATCTCCAGCCTCTATGTTATTTCGCCACTGCATCGATATATCACTAGAGATTGCAAGTGATATCTCTAGTGTCTTCAGGGTAATCACCAGAAAGGAAAAAAGGAGGAGAACTATCTTGGTCTCACCCGGTCTCCTTTTGAAAACTGACGAGCTCTCTCTCCCTCTTAATTTGTCTCCTCAGTGTCTACGTCCACATGTTTAGGTTCCATCTCGAAAATTATGGAAGCAAATTGAATCCGTTATGGTTATCTTGTCTTTGATCTTTACGAACTCGACGTTCTCTAGCAACTCTGATCTCTGATCCGTGTGTCAGAGTGATTTGAAATTATATTTTTTTTCTCGAAACCAACGATGAGTGACGTTTGTATGTTCACTTGCTTTTTCCGTTTCATTCATAACACAAATTGTGAGTTTTTAAGATTCATGACTGCATGATTGGCTCAGACAATGAATTCTGGCTCATTGTATTATTTGGTAAGGTACCTCCGTTAATTCTAGTTTAGTTTGCGTTCAATTTGAGTATTGGATGTTGATGCATGATCAGTATTTTGGCTTGGGGCGTACCACATGGTGTTGCGCGCCTTGGCGAGAGATCAGGTCCTGACTGGAACTGTCAGCTTTCCTACTTGCAGCCCGGTCTGCATGCCACTTTCACATGGTAGGCTCATCAATCCACTTCTCTTGGACCCCAGACCTGAACATCTCCTCCTAGCCTTTATTATATGCAACCCGTTGATGCTTCTTGTAGACCTCACTTTCTCGAAACAGCTTCACTCCAACCTCGGCGGCCCTGGCGCATTTTTCCTTCCAACTTGTCTCCTGGGCAGTGATGTCTTGCTATAGTTTCTGCACTTGATCCTCTAGCGGCACTAGCCTCCGGAGTGTTACCTCCCACTCCTGCAGTTGGTGATCCTTTTTCTCGGCCATGGCTTTCCACTCCCGAGTCTCCGCCTTCTCAGCATGGCCTTGTGCCTCCTTAGTGCTCGCTTAAAGACATGACACCCGCTACGAGAGAGTCTGGCTCGACTACTGCAACACCGTCACTTGTTTCCCCTTGGCATCGACCACTTGTTATAGGTGGTCCACTGCCATCTCGTTAACCGCAAGCACCATCAGTGTCGCCTGCCCACATAACAGTTAGTATTATGAAGATGCAAAAATAGCTCACAAATGCAACGAAGTGTCGGCTTACCCGAGTTAGCTTCTCTTTGGCCAAGTCCAGCCTAGCCAGCAGGACTGCCGCCTCATCCAATGCGGCCAGTGAGCTTACCAGAGTTAGATGTCCCAAGACTTGTGTCCCATGTTGTAGGCCATATGGGCCAAGTATGGCTACGCCTCGTTGCTGCCCTCCAACGCCTGGGTTATCTCAGCAAGGCTTCCCGAGCTTATGGAGAGAGACTCTCCTCTTGGCAATGTCCACCCAAGAAGCCTTCTTACCCTTCCTCTTACGGGTCCTTGCAGCCCTGCCTAGGCCTCAGGAGAAGATTCTTCGACCTGCTCTATAACAAGCTCCTGGGGCGGGGTGGCTTCTCTCTCCACTTGGGGGGGGGCTTTGACGCCGAGGGCTCTTGCTGGACCTCATGCTCGCCATGGGTATCTTCTTGACCATGGTCGGTATAAGCGCCTTCCTCTCCCAGCTCCCCAAACTCCTAGGGCTCGAGCCCAAGCAACGTCGCCATCGAGGATGGCAGTTTCAGGTACTCGCCATCACCAAGCTGGAACTTGGTAAGGTCATCAAGCTCCTCTTCCAACTCATAATTACCTGTCTCTAGATCGACATCCCTTTCTCTCATGTAGTCAACCTCCGCCTGAAGGTCATTTTAGACGTCGTCATCCGTGACCTTGTCATAGGGACCCTTCTTATGGGTGCCTCCCTTTCATGGTATGATTTTTGCAACACAAGTCAAGTGAGTATCAAGATCTCGGGACATAAAGGTGGTAACAAAAAAATGGAAAGAAGTTACCCACCCAGTAACCTGACATATTTAACAAGACTATATGGTCAGCCGGCATATTCTGTATGTAGGCCCACAACACCTGAGAAATAAGGTGCTTCATAAGGACAGTTAACCTATAAAATTGCGGCACTACATACAGTTATTACAGTTAGCAAAACAAACAAAACAAGACAAACAAGACAACCATTGAGATCTCGGAAAGGTTAGTACCTATATCTTGGAATGCCCAAGGAACGATGAATGGGGGCGGGTAAAATCTTGCTACTTCCCCCTAATCAGGAAGCACTTATTCCTCCTGACAGGACCCATCCCGAGATTTCCCAGTAAATCCCAAAATGACTCCTGCAGGACCCACCTATAAGGGTAGTTACCGTAATTTCGGCATAATGTCCCCTAAAAGTGAGTAACCCTTCACCTAGAATCAAAGTAAAAACATGCAGTATACACTTCTAATTCCATCCCCCTTCCTACTTGAGCCATCCTGCTCACATAACACACAACCACCTCCACAATTAACAACCACAATAACGCATCATCTTTCTACTTAATAATCTTCAACAAAATAAAAATCAGAAATTCTTGGGATAATACCGAATAAGTTCCGTATATAGTCCATACTCTACCCCGAAACATAGTAATAATACACCCAGGTTATCAGAGCTCTAATACAAAGGAGGAAAAGAACACTTGTAGGTTTTCAGAAACCTACTAGTGAAGACTGTGTGGAGAGCTAACCACTCTGCGCTTCCTAATTTGCTGACTGAACTCTGCAGTCTGAGCATTTTACGAAAAACAAAGGCCCAGGGGAGAAACATGGAAAATGTTAGAGTGAGTGGACGAAAAATAAACGATGAAACACTATAAATTCACCACGATCAATAAAAACCAATACTTCATGTTCTCCCAAAGATTTATCGATTTAAACATCATTTATGCATGCCCACAAATACTAAATATCCCACAAATGCATGATATGGTAAACAAGTAAAGAATATGGGAAGAGAAAATGTTCATAAATAATAATAAGTCTGACTTCTCAGACTAGGGTCGGAGCTAAGAGCTCTAGTAGCGCCATCACGCTATGCTAGCTATATAAAATAATAACGGACAACCCCTATAATATTAATCTGACTTCTCAGGCTTGTCTGTCCTCTCAGACCAGGGTCGGAGCTAAGAGCTCTAGATAAAATGGTAATGGACAACCCTTATAATATTAACCTGACTTCTCAGACTTGTCTGTCCTCTCAGACCAGGGTCGGAGCTAAGAGCTCTAGATAAAATGGTAATGGACAACCCTCATAGTATTAACCTGACTTCTCAGGCTTGTCTGTCCTCTCAGACCAGGGTCGGAGCTAAGAGCTCTAGATAAAATGGTAATGGACAACCCTCATAGTGCACTACGTAATTTGCCTGACTTCTCAAGCTAGGGTCGGAGCTAAGAGCTCTAGTAGCGCCATCACGCTACTCTAGCTAGCATATTCATTGGTCAACCCTTATTATATAAATCATAACAATACTTCACTCAAATTCTCCTCCCAAAACAAATAAGTAAAACAATTCCTTGTCATATATGCATAAATCCAATTTCCAACGAAGTCTCGGGTTCAATTCCATTCGAAGGACGGCCATCCCCGTCTATAACCATTTTCGGAAAGAAATAGAAAATTTGGGCAATAATGGTAAATACGTTCAAGCATAGTAAAAATCCTTAAACGAGGTTCCCGCTAAACTTTAACCAAATAAAACATTCAAGAACCCGAGAAAGATATAATTCTCGAAACAATCATAAAAACCCTGCAATTAAATCAATAATTAAGGCATGCATTCGTTTAAAAATAATATGTCCACTCACAGTAAAGGGACTAGCCCTGAGAGCGATCCTGTGCCTCCCCGGAACGTAAATCCTCACGTCCTGTTTAATAAAATAAATATGTTAATTATCCCAATTCGTAAAAGTCGGGTCTCCGGAGACATTAGCATAGACTCCGTATTATACTAGCTTAATTCTTGTATACTCTTAACAATCTTCGATCAATCCCGACCACGATAACATGGAATTCTCTTTCCGAACCAAATCGAAATTTTTGAATAATAATCAGAATTTAAGCGATACGGCCATTAATCCTCCTCCACAAGGTTTTATATACATAAATTTCTATAACCCTTTTTACTTCCAATTCTCCAAAATTATCATCTTCTACCTCCAATTAACTTAGAATTATTTTTACCTTTACCCCAATAACTCATTTACCAAACTGTTAAATATAAATTCCCAGTGAAAGGACAGAAATGCCCCTATGAACAGGAAAATTCGGTCGCCGCCGATTGGCTTCCAACCGGCGATCTCCGGCCATCTTCTAGCTCCTCTCAAACTCCCCTACAACTTTCATTTACAACACAACAACCAAATCCAACCCTAACATCAACAAAACTCGATGAACAGTAATAAAACCCCAATTCTGGGAAAACCTTGATCGATTCCCTCACCTAGATTGTAATCGTCCAATTCTCCGACTTTGGAAGACTCAGAGGATGACGGTGGACCTGCCCCGAACGACCGGTGACGGCACAGTGGCCTGACCCGACCGGAACCCGAAAATACAGATGGATCTCGGGAGTTTTCTCTCTCTCCACACAGCAGCGCTGCCCCGATTCGATGACTTGCTGGGTTGCCGGACCTCCGACGAGTCGAGGGAGATCGGTCACGCGCTCCACGGCAGCCGGTGGTGGCGGATCTCTTCGGGCACAATGAAGGTGCAGTGTCGACCCGGAGAAGAGAGAGAACAGATAGAAGAAAGAGGACGCGGAGAAAAGAGAAAGAAAAGGAAACGGAAAGAAAAGAAATAAGTTTCCAAACAAGGAAACTTTCTAGAAACATAGGGGACCCCTAAATTTTCCTCCGTTCCAAACCGGAATTTACCCCAATAAAATCCCCGATAATTTTTTAAATTACCGTCAACAATTCCGACAGTTAATTTTATTGTTCAAACCTTAATATCGACACCGTAAATCCACGGATAACGGAAGGAAGGTAACTCGCAGTGAAATTATAAGATTCGGGGTGTGACACCTCCAATTGTCGAACGTTGATGTCGGCAAGTCATCAATCATCAAGCCAAACTTCCCTCGTGACTTCAGAGTCATACACCTTTAGCTCTTTCCCTTCGTGGATGGTTCCATATGCTATAGTGCATTGCACTCGTTGTAACAAGGGTACCTCATCCTTAATAACTAGAATAGAACCTCGATACCTAATAGCTGTTTCAGCATGTTAGGCGTGCATTGCCCCGGGGCGACATGCAAACACACCAATATATATTGCATGGGTGCCAGTGAGAACGACAACACCAATATACCACAGTTGATACTCGTACGCCAACGTGTATCCTAGAGACGGGTTCCGGAAGTCCGCATCTCTTAGAGGTCACAATAACACTTCCTCCGGTATATGCCAATTGCTTCTTAATGTCGTGAGCTCCCGCGATGTTAGGCTTTCGCCAGGAGGGTTAAATGTCATTGCCACTTCCTTGAACTTTGTCATCATAAACTCCTCTAATTCCTGCAATAGCGGGTTAGCAGAGGATACGTGAGAACCCGCATCCTTAGAAGGGTGTCTATTTCAAATGACCCTAGCATAACGAGCATTTCATCTAGTTCATCATCCCTCCAACGCGAAGTGTCGGAATCCATACTGGATATCTCAATCACATCATTGCTAGACACTTGCGCCGGATCTGACATCTACACCAAAAACATAGTCAAACCCTCTCTATCTCAAATCCTAGACCTATCAACAAAACTGGTCACCTACCCAAATTCATCCCAACAACCGAACAAACTCAAATACATGCAATCCCAAGCAAACCCATATAAAACCCCATTTCAATCAAACAAACAGAGATGAATACATGGGGAACGTGAAAAACTTACCTTTTGTGAAATGGATGTGTGTTGATCAGTGATGCTAGTTGCAAACAGCGGAGCTCTCACACTGTACAGATTCCAAGGAGGATGGAGCGATCTCTAGATTCACCTTGCACCACCTTGACTTGCTTCGATAGGATTTCACTTTGGCTCTCTTCGAATTCCCTGCTCTCTTCTCGGTTTTTCAACAAATGCAAAAGTAACAAACTCCCACTTCTTTTCTCACACCCCTATTTATACTGACATAAATCCACATCGACCGTTGAATCTAAAATGGCCTAACAGCTCGATGGCTGCCACGTCAACCTCAATCATCACGCGCATTAATCCAAGTCACGCATGGGTGGAACACCCATTATGTTACGCGCTGTAAATACGCCTTTACTGCGCGTGGTGGACAGTTACCCGTGTCACGTGCTCCATAAATAATCACGTGACCCTCATTGACTGGTCATATGTGAAGAGACGAGAGATATGGACTAGTGTTGGTATCGAGATCTCGCTGCATATAGCATGGCGCCCCAAAGCGGCACAACCTAATAGCGGCACATTGTCACTTTTCTCCCGTTGCCCCGGTCATGGGACACCCACCTTAACAAACAGGGAACAAACGGGGATGGAATCTAACCTGTATAGGCAGGAATAGCTGTTTTAGTGAGCAAACAACTAACTAGACGACCCATAATGCACCTCAACATACAAACATGTTGACATTCCTACTCACACAATACTCTCGCTATCCAAGCAACACACTGCTCACGAGATACTCTCGCTACCCACACAACACTCGCTACTCACGTGATAATCTCACTACCCACGCGATATTCTCACTACCCAGACGACACTCGCTACTCACACGATACTCTCGCTACCTATGCGACACTCACTATTCAGGCGATACTCTCGCTACCCACGCGACATGCCCCCAAATCACACTTGAAAGTGGCACTCTTCGACTCCCGCTTGCTATAACAACACCTCAATCGCCCTACGAACTCACCCATGGAGACTTGGGAACTCATGACTATGCCTTACTCTCGGACAGACCATACTTCCGGCACACAAACTTGTTGAACTCTCCACCCAAGAGCCCTTATCAACTGAGGACTTGGGGACTTGTTAACATAAGGAGGAAACCCTCCTCTTGTGCCAGAAAAATAGTCTAAAGCCCAATCACCGGAGGTTGCAGCGTCCTATCTACAGCCCAGTCACCCAGGTGCGCGGACTACCAATAAATTCAAAGACTTTGTATAGCTCTGCTTGTTATGATGACCTATCTTGTTACACCGACCACAATAAATCAACCTCTTCTCACCAGCAGATGTAATCCTCTTCTTTTTAGGTCTCTCAGTCGATCTCTTTGTAATAAAAGGTAGAATAAAACCCTCAACAGAAGAAGAAGAAGAAGAAGAAGAAGAAGCATCTGAATTACTCACAGGTTTAATCGGGAAACTATAACACAACCTATAATATTCAGCACTAAAATAAGGATCAATATAATCATAGAAATTAAATCTGACACCTTGTATAGTAGTAAGGGCATTAGAGCATAAGAAGCAATTGATCTGCCACTTGACAAAAAAAATAAGTGCGAGCTGAAAGGTCCACAACATATGAAAACTCATTGTTTCTAACCTCATAAACACTTTCCTCAGAGGTAATAATCCTAGAAACACGTGACTTATCCAATTGCTCATTCAGCCTCTTCTCCATAATAAGAGTCAGCTGACTGGTCCATGATTTGGACTCGGACCTTCTATCCATCATCATCTTTATTTTCTTCATCCGTGTTTGATCCAACGTAGCAAAAGGAGAGAGAACGCTCGACAACAATCCAATTATTAAAGGATTTAGCAATTTCATTTGTCATGATACCATACCTACAACTTTAAATAATGCCCGGCACCAGTGCTCCAAATGAGTATCATATATAAATTTATTAATAGTAACAACACCACTCATATCTCTCAACTCTTGTAAACGATGATAGAAAGGTCTCTCAGTTGATGCATACACCACTTTCATAAATTGTTTTAACATATCAGCAACAACAAACTCACCACTTTTATTATACCTCTGAGTAAGATTAAATTTTTGATGATGATAACAGAAAAGGTGACGGTTACCAGAAAAAATCTGATTGAATGCCTTCAACAAACCAACACCTTGATCACTAATGAACGTATTAATCATTCCTTGAGTAACAACAGACCTTTAAGATGCTTGAAGAAAAACAACCAGTTATCTTCAGTTTCTAAATCACAGATGCACATGGCTAAGGAAAAGAAACCTGTGAAAACAAAAAAACATAAGAATTACTAGGGTCAATAATTTATTAGGCAGTGTGTCGCTGCACCGTAAACGGAAGCGTACCGCTCCATAATTTAAATATACAAATAAGAAAATAAAAGCAAAAACAAAAACATTCAAACACAAAAATGGGGATGGATAATAAAAATTACTGGGGGTAGTAACTTTCTGAAGATACCTTGATTTTCATTTCTACCAGTGGCAGAAAGAATCTGCCCCTTGCTAATGTGCATCTTAGTAGGTAGTAGCAGCTATAACATCATCCTATTAGGTAGCATCAACGTCTTTGTTGACAGTAGCGGCAATAAGATCGTCATATTCGGCAGTAGCAACTATAAGTATCTAAGGCAGTAGCAGCGACGAGCATTCAAATCGACAGTAACAGCGATAGACATACAATTCGGCAGTAGTAGGGACAAACATAAAAATTCAACAGTATAATATGCTAGGAATGGTAATTTGATAAAATATGTAATTACAGATGACAAGTAGTCATCAAATTGTCGTAATTTATTAATTTTTGTCATCAGATATATAAAATAATATGTAAATAATATATTTATAAACTAAAATATAGTTTACTACATGTTTTAATTAGATTTGATCGATAGTTGGATGCTGGTGATAAAGTAGTTTGGGGTTCAACTCCAAAACCAATTGGCTATAGAGAGAGTAGCCCAAACCCTTATAAACCCACAAGCAAGGTCTCATATTCCCGATGTGGGATATATATCTCAACACTCCCCCGCACGTGTGGAGAATCTTTAAGCCTAACACGTGGACAACAACTTGGGTGGTCGTGGAGTTCGTGTGGCCTTTGGGCTTCACACGTGTACGTGGGTAACCCGCTCTGATACCATGATAAAGTAGTCTGGGGTTCAACTCCAAAACCAATTGGCTATAGAGAGAGTAGCCCAAACCCTTATAAACCCACAGACAAGGTCTCATATTCCCGATGTGGGATATATATCTCAACCGCTGGTACACTAATATATGTTTTTCAACTCCATCTTTCTGCCATCCCTTGAATTTTGTCTCCACTCATTTCGTCAAAGATGGCCGGTCCTATAATAACCGGCCCCTGGGCGGAGGCATGTATATGAGACACATGCTTCATTTACTATTTAGTAAAAAAAATAATTTGTAAATATATTTTATTTTTTATAATAAGTGTCTCACTCAGTATTTAAAAAATTATAATATATCTATTATTTAGATCAAAGAAGAAAAAAATCAAAATATATATTATATATACTATTTATGTGATCCTGATCAATCTTTTTTTTTGAAAACTATTCATGTAGTCCTGGTCGATCTTTTTTTTTTTTTTGACAACAATCATTTTTCATTTGATGTTTATTTATTGTCGTATTTTTTGTTTTATTAATATTAAATTAAGTTTTTTTATTTTCTTTTAGTAATAGATTTACATATTTAATACAATTCCTTATAGCAAAAGAAATCCATAGTAAATATAATGCGTCTATATATAGTCAAGTACCATGGATTACTACAACTTAAATTGAAGAGAGTTTCAAATCTTCATCTCATCGTATTCAAAATGTTGAAATACTTCCAGAAAATAGACAAAATTATTGAAGAAGGATCGGCAGTTTCAAATATCTTGGAGAAATCACCACGTCCACTGAAAAAGAAGAATGATAGTAATTCAAATACCTTAAATGAGTCACCTCTCAAAATTAATTTTAAATATTATTATTTTTATTTAATTTTAATTTTTATTAATGTGTCTCACCCATTCGTAATTCATGACTCTGTCACTGCATGCCTCCCATTTATATATGGAATTTGTTAAAATTCTTTGTTTTCTGTATGATCATATAGACCCGTTGTGGTATATATAGTGTCCTTACTCCCAGCATGGACAAAACTAGTGTCTTTTGGTAATCACATCAACTTATTCGTAGCAGAAACGTACGGCAAATTCAGATATTGGTGGGAAATGTATATTACTTGGAAAAAGGTACTTTTGCTGAATTTTATAGGTACATGCGGCCGATCGATCGATAATGTGGAATAGAAAGGGATTGCAATATCACAAATTACATTAAAAATGATTAAATGATGTAACCTCAACTTAGCTGTCTCATAAAGTGGTATTTATGCGGTATTCAAAATGGTATGCCATTATGCACGCCTAAAACTCTCGCAATGTGCATGTAAAGACCCATAAGATTATAAAGATGGTTATCTTGTTCCTTTGTTTTTTTCTTATTGTGGATACATGTCTTTCTCCATTGTTTCTTTCTACAATCTTACACCTCATCAATTCTTTCTTTTTACTTTTTCTTGTATTTGTCTATATATAGATAATAATTTATAAAATGACTAATTAATGATACATATCATAATTGTATATGGGTTTTTAGTATACAATTATGAGAAATATAATCATCATATAATTAAGATTTAAGAAGCTATTTTGTCTAGTAAAATCAGTCTCTTCTTGGAGGTACGAGCTCGTAAAATAAACTCAGAGTATCTTCAATAGCTTCTTTAAAATTTCTCTAAAATGGAAAAACAAAAACCAAACTATTTTTTTTTAAATATTCTCAAACCCTAACAACTTTCTCATTTTAGAAATCTCAATATTTATTACAACAATAAAATATGTTTCATCATTAATAATTAACCAAAAAGAATTATATATCTATTATTATTATTATTAATATTACAATGACATAGTCATTAAAATATTATATATTTTTATTTTCACATTGGAGCACTGAAACATTAATATTTGGAAAAAAAAAAATTTACTGTAAATTTGAGGAATGAATGTTTTTCTTTCTTCTTCATCATTTTAAGGAATAAAATAAGGAAGCTCTTGGATCTAAAATAATTTAATATTCTCTAAAATTGAGAATACCAATAAAATAAATTGAGAAATAGAATAAGAAAGATGGTGGGCCTAAAACAGTTCAATATTTTCTAAAATTAAGAATACCACTAAGATAAAAAAAATTGTTGGAGAATGAAATGGAAACGGTTGTGTTTCATAAGACAAAAGACAAGTTGTTTACAATCAGTTAGCTAGCTAGAATATCTTTCCACTAGCTTGTAGATATCATCCACTAGCTTGGTCCAAAATATTAACTTGTTCCGTTCCAAAAGCAAATAGTTACCCAAAGAATAAATAATTGGTCCAAAATATTAACTTGTTCCGTTCCAAAAGTAAATAGTTACCCAAAGAATAAATAATTGATAAATGTGTAATCCTTCCATCACCATGAAGAAAAACTTGAACTATATATGTTGATAAGGAAATGGGTATAGGAAAGTCCACTTTAGCAAACTATGTATTTGTAAAGTGAGCTAGATTTTTTTTTAAAAAAAAATATTTTATTAAATAACTCACACATCTTACATATGTCGTGAGGTTTGAACCCATAACCTTAAAGCTATCAGTTAAACAACTTAACCGATCAAATCACGGTTCACTAACAAAAATGAGCTAAATATATGCCTACATAAAAGGAATCGTGGATATAGTTTAAGATGATATGATAATGAAGTTTGAACTTTGTAGAACCCGTATTGGACAATACTATTACCTAAACCGTATTGTTCCTTTTAACTATTTAGCACAAATTAAACTATAAACATTAATTCCCTTTCAATATATATATATATATATATATATATATATATACACACACATTAGGTTAAGCATATAAGGGTAATCAGGTCATTTGATATTAATTCTTATCCTATAAATATTTTGCTATGTACACTGTTCATATAACAATGTAGTCCATAACTTCTTTTGCATTCTTTACTTTCAGCCCTCTTCTCCTTCTTTTAATTTATGTTTTTCTTGAATAAATTCATGAATGTTATCACATTAGAGTTGTGAAATCCACACGTCTTTTTTTTCTTTTTTAGTAACTTGAATTTTATCTTTTAGTAACTTCAATTTATCTTTAATAAATTAAAAAATGTAAATTTTAATTTAAAATGTATAGATTTCACATCTCAAACATTAACATGATAATGAGATCGGATGTAACGTAACCTACAGCATAAAAAATATATAGTGCTAGCTCGTATTGATTGTATATATAATATATTTGAGCAGCAGAATCAAGTGTAGACATCAATAAAAATCTGGGATTATTAAAAATCATCATAGATCGTGGGCCTATATATCAATTTTATCATACAGCGACAAGGAATAAAGAATTGAAAGATGGAATATGACTACGATATTGGTGTTACTCTTTTTTGAGAGATTAGTCACAATCAGAATCCAGAAGAAAATATGATATTAATCAAAATCATATTGTATAATTAAATAATTAAGTGGATCATTTTAATTAAAAAACTAAGTATACATGACCATCTCATTGGGTTGGACTTTGATTAATTAAACTTTTAAAACTACCCTAATTTTTTTTAGTAGCGTGATGTGGTGAAATGAAAAGGACATTTCTATTTTTTTAAGGGCGAAGAAAGCTACTGAAGGAAATATTAGTCTGGAATACAAACGAATGAAAGCAGACAGAAGCAAAAGACTTTGCAGCTACTATAAACCTAAACCCTAACGGCATCTCCAGCAATATAAATAAAATTATTGTTAAATTTAACAATTGTTATAAGATTTAGCAATTGATATAAGCATTTGGCTCTAACAATTATTACTAAATGTTAGTTGATAAATATTTTTAACCAATAATAAACAAACATGCAGATAAAAAAGAAGGAAAATTTTAGGTTTCTCACAAGCTAGCAATTTTTGATTAGGTTGATAAATTTATCAATTATGTTTATTAATTTTAGGATTTAGCAATGTTTTGGACATTTTGTTGGAGCTCACTCATCACAAAAGTTGACAAATTGTTTAAAAAATTGATTTAGCAATACTACTGGAGATGCTCTAAGAGCGTCGTTGCAGCTACGTCTCCAAACCCTAACCCCTCAATCTCAAATCCTACTGCCTCCATGACCTCCCATTCCCCTTTCGGACTCCATTCTCCTCCTTTGTATCATCATCGATGATGAAAAAAACCAATTCCTTTGGATCTTCTTCTTCGACAACATCATATGCATCATAGATGATGTTACCAAATCTTTTTCTGTATCCCTGGCATTGGCAAGCTCCAACGTAGTTGATCTCTCTCAGCGCATCACAATGTCTAAAAGAGGGGTTGCACAATCGTTCTTGATTGCCAAACCGTTGAGTTCGGTGCCTCCAAGTCTGACGGAGCTGAAACGATTATGTAGCCTTGTTTGGTTACTAGATCAAAAATTCCAGATCCAAGAAGACCCCAATAATATTTTTATCATTGGCTTTGATCTTATCAAAGATATGAAAAGGTTTTACATGGAGGACCATGGTGTTATCAGCAGGTTCCAATGGTGGTTCAATCTTATGATGGAATTAGGGCTATCAAGAACATTCCCATGGATTCGCTCTTTTTTCTGTGTACATATTCAGAATATCTCTCCTAAGTTTGAACTCCTTGAAAATTTTCCTACTGTTGTTTTTGTTGCTGGAAAATATTTAGAATATGATGATAAGCTATGACAGAGATCAAAAACTCTTAAGGTTAGGGTTGAGAGGAAACTCTATACTCCAATATTTAGCATGAAATCGATCAAGTTCCCACAAAATCTTGAGGAGGACATTAAATTTTTCTTTGAAAATTGTATTGGTTTATGCCCTACTTGAAATCTGGGTTTCCATGAAAATGGACGTTGCATGGCTAGTCTTCCTTCTAAGTTTGTAGGTACTGAGAATATTTCTACCCCGATCATCAGATTTTCTTCAAAATCCTTGTTCCATGAATGTTCAAATTCCAAGGATCTGATATTCCGACTACACTTCCTGGTGGTCGTCTGTTTGGCGAGAAAGTTCATCGGTGGTTCCCGATCATCATAAAGAAGCCAACGAGTTCATCCCCTACAGATGAGCTTGCTTTGGTCCAGGCCACAAGCCAGAAAAAGGAGATACCAGATCAGGCTGAAAATGAGAATAACTAGAGCTTTAAAGTTGACTCACAGGTAGCTCCAACAAAATTAGTCGTAAAAGAAACTGTCCAGCAACTCTTGAAACCTCTCCAAAGAAGCTCAAAACCATGGTTGATCAGTTGATTGATGCAGCAGTTCATTTGAAGAGAATCAAGCAACCCGACTCTTTGGTTGCCCTCTCTGCAAAAAAAACCTTGGTTTGCTTTCTGAAACATCAGAGATAATTTTGACTGCAACTGAAACAAAAAAGAAGAAAAGAGAACACCCTTTCGGCTCCAAAAAGAAACCAAATGAAGATGTACCGGTGGAGAAGGATCCTACTAAAGTCCCCCTCTTTTAATTGGGATGTGAAAATACTGGAACGTGTGTTAGGGATTGATCAAACACTAAAAATCTCAATGATGCTGAAAGCAGAAACTTGTAATAACACAGGAAATTGTTTACGCAGTGTAAACCTCAAACATGAGGAAACATCACTGCGAGACACAAGCCCAGAAGAACTTCAATCCACTATGAGAAGATTACAATTGAACGATTACAATTACAGACTCGTCTAGTCTATCAATCACTCACTAATCTTCTCTCACGATAAACACTTCCTTGAGGGATTGAACTATACGAATCAAACCTCAATTCTATTCACTCAACCATGGATCAGTGAATCAACAAACAAACTGAGCACACTCTTTTTAGAGATACACAACTAATCTCGTTTTTCTTGATTCCCAAGGCAAGCATCGAAGTCTTGTGCACGGCAACTTTATATAGAGTGTGGACACTCCCCCTCACTTTAGAATCCTAACCTTCATGGAGTCCTAATCCTAATTGACTTCCTATTAGGAAATATCTTAATTAAAAGATTGTCAATTAGGATCCGAAAGATTTGATGCCCTTTGATGTAGGAATGCCAAGATACTAACAATCTCCCCCTTTGGCATTCCTACACAAAACACAAATCAATCGTTTCCAAAGAAGAACATAGGCATAAATAAGACCAGTCATATTGCTAAAAGGAAAACAGACATAGAGTCACAAAAAGAATACACTCCCCCTTTTTGTCTAGGAATGACAAAGGGTCAGTCCAAATAAGCAACCAGAATCCCAGAGGGGAAACACCTATATCCATAACCAATATCCATGCAGAAGGGCTTGAGATGAAGATGTGAGGGAGACACAGAGTAGGAGCAGCAGGAGCAGTAGCAGGATAAGAAGGAGACACCGCAGTAGGAGCAGTGGCAGCAGGAATCCGGGTGGAGGAAGATGGAGCAGAAGATGCAATGTAGGTGTTGAGCAAACCTTCAAGATCATTAATCCAAGATTCCAAGTCTGCATGTAGAGTATGAAATTTGTCTTCCATCCATTTCATCAACATAGTAGTCTCAACAGACACGCCATCATCCAGTGGCTGACTAGATCCTCTAACAAGAGTGGAGTGAGTAACCGGATTGAGAGGAGGGCCAAGTAAGTCACCATCCTGGTAATCAACACCAAAGGAACTGCACAGCAAGGTGATGATGGATGGAAACACTAAGGCACCTTGAGAATTATGTTTGTCAACAACGACAGCATATCGAATAGCAGCATAAATAAAAAAAATCAGGAGGAAGATAAGGACCCTTGTGACTATGAAGAGCAAAAATCTTTGCACCAATCTCTCTTGTGATCTTGCTGGTCTGTGAAGTGGGATGCAGAAGAGATCGAACCAGAAAGCCCAACAGCCGAAACCATTCATCCATGTGTCCACTAGAAAGAAATGCTGGAGGAATCCGAGGAATGTTAGCATACATCTTGTCCAGCAACATGGACATATCACAAGCAAAAAGAAACTGAGTGGCTTCGGCAACTGCTGCTTCAGATGGCAAAGGAAGATGCAATATGTGACGGATCACAGTGGAGGAAACTAGAATGTAGGAAACCCGAACAAACACACCACCAGAGGAAGCAAATAAATCCATTGTCTCAGGCAATGATTCTGGAAAGTCAGCATAAGACTCATGCACAATAGACAGATTTGGCCGAGGCAGGGATTGCAAACCCTCCTTCCATCCCAAGCGTGCAATCAAGGTGACGAACAATTTAGGCAGTGAAGAGAAATCAAATGATCGCTCAAAAACACAAGGATGATTGCAAGTAGTGTTCATATACAAGGTACGGGCACTAGAATTGACAAAGCAAGTCAAGGAAGGAGCACGCTTACAAACTGCCGATTTGGATTGCTTCTTGATTGAAGGAGGTTTCCTTGAACCAATTGAAGACTTGAGCCGCTTGGCAGTAGGCTTCGAAGGCGTTGATGAAATCTTGCGCTTTTGAGAGAGCCCAACAACAGGGGAGTGAATGGTGTCTGAATCCGCTGATGAGGAAGAGACGGAAGGGCGAGCTTGGAATACTTGATGGAGAGTCCTACTTCGATAAGCTTGATTGAGAGTGGCCTCAATTGGAGACTCCATGGGAGAAGAAGGTGTGGCACCAGCTTGGAAGAGTGGCTGAGACGAAGATCCACTATGAGCGGATGAAGAGACTGGAGAGGCAGCACCGGAAGTAGCAGCGGAAGGAGAGTCTTCAAGAACTTGAGGGGCCGCGGCAGTGGTGGGAGGACCAGATGGAGGTCCGAGACGACGAAGGTGACCAGATCGACGCGGCGGAGCAGACATGAGTCCAGAGTTTCGCATCTTTGGAGCCATGATCAATGGAATTTGACAAGAGAGAGAGACCCGTCGAAAGCGAAGCTGAGAAAAGAAAACAAAAAGAAACAAGAAAAACACAAAGAAAAAGACAAGACTCTAGATTTTTTTAAATGATGTTACCAACCTGACAAATATTCACTCTTAGAATGCAAAATGATAAAGCCCAAGAGCTGAAAAGAGAATATCAAATCAAATATGTAACCACACAATGCCAAGAGAAGTACCCACACGTATATCTGAGAACAGAGGCAAAACTTTTAGACAAAGAATAACCATAACACATCATGTGAGCAAGACAAATTATAAGTTCACCATGAGTCATGTGCTCAACAATTTAACAAGGAGGAATTTTCAGTCATCTCAGTGGGTGAGTGACGAGAGTGATTTGTCAGAGACAGTGGGACACGCAACAACCAATAAGTCCCAAGTAACAGTAGATTTGTAACAAATTCTCCTTATATCTCCATAGAACCTTTGCTTTTGTATTTTTTTTAAAACCTGGAGCCAAGAAAATAAAATATTCAATACTTGAGACACTAAGTTTGTGCTTACCCCACATGAAACTTCCAAAAGAGAGTGCAACGTGTAAGTGAGTACAATGTGAGAGATTCATGACTATTCTTCAGAGAGATTGACAGAGCACACAAACTTTTAATGACCAAATAACTTGTAATACGCACACTCAAGAG
Source organism: Comarum palustre (assembly GCA_951800085.1). Taxonomy (NCBI): domain Eukaryota; kingdom Viridiplantae; phylum Streptophyta; class Magnoliopsida; order Rosales; family Rosaceae; genus Comarum; species Comarum palustre. The sequence continues at coordinate 29,061,143 of OX637572.1, forward strand.
ATTAAGAGATTCATCTTTGTCAATCTAAGTTCAACTGATTTCTACAGAGTAGTGTGGGATACTTAACCTGTGTCGAGGCCGGTCGGGATCGCTTCCTCTCCTCCGTGCGAGCCTTCTTGTGGTGGTGGTGTGGTGTGGTCCAGTTCGCCCTAGAACGATGCATCTAAGCTTGAACAGTACGGCGTCGAAACCTGGTTTTCGACCAGAATGGTTCTCAGGTGTGGGGCGGCGGAAAGGCATGAAACCAGCCCAGAAATGACGCCCAAGACGTTCTGGGCGGACCTCTGGTGGTGTTGAAGCTCAACATGGCTGCAGGAACGGCTAAGGTGGAGCCAGCCCTTTCGAGGCAGTTTTGGACCACTTCCCGGCCGAGTTGATCAAAACTCCAGGTATTAAAGCTTTTCCCTTACTGTGATCTACAACTTTCATGTTTTAAGTTTGTTGAAATTCGGTGTTTTGAGTGGACGCGCGTGACGCTCACGTGTCGTCGGCGGTGGCTGCGCGTGTAGGCGCGACCGGCAGTTCTGGTTGCATGTAAGTGGTTTTTGGGTGAAGTTGACCGGTTTGAGGGTGGTGGCGCGTGGGGCCCGTCTGGCATCCTCAGGGGCTGTGAGTTGTCCCAAGATCATGTACTCGTCGATACGAGCGTGTGAATATATAATTTGCCGGTTTCGGTTATCGTTTATTGTGATGTTCAGTCGAATCGAGTCATTTTTACCTTCATGTGGTAACTAAGGTCGATTATATAATTGTAGGTGTATATTGATCGACCAAGTGGTGAGGATTTATAGTGTGGCGGTAGTTGACGCTGCGGGATTTTGATGTGAGTAATTTCCACTGAGGGTGCAATCCCAGAAATACCCCTGGCAGTTTTGTCTATTTACAAGGCTGTCACTAAAGTCGAAATTCCTTAAATGCCCTGACAGTTCAAGTTAACTACTAGGGTGCCCATTAGGTGGTTTTACTTATATACCCTTAGGGGGATTTATTTATTTATTTGTGTGGTTGCCTTTACATCATATTTATGTGTTTTGATGTTGTTTATTAGAATGGTTGATTGTACGGTTAATAGATAGCTAGTTTTTGTGTACCTCAACGGAGAGGTTAAACTCCGGAATGGCCTTAGTCGTACGACATCCATAATAGGTTTTTCACCGATAAATAGAAAACAAGATTTGCCCGGTTAGGGAGTTAATTAAAATAAGAGCTATGTGTGGCTTGATCCCTGAGTATAAGATATGTAGGCAGGATGACCGGGATTCGAGTGCACTCACAAATAATATTAGAACCCTAGGTCCTCTAAAGTAATTAGTATGAAATCCAAATGCAGGAATCGGGATAACCTCCGGTTGTGGGGTCTATTCCGGTATCAATTGGATTGTCAAAAATGGTTGGGAATAAGAGTTATCCCTTCTCAAGGGGGATTTTAAGTAAATCTCTCTTGGAATGAGTCTCGCACGTCCTAACCCGGGTTTGGAGAGGTAAACTCGGGCCGGGACGTGACAGGCTGGGACTTCGACATCGAGGCTGGGACTCCGCTGTCAATGAGAGAGAGACATATCAAATCTATACAATTGTGATTCAGATCGAGTGAGAGAGATAAAGATATTAGATCTTTAGGCAGTGGCTTTGTTTGCTTCTGTTGTTGAACAGTGACGACGCGGGGCAAGCTGCGACAGCGTTGGGCGAGCGATGATGGTGCGGTGTGAGGGACGACGATACTGTGCGGTGAGCTGCAACAACGTTGGGAGATGACGTGGTTAATGGCTGTTGAGGATTGGTAGTTTTGGAATCGGAGGAGGCAGTGCAGACTGTGGTGGTGGAGATGGCGGCGAGGGTGATGGTGATGTAGAGGATGGTGTGTCAGTGAAGGTATGGGTGTGGGAGAGAGAGAGAGCAGATCGAGATCGATATAGGAGAATAGAAGGAGGAAAAATATAAGGTAGGAGTAATAAAGTAAATTTGATAGAAAAAGTTAAAATGGGCACATAAAAACTTTTTTAGATCTAGTGGACATTTTTTTCTGTTTTTGTAATAAATGGTCAATACCCCATACTAAAATGGGGTAACAAATTATCTTGATTAGTCTTAATTATCCGTGAGACCTTGATCAATGGAATGAATTAAGGTTTTCATTCATACACTACAATATATATTACTCAACATATCCTTGATTTTTTGTTTTGTTAAACTTTTTTTATTTGTTTATTGTTTCATTTACTTTCATCGACTGCTTAGGCCATGAAATTTGATTTCGTCACCTGAGAGGTTGCTTACGTCACGACATATTCTTTAGTCACCTAGTAATGCGACACTAACGAAATTGTACTCACTTAGATGATGAATATATATTTTGTCACCTAAGTACTCACTTAAATGACAACTGAGGTGACGAGATATTATTTCGTCACCTAAGTTAACTTAGGTGACGAATTTTTTTACTAAGGAGACTAATTACTTTTCCTCACCGTAGTGTACCCTATGGTGACGGAAATAAAACATTTTGTCACCTTATAACTTTTTTCTAGTAGTGTGTTGTACAAGTAAATAAATCTTGATATGCTATCATTATGGCGAATCATAACTCCCGTTTTGACTTGTATAGACCAAACCACACACATTTTGAATATCCTTAAACAAAATCTTCATTATTTATATTCGATCTAATGATCTATAAATGCTAGCGATAGAATGGTTATTGGAGCTACATATCGATGAGAAATATATTCTCGAACTTCATTCCACCACGATGTTAAATATAAGAAAATAATACAATATCATATTTTTTTTTCTTCGATATGATTTTTACGCGTTCATCTTCTTTTATAAATTCAGCATGTAGCATATTTGTGCTTTTATATGAGAAGCTGTACATGAAGTTGAAATAGCATGCCTAATCTAATACATGGTCCCTTTTGCTTCATATCATTCTCCATCATTAATATTCTATGTTCCCTTAATTTTTTAAGTAAAAGAAACATTCTCATTGATTATATGACATTAAGGTCAAACATATATAGATATTCCGAAGAACATCCAGCGCATAGCTAACGCTACATCCAAACTATATCGAATAATTGAAAATACTAATCTAAAAAGCTAAGGTCCAAAAAGGTGCGCATTACACACTAGAAAGAAAATAAATCTTCCCTCCCCTAACTAACCCTACACTGCCTCACGAATCAGACTTATGGCCCAGTTTAAGATCAATTAGGGTTTGGAAATGGTCTTTCCTAGCAACTACTAGGACTTTTACTCGCACTGAGACCCAAAACTGAGCCTAAATAGAAGAAGCCCACCAAAAGCTTCACACTCCCCTAGATCCTCTTTCAATCAAGATAGCCACTCATCTAATAGTCTAGCATAGCCTAAATCGGACCCACCATCCTTAAGGTTTCTGGCCGCAGCGCCTCCGCCGTCAAATCATGCCTTGACGTTGCCCATTCTCCACTGCTGCCAACGAGAGTTGTTCTAGCCCACCAATTCAGATCCACTTCTCCAGCTTGATGTCAGATCCAAACCCAGGAACCTGACCTTGAAATGAACTAGCCACAACCATATTTCGTCCAGCTACCCGGAGCGGAGCCCACGACGGCGAGCTATGCTCCTCTGCGTAAACACATCCACCATCCTTCTCCATCGAGCCCAACTCCAGACCTTTCATATCACCCTTCACTGACACCTTAGGTTCCACCACCTTCCAATCGATGTCATCAGCACGTCTAGCCTCATCGACGACTCACAACTCAAACACCCAGCTGGCTCTCTCTCCTGCCAAATCAATCAAGGTGACCCCTGCCCATTCATGCACGCCACACAATCATACTAGAGCGTGAGCACGAACAACATGCTCGAGAGAATGCCGCCTCATGTTGAAACTCTAGGATTCGGACTTCTTTTGTGGTTCGAGAGAGACGGAGCCATATTTCTATCTAACATAATTTTTTATACGTCTATGGTCCCTTAATAATTAAAGGGGTATAGTAATAACTAACATCAAAGAGGGAACAAGGAAAATAACAAGTTAACCAACATAACAAACACGTTTCTAGACGTCAGTCGGCATTGGCCTGGCCGGTGATCCATCGTCCGCTGCTTTCTGGGTTTCCGGTGCTACTCGGCAAGTCAAAGCCAGTGCACGATGAGTAGTAACATGGCAGAGGCGGAGCAGTCAAACCTAGCGGAGTAGCAATCTCGTTATTAAAGTGGAAACACAGGGTTAAGCATTTAACTCATACTAGTGTCTTTGACTTTCCCATTTCCACATCCCCTATATAAACCCTACAATACGAACCTGCTCGCATCGACTTATCACTCTCTACGACCTACCTCTCTCCCTCTTCCCTTTACAAAAACCAACCGCTCATCAGTGTCGGATGGCTCACCGCGCCCACCAACCACCGTCAACCACTGTCGATGAAGACCCCTCCGCCTCAATCTCCACCGTCCATCCCGACATAATTCAAGCTCACATCCTCACCCGTCTCGACGGCCCCACTCTCGCCTCCGCTGCCTGCACCTCCTCCCAGTTCCACTCCCTCTCCTCCGACCGCCTCCTCTGGTCCAACATCTGCCACTCCACGTGGCCCTCCACCAGCGCGCCACGTCTCCGCCACCTCATCTCCTCCTTCCCCAACGGAGCCTTCTCTTTCTTCTCCGAGTCCTTCCCCCTCCTCGCCAACCTAGACTCCTCCTCCTCCACCTCCTCCGCATCCAATCATCACGACCGTCCGAGCGAGCTAATCTCCGCCGTCGATATCTACCACGGCGAGAAGCTCATCTTCAGCAAGGTCGTGGAGACGGAGACTGAGAGCGTTTGGTTCATGTGCTCGCCGTTCCGGGTCGACCTGCTGGACCCCAAGGACGTGGTCCCGACGCCGGTGGAGTACCCGGAGGCCAACACGTGTCGCGACCTAGGAGAGGAGCTGCGGCTGAGCTGGATCCTGATCGACCCTTTGGGACGGCGCGCCATGAACCTCTCGAGCCACACGGCGGTTTCGGTACAGCGGCACTGGCTGAGCGGTGAGGTGCACGCGCGTTTCGCCTCGATTCTCCCCGGGAAGAGAGGCTCGGCGTCGGAGTACGTACAGTTAGGGATCGTGGTGACGTGCGGGGTTGGATCAGAGGGAGGGGAGCTGCAGGTGAGGGAGGTGAGCCTGCAGGTGGAGGACATGGATGGGATGCATTTGAACGGGAAGGAGAGTTTGGTAATTTTGCAGAGGGGGTTGGAGGGAAGGAAGGGGAGGAAGGGGAGGAGAGAGGAGGAGGGGAAGAGGAGATACGAAGAGTACTTGGAGAGGAAGAGGGAAAGGAAGGAGAAGAAGAGGAGAACAGAAGGGACATTGGATACTTTGTGTGTCACTTTTGGGGTCTTGGGTTTTTTGCTTTTTTGGTTATTTATTTTGTGCAGATAGATGCATATGTTTAACACTTTCTTTTCTCAATTAGTTCTATGGGATTATATATATGAAGGGATCCCTCCTAGATAAAATGAGTTGTGTGATTCTTTTTGAAAATGCTTGACATGAAGCATTGTATTACACGAATCATCGATACTTTGAACAATTCATCCGAAATAACTGAAATGCAGATTATAACATTGGTTATAACACTATTTTGCGGAAACTAATAAACTGACGGCCGGACAGACGGCTGCGCTAACCAACGAGTTGTGGCCGAGACAGTTCGAAATTCCTATTAAAACGTGAGAAGTGAGTAACAGAGAAAGGTCATGAAAGCCGCTGAAGCGAGTGAATTCGAAAAAAAGAAAAGAATATAGACCGGTGAAACTTACATTTCTGCACCGAGCAGGAAATGATGATTGTACAAGCCAGTGTCCCACCAGTTTGCTCTCAACGATGTTCCATAACCCATGGTGTCCCTTTACGGTTTTTGCACTCTCTTTGGTATCCTGTTAGGTACGCATGCATACGGAGAAACAATCGTAACTCTTGCTTTTACCGTGTAGTTGGAGAATCGATAAAACAGATATCTCTTCTAACTTCGTTTCTTATCTACAAATTTTAGGGTTTTTCCTACCAAAATAGATATATTCCATTGCTTCATATCAGCCCAGCTACCGGAGCAGAAATCCAAATTCTTGTGCAACCCGTGGGTTTTTCCACAAACAATGGTCTTGAGTCGCCGGTTCCCAATCTAAATCCCGAAATAAAAGTCCGGTGCATGAAGGAGCGTCCCAGGAATTCGAAATAGGGTGTTGGGGTAGGGGGATTGTGAATGATTTATTTGTTCTGGGTGGTGTCAGTGTGAATGTATGGCTTACCCTAAACCCAAATACAAATCCGTATTTACCCAACATGATACATAATAGAACTGTAATACGTCTACACGTATGCCCTCGATCTGTCTCGCCAACACCTGTCCAAACAGGATGGGTTATGGAACCTCTACGTGCATTCCAGAATTCTTCGTTTGTGAAAGTAACAAGCATTAGGAATAGGAAAATAGACGCCTTCCACCCTCTCTGAAACATTTCATGAAGTTTTCAACTCTGACTTGAAGGAAAATATGATCATTATGATGTGTTTTTTAAAGAAAATGATGTAAAAAGTTGTGTCATGTGAGGGTGATGCCCACTCTATACTTGTTCTTTCATACGCTCTAAACGTCATTTTTTATAAGTATGTAAGCTAGTACTCATTTCGTACTTTACTTTGTATTTGAATTTCTTAAAAATATATAGCTTTCAAAATAAAACTTGGGTGTAAATTGACGTTTAAAATGTGAATTGGGTTCAACAAATAAAAAACGAGGATGGTTCACTTTGTTGTCACTGTTGTGTTGTACTTGCACTATTTGTTGGTACTCTTTGTGTTTTGTACTTGCACTATATAATCGTGTCAAGTTCATTAGCTTCTAAGAGAGATAACGCCCGATTAGCTTCTAAGAGAGATGATGTTTAGACTGGTTGTGTCAAGTTCATTAGCTTTTGGAAGAGATAAAGCTGTTTGGAGATGAGAGATCTCACATCAGAAACAAGATAAATAAAATATAATTTATATAGATAGATCATTCTTAATTTTACCGAGGCATTTTATGATTAAAACCCAACACCTTAAAGATGGTTAAGTTGGGACAGTATCAGTACACAGATGATTCACGGGCCACGCTTGTCATTGTTTGACTTGATATCAAAGCGGGTCCCTCTCTAATTGCGTCTTATTGGTTGGTGGGTTCGATTGGTGTCACATATCACTACCACAAAAAAGACTTTAGCCGACGAAATAACTAAAAACTGGCCGACGAAATTTTTTTCGTCGGCTAAGTTAAATTTTCGTCGGCTAAAGTGGTATTTTCGCCGACGGAAAAAATTTTCGTCGGCTATAGTGAAATTTTAACCGACGAAACTTTTTTCGTCGGCTAAAATTCACAGACTATAGCCGACGAAATTTGAAAAGTTTAGCCCACAAAATTAAGGTATTTCATCGGCTAAAGTACCTTTTAGTTACAAAATTGCACTACAGATATTTCGATGTCTGATTGACTATTGTGATACCAATCTGGAAGCAGAACAGGCGTACGAGTCAAACACATCGCTAATGCTATGATATATGAGTTTTTTTGGCCATCCAAGTTCGTTTAAGGCTTCAAAATAAAGTTATTATAAACACTTAACACACGAAAATGCCCATATCTACACCTATATGAGGTATTTTGGTCGAATCTTCAACACAACAAACACTCACCATAATGAGACGCAATTGTCCATCTAAAAATTTTGAGACATTTACCCCTCTATAATAGGGCTCTCCATATATATAAATAATGGTAAATAGTAGGCATGTTGTGATTCCGGCCATCAAAATTCAGAAATAAAAATACTTGTTCTTTCAATCTCGTAAGTCAAACCCCTAAATTGTATTGACCGCAACTATCGGCACCGAGACTTTACCGGAATTACGTGATTTTTCAACCGCAGACATATTTCACTATTCATGTCATATCTTATTTCACGACTTTTTTGCGTTTGAAGTTTCTACATAGAGTTTGTTTTAGAAACTGAACATTTGCTTAAAGCTTAGTAAATAAGTTATACAACATTAGTAGGCATGTTGTGATTCCGATGATCAAAGTTGAGAAACAAAATTCCGACCGTCTGATATGATCATTATGTTGAAATATGTCTATAGGAAAAAATTCAATTTAATCTGACAACGTTAAGGGCTCGATCCTTACGGTCAATCTCATAAGTCAAACCCCTTAACGCACGGAAACGGTCATTTGACTGTCTAAATTACGTATTTTGCCCAGACCTTCAACTGAAAATAGTTTCAAATCGATGAGACGCAACCGGTGGTATAAAATTTTTATGAAAAATAACCACCGGAGATAGGGCTACCGCTAGGGAGAAAGAATGAAAAATTGCATTACCAGCAACTATCGGCACCGAGACTTTACCAGAATTACGTGTTTTTTCATTCGTAGACGTATTTCACCATTCCGGTCATATCTTATTTCACGAATTTTTTTCGTTTAAAACTTCTACATATAGGGTTTAGGGTTTTAGCCGACAAAATTAGGGTAATTCGTCAGCTAAAGTTAAATAAATAAATAACTATAGCCGACGAAATTTATTAAAATTCTTCGGCTAAACTTAATTAAAAATTCAAATTTTTTGAAGGGATTTTTAAAATTTTCTATATCTTTCATTTTTCTCCTCCTCCTCCTCCTCCTCTTCATCTTCCTTCCTCCTCCTCCTCTTCATCTTCCTTCCTCCTCCTCCTACTCAGGCGTCAACAACGTACTCCTCATCCTACCTCCTCCTTCTCCTTCTACTTCTACTCTAAATCATTCTCCTCCTCTAAATCCTTCTTCTCCTCCTCCTCTAAATTCTTCTCCTCCTCCTCCTCCTCTAAATCCTTCTCCTTCTCTTTCTCCCCCTCTTCTCCTCCTCTCCCTCTCCTAACCTTCTCCTCCTCCCCTAGCTCTTCTCTCCTCTTCTCCTCCTCCTCTTCTCCTTCTCCACCACCTATGTAAAAACGAAAAAGAAGCAAAAAAATTTAATCAAAAATACAAGAAATAAAAAAAGATAAAATAAAAAAATAATAACTACAGCCGACGAATTGCCCTAAAATTCGTCGGCTAAAGTTTAAAAATAAAAAAAATAACATAAAAATAATAATAACTTTAGCCGACGAATTACCCTAAAATTCGTGGGCTAAAGTTTTAAAAAGAAACAAAATAAAACTTTAACCGACGAATTTTAGGGTAATTCGTCGGCTAAAGTTAAATAAATAAATAAAAATAACAGCTATAGCCGACAAAATTTAATAAAATTTCATCGGCTAATGTCCAAAAATTCGTTAGCTAAGGTTTAAAAATTCGTCGGCTAAAGTCCAGAAATTAAGTTACGAAAAATTTCTTTGTCGGCTAAATAAATGACTGTAGCCGACGATGAATAGTAATTTCGTCGGCTAAAGTCTTGGCCGACGGCTTTTTCCCGATGACTTCTTAGCCGACGACGTTTCGTTGACTAAAACTTTAGTCAACGAAATTTAGGGTTTAGCAGACAAAAAAATTTCGTCGGCTAAAGTAGTTGTTGTGGTAGTATATGTACACGTGCTAAACCCTTGAGTCTAGTTATACGTGAGGGTTAGTGTTTGTGTGGGTTAGGGGTGGGCATATTCGGATCGGATCGGTTTTTGGTCCAAACCGTATCCAATCCGAATTATTCAGATTTGTAAAACTTCTATCCGGAACCAAATTTTAAAATTGGATCAACCGTTATTCGGATCAACCGGAAACCGGATCGGGAGTCTGGTTAGTGGTCGGATTGGTTTAGACATTTGTACACGTGCTAAACCCTTGGAGTATGGTTCCACGTGAGGGTTTGTGTGTTGAGTGGAGAGGGTGACATAGATTCACATGCAGACCTTGCCAGGTTGCACGTGAGGAGGCTTGTTGGAGATGAGAGATTCCACATCAGAAACATGATAAATAAAATATAACTTATATGTGGGTGGATCATTCTTAATTATATCGAGGCCTTTTGTGATTAAAACCTAACACTTTAAAGGTGGTTAAGTTGGGACAGTATCAGTACACAGATGATCCACGGGTCAGGCTTGTCGCTGTTAGACAAAGCCCTAAACAGATTATACTGGTATGTTCTTATCCAAAAACTTGGGCATTTGAGGGTTTGAGGCTGATTGGTACATATTGTTATATGTTTGTAAGAGTTGGAGTTAACTCCATCCATTCTAGATTAGTTTGGACATGAACTCTAGAACACCATATCATGGAATCAAAGTGAATTAGAGGGATACTCCATCCCTTCCAAAATGTCTTTTTTTAACAACCCTTCAAAATGTCTTCATCCAAGAAAATTTTGTAGTCAACTAAAGCATCCTTGGAACACAAGCATCAACTCACAGTAGTTTTGTTGCTACTCGTCTCTGGCTCATATTTGTTCTATTTGGATTATGGGGCTTCTGACGTGATGCAGCAGAGATATAAATGGATAGATGATTGGAATCTACCAATCGGTTTGGTCTCGAAATCCACCAGAAAAGTTGACATAAACTCAAATGGTTTTCATAAAATCAAGGTTAACTAATACAACTGATATAGACTTCTTATATAGATGCAAACAAACTCTAAGGCAACTAACAACGAAACCTAAAAGTCTATGAATTAAAAATAAAATAAAGTCTAAAACAAACTAATTAAAATAAAACCATACAAACTAATACAAAATAAAACTCGAAAATAATTAAAACAGTCTTTTGAAAGCCCAACGAACTCGGATGTCTGATAATAATTTGCCACGATTAAACGATTCTCCAATCTTTATTTTCCGTCCGAAAGTGACCCCTCTTCATTCTACATCAGTCTCATCTACTTCAAAAGAACTCTACCTCGAGTTCATCTTAGATAAAAAAGAATAATTTATAGGAAACAAACTCAATAATAAATCCAATAATAAACCTGTGGTTTAGAAGTCTGAGACTCAGCAAACTCTGATGGCACAACTATGAATCCAACACCATAGATGAGTTTGTCAAATGCAACTTGAGAGAAGTCTTCTTGATTCCTAAAATTGCTTTCTTGAATGACCTTTTGTTCTGGTTTTGAAAGAGTCATATGAGACAAGATTTCTTCAATACTGACAACCGAGTCAACATGAGCAAATTCTTCTTTAATCTGCATAGTGATTTCTTCAATATTCTTTTCACACACTTCAGGCTTGCAGACTTGATTGTAATCTTGTTCGACTCATTCTTGAGTAAATATGTCTCATTTTTACAATAACTATCGTTGACGCTTTCATGACATGATTTTCTAAAAAACACATCACTATCATCCATATCAATCACATGACAAGTAACCTCATTGTTATAAAATTCTCATGTAGAGATGAGAACTTTACAAACCTCTGTCACATGTGCATGATCATCAATCCAAAAATGGATTGCTTAACTTCACTTTCGGTAATTGAAGGGAATGAACAACCTTGCTGGCAACAAAATTCTCATGTAGATTACTATAAATTATTATCGACCATACCTTGTCTTTGATGAAACAGATTGTTTTGAAGTCGTTGTAATCCGATGAGGTAAATATCCAACGTTCCTTGCTAACTTCTTCTTCTTCTTTTTGGTCAGGCCGGTTGGATCAGTTTCGGGTCAGGTTGCTGACTTGGATCGGGTCGGGTCAGGTTGGGTCAGTTTTTTGGGTTACCAAGTCGGGTCGAATAACTGGGTCGGATCTGCAGCCATGTGGGTCGGGTCGACTGTAAAAAATCAAGTTTTTTTTTTCTGGGTTTCGTGGCCGGCATGCGTTGTTGTGTCGGGAATCGACTGTTTCAGGACAATCTTGGGCTGGAGAGACGACACAAGCGCAGGGGAAGCTCGATCGCCCTACAACACCTTGGTTGCGTTCCCCGGGTCAAAACCGACCGGGTTGGAGGCGCGGAGCACGATGTGACGACGTCTAGCCAGGTTGCGACTCGGGGCTAGGGCGTTGCCTGAGTTGGAGAGGCGCCGTGTTGCGGTTAAGGAGGCTCGACTTGCTTCACCGGGTTGGGGAAAATCTTGATCGGCGGCTCTGTTTTTTTCCTGTGCAATTGAAGTGCACTTTTTTTAATCGAATTGATAAATCATTCACCAGGAATCCATCAGAGGCTCTGATACCAATTGACGCAATGGAGATATAAGGGGATAGATGATTGGAATTCACCAATCAGTTTTGGTCTCGAATCCACGAGAAGACTCGAATCTACGAGAAGATCTGGAATCTACCAGAAAAGTTGAGATAAACTCAAATGGTTTTTATAAAATTAAGGTTAACTAATACAACTGATATATGCTTCTTATATAGAAGCAAACAAACCCTAAGACAACTAACAACGAAACCTAAAAGCTCATGGATTAAAATAAAATAAAATCCAAAACACACTAATTAAAATAAAACCAAACAAACTAATAAAAATAAAGGTCGAAAATAATTAAAACAGTATTTTGTAAGCCCAACGAATCGAATGTCCGATAATAATCTGTCACAATCAAACGGTTCTCTAATCTTTATTTTCCGTCTGAAAGTGACACATCTTCGTTCTACATCATGCCGTAAAACTATAATAACTTTATGTGAATTCCACTCGAAGCAAAGCACCTACAAAACAGTAATTTGTATATAATTAGCACAGCACTGAATTCAGATACTTTCCTCAACTACCCAAAACATTAAAAGTTTTGGCACCCTTCTTTATTGTTAGTGTCACAAGCTTCCAATGGATAATATTCAGATCGATTCACATGTCGGAGCATCTTTTTCATGTTCATTGCTCGGCCTTTATCATCAAACAATCTATTTCAATAAAAAAAAGGCATCAAACAATGTGTTTGGCATGCTTCAATCATCGCTACAACAGGTCCACTTCTGTAGAAATAACTCATTTTCCATGTGCAAATGTGCAATGATTAACTCGAGTTAGACTTAGCAATGCAACATGCTGTAAATTCTTCCTTCAATCTGAAGGTTAATGATCTGTTATTCTGAAGGCAATGATTAACTCGTGCACTATTTATTTGTTTGGAGGATTTTGATGTTCTTGAGCAGCAGTAACCCATTGCAAGGTTTCCGTGCCAACACTATTTTCATTTACATTGTATTGTTCAGTATCCGGAGATTAGACCCATGTCCCTCTCCAATGCCAATCAACCATTACACCCTGCTCAACCTGCCAAGATCAAGAGGTGCGTGCTGTTGTCTTACCAGTAAGGGCCTGTTTGGTATATCTGTGGCTTCGAAAATAAACTGGTTGTGGCTTATTCTGTGAATAAGCAGCTGATAAACAAAACTGTTAAGTGTTTGGTAAACTGTTTTTTTTATAAGTGCTATTGAAGGAAAGAATCATTCCTAGTTAATAAGTTTCCTACTACAACTAAGAATTGTATACAGAAAGCCTATCCCTACAGGGTTTGCACACCTAGCTGTCTCTATATAAGGCACCTCTTGTAGTTGTTTTTCATTCAAGTTATACAGAAGCTTTTACACACAAACTTCTATATGGTATCAGAGCAACCAAGTTCTTGAGGACCTAAACAACCACCACCACAAACCAAAGCCCTAACGTAATGACAGGAGACATCGAAACCAAAGACACCAGGGACACCAAGTCCTCAAATCAAGCACCTGCATGGGAAAACTCAAACCATGCACTCTACCTTCACCACTCCGATCAACCAGGCGCGATTCTTGTGCCGCAAGCTTTGGAGGAAGACAACTATGTTGAATGGAAACAATCCATGACATCTGCCCTGACGATCAAGAACAAGATATGGTTTGTCAATGGAACCCTACCTTGTCCTCAAATGAACGAGGAAGAAAGAACGCAGTGGACTCGCTGCAACGCCTTGGTGAAAATCTGGCTAGAGAACTCAATAAGCAAACAGATCCGCAAATCAGTTGTGCACTGCAAGGATGCGAGAAGTGTATGGCTTGAGTTGCAAGAAAGGTTTTCACAAACCAATACTGTGAATCTTTTCAATATCGAGACTGCCATCCATGAGTGTGTTCAAGAAGGAAACTCGGTAACTTCATTCTTCACCAACCTAAAAGCGCTTTGGGATGAGAAGGACGCCTTGTGCTCATCTACACCGTGCACATGTGCGGCTGCAGCCAAGGCCGCTATCGCCCTTGAGACACAGAGAACAATGAAGTTTCTAATGGGTCTCAATGATGACTATGCTGCGGTGAGAAGCACCATCATTGGAATCGATCCATTGCCTACACTTAACAAGGCCTATGCTATGGTATTGAGACAAGAAAAGCAAGCAGCAGTGTCGGGAAATAAAGGAGCATCCTCCACTGAAGCAGCGGCCTTCTACTCCAGCAAAGAAAACCGGGACACAGGGAGGAACTACTGGAACAAGGCCGATGGTTCAAAATGTGCAAAGTGTGGTAGAACAAATCACACAACCAAGAATTGCAAGGCTCACCTCACATGTACCTTTTGTGACGGCAAAGGCCACACTTATGATGAGTGCAGGAAGAGAAAAGCCGTCATTCGAGCAGCTGGAGAGGTTCCCAGTCGGGCAGCTGGAGAAGGTTCCAGTCGGGCTGCCAGTAACCTTGTCTTGGCCAAGGATGAGAACATGAGCCTTACCTTCTCGAAAGAGGAATGTGACAGATTGTTCAGCATCTTGAAGGACGCCACCACTGCCTCGGCTAACCAAGTTGGTAAAGTGAATTATGAAGAGCTCTCGGATAAGATTATTTCACAATGTGACTTAGATACATGGATTATTGATAGTGGCGCTACTGATCATATTGTATGCAATGAAACACTGCTTACTTACTCTAAGCCGGCAGTGAACTACACTGTTCGATTGCCGTCTGGTCACAAAGTCACAGTTACACATGTTGGAATAGTACAATTTACATCGGACTTCACACTCCATAATGTCCTATGTGTTCCATCGTTTTATCTGAACCTGATATCTGTGAGCAAATTGGCATATGATTCGTTCTTTATCACCATCTTTCTGAGACATGTTTGTGTTATACAGGACCTACGATCGGGGAAGACGATTGGGATGGGCCGTGAGGAAAATGGACTTTACTGCCTCAAGTCGGATCGGAAAGGAATGTGTAGCATGGCCAACACCATCACCTCAAAAACCGACCCTATCTTGTGGCATAATCGGCTTGGTCATCCCTCTTCAAAAGTATTATCTAAGTTTTCCTTTCTTTCAAACACAAGTCATGTTCACAACGATTGTTTAATTTGCCCTTTAGCCAAACAGACTCGACAAGTTTTTCCCTTGAGTACCAGCAAAAGTAATGCATGTTTTGTTTTAATTCATGTTGATATATGGGGTGGTTATCATGTTCCCTCACTTTCAGGTGCCAAATATTTCCTCACCATTGTTGATGACTATTCCAGGGGTACATGGGTTTTCCTCATGAAACAAAAATCTGAGGCACGGTCTCTCCTCATTGATTTTCTTCAATTAGTT
This sequence comes from Comarum palustre, assembly GCA_951800085.1. NCBI lineage: Eukaryota > Viridiplantae > Streptophyta > Magnoliopsida > Rosales > Rosaceae > Comarum > Comarum palustre. Next base: position 29,076,625 of record OX637572.1, read on the forward strand.
GAAACACAATTTGAAACACGAGTCAAAATCGTTCGTAGTGACAATGGTCTTGAATTTATCATGTCTACCTTTTATGCTTCTAAAGGGATTGAACATCAAACATCTTGTGTCAACACTCAACAAAATGGAGTCGCTGAACGAAAACACCGCCATCTTTTAAACATGTCTCGAGCTCTTCTTTTCCAGGCAAATTTACCAAAGAAGTTTTGGGGTGATGCGATTCTTACAGCTTCCTATCTGATTAATCGCACATCTACTCCTCTTCTTCAAGGACAAACACCTTTTGAACGACTTTATGGACAACCTCCTAATTACTCTCATTTGCGGGTTTTTGGATGTCGCTGTTTTATTTCCACTCATCCATCCAAGCCTTCAAAGTTCGATCCACGCTCTACCGAGTGCATCTTTCTTGGTTATCCCCATGGCAAGAAAGGTTACAAGGTTTATGACTTAAAGAGCAAGACAATTCAAGTTTCCAGGGATATTCTCTTCTTTGAGACTCACTTTCCATACCAGTCTCCTGCGTCTGTCTCCAGCCATGACACTCTACTTCCTCAGCCACAAATCACTGCCATGTACGACACTACCACACCAACCACGCCTCCTCCAAACCTTTGGCATAATCCATCTTCTACTTCTCCTGTCGATACCTTATCTTTTCATTCCGCTGCATCACCTCCAGACATCCACAGTCCTAACCCTACTCCTGTCCCCGACGACATTAATCCTCACAGTCCACAACCTTCTTCTGATCCAACTAACTCCACCTCCCAACAAAGTGACCACACCGAGCCACCTTCCCACACATCCACCGAAGCTCCACCACCGAACACCCTTCCTCGACGGTCAACACGACCAACCAAGATTTCTTCCATGCTACAAGACTTTCATATTGAGGCAGCCATTCCCTCTCGCACTGTCCCGTCGCCTTCCCCGGACGTGGTCACCACACAAGGTACTCCTCATTGTCTCTCTACGGTTCTCTCTTATGATCGTCTTTCGCCTACACATAAGGCTTATACTGCTGCACTAACCTTGCACCGAGAACCAACTTCCTTCTCACAGGCTGTCCTTGATCCACAATGGCGTGACGCCATGCAGAATGAAATCAAAACCCTTCAGGCCAATCATACTTGGAGTCTTGTCCCGAAGCCTGCTCATAAGCGTCCCATTGGCTGCAAATGGGTGTACAAGATCAAGTACAACCCTGATGGCAGTATTGAACGATATAAAGTGCGGCTGGTTGCAAAAGGTTACAGCCAGATTGAGGGCATCGATTCACGAGAGACCTTTGCTCCTGTGGCCAAGCTCACAACAGTCCGCGTTCTTCTCAGTCTTGCATCCATTCGCGGTTGGCATCTCCATCAACTTGATGTCAATAATGCCTTTCTTAATGGTGATCTCAATGAGGATGTCTATATGCAACTTCCTCCAGGTTTTGGACGAAAGGGGGAGCACAGAGTTTGCAAACTACACAAGTCTTTATACGGCTTGAAACAGGCATCACGGCAATGGTTCATTAAGCTCTCCAATGCACTAAAAACTGCTGGCTTTACTCAGTCATGGTCTGATTATTCACTATTTGTGCGGCAACGTCAAGGTAACTTTACAGCCTTGTTGGTCTATGTTGATGATGTGATACTAGCAGGAAATAACCTTGACGACATCAATGCTGTAAAGACTTTTCTGTCAAACCGTTTTAAGCTCAAGGACATGGGGGTTCTGAAATACTTTCTTGGTATTGAGGTAGCTCGATCGAAACAAGGTCTGGTCCTATGTCAACGAAAATATGCATTGGAAATACTAGAAGATTCTGGGTTTCTTGGAGCTAAACCTGCAAAATGTCCTATCGAGTACAACACTTCGCTCAGCACAGGAGATGGAATCTTGCTAACTGAACCGGGTCTTTACAGAAGGTTAGTTGGTAGACTCATATACCTCACTATTACACGTCCCGATCTCGTCTATGCCGTACATGTCCTCAGTCAATTTATGGACAAACCAAGAAACGTTCATCTTGAAGCAGCTTACAATGTGCTTCCATATCTTAAAGCTACTCCAGGCCAAGGGTTACTGCTACCGTCTACTGGTTCACCAAATTTGAGAGCTTTTTGCGATGCTGATTGGGCACGGTGTAGAGATACTAGAAGATCAGTAACTGGCTATTGCGTATTCCTTGGTAATGCACTCATTTCCTGGAGAACAAAGAAGCAAAGTACGGTTTCGAGGTCAAATGCGGAGGCGGAGTACCGCTCTATGGCTTCTACGTGCTGTGAGGTAACTTGGTTACAGAATGTCCTCAAAGATTTGAATGTTTCATGTGCTAGTCCAGCTCGGCTTTACTGTGACAATCAAGCAGCATTGTACATAGCGTCAAATCCAGTCTTCCATGAACGCACCAAACATATAGAAATTGATTGTCATGTTATTCGTGAGAAGATACAAAGAGGACTCATCCAGACTGCACACATCCGGACAAAAGATCAACCGGCTGACCTATTCACCAAACCATTACATCCGAAGCAATTCACAGAGCTCTTGAACAAGTTGAATGTTCTCAACATACATTGCAACTTGAGGGGGAGTATTGAAGGAAAGAATCATTCCTAGTTAATAGGTTTCCTACTACAACTAAGAATTGTATACCGAAAGCCTATCCCTACAGGGTTTGCACACCTAGCTGTCTCTATATAAGGCACCTCTTGTAGTTGTTTTTCATTCAAGTTATACAGAAGCTTTTACACACAAACTTCTATAAGTGCTGTGAATTGTAGAATCAGAGACAAACTGTTTGGTAAACTAGCTTTTTAAAAATGCTTTGAGTTTATAAATTATCACTTTAGCCTTACAATATATTTTTATTTTATTTATTTGGTAATGTATTATAACATAATTACTCTTGAATAATTCTTATGTCTATAAATAAAACTGCATATAAAAGTTGAATGTCGCCATAACATTTTGGGTTGGTGTTCATTTTCTACAAGGAAATGGCCACTGCTAGTTTATATTTTTAATCTTTAAATTGCATTAGATGAACACCAAGTTCTTGGAATGGCCACAAGCTTCTATTTGAAAATAGACTCATTATTCATACTCACGTAACTCAACCTGCTAGCTCGTTTACTGGTAAATGTAGAGAAAAAAAGGTTCTATGATCATCTTAGAGAAAAAAAGGTTCTATGATCATCTACAATCCAATATGATGCATTCAAATTATCTAGCATAATTTCTTTATTCTTATAAATTTCTGCCACAGTTGGCCGATTTTGTGACAATGCGGATACACACTTGAGAGAAATGTTGAGCAAAAGAAATGCCCACTCCATCGCAGCTTTCACAACCTCCTTGTCAACAGTTGCATAGAGTTTACTAGTTCATTTGCCAATACCAACAGTCTCTTCAAGTTTTCCAGTAATCTGCAAAGTAAATTTCATCAATATGAGGTGCAATTATGAAAGTACGAACATAAATAGCATGTGCTGATTCTAAAGCTTCTAATCTTTCTTCAAATTGTACTTAAAAATAATACACCCATCTGAAAGATGGGGGAATGAAATAGAGGAAAAATATGATGACGGTTTAGTGTTTCCTTGTCATTTAGATTTGTGACCATGCTTTAAAGGAAAACAAGGTCCAATCAGAACATATCTGTTAGAGACCAGAAAACAAAGGTAACTGAACAGATACAGGTTTTCGACAACCATCATATACATTGCACTTACATGAGACACGCTATAACCTCTGCTTGACATAATTCATTTAAGCAACAGATATGACAATCAGTAGTTATCAACATTGTCATGTACAGTGCAGGGCATAAATGGGACAAACAACCATTACTAGAAAACAGGGATAGCTGAAAAATAGAAGATCAATCTCCACTATATGAAGCAATCTCCTGTGCATGGTGAAACTTCTCTTTTCCATGTTCTTATGCCTCAGAGAAAAGAAAACATTTGGTATATACAAAACATCAAACTCCAAACTTATGTTGTAAGCTGTAACTTGAAATATTGATAGCCATACACTACCATTATTTAAGGCTTCACACAAGGATAACATTATTATGCAGAAGAGAAGAGGGCTTTCAGTAAATCAAACACCCAAGTACCCACTCCGAAGAGCTTAGTTTAAATCAAACCTTCCATTGCTTAATTTGAATCAAACAATGCTTTCAGTAAGCATTATTTTCCAAAAAAAACTGTTCCTTACTCATCATGAACATATCACTTAAGACTGAAAGATCTAAACCTTCTCTTCAGTGCATAAAGAAATTCCATCCTCCATTTTGTATGATAAAAACACTACTATCACAACAATGATCAACCAAAAAACCCACAACTCCTCTTATCCCAGAATGACAAACAAGCCAACAAGATTGAAACTTTAACACAAAACCGATCCGATCACACAGTAAAACAAACAAAAGTACCCAAGAATTAAAGACCCAATTCTTGATAACATCGATAGGAAAGAGTTAAAGAATGAAACCTTGAAAAACGAATGGGTGGAATTCCACGGTGAAGAAGAACAACCATCGGCTCGGTCATTGCAGCAATGGGTCTTGGGTTGACGATGGTGCTCTGGCGTTACATTTCTTCCAAGGAACGAGAAACATTGTTGAGAGAGAGAGGAGTAGAGAGCAGCGTTGAGGAAGATAAGACTGGTTGATCGTGTAATTCTTTAGATTGAGTGAGGGTACCCAACAATATTTTGTAAAGTTCATTAAAATTTGCACGCGGAAGCCCGGCTTTTAGCTTCTGAAAGCAAGGATCAGGTTGCTTTGGCTTATCGAGAGAAAAGGGCCGCACTTAAAAGCAAAGCCTGACGTTTCTCTTTACCACACGTTCTCGGTGCATTACTTTGAAGCACAGCACCTCAAAAGCCTTACCACACAGGCCCTAAATCTAAAGAAAGAACAAAGATTTGGTAATGTTACTGAACTGAAATGTATCATCATATTTACTGTGTTTCGAGCAAGTATGAGGTGCTTCAGGAACACCTAAACAAATAAAAATAAAATCTTTTTCAGTTCGGAGATCTAACCTAAGCAACTGTGAACATTGAGAAAGTGAACAAAGGGAAGAAGGCAAAGAAAAGCGGTACAAATTATACGGAAGACGTTTTTTTAAATTTTTTTTTATTGAAGAAAATATACAGAAACAAAAGCAGCATCTCACATAATAGTCCAATCTTCAGGCATCCCAACTACCAAAACATAAATATAATTCGGACATTTATTAGAGTGCATTTGTGTTTTGTAAGAGACCACTGAAAATTATGTATGTTCTTGCTTCCAGGGAAAGGCAAGTGCAACTAATCCCTTTATAAGTATATCAGCTGTCATTTATCGGATTTGGAGGTCCTCTTGCAATTGGCATCCCACCACCGTAATCTGATTTGGGCTTTGCATAATCCACAAATATGACACGACCATTCAATGCCTGCCAATTAATTGTCATCTGTTATTTCTTTCTCTAAGATTTAAAGAATCATATGCACAGAACAAGAAACTACCTTTCCATTCATCTCCTCAACAGCTTTGTGGGCTTCATCTTGTGAAGCAAAGGTAACAAATCCAAATCCTTTTGATCGGTCCGAGACTCTGTCTGATACTACTTGTGCTGCCAAGACAAATGAAGATTTAAGTAGCAAGAAAAAAAACTTTGTTTTCAGAAACAGTTGCTGCCTATTACACTTAAGAAGTTTTTAATTATGTGAATATTCCCACAAGTCACCTTCAACCACTTGACCATATTGAGAGAACGCTTCTTGTAATCCCTTATCCGTAGTGTAGAATGATAGTCCTATAACATAGTGGAAGAAAAATAGGTTATGAACAGCTAAGGTACAAAAAAATAACAAACAAGAAAGTTTGCAGGAAAATGGCACAAAAAGAATCAAGTGGATGGTAGCTATTGTTGATGTCAAGAATTGGATGAACAAGTGATGAAATGAGAACACCACAATAACAAAGAAACCAAGAATTTTCATTGCTGACTAACTCCATTGGACAGCTTAGTAAATTCATTAATAATCAAAGAGGCTACACGTGTGTTTCAATTGGTATGGCTAAGGAGATGGCAACCATACGAGGACTGTGTGCGTATGCAGGAGTTGTCCCTAGAACCCTTTTAATAAGCAAAGAAAGCCCTCTAGTTTCGGTCATTTCCAACGACAAATGCTGGCTAGCCCATTTCATGACTATATGCAGGCAAGAACTATGAATTAATTTGCCAAAAGATGAACTATGATTATTTCTGTTGCTACCTGGACTATGCCTAATGAAAACCACACCTAGTATAAAAAGCCAATGAGAAAAACAATTCAACCCAAGACAGATAACCTTTTACCCAAAGAAGCTAATAATAGTTGAATTATACAAGCTCATTGCTAATAGTACAGAGTCAAACAAGTGAAGAAATTATTCTCATATCATCTCGCCCAGCCAAAATCACATTCTCACCAAATATAAGGTGATCATAGGACTATAACTCAACTCTATGTGTTCAGATGTCCATTTCTCTACACACTAACAACAAATCATAACCTTTTCTTCTAGTTTTTCTTTTTCCAAATTTTCACTAAACCATAAACCCCTTGTTCAACTAGCAAGAGCAAATATGAAATTATGATTCACAAGTCCACAAAGGGAATAAATTTAAAAGACAGTAAAAGGATGGGGCTTATGAGTGAGGGAAAGAGATTATACCACCGACGAAGAGCTTAGTAGTAAGTGCCCTGCACGAGATTAAAATCGCCGAAGGAATAAGAGAGGAAGTTGATAAACAAGGGCCTGACCTCACAGCTCTCCTAAGCAGCGCCATTGATATGGTACTACCAAAACCCAGAAAGTCAGAGAGAGAGAGAGCCAGGCGGAGGGGGCTAGTGTTTCGTCAGGAACTGGTTCTTCTGAAAGTACTTTCGACTGATGAATGAGTCTCTTAGCTGGGTCTGGCTGGGCCTATTTTCTCACTTACATGACATTGTTCACTTTCCAAGATAACTGGGCTTTGTTGAGCTTTTGTTTTGATTGGTTTTATCTGTGGTTTTAACTTTTAACAGTCACCTAGCTAGATCCTGAGCTAGGTTTAGACAAGTTACAATAGTCATCGTAAAACATATCCTAAATAACAACATGAGTCTCATGTAACTTAAGTCATCAGTTTGATACGTACTAGCAAGATGTGCAACCCTATTTGCAACATCATTTACTTCACAGTAATTTAGTGTGTTGAATTTTCACGAACTAAAAAGCAGTCAAATACTTTAAAAACACTACAAAAAGAGTAAATTTCAACGCCGGTATCTAAATTCGTGACACTGTCAAAGTGAACACAAACTTACAAAACTACCAATGTGGTACCCAAACTTCATTTTTGATACCAACGAAAGGCCTGAGGTCATTTTCTGTCACGATGCCGTTTGTTTGAAGACGTGTCTCATATGCGACCCACCAAAATATTTTTTGTAAGTAGATAACCACACCAGTAGTACCTAAACTCTTTTAGGATGATCAATGTGATACCCAGAATTAAAACCCAAGTTTTTTACGTTCAAACTAGGAGGGAAAGTGGATCAACAAGATTTAATTTTGAAGATTTTGAAGGTTATTTTCGTTGAGAGTTTATAGACTTTTTGTCGAGGGTTTAGTATTTAGGGTTTAGATGACTTTTAGACTTTTTCTAGGTCACATTTCCTTGAAGGGTTAAGAGATTTTTTGTTGAGGGTGTAGGGTTTATATGACATTTAAACTTGGATTTGAATATGAAAAACCTGGCTTTTCATTCTGGGCATTTTTGATGTAGTTATCTACTTACAAAAAATATTTTTGGTGGGTCTTATACAAGACACGTCATCAAAAAACGGTGTCGTGACGGAAAATGGGCTTAGACCATTCGTTGGTATCAAAAATGAAGTTTGGATACCACATTTGTAATTTTATAAGTTTGAATATTAATTTGACCGTGTGACATGAAATTAGGTAACGGTGCTGCTAAAAACTCCTACAAAAACAATATCCTCCTTTCATATTGATTGTGGGCTTCTAAAAATTTCTTAAAATCAGGCTCAAGGACAAATCGAAATTCTGGCTATATCCTCCTTTCATTTGATTTTGGGATTCCAAAAACTTCATAAGCGTGCTTTCAGTAACAACTCGGGAACTGAATACTTTCACCCTCAACTCATAATAGAAACCATTCTCGAAAGAGATGGTACGTGATTCTACCGACTCAAAACGAGTGAATCACGACCCCAGAGTTCCAAAAGGTGAACCTTGATTCAGATTTTGCAAACAAAAGAAAAGATAGCTTCCATGGAAAACAAATAAGCTAATTGGGTCATACTCACAAGGTCAACACAACAGAACAAGCAACCTAATTAACAAAATTACTCATCCAAATTCAACATTAGTAAAAAGAAAAACTACTAAATGTTACAAACATGAATTCCTTGCAACCCTCGGAATTCGATGAACTGTGATGAAAGTTGAAAGCTGAGAGGAAAGAGTTTGATTGGATGTTATACCTAAGCTGTTTTGCTGCCATTATTCCTCAGGACAGAAGTAGAATAACTATATACACAATTTAGTCTAAATAAATTTGTACTCAATCAAATTTGCAGATGAAGAGCCCACAGGTTGTGCTGTAAGTTATTCATGTATGGTGCACTTTCAGCAATGCATTGTGAAACATGTCGATGAATTGATCATCCTATCAAGAATAACAAACAAGAGTCAGCCAATACTTGAGAAACTTCTACATCAACGACATATAAGCATCACAGGCCATCCTATCAAATGTTAAATACCTAAAGATATATAGAATCTACATCGAATACATTATTACTTAGAAAGTAGCTGCATAGTTGCAACACATGACAAAATGTTTTGGGGCAAATTAGTGTACAGTAAACAAGTTCACTGATTCACACAAAAAATAATAATAATTCTTTAAATGTATTTGCTACGTTGGGTAAGTCCTAGATAATCGTATGGATAAAAAAACAAATTATATATATAATATACAATACCTGAATAAGCATTAGAAGTGCTTCTCGAACTTTTTCTCTGCTTATATGAGGCCCATCGTTGGGAGTGGGAGGAGCAGTAGGAGTTAAAGATAGAGGCACTGGCGGAGGATAGGGCTGAAGCATTGGGGTGCCGTACGGGCGTTGCAAATTCAAAGGAGGATGAAGAGCACCAGCAGTAGGAACGGGCACAGCTGATGAAATAGGTGGTACAATTCCTGAAGATGAGGAAGCAGGTAAAGGAAAAAAGGAAGCCGGCGTCACAAGATTAGCCACCCGGCCATTGCTGGTTGTTAAATCTGTACTGGGCGAGGGGGTTTGTGTAGACGAGGCAGAAAGGGAAGGGGCTGGTACCAATGGAGATGGTGCGGGAGATGAAACGACACTGGGTGCATAGGAAGGAGGGGTTCCAGAAGAAGGATAAGTCGGTCTTGAATTTGTTATGTTTGAAGTGTTACCTCCAATATTCATAGCTGCCTGCAGTGAGAGTAGGAAAACAAATAAGCTCAGCCATCTTGGGAAACAAGCTAAAGACAGATACTAAAAAAGTTACAGCAAACTTATACGGTGACATGCCCACCAAAAAAACACATTATTAGGTGATTTTACACTTAAATTATAGAATTAATTTAGAGCATGATTTTTTTTTCCTTCTCAGCACCAACCTACACCCTATCTTTTACCAAAAGATATTTTCAAATTATAAGTTTTCACGATTTCACCTTGTTATTCACTGCAAAACCTTCCTGCTAAAAGTTATAAATTCTATATAAATAGAAAGAAAAAATGTCTCTATTAAATATCATTCAAATCTGACTTCTACAACTTCCATCTATTTGGAATTGTTTTGGAATAATATCTAAAATAGCATCAAAAGAAAGATGCACCTGCATTTGTAAATCCCGAAGTTTCCACAAGATCAAAGAAATTGAAAGCATCATCATATTTCTGGTATTTACTAGGACCAATGCAAATTTCTATGGAAAAAGGATTAAACTTATGTCGGAACTTAACTGGAACATCACCCAGACAAATTCTTCAGGTGTGCCTAAGAAATAGGGACACTCACTCTTTAAAAGATTAAAAAAACAATCCTTCCAACAATACAAATAAGAGTTTAAATAACAAACCAGATGACGCATAACTGTATAAGCAAACCAAATTCAGTAGTTCAGAAGCTGAAAAAGAAGTTAGCAGATCACCACAACATATCACTGGAAAGCTCCTAAATCATACCAAGTAGTTCACAAAGGATGAATCTTCAGGAGGTTCACTGGCAGTAGTGGCGTTCAATGATGGCTCCAATGGCCCTTCCATGACCAACATGGACGGGACTGCTTCAAGTTCTTCAAACTCACTAAATTACAATATGCAAATAATAATTAGAGATAGCAATAAAGCTACTATTTTACTCAATCAACGAATTCTTTCTAAGAATCCAACTCTTGATAACGCAGATAGCATGACATATCATTTCTACATAACCTGGACGGACATACGAGATCTAAATACTGCATGATCATGAGTTGCATGAAGAATCCACTTCCCACCACATATATCTCTCTTTGGAGAAATAAACCAGATAAGATTTTTGTTGGAAAGCTTATCAGACTTGGGAAGTACCTTTGTTCCAATTCTATGAAGCAAAAGGCTTACTAATGAAATAAGATGATGTCAACCATCATGCAGAAAAAGGTTGGCAATATGAATACAGATATCGAAGACAAAATTTATGATTGAATAACAACAACAATGGTTCCAAGTCAATGCTTATAGAAGGGAAGGTGGCAAATGGAGGGAAAACCTTTTGCTAGAAGCTACTTTGGACTTTGGAGGAACCCTTGAGTATGCGTTAAGAATCCTGTAAAATATAACACATTATTAGATCATGTAATAGAGAAAATATTTACATGCGTATAAATGCATGGACCTATGATAATCTAGTTATTTCAGCATCATCATTTAACTGCTTTAGGTCTCATGCTATGCTTTGTGTCGACCTTTATACAAGGACATGGGCATACTACTGTTAATAATGTCCAAAGTTTGCATTCACATTTACCTGAGCTCAGAATATATCCTTTTTTACAATACAAATTCTAAGTTTAAATATGCATGTATAATTTATAACCTCTGGTAATTTCAAACTCTTCCAAGCGCAAATCTTATACGCACATATTTAACCATGCCAAAAAAATGTGATTCATGTGGTCACTCAGTCATTCACATTGTTCAATCCTGAAAGTTTGCCACATTGAACTGCATGTTTACTTAGAAACTAATGACGGGATATTTCTCATATTTAAATCAATTCACATTGATGTACCGTACAATTTAAGATAAATACTGTACCTAGTGAAGAGATTTGCAACTTCCTCACATTCACGTTGATTATAAAACCAAATGCCATTAACTTCTTGAGCTGCATTCCTATACAACAAATACGGAACTTGAACTTCATACTCAAAATCTCCCAAGAGATTCTCCACTAGGTTATCTGTATAATATAAACACATAATTATAATTTCTATAGACACATATAAACAGTATCATTTTATCAGCATGATTATAATATTCGGACAAAGAAAAAAAGGTATGTGATTCTGTTGACCAAAAGAAAAATTAAATGCAAACTTACAAATAAGAATATGCTAATAAGGAAAAAAACTTACTATTCAGATAAAAAAGGTGTGATAGTTCTGATAAAAAAAGTATTGAAATAGTCAAATGCAATAGAATCTTGAAGAGAAAGCACTTAATGGTTAGTAACATTACCTGTGTTACGGCGATTCATAACAATGAACTGGAACCGTGGCGGAGTATTCCTAACAATAAGCAAGCCAAATAAACACACACAATCTTGGAAATCGAATAACACAATGCAAAAAAGTGAAACAATTATTACCTCTTGACCACAAAGAGAGAGCCTTCAACATCCTTTCGACCCTGCGAGAACCCAAAAATTGATTGAGATCAGTAGTCATGTGGTAAATTAAACAATGAAAAATGTCAGGTGACTGACCCATTGGTTATCGTCGATGTTGAATTCGTAGAAGGTGACGTGGGCGGCGGTGATGAGAATCTGTTCGATGAAGGGGTCGATTCGCTGGAGGACGGTGAGATTGAGCATTTTGGTGTTGTGCTGATCCAGATTCGGCATCAGCTTCCCCGATTGAGACATTTTTCAAGATAAACCCTAGCTCAGATTTTTCCTCCCAATTATTTTCCCGGCAAACCGAGAGAGACAGAAGAAAAAAAATGCGGTGATAGGAAATTAGGATGAGCTTCTTATTATTGTGAAATTACAAATACGACCTCGCGTTCTTTACATTATTATTATTTTATTAAATCTTTTCATGACTTATTTAAAATGGTATTGAAGTTTAGTAACAGTAGTTTTTCTTTCTTTTCATAAGTGAGATTTGGTGAATTAAACTCGACTGTGTATTTTCACTTCATGTCTCATAAAACTTGAAAGGATGGATTTCAATGAGATACTTGGCATTAGACAAAGTAAATTACAACAACCAGAACCAAAGTCACACAAGGATCAATACAAGCAGAAAACAGAATCATAAACAACAGTGCCATTCTATGAAGAGCTTCTCGACTAATGCTTTCGGAGAGCCAAAGCAGAGAGAAGAATCAAGAACATGAAGGAAACAACGGTGATGAAGGATGCCACCACAGCCCCACTGACTTTCTGGCAGAAATCACCAAACTGGTTGCAAATGGCGAGCCAATTCGAGTTGGAATTGCCATTGTGGGCTAAGTAGACAATGGATGTTGCAGCTGCAGCAGCAGAAGTCGCTAAAGTAAGCGTCACCTGCATAGAGATTAATACCGGTGTTAGAAACTGCAGTGGAAAATGAGGATCAACATAACATGTTTGTGTCTGACAAGAGAATACAACTGCAAGGACGAAACTAAGTTGAGAGGTTATGACATTACAACGTCCATGATGATGAGTAAGAGCCTTAGTCCACCGGCATGAGGGCGAACTATGGCTACTATGGAGAAGGGGAGAGATAGCACCAGGTAGCCGGCTACAAGTGACATTGCTATCAAGAAAAACCTGCATTCATACAATAGTCCAATATTAGTTGCTAAAGAATGTTATGTTTTTCAGGCTATGAATGAATCAAAAATAACGTGACATGATTCATTAGTATGTCTTCACACAAGGTCTTTCTTCATTAGCATAATCGAATGGTTGACAGAAGAACATTTCATGGGAAGGAGATAGAAGTTGAGAATCACATACTGGAAACTGGGCATGTCATCATAGCTAGCTTCAAACTGGAAGAACTGAGTGAAGAAAGGAAGGTTCTGATCACTAGTTCCCATGGTGGCTGCAGCCACAAGAGCAGCCACCAGTGCACCTATCCTTACAACCAAGTCAATAATCGCAAGCCCTCTCTTCATTCCTCCCTTGTCTTGCCTAGGAACCATCACAATAGGTGCTTTTCCTTTGGTTGTTCCACTTGCCTCAGGAACATCAATGGTGGTTGCTTCTCCACTCTTCATTTTAGCTGACAGAGAAAGATCGTAAGATTTTGATTAAAACTCTTTCGGAAATGAGAATTGCTGAAGTGGAGAGACTAAGAAGCTTGTGATGAATGTGATTAGACATGGGAACCTTATATAGTGCAGTAAAGACGAGTTTAGTGGACCAAAAATAGTGATTATGATACAACTTTGTAATTTAATCGGTTAATGGGAGCAAGAGGAGAGTAGTTGTTTGAGTGAAAGAAATGTTTTGCTAGATGGATCAAGTACTAACCACTACAATATTAATAGGTTGTCAAGGAGGAGTGGATAGAAGACTTATTGATCATACCATGAAGATGAAGAGGTTGAAATGAGGTAGTTTGTTTGGTCTTCTAATATTGCCCAAGCACTTTAGCTTTTTTGATGATGTAACACAGGGAGAGAAGCTGGACTCTATATAAGAATAATGTAGTTTTAATCAAAAGGTCAACCTGCTCTTAATCACTAAACTAAACCACACTTATCCAACTCTAATCACACAATGCGGAGTACGTAATCACATTATTTCTATACATTTTAGGACCTTGCAGATAAGATTTGTAGACTTTAAAATTGCTTAACAAGTTCATGTTTCTGTTCTACCCCTGTGGAAAACTCTGTGTCAATGCAATGTTTTCTTCGTTTCACATAATATTCAAGCCCTATGAGACAGACCATTTACGACAGTAGAGACCAGAAACAGACAAACAAATATGCTCTCTAAATGTCAACTTTCTTAGACGAAGGTACAATCACCAAACAAATGGCCTGGCCATGTTTAGCAAATTTTTATCTCTCGGTAATGAATATATCCTTGATCTTCTGCCCTTCGTTGTTTTCTATTCTACTATGGGTTACAGCTTACAGGCCTAAGCTAAACTCAGACAAATAACATTGGCATCAACGATACATCAAAAGTGCCAACGAGGTTTGGCTCAGTTGGCAAGGACAGGCTTGTGGTGGAGACCCCATCCGAGTTCGATCCCTGCTACCAACAGGCCTCGTTTGGTTCGCGATCTGTAAATTCCTGTGGAAATCCATACCTGAAGGCTGGTGTGACAGACACGTGTCCACTGTCAGTCCTTCAGGGTTGAGGTTGCAGGTATGCCCTGGCAATGATGGTGTAGCGTAACCAAGCTGTCACCTAAACTTTTGGAGATCAAAACGATACATCAAAAGTTTCTAACAAATTATGTAGACTGTTAAGGATAAATTGAACAAAATTGGGTCAACTCCTAAAGTACTCTGACTCCAATGTGCTTTACCGATCCAATTTTGGCAGGAACTATGCCATCATGCAAGTATACTCCATCCCCTCTCGGCAAGGACCTTGTTCACCTGACTAGCAGCTTCAGCAGTGTCATTGAGTGGAACATAGCTCCAACAATTAGACATCTACCGAAAACAACAGAAGAAAAGGAAAACTTTCATTAATAAATTAAGTAAAAAACAAAGGTAAACTTTATTAACAAATAAATAAAAATGTCAATGTTCTTGTCCAACCATGATCTTTACACAATTTTTAGTTGAACATATGGATCCGCAGAATGATGTAGAGAATATGAGAGTTTTTTCTTCACCCTCATATTAAAGAGAGCTTCTACGATCAATTCTTTCTCATTTAATAACTTAGTAAATACTAAAAACAGCTGATGGTCATTGCAAAGGATAATTCGCTAGGGCTAATTACTTACATCCTCTTTACCAGTGAATGGTCGAACCACTCCCCTTTCCTCCAAACGGTACTGGAAGTCTGTGAATTTCCATGTACGCGTTCGGCACCAATCATGTACACAGGTTTGCTGAAGTGAAAGTTATAAGAATGTCAAAATACTAGAACTTCATAGGATGAGAATTTTGAATGGCAACTGCATCTACCTAAACCTTGTCAGCATCAAACTTGAAACATACCCAGTACTGCAAGCCTCACTCAACATGCTGATTGAATCAGCGGTGATGATAAAAGCATCTCCCAAGGTTAGATGGCCTAAATGTGGATTGTGGCCTAAGCAGTATTACACAAAGCATTAAAATTTCCTCTTATGTACACATATAGATATATAAATAGTTAAATACTGAAGTAGGTACATAAACGCATGTATATAAGTACGATGTTTTTTAAGAGTGCAAAAAGTACCTTCACCATCCCAAATGTAGACTTTCAGATTATTAATGAATTCTCTTATAAGAAGTTTGGACACCTAGCAGAAATATGACGGGAGGAAGTCAGTTCCTGCAGACAAAACCTCTAAAGATTTATCACACGAATTCATTCCTGCTCAGGGGTTCTTCTAGAGAAGAAATTCTCACACTTCCACAGCTCCAAAGAACATTCTGTAGCATAGCTGCTAACTGTTTAGCAAGATTCACACCATATGAACAGTTCCCTACGAAACAAATACATACGCGAGACTTTCAATCACTTTCGTGATAAAAAAAGGAGAAAAAATTGAACAATGTAACAGTACAGGAGGGGTTCAAGATGTAATTTCAGCACATGAAGAAAGCAAGCATTTTAGACATCATATAAAGAGTCTGACCAACTGATTACTGACTTTACAAAATCAGTTTGCAAGTATGAAAGATTGAAATATGACAGTAATTAATTCCATAAATATCGGAGTGAATTACAAAGGAAGAAATTGCACCACAAATATATCCTAGTCAAGAGGACAAAATGAATAGCATAACAGAATTTAGGTGCAAATGTTTACCTGAAGGGCCTCCTATATTGACTACAAGCAAGGGCTTAGATAGCGGTGCCAGTTCAGCATGCCAGTCAGAAGCAGCAATCCTAAGTGCAGCAGAATCAGCCTGATGAAGAGCTCCAATGGTGAGAACCTGAATCATACCGGGAACCTGTCAACCATATTATTGTAGAATGTATTTGTAACCAATACTAATTAACCAAGATACTCACCACATTCTTTCCAGGTGGTTGACGAGGGGTAATCGAAACCAAGGAATTTGTTTCTAGGCATGAGGAGTCAATGGATAATAATCATGAAGAGGAGCTATCACCAAATCAAACCTGTTCAGATGTGACCTTGGATGTTGTATCTGAAACATATTTGCAGGGAGAAGCTTTAATCTAATATCTAGTGTTTCCATTGATAAATATATCACTACCAAGTTACACTATTGATAAAACATATCTGCACAAAAGGACAATGTGAAATTGATAGTAATGATCAGTTTTTGTTTGAAAAATAACAAACAATGTCATTCTCCTACCAGTCAATTCAAGGAACAACAAGCTCATATACTATTAAACCTAAAGCAACTATATGTTTGGCAAATTATAAAACTAGATCTTTACATTAACGTGACAAACATATCTAGACAGCAGTCACATAGAAGGATGTGTCTCTGATCTTCTTAATCAACCATTAAGCACATTTATCACATTAGTTCAATGTAAACCAAGTAGGACAAATCCGATTGAATTAAAATTGACATAGTGCCTCAGTTCTGTTCATCAGTACTAAGCAACTCCCTGTCAACAATCATAAGCAGCTCGTCTTCGGGGGAATCGAACTTTAACCTGGACAAGAAAAACATTTTCTGGAGCTAATCGTTTTATGGCGCTTGAAACAGGAATGGTATCATGACCAGATGCAACTACCAGCAACAGGCCATCTCTGGAGAGAAAGTAAATGTGTTTCTAAGTACAGAAGTCTGTATCTTACAGACCCAAAATTCAAAACTCCTGCACATTTAACTGAGTAACATCTTATATCTACATGTATATGAGATTATGAGGAAGATGAAATCTGCTTTGCATGTATCCGACTGACAAACTCAACACAATTCCAGGTTGTACAGAAAACAAACCAAAACAAAAGTAGCAAAACACAGTGCATGTCAAATGTCTTACCAGCCATAATTTGCAATCTGCTTTGCATCAGCTTCCACAACACCAGATGAGAGACCTAAGCTAGCACCATTTTCAGCACAATAACAAAATCCATCAGTACATATGGGGTCCACAAAATCCATGTGGGACCCAGCAACAAATTAACACTGCAAAGAGTTGAGAATCAAACTTGAATGAAGTATTGAAGTACCTATCTTTGTTCTTCCATCTGATCCCTGAGATGACATGGTCCACTTTGACAGTGGAAGCCATCTGTAATTCCTCCTCTTGGTCTAGTAACTCGCTTTTCAAATCAATCAACCAAACCAATCAGAAACAAGAAACCCAATAAAAATAAACAATCTAAAACAAACACTGTACGAACCGAACCAATGCTCTGATTCTCAGCTCCGGCAAACCCATTTCCGATCACAACAGCCGGGTCCCACCTCACCCACTTCATTTCTCTACTCTGCTTCCTTTAAACCACAGAAAAACGACACGTCGTATGATACGCACAGAAAAACCCACCGGCTCTCTCAGTCTGGGCATTCTCTTCTGGAAACATGTGGGAAAGTGCAGGAGGGGGCTCAGGAGGCGACTCAAGAAACCTCCATGGGTGCTTTCACAGTTGAAGTAAACTCCGGTAGTAAATTAATTACGGCGACTCTGGAACCCTAAATTGCTTGTTTTTAGTTTTTTACTCTGTCCTGTTTGTGGTTAAAAATCGCAGCTTTACTACAAACACGCGCCCCGGAACTTCATCGAGCTCAATCGTAGAGCGTACTACAACAATGTCAAGTTCCACAGAATCATCAAGGTTTTTACTTGACTTAAATTTTAGTTGAAAAAGTAAAAAAATGTTGGCGCTTTTTTTCTGATGGTTGAGATTGGAATTTGGTTTAGGATTTCATTGTGCAAGGTGGTGATCCTACTGGGACTGGAAGGGGTGGAGAATCCATTTATGGGTATGATTTTTTTATTTTTTATTTTGTTTGAAGGTTTTTTATTTTATTTTTTTATTAGGTTTGGGAGTGAAGAGTAAAGATATTAATGTTGTTCAGTTCGAAATTTGAGGATGAGATAAAACCAGATTTGAAGCATACTGGAGCTGGAATCTTGTCCATGGCAAATGCTGGACCGGATACAAATGGAAGCCAGTTCTTTATCACACTCGCTCCCTGTCCTTCGCTGGATGGTGAGTACAGTCGTTTTTGCCTAATTAATGCTTAGACTTTGTTTCTTTAGGTGCGAGTATATTGCCCTTTTTCGTCGACTTTTTCTGAATTAAATTGTTGTTTAGTGATAGACATTTGTGCTATATTGTGTAACCCAGATACAATGTGAATTCACTTTCGCCTGTATTGGCTTTGCCCCATGGCATCGGTCTGTAGACTATTGAAATCGTTGACAACAGTACTTGCAGTGATAGTTTTTTTCTGCTGATATTACTATCAGCAGTTTACATTTTGACTTGCACAGTCATTTCGGTGAGGCCTATTTATGCTGTTTTTTTCTTTTTTACTCTTGGATAATGGTGTGTGACATTCTATGGGGCGGTTGTGGTTTGCAAAAACAACCATCAATGATATGATTCGGTCATTATATATACTAGCTAACCATTTGGAAGAAGATTGTATATTAGAAACATTTTTTTTTGAATTTTATTATTTGACAGAGTCAGGTCCGCTTAACTTTGAAGAAAACCCAGTAGTACAAGCTTTGGTTGAATCATGGACTGATCTGGTTGAAAATGAACATTGACCAAGGAAAAGAAGATAATTTTACCAAAATTTTAATATTCTGTTTTGTTGCAGGTTGAACCATTTTGATTCTTCAGATCAGGCTTCACAGTTAAGCTGATCGTCTTTTTGGTATATCTGCTCTGAAAAGGTACTTTCGGTACATTAAGTTTAACTTCAATTCTTTCAAGTTAGTAAGAATGTAATATGAAAAGGGATTAATATGTGTGTAGTTATCTATCAATCAATCCGTTTTTGTTACAATAATTGTGCCACTATGTACAGTCCCCCCTCTCCTCTATTTTGATAAGTACAAATTTAGCTAATGAAGAGCATACCATATTTGGTGACTTGATATGCTGTTAAGTTTCATTTCTCTGTAGTGATCCATTACTCCCAATATTGAACTACAAAATTTAGTTTTATTCTATGCAACCTAGGTGCATCTTTCTCATATTAAAAATTATTCATTCTATATTACATATTGAAGGTAATAATTTGAAGGCTTACAAGTGTTATTTTCAAATTATTTTGAAGTTGATATGGTTTAGGATGCTCATTTGCAGAATGTAGTTTCTACATTTACAATATGAAGAGAATTTTTCATTCAATGTAGTCATTGTGGTTACAGGTATAATGACAAGGAAAAAAAGAATCAGGGAATTTTCCTCCCCCACCCTTATGTTGAGCAATCTAGCTGCCAACGACACAGGCTCCAGTTCACAAGCATCAAAACAAGTTAGTGGTGGCCGACGCGGTAAGAGAGAAGGCCTGACGAGCACATGTGCTGAACCAGTGATTGATCAAGGAGTGGATGCTCGAAGGTGTCATCAAGCTAATGTTGGACAAGCTGCATATCAAAATAGAAGGCGACTAACAGGTACCTCTGGAACGTTAATAATTTAGTAAGATTGTCGCACATCATCATCAATTAAAATTGACAAACTTATTTTTGTGTGTCCAGAATCAGTTGGCATGTATCTAGATATGGGCGATATGAGCAATGTATGTGTTGATTGCAATGCCATGTTTTGGTCAAATGAATCAAACCTGGTTAAAAAATAGCGCTATGATCTATACAAGATGTTGTAAAGAAGGTCGTGCTTGGCTTCCTCTAGCACGCCCTACTCCAGCATTTTTGGAGAACCTGCTTGATCCTAGAAATGGGGCACAGGGTTCATATTTCAGGGAAAATATTCACGCATATAACACTGTTTTTACATCAATTGGGGCCATTGTTGATTCTACTGTCGTTGACGGATGTGGAACTTGTGTTTAAAATTTGTGGCCAGGTATATCATTTAATGGGGTCACTCCTTCCTCCCAAAGGAGAAAATCGTAAGTTTGCACAATTGTATATATATGACACTGAAAATGAGGTTGCAAATCGTCTGAAAGTTGTCCAGGGTTTAGATGAAGAAATTGTGCAAGGTTTGATCATAATGCTCAATGAGACAAATGAATTAGCTAGATTTTATCGAACAATTAGAGAAATATAATGACTATGTTTACGTTCGTTGAGTTTGACAATTCTTGATAATGAAAGAGTCGAGGAAAGACAATATCAAGCACCTACAAGTTCTGAAATTGCAGGTTTAATTGTTGGTGATGTTGGACTGTTTGATTCTGAAATAGATGTCATTGTGGAGCAGTGACAACACGCTACAAAGAGTGTCCAAAGTACATGTGAAATATATGTCGTTTCCTTACGGTGAAGATGATTTCAATACTAAATTGAAATTGCTATCACCGAAGGATAGTAGGAGACAATCGTGAAAAAATGTCCATGCGTGCATGTGTCATATTATATTCATGAGCGAGAAAATAAATCATCGACGTTGCTGAAAGGTGATAGGCTGTTTTAACAATATTTAGTTGATGCTTATGCAACAGTTGATGAAACTCGATTGTTTTTTTTACGCAAACATAATGACAGCTATAGATGTGAAACCCTTGAAGGTATATATGATTCTTATTCAAATGGTGACAATGATGGAAGAAATGTTGGTAAGACAGTAATTTTACCAAGTTCACATACTGGCAGTCCACATTATATGGCCAAGCATTACCAAGATGCTATGGCTATTTGTCGCCAATATGGACACCCAGATTTATTTATAACTTTTACTTGCAATCTCAAGTGGCCTGAGATTTGTAGAGCATTAGCGTAAAAGCATAGTAACAAACCTGACGACCCCAGACATTGTATCAAGGGTTTTCAAAATGAAGTATGACGATCTCATGGAATACATTAAATCTGGCTTGGAAAGGTCATAGCAGGTACATTTTTACTCTTTAAATTATTTGTTATTTTCACTTCTTTTTTGTAAACAAGAAAAGTTATATAAATAAACATCTAACTCGACAATTCATTAATCACTAAGGTTATTATACAATGTAATAAACAGATGTTGCCACAATAGAATTTCAAAAGAGAGGCCTCCCACATTCTCATATGTTGTTCTGGTTAGCTGAGAACGATAAGTGTTATTCAGATGTTGACATTGATTCCATTATCAGTGCAGAAATACCTGATAGAAACACTGATCCGGTTCTATATGATTTTGTTGGTCAATTTATGATACATGGACCATGTGGTGAATTAAACTTTGCTTCACCGTGTTGAAAGACAAAAAATGTACAAAATCTTTTCCGTGTGATTATGTTTAGAGTACATCGTTTGAACCAGATAAGTTTCCAGTATACAGACGACGTGATGATGACACAAAATTTTTCATAAAGAATAACGTCAAAGCTGATAATGGTTTTGTTGTGCCTTACAATTGAGAACTTCTGTTATGATATAATGCTCATATAAATGTGGAATATTGCTCCCAATCCAAGTTGATCAAATATTTGTTCAAGTATATTAACAAAGGCCCAGATCGAGCAAGGGTTGGGATAAAATCTTCATCTGAAGCTGTTTGGAGACTCTTTGAATTTCCAATTCACTCTCGACATCCTGCTGTTGAACTGTTACATGTACATTTACCAAGACAACAAAATATTGTTTTCAGTGAATATCAACCACTTGGCTCAGTTGTTGCAAAACAAGGGGAAGAAGATACCATGCTTACAGCTTGGTTCAAAGCAAATGCAAATGAAGAAACAAAAGAGCAAGCAAAAAGATTAACATATTCAGAATTTCCATCTCAGTTTGTATTGGATAATGTTAACAAAACTTGGAATCCACGCCAGAGAGGATATGTGTTAGGTAGGGTGGCTAATGTCTCTCCAATTGTTGGTGAATTATATTACTTACGATTGTTGCTAAATACACAGAAAGGATGTAAAAGTTTTGCAGATATAAGGAAGATAAGCGGTATTCAATATCCTTCATTTCAAGATGCATGTCGAGAACTCGGTTTATTAGGTGATGATGAAGAATGGTTTGAAGCTCTTACAAATGCTATTCCAACAACATCACCTCAGTTGCGCCACTTATTTATGACACTAATCTTATACTGCAACGTATCAGATCCTCAACGACTTCTGGACACCTATTGGCGTAATATGTGTGATGACATCTTATATAATATCAGATCTCAATTTACAATGCTTAATTTGACAATATCTGATTCAAATTTGCTCAACTCATTGTGAATTGGAACAACTTTTCAACAATGCTTCAAGCACTGGAAAAATATAAATTGCCTATGCCAAATGAACAAATGATAATGGAGCTCAGTAATAAACAATTGAGAGAGGAGCTGGACTATGATCGTTTTGCTTTAGAAAAAGAACATTTAACTTTGGTATCTCAATTAAATGTTGATCCAAAAGGGTCATATACGATAATGTTGTACATATGGTTCAAAATAAAAGCATCGGTTGCTTCTTCGTATATGACATACAATTATATGCAGACTGTGATCGGAAGGGAAAATTGTACTAGCAGTTGCATCTTCTGGAATTGCTTCTTTATTGTTACCAAATGGGAGAACTGCTCATTCAAGGTTTAAAATACCTCTGGAAATAGAAGACAAATCAAGTTGTTCAATTAGTAAGGGAACACATCTTGCCAAACTAATTGAGAAAACAGACTTGATAATTTGGGATGAGACTCCAATGGCTAACAAGTACTGTTTTGAATCTTTAGAAAACTCTCAACGAGATATATTATCAGTCTCTTCTGTTGTCCGATCCAGTTTACCATTTGGTGACATGCCTATTGTACTTGGTGGTGATTTCAGACAAATATTACCAATAGTTCGTGGTAAAACCAAGACCCATGTGATTAATGCATCATTAAACAATTCAAAATTATGGCCACTATTTAAAGTCTTTTGTTTAACCGAAAATATGAGATTGTCTAGGCCAAATATGAGCACTGATGAAAAGGAAAGGATAACCAAATTTGCAAAATGGCTTTTGGAAGTTGGTGATGGAGAAGTGTGTGGCATCAGAGATCCAGATGATAGCGACGCTTCTTGGATTAAAATCCCTGATGACATGCTCATTGCTACTGATCTTGATCCGGTAAGCTCTATATTTCATGCTACTTACCCAGATTTTGATAAGATGTACAATAACTTCGATTACATCAGAGAGCGCGCAATAATCACTCCAAAAATTCAACTGTTAGTGACATCAATGATTATGAGTTACATCTAGAGAGGGAATACAAATTATTGTGATAAATGAAAATATGTCAAACAAGTATACCAAAAACATTGTCTATAAAGATGTTCTTCACAATCTAAAAATGCAAATGAAGTCATCCCACTACGAAAGTGAGAAATTTGTTTGATGCCTTTGGAATCAACCAATTACATGCAGGTACAACATATCTAAACTTTCATTTCAAAGCTAAAATCGTATTATTATAGATATGAATAAACCACAATTAATTTTCTCTTTTTGTTTTTAGATGATGCTATTTGACGAGTGAAATGAGCACCTGCACGTACGTTGATCCAGAAGTAATTGGACCTATAGAAAAACAATGCTAGCTCCATTCCACCTCCATACAGAGGTAATTAAGAAAATCCTCTACAATTTTAAAGAAGTTTGAAATTCATGACACGGTATATTCATAACATCCTTGTTTAAAAAATCATTTGAAAAGACTTTGTCATTTGGCAACGGATGAACAAAGATGTCTTGGTTGAATAAATGCAGATCCCTCCAAAGCCACAGTTCAACGAATGCACAAATCCAACAACCTTCATACTAAAGAGTTTAATAAGACATATGGAGGAAACAAAGCGGGAAATAGAAGACAATTCAAACATAGGAAGAAAAACTCAGTGAAGTATTTTCCAAACACAACCAGCCAGTCTTTCGAAACCACAGCAGAAACTGGTTTAACTGATAGATTGATATATGCATCATTTTTGTCCCTGAAATGGGTACAAGTTGTAACCCGTTTAATACCAGTTTACTTTTGTATATACAATGCATAACTGATGCATAACTTTTGTAAACATATTATATATGTGAACTACAAATACTCCCCGTTTACTTATCTAATTAAGATTTAGTTTCATGTGTTTGCCAGTTTATCAGCCTCTAACCCCGCGACGAAGCTCAGGCAGCCTACTAGTCTTTATAATAACTGAATGGCATATAAATCTATATCCGCGCGCGGCCAGTTTCGGTGAACCATGGCTTTGGTGTGGAAGCTCTTTATCACAATTCATCTAAATCTGCTGAGTGCCGAGTTACTGACGCATGCGATTCATGGAGAAAGCCTCAAGGCTTCTCTGCTGTGGTTAACCTAACTTTACTTCAAATGAAATTAGAAACCCAGTATAGGTGACATAACTGTAATCGCATGCATAGCACCACAAGGTTGGCAGAATAGGCAGGGCTGGTGTTGGGGTCAATCATACTAGGGCTGTCATTTGGTTTGGTAAATACTAACCGGATCGAAAACAGACTGAATATTTTTAATTTAATAAACCGAAACTTGGTAATCGAAATCAGAATAACTGAAACCGAAAAATACTGAAAAAGTTGGTTTGGTTTTTTATAAATACCGAATTTACCGAAATGTTAGTTATTTAAACACTTATATTTACAAATAAGTTTAACTATTTTGTTCTGAGCACACACGTTACCAAAATATGTAATTTTTCTACCTTAGTCGTATTTCACTATACGGATCATATCTTATTTCACATGAGTATTGAAAATTTTGCTTCCTCCAAACAATTGGTTCACAAAGATCTACACTTGCAAATAACCTACTAAACAAGTTATACCACATTAGTAGGCATGTTATAGTTTTTAACACTGAAATTTATAAAATCAAAATTTGTCCTTTCAATTCGGTCAGTATACTTAAATACGACTATGGAACAAATTTCATCTATTTCGATAATGTTTAGAACTAGATCAATGCGCTCAACTTTAATATGATATCACTTATTATACGAAAACGCTATTATTTAACCCTTTATGTCTTATTTTGATCGATACTTCCGCTCATAGCCTCTCATATGAATGAGAAGAAATGCTTCGGTGTAAAAATATTAAGAAATTTACATCTCAATGATATGGCTCCCCATGGGGAATCATAAGAATAAATAATGTTGACTGATTTGATCAAGACCCAAACGTTACAGGCAATATGTGATTTTTCTACCATAGTTATTTTTCACCATATTTATCATATCCTATTTAATAATATTTTGAAAAAAAATTGCATACTCTATACGGTTGGTTCACAAAGATGTACACTTGTTTATAATTAACCTAGTAAACAAGTTACACCATATTAGTAGGCACGTTATGGTGTCAATGACTATATTTTCAAAAAAAAATTGCTTCCTCTATTGTTTCGTTATATTCAGAAAATATATTTGTTGTAAAGTTTGGTAATACCGAAAACCAAAATACCGAATTTTGTAAGATTTATCTCATACCGAAAAAAGTTGGTTGGTTTTTAGTAATCATATTTCATTATCGAAAGCTTTGGTTTTGAAGTTGGTAACACTCATTACCAATTCGAACCGACCGAATGACAGGCCTAATCATTTGTCTTAGGAAATTGCTACGCGTTCTTAACGATTTCATGAATATACAGAATTTTAATTGAATATATATATATATAGTAAGGATCAGGTGCGAAAGTCCGTATTTATTAAAAATTACGGATTGTCACATTTTGATCCACTTTTTTCGATCATGATTTCTCATCTTAACCGTTCATAATGTAGATATATATGACTAGATCATCTCTACAAAATTTCATCTAATTTAGAGATCGTTAAGGTATTCAAATATGTGATTTATAATAAAAATACAAACGATTCCGGTTGAACAATTTTATTACGTTCATAGTTTTGATTCATTTTGGATGTCTTAATGATTTCTAAATTTGCTGAAATTTTGTAAAGATGATCTACTCACATATATCTACATTGTGAACAGTTAAGATGAGAAATCATGATCAAAAAGTGGATCAAAATTGCAAAAAGTCCGCATTTTTTTAAAAATACGGACCTCCGCACCTGATCCTTCCTGTATGTATATTTAGAAACCGTCCGTTTTTTCATGATAAATCATAGATTTAAATGCCTTAACGATCACCAAATGAAATGAAATTTTACAAAAATGATCTATACATATATATATATATATATCTAGATATTAAATGGTTAAGATCTGAAACTAAAATCGAAAAGTAAGGCAAAATCACACATCCGCAACAAATGATTTGGTGTGGACGTCCGCACCAAATGATTTGGTGTGGACGTCCGCACCAAATGATTTGGTGTGGACGTCCGCACGTGAGAATTTCTGTGTATATATATATAGACTACAATGTTGGGAATTAAATACTATCCAAACAGATACTGCACTATATTTGGTCTGGTAAACTGCGACTTGTAAGCAGTATCTGACGCCGACTGCAATGAACAAACTGAAGCATACAAGTCCATTGCTATTACAAAGTGATCAAACCCAGGAAATTACCCGGACATTTGATACTGTCTAAAAATCAACAAGCGCCTCCTCGCGGGGAATAAAACAAGGAACAAAAGAAAATAATCGTACAATTTACAAGTCACCACACTATAGGCGGGAAAAAATCGTGGCACAGATAGCATAACTATGACCCTTTTTCTAGCAGAACTAAATATATTGATCCTGAATACTGCCACCAGTTATTACCCAAAAAATGTGATCCCAAGGAAAGAAATACAGTGCGGCCGCTTCAATCAGTATGATTAGTGAACCACTTGACTCCGAACAAAACAGCTATGATTAAATCCAGATCCTTGGGCAAATCACCAAGAAAGTAATATGGTGCCGAATCAAACAAATCTTCATAAAATTTCTCCAATGTGTACTATCAAACACCATTTTCTTCAGAAGAGAGATTAGGCATAGATGTTGGAGTGAATCCATTACATTTGATAGATGTAGAAGAACCTGAAGCGGTAATCCTTATTGGTTCAGAGATTTTGGTACACCAGGCTCCTCAGGGATCACCTCCTGTTGTAGTATTTCCATATGCTGTTTTGATGGCACATCACCTTTGCAGTACGAAGGAGTGAATCCATTGCATTTGATAGATGTAGAAGAACCTGAAGCGGTAATCCTTATTGGTTCAGAGATTTTGGTACCCGGCTCCTCAGGGATTACCTCCTGTTGTAGTATTTCCATATGCCGTTTTGATGGCACATCACCTTTGCAGTACCTGAGCCACATGTTCCTGTATGCCGACTCCAGCCCAAGGGTAAACTTTGGTCCATCACAGACAGGTGACCTGGACATGATGTCTCGGAGACTCATCCTCAGATTTGAAAGTGCTGTTATGTCAGAGGCCAACTGCACAGCCAACTGAACATATTCTTCCTCATTTTTAGCAATGAGGTTTCCCAATCCTGTATTTGCAGCAAGACAGGTGTATCAGAAGATAATTTCTTTAGAGACAGGATAAACAGATACATTAAAAACAACCTAAGATATTGGTCTCAGATAAAGAATTTTCTGAGGGAAAAGAATTATTGTAAACAATTGGAGGGTATAGACGTAGATTCTTCAAGCCCTTTCTCCAAGCTCTTGGAAAGTCTATCTCATATTCCCTGGAGCTTATGACACATATCCTCGCTTAAGTTTTAATATCACACTTTTCCTTGCTTAATTAATATTTATCAGGATAAACAAAGGCAGATAAAGCAAGTATTGGTATTTGGTCAAACCAACATGGTATGCCAGTGCTAGATACACAAAACAAACAGGTAGAACAGAATATACTTACCCACTTTGCTGAGAATGCTAACACCAACATTGTGTGCATGTACTGAACCAGCCATAGTAACACACGGAACGCCCATATATAAAGATTCACATGTCGTGGTTGTTCCAGCATAGGGGAAAGTATCCAAACTACACAGAAAGCATAACACAGGTTAGAACTTAGGTCCTTGAAACCAGAACCAACAGAGAACAAGAAAACTGAAGTCCTCTCTAAACTCTAACCAGCATAATAAAATAGGAAGCTATATTGCATGCACATCTCATGTTCTCATGTGATTTTCTAAGTTCTACCCAAGTTTTAAATGAAAGCCCATTTTGCAAATAATAACTGTTAAACTAAGTGATCTTTAAAGTAGCCTCCCTACTCTGCAATCACGGAGAGATAGACATAACAACCATGAAGCCAAGCAAAATGCAAGTAATTTCCAATAATGCACCTCTGACACTGTTTCTTATACAGACTCTAATTCAAAAACTGAATGCAAGAGGAAGAGTTTACGTTTTAGCGCAGGAATCAACTATAAATTACTTCAGTATCCTATAAGTAATCCTTCAGAGTAAGCTGTAAAACAATACATCTCTGTTTACAAATTCACCAAAAAACAGTGCTATAATTCAAAAAAGAAAATTATGAAACAATCATTGAACAGAAATATCCTAAGTTACCACTCAACCACCTTAAGCAATAAGGTGTTTACTGTCAATAATAGTGCCTATAATTTTTTACAAGAGCTGTTGCAATAGGCATTTAAAATCTCAAGGTTACAAGCAAACCAAAGTTCATATATAGGGAAAAAACTTTATTTTACTGAATACGAAATGTAACCTGATGTCAGAAAAAATCAACATTATACCTAATGTCCATGAGAGAATACGCTTGCATATGATCGTAATTGAGTAAAATTAGAGGCAGAAGATCAACACGTAGTGGTTCCAACCCTAGCTGCTCCAATGTTGAAAGAAATCTCTCTCTCACACTATCGCAACTAAAGGGCTTACATTTTACTACAAGGCGAGAATTTGGAATTGCTGAGAGAATTCTTGCCCAAACTTGCAGCACTTTTGGTGTGATCTGATAAGAGACAAGAAGAGATAAGAGTGAGTAAAAGCATTATATGATAACTAGCCTGGATTCTTATGCTTTAAGGCAAATACTTGATTACAAGAAAACAGTATCCAAAATCTAACTTATTTGATACCTTTGCGAGATTATTAAAACTCCCAAATGTAATAAAGCCATTGGAGAGAGCAGGAGTAGGGGAAACAGGCCCTGCTTCAGGAGAAGGTGTATAACAAAGGAAGCATTCTGGTAATCGGACCAGCTCCTCAACATGCCTACAATTCAATAAAAGTAGTATATTGTAAACAGATAATCTTGCACAAAATATAGCCCTATAGCAGAAAACTCATGCCTGAATGCTACAGGGGAAAAACAAAAACATAAAACGTAAAAAAGAGTAAGGATAATAGCAGGAGACATACTTCTTCTCTGAATCAGGAGAATCTGCCAGTGAATCGGTGATTCTGTAATCAATCGCTGGCAAACCAGTTGTGTTCGGGTAGCCAATCCAAGTAACCTGTAAATCCAGTAATAACAGGTTAGCTACCTTATGCAGACAACCATGTACTTAAAAATTCAGCAATTACTGAATAATGAGTGATGCACGCGGCAACTGAAAGGCACAAGTTTGATATGAGGCCACTCGGCTTTCAAATTCAACAGTAAAGTGATGTATGATGCTATGTGTTGCACAAAATAAATATATAATTAAATCTGGCAAGATGCAGCTGCAATTTCAGGATAAATGTGCTTTACTTGATTTCCAGATTTGGCCAGGCCAACACAAAATTAACATCTGCAGACTAAAATTCCATAGTTTGATTCATGTTTTACATATTTCTACAAGATGCACATCATGAGAGATACAAATCAAACAAAGCAACATCAGCACCCACTTCAGCATACCTGAACCGGTGCAGGCCGGCATGCCAATGTTCCCAACTTATTATTGGCAGTATGGCCAGTAAGTTCCACCAAGATATCAACCTTATCTTCCTTAATAATGCTTGCAACTTTTTTTTCATCAATCCCATATATATCTCTCCAGATCCCACCCTTTTTCAAGACTCTCTCCCTAAACCTGATAGTCTTGGCATCTGCCTGTAACATCGTAAAGAAATCAGTACTGAAAAGAGATACCAATAGCATTTGCTACACAAGCATAAAGTATTTCAAAAATAACATTGACATAACTCAAAAGGCATTGATTGTTATTCCCAATCAATGGTGACAAAGGAGACAGAAAATTACAAAAATAGATAAGAAATCATTATATGTCAGAGTACTGTGAAAAAATTGAGTAGGAATAGAAGGCACATGGGAGGAAACATTTGGAGACAAAAATTTTCCAGTTAAATATATGGCTATAAAATGAATGTCTCAGTCGAACTTGAAAGCCAAAAAATAATATTCACAACAAGTTGAAATGAGAAAATCAAAAGCAACTTTTGAGAAAGCTGGACAAAAACGACATGAAATTATAGAAATGAGAAAAATCACTACCTTCACAACTGCAGAATAAACAACCACTTTATACTTTGCATATTCATGGTGGGCAAGGGGAGCTTCTATAAAATATGATACAGAGTGAGTAAAATAATCGGGAGATACATATCCAATCACCAAGGCTCGTTCCGGATCTTTTAAATTGTCCCACGAAGTGTACTGTGAGAATAGCCTCATAAAGCGTCTACCCCAGTCCCTGCATATATTAAGCTGCATCAGCAAAGCTAGAATTCCTCATTTCCCAATGCAAAATGCTAATTGAAAACAGAACATAAAAATAATTTAATATTGAAAAAATAGAAAACCTACATACTGTCATTGTATATGATAGTCCAGCATTTAAGATTATATGATTAGAATAGATTATACCTTAGTGAAATAAAACTTAGGCTATCCTCAATAACAAGAAGGAAAAGCAATCAAGCAAAACTAAGAGGGATCGGTTGAAACCTGTGAGCAACAAAAAGTTTATCATCATGTCCTTCGTGAATGTAGTTCATTGCAAGCAATCGGTTCTGCAAGAAAACATTCAGCCAAATCAAATACATAACTTTTTTGTTAAAAAGACACAATCTGTTAAAGCAATTCCACAAAATCAGCACACTATTCAAAACCACCCCATTAATCACGTTTGATCTTATTTGATTCAGTTTAGGATTATTTGATTCAGTTTAGGATCAGCCTTTGATTCTGTAATTACAGCTGTAAACGCCTCCTATAATTATGCCTAGACTGCTATATAGTTTCCTGTAATTATACCTACACTCTACTATATATACTGTACAAATCCTACCTCAATAACATCAAGGAAATACATTTTCTACATGGTATCAGCCTAATATCGGTCCTTACCTCTCTTCTTGTCTGTCTCCTCTGTCTTCCTTGTCTGTCTCCTTCTCTCTCTGCGTTCTCATCCTCTCCCTCTCATGGCTTCCGCATCCTCTTCAACTGCTCCTTCTCCTTCTCAAAACACAGCCCAATTCACAAAACTCACTGAAATCAATTACTTGACTTGGCTGAGACAAGTCAAGCCATATCTTCATGGTGCCAAACTCTGGGGATACGTTGATGGCTCTATACCAGCACCTTCTCAGACCATCATGACTGCTGCCACTCAAACTGAACCAGCCAAAGAAGTCCCTAACCCCAAATATGAGGATTGGTTCACAGTGGATCAACAAATCGTCAGTCTCATCACCACTTCTCTGACTGAAAGTGTTTCACAGCTCACAATTGGATTTGATACCTCACAAGGAATCTGGGATTGCCTAGCTAGCCACTTCTCGTAGCGATCTGCTGCCAGTGCTTCCAGCCTTAAGCTTCAACTCCTTGAGCTCAACAAAGGCTCTCAATCAATTGACGATTATCTTCGTCATGCCAAGTCACTTGCTGATCAATTGGCCGCCATCAACAAGCCTGTCTCTGACGAAGATCTGGTGCTTGCCACACTTCATGGACTTGGCTCAGACTACCTCATGCTCCGGACGGCTCTCTCGCAGCATTCTTCTCTTCGTAATTTCACTGAGCTACGTGCTCGAATCTTTGCCTTTGATGCCCAGCAGCCGCGTCACCATGAAACAACAACGGCTCTCTTTCACAGCAGCAGCAATCACCGTGAAAATCGCCCACAGCACGGCCGGTTTTTCAATTCCAATGGCCGACACTTCAATCGATCCAAGCGGTCCAATTCAGTTCGAAACTCCCAGCAGCAGCGTGGTTTTCAGTCCCCACAGTTTCAGCAACAGCCTTATACCCATTTTGGACCTTATTCATCTCCTAGTTGGGCTCCTCGATCTCACCCATCTAATGGGCTTCTTGGCCCAGCACCAACTTGGTGCTCTAATTGTCACACAAACCAGCATGGTCCACAACAGTGCCCTCACAGATTCTTGGGCCCAAATACAGCAGCACCCTTCGCTGGAGCTCATTTTGCTGCTGATCCAAATTGGTATCCGGATACTGGAGCGACCCATCATGACTGCCATGCCTGTCAACAATCCCCAACAATATGGTGGTCCACACAATGTTTTTATGGGTAATGGGGACTCAATGCTCATTTCCCATACTGGTAACCTACCCATTTCCTTAGGCTCTTCTCAATTTTCCTTACAAAATGTCTTTCGTATTCCTTCCATTCGCAAAAATCTATTGTCTGTTGCTCGTTTTACTAAAGATAATCATGTCATCTTTCTCTTTGCTCCTAATTTTTATCAAATATATTGCTTACTTTCTGGTCGTCTATTGTTCCAGGGCCCTTGTAAAGATGGGCTATATCCACTTCAGCTGTCCCACACCCACTCCACTCCACAAGCTCTTGCTGCCATACACTCCTCCATCTGACACAATCGTCTTGGTCATCCGTCATCCAATGTCTTGTCTCGTTTAAGTTCTTCTATTGGCTCTAAACTAAATTTTTCTAATTTTTGTCGTGAATGTGCTCTTAGCAAATCTCATAAATTACCATTTGATTCCAATAATTCAATTGTTGATTCACCTTTTCATATTCTTCATAGTGATGTTTGGTCTTCCTCTACTTCCTCTACTTGCGGCTTCAAATATTATGTACTTTTCACTGATGAATTTTCTCACTATTCATGGATTTATCCAATGCACAGGAAAAATGAAGTTCTCACCCACTTTCAAAAATTGGTTGCAAAAATTCAAAATCTCTTTGGCATCACTATTAAATTTCTCCAAAGTGATAATGGTACTGAATATGTTAACCATGCTTTCACTACATATTGCACCTCTTTGGGCATTCAACAACGACTCGTGTCCTCACACCCCACAACAAAATGGACTTGCCGAAAGAAAACATCGTCACATTGCCACCATGGCCCGCAACCTCCTCCTTACTTCTGGTGCTCCACACAAACTTTGGGTCGAAGCTGTCCTCACATCCGTCTATCTTATTAATCTCCTCCCTACATCTCTGTTCTAGATTGGGACACTCATCATCGTCTTTACGGTAGTCCTCCTTCCTATTCGTCCCTCCTGTTCTTTGTTTTCCGTATCTTGGTCCTTATATCTTCGATAAATTATCGAGTCGTAGTATAGAATGCGTCTTCTTAGGATATAGTCCTCAGCATAAGGGTTATCGATGTCTCGATCCCACCACTGGTCGTCTCTGTGTCTAGGCATGTTATTTTTAACGAAAATTCTTTTCCTTACAAAAATATGCAGATACAAGCACCTGGTCCATTGGAATTTGCTCTTTTACCAAGTCCAACCTCTTTTTCCACTCCATCACAAGATTCTTCGCAGACCAAGCCCATTGGCCCATCTACAGAGTCTCATCCTCCAACAAATGACTCGCCTCATTCCTCCCAGGAGCCGCTGCTACTTCCTATCGTTTCACCTGCACCAATCCAACCGCCATCACCCATTGATCGACCTCCTATGATCACATATCACCGCCGCCCCAGGCCCATGCCTAACCCATCTCAGACTGCAGCGACGGAAGCAACCACGGAAACCGCAACCGACTCTGTCCCAGCAACAGATGTTGCAACCAGTGTTGTTCGGTCTCCATCGTTGGTCTCTGAATCACTGCAACCTCCAGACCCCCATCAGCCACGTGCGCCATGTCCTCCACCCTCCCAACATCCAATGACCACCCGTTCTAGAGATGGCACACTCCCAGTCAAACATCCTCTTCCTCGAGCTCTTCTCACTGCTATTGAGAATTCTGAACCAACATGTTATACCGAGGCTTCCAAACAGGCTGTGTGGCGCAGTGCTATGACAGAAAAAATAAATGCACTGCTGAAGAATCAAACTTGGACTCTTGTGCCACCCTCAACCCACAACACAGTTGGCTGCAAATGGGTATTTCGTACCAAGCAAAATCTGAACGGCTCAATCGAACGTCACAAAGCTCAGCTTGTTGCCAAAGGATTCCATCAGCAACAAGGCATTGATTATGAAGAAACATTCAGCCCAGTAATCAAGCCAGCCACCATTCGCACTGTTCTTTGTCTTGCTATCTCTCGAAGATGGGAACTTCGTCAAGAATGCGTTCCTTCATGGATTCCTCAAGGAGGATGTTTATATGACTCAACCACCTGGTTTTGTCGACCCATCTCGACCCAATCATGTCTGCAAGCTTCACAAAGCACTCTACGGTCTCAAGCAGACTCCGCGAGCTTGGTTTCACCGTATGACATATTTCCTCATCTCTGCTGGTTTTGTTCAGAGTTTGGCAGACTCCTCTCTCTTTATTTTTCGTACTGGCATCCATACAAATTACTTTTTGTTGTATGTGGATGACATAGTGGTTACGGGCAGTGATAAAAAGCTTCTGCAGGGATTCATTGATGCACTAGGACGTGGTTTTGACATCAAAGATCATGGCCTTTTGCATTATTTCCTTGGCTTACAGGTTACTTATCAACATGATGGACTTCACATCAGCCAGCTCAAGTATGCTCATGACCTTCTAGCCAAGCATGACATGCTCCTCTCTAATCCAGTCAGTACACCCATGTCAGCCAAGAGTATTCTCACTTCCTCTGATGGCGACATTCTTGCCAACCCCACTGCCTTTAGGGAAATCCTTGGTTCTCTCCAGTACTTGACGATAACTCGCCCGGATATTGCCTATGCAGTAAACTCCATATCTCAGTACATGAGTCAGCCTCGCATCCCTCATTTAGTGGCTGCAAAGCGCATCCTCCGATACATAAAGGGTACTCTTGATCAAGGACTACTCTTTTGTCCTCAGCGCCAACCAACACATCTTATTGCCTACTCCGATGCTGATTGGGCAGGTTGTCCTGACACCCGCAGATCAACCTCTGGCTATCTTTGTTTTCTCGGCACCAATCTGGTCTCTTGGTGTTCCAAAAAGCAGCCCACAATAGCCCGCTCTAGCGCCGAGTCTGAATACCGTGCGCTTTCTCATGCTAGTGCAGAAACTACTTGGTTAGCCTTCTTACTATATTAACTTGGTGCTCATCTGCATTTCCCTATCTTGCTCCACTGTGATAATTTAAGTGCGACGTATATGGCCTCCAATCCAGTTTTCCATGCCCGGACCAAACACATTGAACTAGATTATCATTTTGTTCGAGAAAAAGTTGCTGTTGGTAGTCACCGTGTTTGCTATATCCCTTCTGTTGATCAGCCGGCTGATCTTCTTACCAAGCCTTTCATAAGCACCGGCATTCTCTTCTTGCTGAGAAACTTGTTCGTCAAGGACCGTCCAGTTTGCGGGGGGATGTTAAAGCAATTCCACAAAATCAGCACACTATTCAAAACCACCCCATTAATCACGTTTGATCTTATTTGATTCAGTTTAGGATTATTTGATTCAGTTTAGGATCAGCCTTTGATTCTGTAATTACAGCTGTAAACGCCTCCTATAATTATGCCTAGACTGCTATATAGTTTCCTGTAATTATACCTACACTCTACTATATATACTGTACAAATCCTACCTCAATAACATCAAGGAAATACATTTTCTACACAATCTACTTGTTTACAACAAACATACAGATCTCACTATGAAAGAGAGATCGAGAGAGACAGACAGAGGGAGATCTTGATTAGGCTAATGCACTTAAAGATGTTTTGTTTACAAACAGCCTGAAAAGCATCATGACACTGTCACTCAGCCACTGCTAAATACTTGCATACCAGGGAAATCCATATGTTATATTTTTTTTCAAAATGAGTACCCCTTTGCACAAATACCATAACATGCATGCACATATGACAAGTACTAGTAATGCGCTAAGGGAACAGATTTCCATTTCAGTTCGATGTAGCATTCACAAAACATTGCAATGGTATTTCCATGCGCATATAAAAAAAATAACATTCATGAGTATATATATGTATATATATACATATATAGTTTTTCTTAGGTAAGGATGTCCTTAAATTAAGTTTGGTAAGGATTTCTTGAATTGGCCAACTTTTAAATCCAATTTTCTCATCTTAACCGTTCATAATCTAGATATATATGTATATATCATCTCTGCAAAATTTCAGCTCATTTGGTGATCGTTAGGGCATTCAAAACTATGATTTACAGAAAACATGAATGGTTCTGGTTGAACAGATACAGTTCGTTCATTGTATTTGTATATTTTCAAGGCCTTAACGATTACCAAATGTGCTGAAATTTTGCAGAGATGATATATACATATATATCTAGATTATGAATGATTAAGGAGAAAATTTGATCTAAAAGTTGGTCAAATTAAGGAAATCCGCACCAAATTTATGGTAAGGACGTCCTTGGTGTAGGACTATATATATATATAAAGTAGCACTCATGGGAGTAAATCTCATGAAAGCCGAGAGCAAAAATACCTGGCCTGCATTTCGAGAATCAGGATCTATTTTAAGGCATTGCTCATACGCATCAATAGCCATAGTAATATTGCCAGCATCTCTGTAGAGAACTCCTGTAATATAAAATATATATAAATAAATATAAGGACAACAGAGCTAGATCTATAACAAATTCAGAAAATAAAATAAAAGAAAATAGAAGGGTTCCCACCACAATAGAAAAGCGTTAATACAGGAGTGGAGTGTTATGACTTATACCATTCTCAAATCAGTATAAAATCATGAACACTACCTTTCACCATTTCCCTAAATTAGGTTTTGTAGGAAAGTGTGGGACCAATACAGCAGTCTAAAAGGTTTTTGGCATTAACTTTTGCATATCAGTGTTTGTATCTTTATGCACTCCACATTTTAAAAGATCCAACCTGGTCTGCTCTATAGAAGAAAACAATTTGCTTCCGAGGAATTCAATTTCAAATAAAGGTACCCTGAATTCCCATCCACCCCTTTCAACCCGAAGTCCCAAAGAATACACTGATTGTTACCAGCAACAAAATAATTATGGAAAGGAGAGAAACAGGACATTAAAGATTGTAGGGAATCCGAAAACAATTTTACAATAGTCCTTCAACTTATTTATGCCTATCTTAGTAAAGCTGGCAAGCGCGGGCCTCTGTATTTTGTAGATGGCTTGAGATTGATCGAATCTCACTCCACTCAGAGTGAAATGATTCTATCAGGATCATAACAAGCCATATGCCAAAGAAATTATATAACAATTTAGGTTATTCCTGCTCATAACATTCCATCATGATACCAGATAGTCACCAAGAACCGAATCCTTGAGTAAATGGCGAAGATCCAATAAAAGAAAACCCCAAAGAGGTGTGTGTGTGTAGAGAGAGAGAGAGAGTGACCTAAGTTGTTATATGCTTCCGCATATGTAGGATTTGCAATTATAGCTTTCTCAATCATGCTTGCAGCAGCATCCATCTTACCCTGTCAATAAATGGAGAAGAAATTTGGTGAGTTGGTGACTAACCAAATATGAACATTCAAGTTCTGACACCTCGAAGGGTGTGAAAGGAAACCTGAACAGTGTAGACAACTCCAAGATTGTTCAATGACTGAGAGAAGTTTGGTTTGGTTGACAACGCCAACTGCAAATTTGAAATAAACAAAACAATAAGAAAAAGGAGATGGTAATGCCTAAGCCAGTGTCCTAGAAGGGAATACAAAATTAAATTTCTGTACAAGTGCCAAACATTGCCTGATAACACTCTACTGCTTTATCAAGGTTGTCTCGGTCTTTGTATATTACTCCCAAATTATTGCATGCCTCTGCACAATGAGGATTGAAGTGGAAAGCAAGTTCATAGAATACAATTGCCTGCACAGATAGAATTTGATTGCAAACAATGTATCAGATTGATACAACCAATCAAGAGGAAATCCAATTGAGAGAGTTTTCAGTTGCAATATCAAAAACACTTACCATGTCAAACTTAAGTATTTCACCGTAAGCAACCCCCAGATTGTACATAGCATCAGCATAATGCCAGTTATAGTACAAAGCCTTCTTGTAATATGCTATGCCTTGATCGATATCTCCCTCCAACTTAACCTATATACTCATGTTACGGATCCAAAATCAGGAAAAAGATTGAAACTTTGCTCAAACTGAGTAAAAAAGAAAAGGAACATGGGATTATGTGGTAGATGAGTCAACATATGTTTCCGTCACAAAGCATGAGAATGTCAAATTTGCACATGCACATGCACATGCACCTACACTACTACACAATTCCTCATGGACAATTCTCGTGTGGCGTTGCCACAATAAACCAAGTCAGCCATTTCTTAAACTAATCAAGCCATTAGAGATATATCCCAATAAACAATTATGATATTGAATTAAAAATAATAATTAAAATTTCAAATTTAAAAAAATAACAAAACCAACTTCTCACTCATAACGCTAAAACAAGTAATTGGAAACAATCAAGAAACCAATATGGCAGCAAAAACAAATTAAATCACCTTTGTTCCTAAATCTGTCAAGGCTATTGCCATATTATTCTTTGCAATCTCAAAGTTTGGCGAAACAGCTAGACACCTGAGAAATATTGCAACCAAACAAGCATACCATTAGCAAGATATATCCAACAACGAAATTTTCAACTACCATATGCAAGCACCAACTTAGAACAACAAAATATACAAACAGCAGACTACCTCTCGTAACAAGCAATAGCAGACTCCAAGTCACCACGATTTTTGTAAATAACACCCATGTTGCAATATGCTTCAGCATACATGGGCCTCTCTAGTGCAGCCTTCTCATAGCAAGTAAGCGCGGTGTCAAATTGCATCATTTCGGAGTAGACAACACCAAGGTTATAATAAGCTGGCTGAATTGACATGGTGTGGTACAATATAAATAAGTTACACAAGAAAAGAAAGGCAGAAACGTCACAAAGCTGGAAGAATAGAAAATATGAAATTACAGCATAGTGTGGATCTGTCTTCAGAGCTTCATAATACTTTTGCAATCCATCTTGAGTGTTGCCAGCAAGCTTTAAGCTAGTTCCAAGATCCGTTAATACAATGGCTAGACATTCAGCAGCAGGTTTATATGAAGGATCTGCTTTAAGAGCCTTTTGATACGACTGTTCCAAGCAAAATTGGTTGTTAAATTGTATGTCTTCCAACTTTAAACATAGTTAGCACACAACATAATCCACTAATAGATACCATACATAAGATGAGAAGTCAAACACCATAGTTAAGTGTCGCAGTGAAGTACTTTGGCCATAAAGCCTGCTTGTCTTTTTTTCCTATGCAGAGTCAGTAACTACTAACTAGTAACTCATCCAAAAGAGGTAGAATTCAAGGCAATAACAATAATTAAAACATTGGAGGGCAATTTTACATCTTTACTCATCAAAGAAAATGTCTTTACTTTTTTCTTTACCACAAATGTAAGTAATAGGAGCATACCTCAGCTGCCTCCCTTAGGCGGCCCTCATCTTTGTACAAAATACCACAATGCGTGAGTGCACATGCATTCTCTGGATCCAACTTAATGGCGTCCATAAAACTGTCAAAAGCAAGCCTTCCCATATTCATCATCTGCAGGCATATTCCTTTTCCAATATGAGCTTCTATATTTTTGGCATCTTTCTCCAACCCAGTCTCATAAAGACTAAGAGCATCAGAAAACTTGTTCCTCGACCGAAGAATATTAGCATAGGAAATTGTCTCCTTCACTTCAAAACTCTTCCTTTCCGGAGTTGCACCGGCAAGAGAGCCACTGGTACTCGGAGAAGGTTGTGAACAGTTCAAGAATCCATTTTCGAAAACTGGGTCCCCATCTTTCCCATTACAAACATCTTTATCGGTCCACGCCATTTGGGATTCAATAAAACCTCCCTAGTTCATGGACCAAAATTCAACATAAAGATTCAAACTTTAACCGCAAATTTGAAACCTGACACCAACGTATAATATAAACCTAATAGCTTATCTCATATAAACCTGATAAACCCCAAAATATCTAAAAATCTATATAATGCAGGACTTCAAACTTTGACAAAATACAAAAATATAAACCCCAACATAAAGATTCAGACTTTAACCAAAAATAATTTTAAAATCCCCAAATATTCAAAAATCTTTATAATGCTGGACTTGAATTACTCTCAAACACAGAACCACCCCACACAAATTGCATTCATAAACCCTAACACAACGCAATCACTACATTAAAACCGATGAATAAGCAATTCCCAGAAACCCTAAACGAAAACCCAGAAGCTGATCGGTCTGGGAATTCATAAATTAACGATCTAGATTACAATTAAGCTTCAAGAACAAGAAGAGGTAGTGAAAAAGTGAAACTCCAAGTCCCCAAAGTTGAGCAATTTTGAAAAGAAAACAGAGAAAAACTTACACCGGGAGCTCCTTCTTCGCCGGAAGAGGAAGAAGGCGGGTCGGAGTCGGAGGCCCAGAGTCCGAGTCCGGGTCGGAGTCGGGGTCGGAGTCTGGGGAAAAAATGTAAGTATGGAGGGGTTGGGTTCGTAATTGTGTTCTTAAAGAGTTGGCAAAGGCCGCGCAAACTCGGGGACTCTCTCGCTCTAATTCGGCGTTGGAATTACGGTGAGGGTCGTTGTCGGTAGCCTAAGGACCACGTCCTCCACTCTAGACTTGGAAAGGGTAACTTGGTACTTGATCACACTAGTTTATACTCTAAAACTTGGAGGAGCAACGGAGTACGGTTTTAAACATAAAGCACCCTCCAATGGCCGGTCTCCGTGAGCAATGTTCCGTTCGAAATTCGTACAATTACGGGCGGAGCTACGTTCAGATCTGACGGGGTTCGGACCCTCTTAAGTTTTCGACAGATCTCGTTTTTTATATGTTGCAGAGAGCAAAGTTGTTGAGTACGAGTTTGTTTCTGAATATGAACCCCCTATCCAATAGCATACTAACAGGTGTAAATATGCGAGTCGGCGAGGAAAGCCACTGCGTACAATCGGCCTTGTGAAAGTGTTGATACATATGCGAGTCGGCGAGGATTAATGGAGTTTTTAGATATTAAGCCGTGAGTTTGTCAGTAAGTTTTGGCCTCACTCATAACGTTGATGTCGGCGTTGAGTTGTGACCTAACTCATAACGTTGAGATTATAAGTTCAAACTTTACTAATATATGATATATGCAAGTCAGTAAGTGTGAGTTACGTAACAAAAATATTATTTTATTTAAAAAAAGATATTACTTGTCAACGACGACAATAATGTGGTGAATCCTCAAAAATTTAATGATGAATATTTAAACTCAGATTTGGTCAACTAGCCAATATACTTCTCAAGAGTTTAGAAAACTATATATGTATTTAGGGGGGTGTATTGTGTTCAGATTTTTATAGACTTTTTAAGCATTAGATTTAAAAAAAGTTCTCGAATTTATGTAGATTTATAAAATCTTATGGTCTATAGATTTTAAAATCTAAACTTTTAAGGATTCTTAAAAACAAATGATAAACTTGTATGAATTCTCATAGAATTTAATAAACAATTTGTGAGTCATCAATAGATGAAAAAAGGTTATAACATGAAAACTCTCAAGTTAAACTCTATATGTGTACCAAATCTTTAGACATAAAATTGAGAATGAATGAATAAGTTTTTTAATAAAGGGTTGATGCGGATGAATGAATAATTTTTATCTATAATAGTTCATTTTGAAAAGCTCATGCCAAAACGGTGGATAGTCTATGTTACACTTATTGATATAATTGAAACAGTTGAATATAAGAGTTATAATAGTATGAAGCAAAAGAAATAAATTATATACTTATAAAGAGATAATTGTAGAATAAATGCATTGCAGTAGGACATATAAAACTTAAGATGTCAAAAAGATTATTAACTAATATCAAAAAGAAAAGAGATGTGCAAATATATAGGAGTGAGAGAGGGATGGATACATAAGATAAAGAGATAATTGTGAAATAAAAGAGTTGTAGTTGGACGTATAAAATTAAGAGATCAAAAAGAGTATAAACAGTTCAATGTAAGAGTTATAATAGTACGAAGCAACAGTAATAAACTATATACACAAGATAAAGATATAATTGTTGAATATAGGTGTCGTAATGGAAATATATAAAAATTAAGATGTCAAAAAAAATGATTAGCTAATGTCAAAAAGAAATGAGATGTATAAAAATATATATGAGGGAGTGAGAGAGGGAATGAAGG
Organism: Comarum palustre; assembly: GCA_951800085.1. NCBI lineage: Eukaryota > Viridiplantae > Streptophyta > Magnoliopsida > Rosales > Rosaceae > Comarum > Comarum palustre. Next base: position 29,119,631 of record OX637572.1, read on the forward strand.
AAGGAGTAAAATAAGAAGAAGAAAAAATTATAAATCCACACAATTTTTATGTCAGGAGGTCGGATTGTTTTCTTTACAATTTACACTAGACAATCTGTGCAAATCCACCATTTAATAAGTCTTCAACAATTCGTGTGTTTACTGAATACCTTCAGATTTTTATGGATTTAAAATCTTCATTTATAAATCCTAATTGAATACCCTCAAACTTTTCTGGATTTAAAATTTTCTTTATTAAATCATAATTAAATACCCTCAAACTTTTGAAATCTACAAAAGTCTTTAAAACACTATAGAAATCTAAATACAATACACCCCTTACTCTTTTAGTATATTCACGATTTTGTCTATTGATTTAATGATTTGTATGTCCACAGTCCACTATATTCGTATAATGTGTTGTTTAAGAGATACAAGAATTAGGTTCAACTGAAATCCTTGTCCTCATTACCCGTTGCAAAGAATATAAAACACCTTACTATTGTAGTCGTGGTGAAATCATGTATGATAATCAACAAATTAAGTGTTCCAATCGCTAGTTACATTGCCAAAAATACATAATAAGGGGATTAAAGCATTTCTTCACAAAGTCTCTGAGAGCTTGGTTTGGGCACTTCACAACATTTTTAGGAGAATTGGATATAGACACGGTAACCTCTGATCACACATTTGTCATAGCAATTGGAAATCTCGTAATATTGTTATATTTTGAAATGCCCCCTTCCTCACTAATCAAGTAATTGATCGAGTTAAAAAAGAACATGAAGAAAGAGCAGAGAATATCTCTGCTCTGTAACTCTCGGAGAGCCTAGGGCTTTCCAAAAAAATTCTTAGTTTAGGTGTTTTGGTTTTTGGCTTTATTTGTGTCTCTCCCTTTGGGCGAGGGTAATTGGGTTTTGGTTAGTGTTGTTTAATGGTTTTGGTTGGGTCATGGTTAGTGTCATGTCCAGAGACGATGGGTGTTAACATCGGTGTTTTCGTGTTATTAATGTAATGAGGAGGTCGCACCAGCATATATATTGTTGGTTTTGGAATATAGTGCCTAGCGGGGTTGTTTCTTCTTAAGGTTGGTTGTAATAAGGTATTGAGGCTTCTGGATAGAATTTGGAGTATGTTATAATTAGACCTGTTCCGGTTCATGGTCTTGTAATCGCAAGTATGTGTGTAGAGAGGAATGTAGGACTTGTTGTCCACCACTAAAATCTCACATAATTGTAATAGCTCGTTATTTCCCTATATAACATTCGTGGTACACTATTCATAAGCCGAATTTCCCTATGCGCCTGTTTTTAAGCCGAGGAGCCTCGGCTCTGCCTTCGGAAGCCGGCTCTGCTCAGCCTCATTTTATCTTTCTTTCGGGTTTCCAAAACCCAATCCCCATTCTCTCCATCTCCCTCACAGCCTCCATCCATGGACTCCTCCAAGCTCATCTCCGCTTCACACCCATCAGGTTCTTCTTCTTCTTCTTCCGACTCTGAAATTGATGTTAATTTAGCCCCAAGACGCACTGCTTTGAAATTCGATAATGACGAAACTAATTCCGGGCCCGAGACGGAGGAGGGCTTCGGTCCGGATAGGGCGTTTGTGAGGGGAGAACAAACCCTAGGCGGCGCTGACAAGTTGGTTAGTTCTTCCGAGTTTTTTCTGAGGCCGATTGCCAAGGTCTCGGTGGATAATGATGACGGCGGGGAAGAGGAGGAAGCCGGTGAGGTGGGGGAGAGTTCTGTGGTGGAGAAGGGTTTGAGTTTCGCTGAGGTGGTGGCCAAAGAGAACGGTGTTGGTGGTGAATTGGAGGAGTCCAAAGAGAGTTTAGGCTCTGGTGGTGGAGGTGACTCGGTTGTGGAAGCTGTCCAGGTTGAGTTGTCACACACCGGAGCGGCTGCTCATCTTCCATATTTGACGCTGCCTTGCTTCGCTGTAAGGCTCTTTCTTCGCATCGGATCTGGGATTTTCTCGCTTCCGGGTCCAAGTTTTCTATTACTATTTTCATTTGGGTTTTCTTTATTTTCTTTTAAAGAATGTTGCTTTGCCTGTGAATGCTTATTAAAGGTTTGGTTTTTGTTATGTAAAGTTTTGAACTTTTCAGTTTAAGTGGGTTTTGCTTCGAGCCATTCACAGAGCGAAAGCAAAAAAAACCCACCATACCTCAGCCAACCCACCATACCCCACCCTACCTTATCTGCGCTCTCATATAATAAGAGAGAAATCTCCGTCGCCGTACCAATATCTCCGAAAGTGTCCCTCGCCATACCCAAAATCTTAGTCTTCACCATACCCATCTACTACCGTATTCATTCGTTCCTCACCATATCTCTGTAGTATTCACCCTCATCCGAAAATTGTCAGAAATCTCAGTTTGGACGTTGACTCTGCTCTTCCTTTCAGTCCCAGTAGAGATCCGTCCAGAGCATAGGACCGGTTCGTCTTCTTTGATCGCAAATCACCACTTCGTCCAGAGCATGATTCGTTCTTGCAGCTTTTTGGTAGCTTTAGCCTCTGGAAACTGAGCTAACCCACGAAGGTGAATGGCTTCCTCATCTCACTCTTTTGGTTGATACCCAGATCGTTTTTTGCATTTGATTGCTTAAGGTTTGAGTCTTTGATGCTTTTTGAGACATTTTGGTGTGTTGAATTGGTGGTGTGAATTGGGTTCTTGAGTTTGGTAGAGATTGTGTTTGTATTGATGTGGGTTTGGGCGTTGGTGATGGACAGTAGGTTCATTTTGATCATTTGTGAGGTGGTATAGTTCATCGTGTGATTTGAGCTTCTGGGTTTTGGTTGGTATTGATTGAGGAGTTGGTTGATGTTGTTTTGTGTAAATCTTTGGTTTTTTATGTCGTCTATATCTTTTCCAGTTGGCTGCAGTTTCTTCGGAAAATTAGTTGTCTTTTACTTTCAGTTTCATGTATTGGGGCTACGGCTCCTCGAGGTTGCCATTTTTGGTTTCAATCTATGTTTTTTAATATTGGTGATAATATAGCGGATAGATTAATTATGGAGGTAAACATAGAATTGTTATCTATATGAGCTTCCATAATGGACCATTTACTTAATTTACATATCAGACTGTTTGTGTTGGGTGTGTGAGTTAATCAGTTGTATATTCTGTTTTGATTTTTTGTTATGATCAAGATTGCTGATATGTGTTTGTTTAGCATTGTGGGCTTTAACTCTATTGGGTTGCTAGGAAAGTAAGGATTATAAGAACTGATATATGTTGATTCGATTCGATTGTTGAAATCGAATAAGAGCTGATATTTGAAATCAAATCAAATAGTGGATGTATGTTGATCAAGATTGCTGATATGCGTTTGTTTAGCATTGTGGACTTTAACTCTATTCGATTTCAAAGGTCTATTTTTCTGGGTGTTTTGTTGTTGAAATTTCTGATTGTAAGAACCAGTTCGCTTCTGTTGTTGATTTTGGGGTTGAGTTACCTGAAGCCCTTTCATATTGACAATGATACTACTTGATTACCCAACCAACTTTTTAAAAAAACAAACATCTATCTTCAGTGCATGAGTCTTGATTTCAATTGTGTATTTTTGCTTTTTCTCTGATATCTGCTCATTTTATTCAGTTGGGTTTTGTCATATATGATTTGGGTTTCCAGAGGGCATAATTCTTCTATAGATACTCACAATGGAGACCACGTTATAAAACACATTGGTCGATTCTTTACAAAACTCTACTGATAAGTACTGCAAAGTATAACTCTCTATTCTAAGGCTCTAACTCTCATGATCAACCTTTATTGATCTTCATAGATCATAGATCGATGTAATGAATCCTAAAAACAGTGTAGCGTCAGGTATCTGGAACCGTGATAGATCTATGTAATTTGTTTGATTAATATCAAGGTTGCCACTTTCTGAAGCTATGGGGTTTTATTTGTTGTTTAATCTCTCTAATTGATAGTTTCTGATGAATTTCATCTTTTCATTCATGGGTGTACCTTCTATTCTATCTTAACAATCACTTCAGAAATGTATGTTCTCAAAGCAAATTACCTTTAGGTGCTTTGCAATATAACTGAGCTGGAGCCTGAAGGTATTATCATTTATACATCTTGCTATTCACCCCAATCCACAATCATAACTATTGCTGTTTTTGTATGTTGCCTAAACTCCTTGAAACGTTTGATACTGTTGGTCTGTGATCATCAATCTGGTCCTTAAAAATTCCATGGAATCAGTTCTTCCATACATAAATAGGAGATCATCTCCTTCTTGAGTTTTCTCTTTCTTATATCATTATGATTATAACAATTGGATCAGACCGGTGGACCATTTAGTTTGTTTTGATTTCGAACACTGATATCAATTGGTGTATAATTTCTCGATTTCGCTTCTCATAGGGCATGAGTACTGTTTTTGGAATTTGTGGCCAAAATTGAGCTTGGTTTATGATGTGTGTAATGTTTGTCAATCGGTTTGTTTGGCTTGGTTTTGTTTATACAAGGGGAGGTGTATTGGTTTATATGAGTGCGTTCCTATGTTTGTTTAGTTTAGTTTCTTGGATGAGTTGCTGGATTGATGCATTGAGAATGGACAAGTAACTCTATAATGGCCAGCTGTGACTTACTAAGTTCTGATCATATGTGATAGTACTAATTTCAAGAGAAGTGCATGTTCACATGAAGTAGGGCCTAATGTCATTTGTGAATTGTGGTTCTGTCTCCTCTTATAGTATATTAAAAGTGAATACCAGACAAATGTGTAGTCTATCGCTAATAGTCTTTTGATGTTTTGTATCTTTTTGTTTTTTTAACTAAATTTTTCGGGACAGTTTTGTGTTTTGCAGCTTCAGTTCAGTCCGTATACTACAAGTATTTGTTGGAGATACAAAGCTGTTATCTACAGATAACATAAACATTCTATAAGGTACTACTGTAGTCTCGCTTCATTACATAGCATAGAAGTTTGTTATTGCCTGCATTAAGTTATGTTCATGAACTAATTATATGATTATTGCATTCCTTTTTGAAAAGTGGAATTGAAAGTCAGCAGAGTTTCTCTAAGTATTGAGTTTTCATATTTTATGTCGAAATGCATGTAAACAATGTTTCAAAGTTAGTGATTAGTCATATTGGTACTGATTACACGAACAAAATTTACATGAATTGAAATAACTTGCGTACGCTCATTAGCTTATTTGTGTTCATTCATAATTTATAAAACTTGCATATTGTTGTTGTTCCAAACATAGATACCTCCGTGTTCCTCATAATTGACATTTTGGTTGATAGCTCATGCTAATTTCCAATTTGGTCACAACAATGGTTCTCTAATACATACTGTTTAGAACAGTCACAAGATATGAAAGGAAATAATCTTTTTAAATTTTACATAATCTTTACTAAATGTCGCAGGATTTTTACAATGGCATCTCTTCAACATGAGGGACCAAGTTTATTAACCAAATCTAACAAGAGAGTAAGAACTGGTCAAACGAGTCGGCATTCGATTAGACGTAGATTTTTTAAACATCATACAAATTTTCAACCACAGATACCTGAGTGCAACGGCTCTACTGTCTTGGAATATAATGAAAATAGAGGTATATCTGAATTATGTACTTGCTTTATCGACCTATGCGATATAAAAAACAAGTTATTTGACAAAAATAAGTAATTTCAGTTTCAATTATCTTTTTTCACATTAGATATGATAATGTGTTGTTGCTGCAGGTCAAAAATCATATCAACAAAACCGGCAAGGTTTGTCGTGTTTCGCCGTCTCTTTGCAGTTATAAGCAAAATTTTGTGCTTTCGCTTATATGTCATGCTATATCGTTTCAGGTTCGATCATAAAGTATGAAGATTGTGGTGATAACTCATTCACATGCTCTCATTGTGGTGCATACTTTTGGTTTGGGGAAGCACTTAAAAATACCACTCGAGGAATAAACAATAATCCTATTTACACTACATGTTGTCATAACGGACAAGTACATATTCCTTTAGCTAAACCAACACCTATGTTTCTTGACCAATTATTAGATCCGAGTAATGGTCCAGATAGTTTGATGTTTCGTGAAAATATTCGAGTTTACAATTCAATGTTCGCTTTTACCTCTATGGGTGCAAAAATTGACCGCGATGTAAACAAAGGATCTGGACCTTATGTTTTCAAAATATGTGGTCAAGCTCATCATTTAATGGGTTCTGTGTTGCCTGTTGAAGGTGAGCGGCCAAAATATGCACAATTATATGTTTATGATACTAATAATGAAATTTTAAATCGTATGGCTGTCATTGATCCGACTCATGTGAACCAAAAGAGCAAACCTGATATTGTACAAGGACTGATAAAAATGTTGGATGAAACTAATGAATTGGTTAAACAGTATCGAACTATCAGAGATCAATTTGAGAATCATACATTACCCTCATTTAACACAACAATACTTGCTCGACAACCAATAGATAGTCAACAATATGGATTGCCGACCGGGGACGAGCTAGCTGGTTTGATTGTTGGTGATATTGGAAAATTTAATGCTGATAGAGATATTGTTATTCAATCAAATGATGGTCGTTTAAATTGAATTTCTAAATTACATCCAAAATTCATGTCGCTGCAATATCCACTGCTTTTTCCATACGGTGAAGATGGGTTCAAACTTGGATTAGAGTTACAACCGGATCCACAAAAACGCAAAAGAAAAAGAACTAGACTGACAATGATCAAATTTGTATGCCACCAACTCCATGATAGACAAAATGATGCATCCACCCTGTTAAAAGGCGGAAGATTATTTCAACAATACTTAGTTGATGCCTATGCAACTGTTGAAGAAAATAAAATTGAATATGCAAGAGCTAACCAAGATAAGGTCAGGTGTGAAAAACGCAAGAACATTTACGATGCTGTTTCTGCTGGTGTTACAATGACGTGTGATGTGGGCAACAAAATAATTTTGCCAAATTCTTTTACTGGAGGCCCTCGGGATTTGATCAACAACTACCAAGATGCAATGGCGATATGTAGACAATATGGTAATCCAGATTTATTTATAACATTCACTTGCAATGTTAATTGGCCTGAAATCAAAAGGTACTTTACAAAAAAATGTGGATACAGGCAAGAGGATAGACCTGATATAGTTTCACGGATTTTTAAAATAAAGTTAGATGATATGCTTGCCTACATTAAATCCGGGGAACCATTTGGCCAAGTTCAAGCAGATGTTTGTACAGTCGAATTCCAAAAACGAGGCCTGCCTCATGCCCATATGTTATTCTGGCTAAAAAAACCATACAAGTGTTATACAGCGGCTGATATTGATTCAATTATCTCAGCCGAATTACCTGATAAACATATTTGTCCAGAACTTTTTTCAATTGTTAGTCAATTTATGATTCATGGTCCATGTGGGAAAATAAAACCTGATGCTCCGTGTATGCAAGATGGGCAATGCACCAAAAGATTTCCAAAATTATACAATACTAAAACTAAATTTGAGGCGATTAAACCACCAGTATATAAAAGATGTGACGATGCTACAAAATTTGTGGTTAAAAATAAAATAAATGTTGGTAATAATTATGTTGTTCCATATAATTTTAATCTGTTATTAAGATATAATGCACATATCAATGTTGAGTCGTGTTCTCAATCGATGCTAATTAAATATTTATTCAAATACATAAATAAAGGACCTGACAGAGCTCGCGTGTCAATACATGAAAACGTTGATGATGAAATTAAGAATTATTTGAATTGTCGTTATTTAACACCTCATGAATCAATATGGAGGTTGTTTGAGTTTTCAATTCACTCTAGACACCCTGCAGTTCAGTTATTACAGATACATTTGCCCACTGAACAAAATGTTGTCTTTAAAGAATCTGACCCTCTTGAATCAGTGTTACAAAATCCTATTACAGAGATTACTATGTTCACTAGATGGTTGGAGACAAATAGAGAATGTGAAGAGGCAAAACAGTTAACATATGCTGAATTTCCCACAAAATTTGTTTGGAACGAAAATAGTAAATGTTGGACACGTAGATGTCGGTATGAGACTATTGGCCGGCTTATGCATGTACCACCAATTGCAGGTGAATTATACTACATGAGAATGTTATTAAATATTCAGAAAGGATGTTGTACCTATAGCGAAATCAGAAAAGTGAATGGCATTACATATGATTCTTACCAAGAGGCATGTCGAGCGTTAGGTCTGTTAGAAGATGATCAAGAATGGAACGATGCCTTAACAGACTGTTCTTTTACTGCAACCTGTTATCAGATGCGTCGATTGTTCACTATAATAATTCTATTTTGTAACGTTTCTAATCCGCAAGCTCTGCTTGATGCACATTGGGTAAACATGTCTGATGATATTTTATACAAAATTCGATCAGAATTTAATATGCCCAATTTAATTATACATGAACAAGAATTAAAAAATAATCTTTTATTCGAGCTTGAAAAATTATTCAAAATGACATCAACCACATTATCAGACCATCAACTTCCAATGCCAGATGCAGATAAAGTGGTACAACTTAATAATAGACTAATGCGAGAAGAGCTCGACTACGATCGTGACACCCTCAGTTTGGAACATTTGAATCTAATAAGTAAATTAAATGTGTCTCAAAGAACCATATATGATACAGTAATAAAAGCAGTTGTTGAGAAAGATTCGAAATGTTTTTTTGTCCATGGATGTGGAGGAACTGGAAAGACTTTTTTATGGCATACAATAATTACAAAATTAAGATCAGAGGGAAAAATTGTTTTAGCTGTCGCTTCATCAGGTATTGCTTCGTTATTACTTCCAAATGGCAGAACAGCACATTCACGATTTAAAATACCATTGCAACCAAATGAATTATCAACGTGCGCAATTAAACCAGATAGCAATCTTGGCAAATTAATTCAACAAACCGAATTATTAATATGGGATGAAGCTCCAATGACCAATAAATATTGTTTTGAAGCACTAAATACAACTCTTCAAGATATTTTGCGAGAACCTGGAAAACCATTTGGGGGTAAACCGATTTTACTTGGTGGAGATTTTAGACAAATTTTACCAGTCGTACCGGAAGGCACAAAAGAAAAAGTCATTGATGTTACATTAAACAGTTCATTCCTCTGGCCTTCATTTCAGGTCCTTCATTTAACGGAAAATATGCGATTATCCAAGCCCGGTTTATCTAACGAGGAAAAAATTGAGATAACAAAATTTGCTGATTGGATTTTACAAATAGGAGAAGGACGTTTGACATCGGTTTATCCCAGTGACGACATAGACGTATCTTGGATTAACATTCCTGTAGAGTTACTTACAAAAACAACTAGAAATCCTATAGAATCAATATTCTTGGCCACCTATCCGAATTTTCATGAGAATTCTAATAATGCTGACTATTTACGAGAACGTGCTATTGTTACACCTCGAAACATAATTGCTCAAAATATTAATGATTATGTCATAAGTTTATTACCGGGCGATAAAAGAACATATTTTAGTTCAGACACAGCCTCATTTTCTTCTGGAAGTGAAACAAATATTAATCTTCTGTACCCGACTGAATTTTTAAACAAACTTCAATTTGGTGGGATGCCAACACACGAACTAATTTTAAAAGTCGGAATGCCGATCATGTTGTTAAGAAATTTGAATCAGATTGAGGGTTTGTGTAACGGAACGAGACTAATAATTACACAGTTATATGATAGGCTAATTGAGGCACAAATATTAACAGGTAAGAACATAACACATAAAGTCTTTATTCCAAGAATTGTTATGACAACGATTGAAGATAAATGGCCATTTACATTTAAAAGACGTCAATTTCCTGTTAAACCATGTTACGCAATGACAATCAACAAAAGCCAAGGGCAGTCTTTGAATCAAGTTGGAATATATTTATCTGAGCCGGTCTTTACACACGGACAACTATACGTTGCATTGTCAAGGGTCACCTCAAAACAAGGCCTTAAAATACTTATTGATAACAATAATTGTGTGGTTAATAATTGTACAAAAAATATAGTCTACAAAGATGTTTTACACAATATATTAAATTGATCACCATTATTGTACCAATTTTCTATTGTCATCTCTGTAACTCGAAAGCTTTGTCGCATTTGATCTACACAAATCAATGCTTGAAATGTATCTTAAATATTCATACACATTAAACACTTTGTTTCATATTATTTACCAATACATAATTTTTACTCACATACTTATTGACAAAGTAACGGCACTATGACATTTAAGAAGCAACCCTAGAGTTTTGCGACACCTACTGTCCCAATTTTCAATCCATTTTTTGCTTTTTACATTTGTCCACTTTGTTTAGTCTGTATTGTTTTCTTTTGTTTAGTGCAAATTTCTAGACAGACTATTGTGTATTAAGCGGTATTGCCATCTTTTATTGTATCTTTAAATATATGACACCTAATCGTACATCTTATGTAGTATTTATTCTCATATTAGATGTATTATGTACATCTTATGTATGCACTTATGTATTCTCTATGTTCTTCGTGATCTTATGGATGAGTTTCAAAAGGTATACAATGTTTTCTTCGCGATCATGTGCCAACATTGATATTTGATTTTTTTATTTCCCGCTCATATTAGAAGCTTGGGTGCTTAGCTTATGTTTAATTTCGCTTCGATTAAAAGATAACGTGTTTTGATCGTTCTCATCCTTATCATTATATCAAAATTGTTTTATCAAGTATTGTTATATATGTCAATTAGAACAACCCGCGCTGGCGCGGGCATCCTACCTAGTTTAATACAATCATGATAGTTTCCTAAAAAAGTAGTTGATCGAGTTGCTACCCTATGTCATTAATACCTTTATGTATATCCCATATTCCTATGAACAACTAGACCACTCCATCATCATTAAATGGTAACTCCCTACTCCATCAAACCACCAATTAAATTGTTTCACTTAGTTATTATTCACTGTAAATTGCTTTTTTAGTCTGTTTTTATGCAACGGTGTAGCTCCGTAAATTTAACAATCACTATTTATCGATTTAATATTTTATTTTTGAGATTTTATATATGATAATCAACTAAAGAACACTAACAAATTGTGAAAGGAAGATAAAATGAGAAGTACTGCAAATGAAAAGAATGAGGTATTTATTTAAATAAAAAACGATTGTTGTTGAAAACAGCCCCTGGTGTCATGTGGCAGTCGATGATTGGCCAACGTGTGTGGGCTCGCCATTTGATGGTCATCACTCTCGCAAGTAAATTTTGCTGCTCTCCTTGATTTTGTGACGGTGGGTGGTAGGACCCAACCTTGTATTTACTCCCATTTTTCTCTTGGTGCTTAACTCTTGGCATCAAAAACCAATAATCAATCAAGCGAGATGACATATCTCGAGTCTCAACAGCTTAGTTTTGTATTCATGAGCAAGACAATTTGCCGCTTACTTGTGTTTTGACACTATCTGATGCAAAATGGCTTATGAATGTCTCTTTATGAATGTCTCTTTAAGTCTCTCTAATAGAGATTAGAAGCTGAGCAACACTATTTTTATGACTAAGACAAGCAGCTACTTAGTGCTGCCTAGTAGCTACCGAGCGATACCTAACAGCTACCGGACACTGACTGCCAGTTGCCAACCGTTGTCTTCCAGCTGCCGGACGTTGATTGCCAGCTGCCAACTGTTGTGTGCCAACTGTCAACCGTTGTGTTCCAGCTGCTGACAGTTGCCTGCTATATGCCGACAGTTGCATGCTAGATGCTGACCGTTGTGTGTGCCAGCTGCTGACCATTGTGTGCCACTACTGACTGATGCATGCTAGCTGCCGACCGCTACATGAATGATGTCAACTATTGTGTGCCATCTACCGACCACTGCCTAGGAATTGCCCAGCACTAAACACCAAATGTCAAGCACTGAGCATCAGCTGCCAGACACTAAGCACCAGATGTCTAGCACTGGACACCAACTGCCGAGCACTAGTATCAGTGACCAAGCACTAAGCACCAGCTACCTAGCACTAAACACTAGTGGCCGTGCATTAGACACCAACTGCTGAGCACTAAGCACCAGTGACAGAGCTCTAAGCAACAGCTGCCAAAGCACTAAGCACTAGTGGCCTTGCACTGGACACAAGCTGTCGAGCTCTACTGCCCATTGTCATGTGCTATGTGCACTCAGGGATGTGTAGCTATAGAATGTTATTGAGTTCTTAGTGCACCGGCACACGAGTAGCTCCAAATGTGCTACCGAATGTTGTCAAGTGCTCAGTGCAATGACATAAGAGTAGTTATAATGTGTTGTCGAATGTTGTTGAGTGCTTAGTGCATTGGCATATGTGCAAATTGCAAATGTGGGCAACCAAAAACAAAAACAGTGAATCTACCACATTTTGTATTGCAACTTCCTTCGATCTTTGTGAGTAGCTCTGGATGAGCTAGAACACCAACCTTATATCACTAGATAGCTTAACGAGTTTATTTTTAAACGGTTTTTGCGGTTTGTTCATATCCATCACAATGAAGGAGTTATGACTAATTAAGTGAGCAAATGTCACACTGCCAGGAAATCTGTTTACACACGGGTTTGCATTTGTGAAACCTTCCATGTGCCTATAGCTCAAGACATCTTGATAGTAGATCCTTAGATCACCGATTCATGATTGTCATGCTCATTTTTAAGATTCAATGCATACAACAAATGTACAAAGAGTGTACGGAAAATCAAATTGATGTCTCTGACATTTGACGTCATAAATGACTCTTTGATATTCTCCAAGCTATATGAGACCTCAATGAAATCATTGGTTCGATAAATGTATTCACATTATGACATGATTAGTGGGAATAAAACTCCAAGGATATATAGCGTTGATGAGAATTTTAAAATATGATTTTGTTAGTCAGATTTAAAAAAAATTTAATTGTTGAACATTTTACAAAAAAAAATACCCTTAAATTTTCGATACAATTACTTCCCTCATCCACATTGCATGGAATTCATTTCGACGAACCTTTCATTGTGCACTTCAATATATTAATTCATGGACCAACGTGTTTGGGCTAAAATAATATTTCTTGACGAATGCTGACTCCTCGAACCCATTGGACAGATTCTTGCGGTCTAAGTAATTGCAAATATTTTCTTTCCATTTGAGATCATGCTTGGCGGAGATTTGCAGTTACTTACGGATCTAATCTTCAAAAGATTTGATATTCCTTGATCCGTAAGTAAGAACAAATCATAGTGTTCACTATATAAAGGAGTCAAGGTGTATGATTTAGAGAACATCTTCAATCAATCAACAAACAACTTTTGCACACTTCAAAACAAGCCTCCCTCGGAGCACCTCTATAAAAAAGATTCATTGAGTCCTTTTGTTCACCAAAGCCCTATCCGTAGACATTCACCGCTGCTACTCATCAAAGCCCGACCCGTCGGCAGTTCTCACATCTACCTCACCAAGCCTCATCTGTGAGCGAAAAGTCCACCACCGCTTCATAAAAACCTATCTGTAGACGAATACCCGCAAAACCATTGTTGGAGTAAGAACTCTAGAAAATATCTCCGGTTTGTCAAGGAACTCTTTGGCGAGCGCCCCACAATCTTGATTTATAGCTCTGCTCAACCACATCGGCCTGAGTAAGAAACGACCGCTTTGCGAGAAGAGAAGAAAAATTCTAGTTGCTCTTTAGCTAGGTCTAAGAAGAACCTAATTGTCAGTGTGACCAGCGTCTGTACGACAGTCGTTCAAGAAGAAGTTAGAAGGCAAACAAGCATCAAGATCAAGGTTGTACCTGCCTCATATGTACTAGCAGGCCTCAAGCTTGGTTGTTCGAAGAAAAGCGATTTTCACCCCGAATATTTGACACGCCCAGTGGAACATAACGTGCTAGGATTGTAGAAGAAACGATTTCGCGTTTCGAATGATTACCAGAAGAATCAGTAGAGTCAACTGGTCATAGTAAGGTGAACGTGGACGACGAGTTGAAACATATATTAAAGGTTATCATTGAGTAATTTGAGAAAATCAATGCAACCGTTTCTCTGATAAATACTTCCATGGATCAGCCTAACTAAGAATTTAAAGCAGCCAATGAGATGACAACAAAGCTGCAAGATTAAGCAAACCATGATGTTTGCAATACTAATCAAGAGGTTTTACAATCTTAAGAAATAGAACCTAAAGCTGACGAAGATTCTCTTGCCAAAGTGGTTGAATAAGTTTTTGATCAATCTAGTGGCGAAATCTTTTCTCTGGTATGTCAGAAAAAAAATTGATTTGTTAATTTGTGGTGAATCTCATTACGAGCACAACAATGAAGTCGACAACCAACAAAGCTGCTTCAAAGGTGAAGTCATTCCGTTCACGCATGATACTGTATATATGGACACATGCCAAGCCTTACAGATGGTCCTTAATGATTTTTATAACAGAAATATGCCTATGTCTGAGGCAAAAGTTAAGTCACCAATATGTGGTGATTGTTATTTTGATATTAACATGGAGACAACCTACGATGAATACGATGGTGATTATAGATTAATATTTGGCTCTAATATCAGTAAGTCTCGTATGCATGAGTTTGATTTGTATGATTCTCTTGTTTTTGAAGATATAAACCAGCAAGTGGTTTATTATGAAAGCCAATTGGCGGCTGCAACTGTACGTAACATGCATTATGACATGGTAGTAGGTGACAAGGCAGATTTCCATACTGAGCCATCCGTAAAGGTGCAATTGGTGATCTTGTTATGTCAAGCTGCAACAAAGATGTATGAGAGGCTTTGCAACATGCCCTACGAGCTGCCTTTTCTGAATTTTCAAGTCATTGACACTAAGCACTTGTGCTCAGTTCTTGGAAGTGTTCGCCGAAGAGATTCTCATGCTGCTAATGTCAAAATGTCAAGGCTTGGATTGAAACATTGGTGGCCTCCCCCGTGGCCCCCCGAAGGGTAACTAATCATACTGAGTTTCCTGCTTCTTTGCTTTTGCTTTTGAGTTTTTTTGGGTTCGTTTTCGTTTTGATTTTGTTGCATTGAAAAACAAAAAATACATAAAGAGATTTTGTGTTTTGCTGAAATGCAAAACAATGTTCTTACTTGCCAAGATGTTTGAATTATCTATCATATATTTAGAGGCCTACCCCTAAGGCTTCGAATACAAGAGACAATCCATGTGTCTTAAAATTACTGCCATACTGCCAGGACGTGCAAGACAACGAAGAATTGAAGACAAGTTTACAGTTCAGCAAATTTGCAGCAGCAGCGTCGGTGTTGCAACTTCACTGAATAAACTGGGAAGATCCAGGAAGAATTAGAAGGAAAACTTCATATGCACGTAAAACCCTGGATGTCTACTTTCCAACGTAATTTATGGCTTAAAATTTCAACGGTTCAAGAAGGCATTATGGCTGTTGGAATCCTAGTAGGTCAAAAGGTGTAAAAATATGTATCATGCATTGGTGGCTACACGAATAGATGTTACGTGCCCCTATAATCCGGCGAATGCACATCTGTGTAGTGTATATATGTCTTTATATGCTTGGAGAGCTTGGCTTGAATTTTCTCTACATCCTTTTGCGTAGCTATTGATATCAAACTTGGAGGGTTTGCGAATCAGCAAGTTAGAGTTACAGCTTCTGTATAGAAACTTCGTAGAGTTTCTGGGAACGATTCAGAATGAACTAGCAATCAAGCCACATATGCACGAAAAGATCTAGATGTCTACTATCTAGAAAAATTTACGGCTCAAGATTCCAACATTCCAGGAGAGAGGTCTGACAGCTTGAGTCCCGACAGGTCAGAAGACATGTTTTCAGAAGATAACACTACTGTGCGGCAACTTCATTGAATCACTGGTGATGAGGCTAATCCATCTTTCAATCCCTATACGAGAAGAGAAAGTATGATCAGAGGATTCAAAAGAGTATACGTGGATGATTCTTGTACGTTCCAAGACCACATAATCATACGGCTAAAATTCGTTGCAAGAATTTCATGATTAACTCCGCGGTTTGGTTTGCTGCTGCATATAGTAGATGTACATGAACTGAGGTATGCCCATCCATGAAGAACATTTGTTGATAAGTACCTCCAATTATGTTGGGAGAAGGGATCGATGTGAATGAGCGAGCTTATAATGGAAGAAGAAGCATTATTTGGCTATATATAGTTATGGTTCGTTGCATGATGGTACTTGAAGTCGAGAAGAACCTTCAGGCTTCGGTTGCTACGTACATATGGTAACTTATAATAGCTAGATGCACATGTCATGCTCTATATATGGCGAAAAACGGCGGTTGCTTTGTTCTGTCAGATTTGTGGCTATAAAGTCAAGGGTGCCATCAAATAGTGCAGTGCTACCTCAGAGCCCTTGTTTGACAGAATTGACGTATAAATGTGGGTTTCAGCTATGCATGTGCAACATATTCCATATCGTCAATAAGTAAGAGATAAGCTACTGCATAATGTGGACATTTGGAAATACGGACGAGCTGTGCATTGCAACTGAAGCATGGTCGCAGTTTTATGTTCCACTATAGTCATGGTACACCAAGGCAAGGCAATGAGAAATAGTGATCACAGAGTGGTTAGCTTTTTAGCATTACTAGCTTCTCCATTATTAAACTACATGCATAGCAGCTGTTCATCCATCAGCAACAAAGTCTGTGTTGCTTTATATCAAAGGGTAGAGGCCTAGACCAGAGGTCGATCCAATTGTTCAAAGTCCTTTTACTGAGCGGCTTCGAATCTCATATTGGCAGTAAAGTTTCTTCAAGACATTCATTATGCATTAGTAATACTTTCAGAGCATGAAGTTGGAAGGAATACTGCAACTTTCTGAAAGCTTTTAGCTTCAGAACATGATGACTAGTGATGAGCCCCGTAACATTCGTTGCCACTATAAAGTAGACCAACAACCTTTTCTTGTAATCAAGCTCACACCGGGGCTGCGAGCCACAAACCAGACTGTATTGATTTATTTAGAGCTAGGCATAAAACCTGTTTTAACAAAAAAACCTGACTGGACTGACGGGATCAACCAGGTCGGGTCGAGCTTTTTACGGTTCATGATAAATTTGATACCGGGCTGGGCCGGTCCCATATATAATTTGTTCTAATTTTTCGGCCCGAAAATCCGTACTTTTAATATTTGTGTCCTCAATTATATTTATAATGAAAAACCCATCAACTTCATATTTCTATAGAAAAAAATTCCTCTCCTCTGGAGGATATCTCCTCTCCACTCACCTCCTCTGATCACCTCCATCAAGAGGGAACCAACTCCAAGTCTCCACACTCAAGAAACTCTATCATTGAAGACTCAGAAATTTCAGAGAGCAAGGCTATGTAAGATTCAAAGCTGGGTTTATCACAAACCGCCCTATCGCAGAGTCAGAATCCCAAACCAAGGAAAGAGGAAGCTCATTCGCCTAACAAAGCATCGTCAATGATCATATTAGATGATAATCATGGGGATATCATATCTGCATGTCTATGGTTTGTTCGTCTTATTCTTTCTCTAATTTTTATACTGGTGTTTTGCCCACAAATTCAATCAATAGGAGTTTTTTCTTGTGGTGTGCTTTATTCTAAATAGATCTGAATCATCTGATGGTTTTTGTTCATCTTTGTTTTCCATATTAAAAGTTTATGACTTTCTTCATCTTCTCCAGCCTCTGGAAAACGCTAGGTTGATATTTGGTTGCAGTTTGTGAGAAAATTAGGAAATGATCGGTTTGTCGATTACGGGATTTGGATCCAGTTCGCTGCATATGCAGTTTTTTGAAATTCCGTTTTAACAAAATTTGGGCCCGAAAAAATTGGGAGGCCCGGCCCGACCAGTTTGGGTTTTAACCGGTCCTTTGTTTTATTACAGCAAAGCCCGATCCGGTAATACAATAGCCGGTCCGGGCCTTGTATTTGCTTTGTGGATTCAGGCCTGCGTCCAGCTCTAGATTTATTTATATCCTTAACAACTTTTGGAGTTGTTGCTGGAGCACAATAAGCTTAGAACAAGGCATACAATTTGACGTTTGAGGACGCTTTGATATGTGTTTTAGAGGAATGGAGACAGAGTTGACAATAATAGTACAAGAAGACCATGCATTTGGTTTGACAAAACATTCACACTAACAACACAAGTCCATTTATGAATGATCACCACAAGGAGACTTGTAATTCTCAATCATGGAGCTAAATTTGTGCAAACATGAAAGAAAATAAGTCTTAACTCTACATATACAGCTTCATTACGTCAGGTACTGCGTACAAAGAAAGTATATGCTTGAGACTTGGAAGATCAGTATAATCGGCATACTCTCACTACATTCACTGCATCCAATTAAATTGGGGGGTACATTATACATATTCTTGGGGCAAATTTTTGAAACTTTTTGAGTTTCAAAATTAATTTGAAACTTATTTCTTGAACCAACCCCTGTGGTACTCCAAAACCAATTTGTGGTTTTACACTTTATTTAGTCAATCTATTCTTGAGATTGATTATTATAATTCAAGGCTAACAACTGTGACCTATTATTTTGAAAAAGTTAGCAACAACAAAAAGTTGTCAAGACTCAAGAAAACTCAGTATCTCAAGGGATTAATTTGCAAGACGACTCCAAGGTTCTTGGAGGTTCACATCAAGTATCCAAGGCTTTGGACATGTACTACTGATGCTAAGGAACATGTTTGGATGCTCAATTGTCCATAAATCACAAGAAAGACCAACGAAAATCACCAACCAAGTCAGCCCCTGCATAGAAAAAATCTGAAAATTTCAGATTTGACTTATTTTTGACCATTTATATGGCTCCTTCGCGCATCCTTGCAAAAGGCTTGAAGTATTGTTCTCAATACATTACCTTGAATCTAGTATATTGGACTACAAGTAGAAAAAGAATCATGTCATTCGCTGTTTTGAGGAGTGAGTTACGAGGTCTACAAGTTGACATCTTGAAATAGCATTTTTCCAGAAACTGCACTGTAATGAGTTTTGATGGCCTTGTTTATTCATCTTAACATGTACCTATCACTGGGTTTTTGTTTATACATCAAGTTGGGATGTTGTATAGCATTTTAGAATCAAGAATCATCCAAAAATACCATGGGAAGCTCAAGGTACCATGCGTCTTAACATGACCTACATATATGTCTTTTCAGTCAAGACGCATGACTTCTCCTTCAAGACATGTGGAGCTATGTTTGGGCCAAAATAATTGACAAGACCCACCCCAGGTTAAACCCCTTTAACCCGAAGTAAATCCTGCGGGGACCACCTCAAGGGAACTTCTTACCGAAACCCCCTTGAAATGGCCAACCCTTCCTACGAAACTAACTAAACCGGGTTAGTCAGAGCAGTCTACAAAGATGATTACCCTAAAGAAATTCAAGCAGCAACCAAATAGAATTTAGAGGGAGAAATCCTTACCCTCTGCCTGCCACTGTCCCAAACCGGGATTCCGGCAACAGCCTCCCTGCTGTCTGCCTCCACACTACCTCGGTCACCAGCTCCACCAAGCCGGCTCCTCCATCTCTGTACCACTACCTCGAACTCAGTAATTCCTCCCTGCCCAAACCCACTGTAGGTTCCTCCAGAACCTCACCATCTGCCTCCAAGCTCTCCCCAAGCACCACAAAGGTGTCCAAGTCTCGCCAGAACACCAGGAACAGGCTGCCGGAGCTGCTAGCCTCGAAACCCAGGAAACCCGAAAACAGTAACACAGTGAGTTGGAGGTTTTGATCAAGGGCTCAAATCACACATCAGGAGACAAGGGAAGGAAGAGGAAGAGAAGAGAAGACTAACCACACCGGTCACGCGCCCTAGCGCCGCCCGGATCGCCGGAAGTCCGGCGTTGACCGCCAAGACAGTGTCGCTTGATCTCTTCCCTCGGCGGACGTCGGTGCAAACTAAGGGCATGGTTAGAACAAGAAGGAAGAGGGGAAGAGGATGGTGGTGGAGCGCCGGCCAGTGGTGGGCAGACGGCGGAGCACCACTGTGGCCACACCGGAGCAGACGAGAGACCGAGAGAGGGGAGAGAGAAGAAAAGAGGAGGGTTGACCCGAGGTCAGCCTTCTCACCTCTTTTTAAACGAAAATGGACGGCCAAGATCTGATCTGAGAAAGATCCAACGGTCAAGATTCAAAGAAGGTGAAAAGTGAAAAGGTTAAATGGTAAAACTGATTTACCGGATTATAATTAAAAGTTACCGGAAACTTCGAAAATTCGTAGAAAATAAACCGAAGCTCCGAAAAATATTCCGAAAATACCGGGAGACTCGTGTCGACACATATTACAACATCGAGTCATCAATTCAGGTATTTGGAGAACTTAGAAAAACTCGAAAATTAACTCGAGCGATAACTTAACGAATTACCGATCGCAATTAAAAGTCCTCGGTAACTCATGAACCTCTGTGAAAGGTAACTTTTATTAACTTCAAGAGATTCGGGGTGTGACAATTCTCCCCACCTTATAAAAATTTCGTCCTCGAAATTTCTATACTCAAAGTCCAATACAGTGGGGGATATTACCACTTAAAACAATAATATTGTTCTCCAATATCAATTTCCTTCTGAGAACTCATCTGAGACGCCTCACGAATAGCATTGTTAAAACTCTAAACACATGTCTTTTACGATCGACATCCTTACTGATCCTCCTTATAAGTCAATTTCCAGTACTAACCAGAAGGCTATTCTTATAGAGTGTAAGGAAAATAAACTTATTTATGCATCATGGACATACGTGACACTAGGCATCCATTAAAACCCCAGGATACCCAACACATTCCTCAAACTCATGTAACCTTGTCACCTGTCACATTTAGCCAACGTAGCAGTCCTTCCTACGTGGATGATAACCTCCAATACTTACTCTTTTTCTGACACCCGACCACTTTTCTCGGGTCAAAACTAAACCTTCTGAAGTCTTACCGTGGATCACAATGATTTTCTCTTGAATCAATGATTAACTGATTCACCGAATTCTCACTGTACTACATCTCATTTATGAGGTGGAATACGACACTGACTATCACTGATCCGCCATCTGTAATCCTCCGATATCAATATACAACGTGGGGTCAACACCCATGACAACATGCCCACAAGAAAACCATGACGACTTGTGTTACACAAGCCGTCACCTCATTTGAACTAGGCTCCCTGATCTGGTTTACGCTTTCTAAAAACCATTCTGTCAAGTTGTCCTGTTGTAGAGTAATTGTCTTCCCTTACTCTATCCTTACTCAAACCACTGACACACATAGGACACGAACTGCCATGAATTCTTTTGCGTAAATCCAAAACCATAGCCTTTAAATCAGGGAGATACAAGTCTCCAGACATCGAGATCCCACAATACTTACTCCTCGCATGAAGACAAATTGTCAGGCTACACACTGCTCACGTAACTATTCTGACAACACACATCCGGACCTTTTTACTCACAAGCCAAACATAAAATCGCTTGCTCAATTATCACCTCGTGGAACTACAACGTACTTTACCACGGTAATACCTCACCGTACTACTCATAGATGAGGTACCACTGACCTCCCCATCTCTTACTTTAACCTGGAATGACGCATAGTGCAGAACTTGCACTTCAACCATAACTGTGCGTCTATTAAACAATATCCGCATCACAATCTGGGATAAACTTACCATTAAATGACTCCCAGAGCCTTACCCGCTCAACAAGGTTATTCCATTCCCAGATGCCTCCATTACCACTTCGTCCGTATTAACTGACAACTTGGACATTTAACCAGATCGGACATCTACATAAAATTCAGTGCCACTGGTGCACACCCAAAGGAACCCTTGATCAAAGCATCGGGAAATTAATTCCGCTCGAACTTAGCCATATTGATCACCGAGCATCCAGTTATCAGGGCATAATTTAACAAATGTCATCACCGCACTGGGTGCGTGAACATCACAGTGTCAACTCGTACAACTAGACAGTTGCTAACACACCTGTCCCCCACGCTCTGCAAGTATACCATCCACCGCAACCTCTATTCGGTAAGATTCAAAATGAACGACTGCTTACATGCACAAGGAATCAAACTACCACTTCAGATCTAACTTAGTCTGAACGTGACTCAATCATTCCACGGTTTCCGATGGAGTGTTGCACAACTTAGCAACATACTTTACTACTCTTGTAACAATTTGGTTCCCAAAACCTTGACTCGTAGCACCTTTGAGTCATCAAAGAAACTCTTTCCTCAGTTTCACTGCATTTCATACTCGCCGAAATGTTGACAATTTCGCAAGTCACCTCCAATGACCTTTCTTGCTACCACTCTACACTCGTGGCGCCAAGAACTGCCGCTAGGTCAAAAAATTCCTAACAAGTAGGGTCGCTATTCAAATGACCAATGACCATAGCAACGCCAACAAAACTTTAATCCTCTCAGGATTTCCTTAAATTAACCTCAATAATTGATCTCCCAGATCTTAATCCTCATTTCACAGATCGAATTGAGAATATTTCCTGTCACTACAGGGGATATAACTTATGATTCCCAACACGTCTAAGCACACCTTCGGTTACAATACTTGATTAGACCACAGCCAGTGGGTGCACAAATTTCCATGCCATCAAGCTCAGTTAATTGCCCTCGAGGAAACCAAGTGTCATAACAGACGACTTTGGTTGTAGGTTGAAGCTTAAGCAACTACAAACATTCTCACTCAGATTCAATGATCCAGTAAACCTTGCCCCACTGCTGTCACTTCACCACTTCCGTGTACTTATCTCGGAAAACATCCGACCACCTACTAACGATATTAATGTTCTCGCTAACCATCATAAAAGTCGGAGCGACTAACAATAACCCACTTCCGACGTATACTTAAATGGTTAGGCCATCTTCTGGACGTTTTGTACAGAAACTTCCAACCAAACGTCTCTAATCTCCGTTTTCACTAAATGGAACTCTCATGAGAAATTCTTAAGATGAGGTCATCACTAGTCTTAATCACCTACCTGGTGTCATTTTGACCACACACAACTGCACACAATAATTATGCCTTACCAGCATGTGCTACCCAAATTTCAACTTTACCACTTCCCTACACAGGAGGGTACACGTGCTCATGTGGGGTATACCCATGTACATCTTCAGCCGTCAAACAGTGCCGTTTGCACAACTACCGGTTCCTACACCACAATAATACCAAGTCCATCAAGGCTCGTATCACTATCTCCGGTACCCCAAGCACCCTTGGTCCGAGACCCGGTGGCTTGTTGCCACTTCCAACATGTTCCTTAAAATTCCGGAACCACTTAACTTTAATTACCACTAGTAACGCTTTCTCGATCAGAAAATCGAACTCTAACACAGCCAACCTGGAGACTCCTCCACAGGTGTACTAATTAGAATACCCTGACCATAGGTGGATAACTCACCTTATGGTTGACATGAGTCCCAAGATCTGGTGACACGATTAAATTCTTGCCTCCACGATAAATGGCCAAATGACCATTGTCACCTATAATTCAAATCACGCTTGGACTCACTAACGATTCGAATATTTCTAGTACCCCAAACATGGGTGGCTGGAGCTAAGAAGATCTAGTCGTAGCTGTCGACAACAATGTCAGCACCAAAGCTGACCCACGCCATTAGTTCTAGTGGCTGTCCCATAAAGCATCAAGTGACCAAAAAACCTTTACTTCCTTAACATTCTTCAATCGTGTCACATCATGGACTCGTCACTAGAAAAAGTCCATTGATCACAAAATAACCCCACTCAACTTTCCTTGAGTCATTCCACTTTCATATGTCCGTTGGTTTCTCTAAAACCACACTAATGACGAACCTCAACAAAATCGTGGCAATCGTCAAATCTTAATATTCATCCTCTCAGAATAATCGCGCTAGGCGATTCAGCTCCTTTTTCCATCACAGGATGCAACATCTTCCAGTAACTCGTACGACTCTTCACTGCTAAGAGCCTCATAACACGAACACCCAAGCCTTGTCTTAGGCTTCTACAGTATCCCTGTCAGCAACCATGACAGCCTCCCCGGTGTGAATTAACTGTTTCACCACCGAGTACTTACACCTAATGCTCAAACGTTAAACAACGTGAGTTTACAGCTCGATCCCCAACTCAAATCTCAATAAATCCCCTTGAAAACACAATCCTTGGGGAACTCATCAAATAAATATGTAACGAGCTTACCTTGTTCCTTACTGGAGTTCACTGTGAGGTCGGCGTACTGAGGCATAGTCTTGAAGATTCGATCGTTTATAGGACCACTCGGTCCATATCTCAATCAGGAAGTACTAACTCATATCCTCAATAAACACTAAGCGTCCAAGCATAAAATGCCGATGGATCCGCCGCGGTCGAACCATCACTCTATAGACACTAAGTGATACCAAGTATATGAGGTAGTACAGGAAACGATAACCTAATGCTCTGATACCATTGACAAGACCCACCCCAGGTTAAACCCCTTTAACCCGAAGTAAATCCTGCGGGGACCACCTCAAGGGAACTTCTTACCGAAACCCCCTTGAAATGGCCAACCCTTCCTACGAAACTAACTAAACCGGGTTAGTCAGAGCAGTCTACAGAGATGATTACCCCAAAGAAATTCAAGCAGCAACCAAATAGAATTTAGAGGGAGAAATCCTTACCCTCTGCCTGCCACTGTCCCAAACCGGGATTCCGGCAACAGCCTCCCTGCTGTCTGCCTCCACACTACCTCGGTCACCAGCTCCATCAAGCCGGCTCCTCCATCTCTGTACCACTACCTCGAACTCAGTAATTCCTCCCTGCCCAAACCCACTGTAGGTTCCTCCAGAACCTCACCATCTGCCTCCAAGCTCTCCCCAAGCACCACAAAGGTGTCCAAGTCTCGCCAGAACACCAGGAACAGGCTGCCGGAGCTGCTAGCCTCGAAACCCAGGAAACCCGAAAACAGTAACACAGTGAGTTGGAGGTTTTGATCAAGGGCTCAAATCACACATCAGGAGACAAGGGAAGGAAGAGGAAGAGAAGAGAAGACTAACCACACCGGTCACGCGCCCTAGCGCCGCCCGGATCGCCGGAAGTCCGGCGTTGACCGCCAAGACAGTGTCGCTTGATCTCTTCCCTCGGCGGACGTCGGTGCAAACTAAGGGCATGGTTAGAACAAGAAGGAAGAGGGGAAGAGGATGGTGGTGGAGCGCCGGCCAGTGGTGGGCAGACGGCGGAGCACCACTGTGGCCACACCGGAGCAGACGAGAGACCGAGAGAGGGGAGAGAGAAGAAAAGAGGAGGGTTGACCCGAGGTCAGCCTTCTCACCTCTTTTTAAACGAAAATGGACGGCCAAGATCTGATCTGAGAAAGATCCAACGGTCAAGATTCAAAGAAGGTGAAAAGTGAAAAGGTTAAATGGTAAAACTGATTTACCGGATTATAATTAAAAGTTACCGGAAACTTCGAAAATTCGTAGAAAATAAACCGAAGCTCCGAAAAATATTCTGAAAATACCGGGAGACTCGTGTCGACACATATTACAACATCGAGTCATCAATTCAGGTATTTGGAGAACTTAGAAAAACTCGAAAATTAACTCGAGCGATAACTTAACGAATTACCGATCGCAATTAAAAGTCCTCGGTAACTCATGAACCTCTGTGAAAGGTAACTTTTATTAACTTCAAGAGATTCGGGGTGTGACAATAATACTTAGCGAATGCTGACTCCTCAAGCTCATTGGACCGATTCTTGCGGTCTAAGTAATTGCAAATATTTTCTTTCCATTTGAGGTCATACTTGACGAAGATTTGCAGTTGCTTACGGATCTAATTTTTAAGAGATTTGATATTCCTTGACCAGCAAGTAAGAACAAATCTTAGTGTTCATTATATAAATGGGTCAATGTGTATGATTTAGAGAACATCTCCAATCAATAAAAAACTTTTGCATATTGCAAAACAAGCCTCCCTTAGAGCACCTCTACCAAAAAAATTCCTTAGGTCTTTTTGTTCACCAAAGCCCTATCCGTATACATTCACCGCTGCTGCTCATCAAAGTCTGACCCGTCGGCAGTTCTCGCATCTAACTCACCAAACCTCATCTGTGAGTGAACAGTCCACCACCGCTTCATAAAGACCTATCTGTATGCGAATACCCGTAAAACCATTGTTGGAGTAAGAACTCTAGTAAATATCCCTGATTTGTCAAGAAACTTTTTGACGAACGCTCCGCAATCTTGATTTATAGCTCTGCTCAATCACATCGGCCTGAGTAAGAAACGACCGCTTCGTGAGAAGAGAAGAAAAATCTTAGTTGCTCTTCAGCTAGGTCTAAGAAAAACCTAAGTGTCGACCCGACCAGTGCCTGTATGACAATCATTTGAGAAGAAATCTGAAGGCGAACAAGCATCAAGATCAAAGTTGTACTTACTCATAGGTACTAACACGTCTCAAATCTGATTGTTCGAAGAAAAACGATTTTCACCTCAAACACAACATTCACAGAGGGAGACAGTAACTGTAGGCTGCATATTTTTCAGATTTACTTGCTTCAGATCCATCATGTATCATCTCTTTTAACGTTTTCCAAAGTTTAGATTCCAAAAACGTGGTTCTCCATCATCACCAGATCTAAAAAATTAGTACACCCCACAGACAATTATCTTCTGCAATTTTGGTATAAGAAATTCAACACCACTGTTACAGTACCATCGTCGCTAGCTCAATCTGCACTTGGGTGCTGCTAACTGATCCTATGTGTAGTCAATTGTCATGGTAAATAAGATTCCACGTGCTTGAAAGAATCACCGTTTAATATTCAATATCTTGCACTACGTACCTCCCTTGGAAGTTGGAAGCCATCGAGGCAGCTGGTTTGGAAATTAACCAACCTTCTTCTCGACGACCATTAGCTCACCACGCCTTCACCTTCCCTTCTCGATCGATCTCTCATGTTTAATTTGAAATGTTCCAGTAGTATATTTTTATACGCAAGCTATGGCTTTTGCTAACTTTCAACTACCTCCATATAATAATGCCCGTCCAATTCCCCATATCTTTCGCACACCCATGGCCATTTTTAATGATCATGATCGAGCTCCTTATAGCTCCCTCTTTAATTCAAAAGTGATAAGAAATCTCACATATTCTTCTGGAATGAGCTACCCCCATAGCTGCTGCGACTTCCTTTGAACAATGTAAGCTCTCTCTCTCTCTCTCTCGCAAGAGAATAACTGCAAATTTCATATCAAACAGAATTCAATTGTACAGTACTACGTGCATCTTTTCTTCAAGTAATTATATTACTATCAAACTTCGTTTTCCCTTTTCTGAATCATTTTAATTGTCACCAAAGCTCGGTTTTATGCATGAAAGAAAAAATAGTAACAAGAGCGGTTGCTGATGAGAGTTCATTCATGCCGCTTAAGTTCATGTAGTCGATTTTCCCAGGAAAAAAATATACTGGTTCAATAAGTCGACCAAAACATAGCTCGAAAAAAAATATAGTGCTGGACTATTGATGAGAGATATTGCTTGCATTGATAATAAAATAGGAAATGTGAAATCTACCTGCCCTAAATTGTAATTCAACTTTTCATCTTCAGTAAACACCAATATTATATGAATACAAAATTTAAGTTGCTACAGACAAAATTTAAATTACTAAAAATGTAAAGGGTGTGGGTGAATTTCAATTTCCTAAAATAGTTATAATAAGAGACTTTTAGGAGTTTTTATAGTTAACTTGATTAAGTATATAGAATATTATGATGATAAGCCTCCAGCCAGTTTGTTAGGCCGACGACCACCTTCCTGTGTAAGTGTGTATGTGTATTAAGAATATCTGCCTAAATCACTAAATGTTATATTTTGTGTATTAAGACTATCTTTGCCTAAATCACTAAATGTTTATTTGATATGTATTACATGATACATAGAAAAACATGTTAGTGTATCAAGCCATCATGGTATTGTGGAGGTCTGAGAAGTTGAAGAAGACAGAACGCAAGTTACGCAACACAAGAAATCTTTCTTGCAAAAAAATGCATGAAATTTTTCCTACAAAAAAGTCTCATCGAATGTTATTCAATCCTTCCAATACTATGAAGTCTAAAAAAAAGGGGGTGCTTCAGAAAGTTGTCCCTTACATATATATTTCATTTACCATGTAGAAAGGACGTCACAAATTTCCAGCTGATCATTAGTGAACTCCAGCCACCATCATGCAAAGTCCATCAGAGAAAAAACAAGGTGTCTCCACCTACGTGAGTCAATGGCCAATCTACTCCCTGGCCTGGTCAGTTCGCCATGACAAGCCTTCACGCCTCGCCATTGGTAGCTTCATCGAAGACTACAGCAACAAGGTCGAACTTGTCCAGTTCAACTCTTCCACCTCCGACTTCACCACCGATAACCGCCTCATTTTCGACCACCCTTATGCCCCAACGAATCTCATGTTCTTCCCCTCCGATGCGGCCACCAATCCGGACCTCATAGCCACCTCCGGCGACTACTTACGCATTTGGGAGATTCATGACGACCGAATCGAGCTTAAGTCGCTGCTTAATGGCAACATGAGCAGCGAGTTCAACTCGCCCATAACATCTTTTGATTGGGCCGAGTTTGACACTCGAAGAGTGGCGACATCGAGTGTTGACACGACGTGTACGATTTGGGACATTGAGAGGGAGGCCGTGGACACCCAACTGGTGGCTCATGACAAAGAAGTGTATGACATTTCTTGGGGTGGATTCAACGTGTTCGCTTCTGCTTCTGGGGATGGCACTGTTAGGGTGTTTGACTTAAGAGACAAAGAGAGGTAAAGCTTATAATTGCTATTCTTTTGTAGTTCGCGAGTTTTTTAACTAATTTGCAGTTTTGCAGTACTAATTACAGCACTCGGTAATTGGTTTTTGAAACCAATATATATGTACTATAAATGACTTGAATATTACATAAAATTATGCACATTTGTCACGATTTAATTTTCCAACAGGTCGACAATAGAATATTACATAAAATTATGCACATTTGTCACGATTTAATTTTCCAACAGATCGACAATAGTATATGAAAACCCTGCTCAAGATGGGTCATTGTTGAGGCTAGAATGGAACAAACATGACCCAAGGTTCATAGCTACAGTTGGAGTGGACAGCAACAAGGTGGTGATATTGGACATCAGGTTTCCCACGGCACCATTGATGGAGCTCAAAAAGCATGGAGCCAGTGTGAATGCCGTTTCTTGGTCGCCACGCATGGGGCACCTGCTGTGTTCTGTGAGTGATGATTCAAGGGCTATGATATGGGAGGTGGTGAGATCCGGGTTTGGATCCGACGGGGCAGACGTGGAGCCGGAGATGTGGTACGGAACAACGGCTCAGATCAATCAAGTGCGGTGGTCACCTGTGGAGTTGGATTGGATTGCCATTGCTTTCATGAACAAGTTGCAGCTATTGAAGGTCTAGAATCATTGTAATATCGTATGGTAAAGTTTGACGACTAGCAGAGTTGTGGAATTAACAATGGAATGGTGATCAATTTGACAAAGCAGTTTGTAAAATTATAAAGAAAAGTGTACGTATATGTTATTACCGGGTAGCCGATCACAGACTGACAGTCCAAAACAATTGTGTCTCTCTCTATAACAATGAAACAAATGAAAATTAGCTAGAGGCTACAATTTAATTGTGAATGGCAGAATTTGATAACAATAATTAAGCGGTTTGCATGGTTCAGTTGTGCCTAAGGTAAGTTCACTGGTTCATTCATGCGTCGGAAATTTTTGATGCGGGACTCAACACTAATGGTCTCAAGACTCTCAAGTGAATTAGATAGATTGATAGAACATTAATGACCTGAGAGCTGTGAGACTAGGAGGAAGGAAAACAGTTTGTAGTGTATGTGGCACTGGGGCGATCTACAAAACAATAAGAAAAGATGATGATGGTAAATTGGTAACAGCAGATTTAAATTGTTAAGAGCATCTCCAACAGCTTTCTTAAAATTTCTTCAAAATGAGAAAGCAAAAACCAAATTCTCTACAAATATTATGCTTCAATTCCAACAGCTTCTCTATTTTGAAGATTTAACATTTATTAGAACAACAAAATATGATACATCATAATTAATTATGACCAAATAAGATTATATATTTTATTGTAACTACAAAATAATTAATAAAATATTTTATTTTTGTAAAAATTTTGTTGGAGCCCGTGAAGAATTAAATTTTGGGAAAAGAAAGTTTTGCTGCAAATTTGGGAAAGCAATGCTCATTTGTCCATCCCCATTTTAGAGAATGCGATGGGGAAACAGTTAGACCTAAAAAACACTCAATATTCTTCAAATTTGACAAAATCGAAAAAAATGAGGAAACTGCTGGAGATGCTCTAAGTTCAGATCAGCGGAAAGCAAAACGCAAATAATTTAAAAATGATCGAGTGAGCATTCAAGCTAGTTAGTTCTTAATGGCCAAGTAGCCAAGTGATACGTTAACATTATATGTTTGTACAAAACTATTACTAGATGGAGAAAATGTAACTCACTACACAACAGAATTCATATGGAGTACTACTTGTATTGCGCACTTCAGCTATTTTGATTGAAATGTTTCTACTTGCATTGTACATTTAAGATGATGGTTCAAGTGGGAGATTGTAAGACTCATTATGTGAACCAATCATAATTATGCAAATACTAATTGGAACAGGTTTTGACTTAATAGGAGCTTATGTTATTACTTAACCTTGTTTAATATGGTTTATGCATATCTATCCATATATGGTAAGAGAATCCATTAGCAACAAGTATATTGTGTTGGTAATGTATTATCACAAGTTTATAGGAGTTTACTTGGGGATCAAGAAATATCTTTGTGGGAGGTCTCTTGTTATCATGTAACACTAAATAAAGATGCTTTAGTCCCTGCTCTCTCTACAACGAGACATATGAGCCATCCCATCTATGGTGTCTAAGTTTAGCAGAGAGGAGAAGACAAAAGCCAAAGCCAGATTTTCTCAAGACATTGACAACCTATTTGATTAGATAGAAAACATGGACATCAATCAAGAAGGTATGTCAATATCCCATGCAGATAAGTTCATGTAATTAGTACTAAGGAATATGTTTATGTATTTGGTTGTGATCGATTTTGTTTTGCTCCTATGATCTTACAGTTTGGTATCAGAGCAACCCACACAAAATAGCATAAATCATATACAGAAAAATTGACTAATTATATGAACTATGAGCTTTTGTTTTATGGTATTTTTGTCGAACAAAAAAACAACAAAATTTTTATGGACCTGTAAAATCAAGAAGGCCTTGTATGGGCCATTCAGTTTTGGCCCAAACCCGCGACCCGGTTCCTAACCCGCTTCAGCCAAACCCAAAACGTGGTCGTTTTCTTTGAAAACGATCGATCAATTCAGAATTTGGGGAAGAGTTCTTCAGTCTGGGAATTAAGGGAAGAAAGGCGATTTTGCGTCTCTGGCTGCGGATTAAGAAGGGCAACGAGACTTACATGCTCAATATGTTTTTAGCTTCCGCATATTGAATGAGCATAAGAGGTCAGATTTCAAGAATTTTTGTTGTGGTTTCGATTACAATTTTCAAAGCATGTCTACGATTTCTGTTGAGCACAAGAACCCTAGATGCATGCCCGGAGTGCAACATAGGCTAAGCTAGTCATGTATGTCCGGATGAAACTTAAATACAGAAGTATGTTTTGTCTAAATTGGCATGTTTTGGTGACTTATGAATGGAATGAAGTTTCTGTGATGTTTCAATTGTTGATTTAATGATTTTATGTATGTCTCTCGTGTATGTTAAAGTTAATTGCAGAATGATTTTGACTTTACTATGAACACTGAAACTTAAGAAAGTAAAATCAAAGGGAAACTTCAACCTGGTCTATAGAAGTATTGAAAGCTTGAATGTTGCACAAAGCAATTTCTTGCAGGTTAAAGAAATTAAAGTTAAAGACCAGAACTTGTGTTATGGATTTTTTGAACTATATATGTTGTCTTCCAAAGAAGTTTTGTATGGTTTAAAATTTTCAAACAGCATCATGCATGAATATAGGACTCAAATTTGGATACTTAAAGCTTTTCTTCTTTCATAAAGATGTTGACTGCTTTTTGGATAACATGAGTTTTATTTTTATGGCTTGTTGATTCAGACATTTTAGAGTATCATGTCTTTTGCTATAAAAGTGATGCTTGATAATGAACTGCAATAATTTGGGATATATTGTTGTTATGTCTTCTGTGTTTTTGTTTTATGTGTTGTTTGAACTGATTAAGAAATACACATAAAACTACAGATGTTATAACAAGTTTTAAAGAACTGTCAAAACTAAAACCTATCTTTGTCTTGTTTTATGCTCTCTAGAAATCACCTACCTGAAACCAAATGACATCCAAATGCTTAATGAAACCAACTTTAAGGAATGGAAAGCTTCACTAGACCTGTACATGGTGTCCCATGACAACATGGATTTGTGCTTCACTGACCCTACGCCTCAAGAAATTAATTCTCAAAGTACACCTGAGGATAAGAGGTATGATTATGACTGGTACAGATCAAACCATAGGGCAAAAGTTTTCATTAGAAGCTCTATGACTAAGATAGTAAGGGGTAGCATTCCAGAGCCAATTTTTGTTGCTGATTTCATGGATACCATTGCTGAGAAGTACAAGGAAAGCAACAAGATAGAAGCTGCAAGGATAGGAAAGGAGTTCAACCAGCTCAAGTATAGTGGAATTGGAGGAGTAAGGTTACACATCATGAGACTTACAGAGCTGAACAGTAGGCTTAAGGAGCTTGATCAAGGAGTGAAGGATGAGCAGCTAGTGCATCATGCCCTGGACAGCTGTCAGAGAGTTTCAACATGTTGAGAACCAGCTACAATTCTCAGAAGGAAAACTGGGCATTGGATCAACTGATATCCATATGTGTGGATGAGGAGAGCAGAATGAAGAAGGGGAAGCAGCCTGCAACCTCTATTAACTTAGTTCATAAGGCTAAGTGGAAGAAAAACAATCTAAAAGTTAATAAGACCATGGAAAAGCCATCCAGTAGCACTGCAGGCAGCAGCAAGGCCAAAAAACCATTTAAGTTTAAGTGTTATTTCTTCAAGAAAACTGGACACTAGAAGTCAGAATGCAGTGGTTTTAAGGCCTGGCTAGAAAAGAAAGGTGAGGATAGTTATCTTAATCTTTTAGAAACCTTTCCTTTAGAAATAAATTTTGTCAATACCAAATTCCATTCTTATTACTTGGATTTAGGAAGACCCTTACATGTTACAAATTCATTGCAGGGTTTCATAAGGAAGAGAAAACTAAGGAATAAGGAGCAAAATGTCTGCGTTGGGAATGGGATAAGGTTGCAGTGAAGGCTGTAGGATTCTTTAGATTGGATTTAGGTTTTGGAAACTTTTTGATTTTAGACAATGTCTTATATGTACCTTCTATTAGAAGGAATTTATTGCCAGTCAGTTTTTTAGTCAAACTTGGATGCACCTTTCTCATTACTTTAAGTGGAATTAAAATTTTCAGAAATTCTTCACAATCTTTACTTCAGAATTTTAATTCTTCTGCCATGTTTGGTTCTGGTGTTATTGAGAATGATTATTTGAGGTTAAATTGTTTTGTGTCTCAACAAAAATTATTACTTGTTGAAAATAATAATAACACAGCAGAAAATAACATTATTGGTGTTAAAAGAACCTTACATAATGAGAAGTCAGCCTATTTGTGGAATAGACGTTTAGGCCACGTATCAAAATAAAGACTGCAGATACTTGTTAAAAATAAGACATTGCGTGAACTAGACTTTTCAAATCTTGAAGAATGCATTGAGTGTTATAAAAGAAAAATGACAAACATGAGAAGAAAAACTGCTGACATAAGTAAAAAACTGTTAGTTAATACACAAATATTTGTGGGCATTTTAAACATAAGACAATTTGTGGTAATGTTTATTTTATAACCTTTATAGATAATTTTTCCAGATATTGCTACATATTTACCATCAGAGAAATCACAGTCTTTAGAAACCTTTAAAATTTTTAAGACTGAAGTAGAGAATCAGTTGAACTTAAAAATAAAGACTATGAGGTCTGATAGGGGGAGAATTTTATGGTAAATATTCTGAGCAGGACCAACATAAGGGACCTTTTGCATTATATTTGCAAGAAGTTGGCATTAAGGCTCAATATAGTAGACCACATAATCCCTAACAGAATGGTGTTGCAGAGAGGAAAAATAGGACTCTATTAAACATGGTTAGGAGTATGATGTGTACATCTGGTCTGCCTCTGTTTCTTTGGGGAGAAGCTTTAAGAACTGCAAATTATCTTTGCAATAGGTCTCTTAGTAAATCTGTGGATAAAACACCATTTGAATTGTGGTGTGGTAGGAAACCAAATTTACATCACTGTCATGTTTGGGGTTGTAAAGCTGAGGCAAGGCTTTATAAAAAAAAGCCAGATAAATTAAAATCAAAATCTGTGAGTTGTCATTTTATAGGTTACTGTGAAAAATCTAAAGGGTTTAAGTTATATTCACTTCATCATTCACCTAGAGTGTTTGAAACACATCAAGTTAAATTTTTCGGTGAAGGTGTCTGCAATACAATTTTTGAGGACTTGTCCTAAGATTTAGAAGAAATTGTAGAGGAAGGGATGAACACATTAGCAATTACTTAGGTCAAGAAACAGTTGTGAATCAAAGCCTAAATCTAGATCAAAATTCAAAAAATATTGACTTAGAGCCTATGAACCAAGATTACATAGAGTCTGAATCTGTACTGCAACAAGAAAGCTTGCAAAATCAAGGAGTTATGACAGAAGGAGTGTCAGTGCAAGAAACCCGAGTGCACCTTGAACTCCAACTGCACCAAGAACCCCATATTGAACCAGAGACTGTAATTGAACCTGAAGCTGCTCCAGAACAGTTTGTTGTAGAGCAACCTGAGCTTAGAAGATCTAAGAGCTAGAAAATCTAAATCTATGTATGGAGGAGAGGATGATATTTATGAGGTTTATCTAACTGAAGTTGAAAGCATATTGTCTGATGACAATGATCCTAAAATCTTAAAGGATGTCTTAGGAAGTGATGAGTCTGAAAAATGGAAAGAAGCAATGGCTGCAGAGTTAGAATCCATGCATAAAAACTATATGTGGGAGCTAATCAAGCCAAATTAAATTCAGAAACCCATTGTCTGTAAATGGGTGTTCAAACCTAAAAGAGATGCAAGTGAAAAGGTAGAAAGACATAAAGTTAGACTTGTAGCTAAAAGTTTCACAAAAAAGAAGGGTATTGACTACACCGAAACATTCTCACCTGTTTCATCTAAGGACTCCTTCAAGTTCATAATGGCTCTTGTAGCTCATTATGACATGGAGTTACATCAGATTGGATGTAAATACAGTTTTTCTTAATGGAGAGTTGGAAGAGGTGATTTACATGGCACAACCAAAAGGTTTTAAAGAGGCTGATAAAGAAAACATGGTGTGTAGACTTAAGAAATCAATTTATGGACTTAAACAAGCTAGTTGACAGTGATACAAAAAGTTTAATGTTGTTATCTCATCTTTTGGTTTTACTGAAAATATAGTTGATGAGTGTGCTCAAAGTGGTTGGTAATAATTTTATTTTTCTTATTCTCTATGTCGATGACATTTTTCTTGCAAGCAATAATATTAAACTGTTTAAAGACACTAAGGATTTTCTGTCAAAGAATTTTGACATGAAAGATTTGGGAGCAACTTGTTATGTTTTAGGCATTGAGATTAACAGAGATAGGAAGCAGGGTCTGTTGGGTTTGTCTCAGCAGAATTATATTTCCAAAGTTTTTAAGAGGTTTGGAATAGAAACCTGTGGTATTGGTGAAGCACCAATTTCTAATGGAGATAAACTTAATAAAGATTAGTGTCCTAAAACTGACAATGAGAAAAATAGCATGAAAGCAGTGCCATATGCTTAGCTTATAGGAAGTCTTATGTATGCACAAGTCTGTGCAAGACCAAACTTGTCTTTTGCAGTTGGTATGTTGTCTAGATTTCAGTCAAATCTTGGACAACAGCATTGGATAGCTGGTAAGAAAATTCTAAGGTATCTGCAAAGAACCAAAGGACATATGCTTGTGTATAAACGTGTGAAAAAGCTAGAACTAGTAGGTTTCACTGATTCAGATTTTGCAAGGAACTACCCTTCATCTATGAAATCTACTTGTGGATATGGCTATATGCTTGCAGGTGGTGCAGTGGTTTGGAAAACAATGAAACAATCATTGATAGCTACTTCCACAATGCAGGCAGAAGTAATTGCACTTTATGAAGGTGTAAATGAAGGTTTATGGATTAGAAACTTTATTTTGAAAACTAAAGTTCTAAGTGAGCTTATTAAGGAGAAGTTAAGGGTGTATTGTGATAATGAAGCAGCTGTGTTCTTCTGTAAGAACAGTAAGATGTCAAATAATTCTAAGCACATAGATTTGAAGTACTATAGTGTGAGGAAGTTGGTGAAACATGCAGAAGTTAGTGTTTTTAATATCAGGACTGCAGACCAACTTGAAGATCCATTCACCAAGGCATTACCAGTAGGAGCCTTCAAAGAGCATTATAGGAACATGGGTGTATTGATAAGTTTCAAGGAGACTTAAGTTCAGTGGGAGCATAGAAATTTCAAAGAAATTGAGTTTTTTCAGTGTTTCTATTTTGGTTTTGTTCTTGTTGTATGATTTTGACATGAACATTATAATATATGTTTTCCAGTTAAATGAAATTGAGGAATTTTCATGTTGATGTTGAGTATGTTTGAAATTATAAATTTCTGTTTTATCAGTTCAAGTTTATCAGGTGGATTGAAATATGTATATATTCAGTACTTCAGCAGCAGCAGCAAACCAGATCCACTGGTGTTCAGTTGTGTTTGCATTGTGTTGTGATTTTGATTTTTAAAATTGCCTACGTTAAGACTGTTTGTTAAATGACTTAACCACTTTGATATACACTGTCATTTAACTACATTACATTAAGTATTTTGACTCATGGAAGTACATGGGTTGTTGTTATAGTTTTGAACAGGCATGATCATGTGAACATGCTTATTTCTGAGTTCTACAGCAGTTCTATGTATTTTGACGGAGTTGAATGAATTTTAAGAGGTATATTGCTCAGCGCGCACTTCAGCTATTTTGATTGAAATGTTTCTACTTGCATTGTGCATTTAAGATGATGGTTCAAGTGGGAGATTGTAAGACTCATTATGTGAACCAATCATAATTATGCAAATACTAATTGGAACAGGTTTCGACTTAATAGGATCTTATGTTATTACTTAACCTTGTTTAATATGGTTTATGCATATCTATCCATATATGGTAAGAGAATCCATTAGCAACAAGTATATTGGGTTGGTAATGTATTATCACAAGTTTATAGGAGTTTACTTTGGGATCAAGAAGTATCTTTGTGGGAGATCTCTTGTTATCATGTAACACTAAATAAAGATGCTTTAGTCTCTGCTCTCTCTACAACGAGACATATGAGCCATCCCATCTATGGTGTCTAAGTTTAGCAGAGAGGAGAAGACAAAAGCCAAAGCCAGATTTTCTCAAGACATTGACAGCCTAGTTGATCAGATAGAAAACATGGACATCAATCAAGAAGGTATGTCAATATCTCATGCAGATAAGTTCATGTAATTAATAATAAGGAATGTGTTTATGTATTTGGTTGTGATCGATTTTGTTTTGCTCCTATAATCTTATAGAAAGGTGAATGTGATGGCACGGGGCCTGGCCTGATTGGTTGATTAAGGGGGCACAATAGCCATAGGCAGACGCATAATCATACAGTAGTATTGTTCTATTTGAGGACAAATTAATTATATTTAAGCACAATTATATTTGTATTGCACAAAAGCGTGGCATCAATGGGGTTTAGAAGAGTTTTTTTGAGATAAAGCACAATAAGCAGATCTGGATTTATGGGAAGGTCTATATTACAATCCATACGTCGGAAATTATACAAGCACTCTCGACATAGCATTAAAGATCTAACACTGCACAAGTGACAGATTTAACAAAGTCCGCATAAATAAGATATAGCATCTAAACAGAGTACGCATACATAATATATAACATCCATTATCCCTTCAGCATGAACTGTTGTCGACATTCATTGTGCTGTCTCAGGAGCACCATGATCACGGTTAAGGGGACAATCTTGACGCCAATGGGTGATACCACAACTGTTGCAGGACCTAAGGCAGAATGAGAAGAAGGATGTGCCTGAGAGTAATTGGTATGAACACCGATTGTGCAATAAAGATGATATCCAAGTCGTTTTGCTTTCATCTTGGAAGGAAGACAATGCCGGTATCAGCTACTTTGTTTTTGTTCCACAGAAGGTATAGGTGATCTTTCAATATATTCATAACTTGAAACCACGACAAAGCCATGATCCCATGCCTCTGCATGGTGGCACTCTTTCGGCCTCGCCCACCGTCGCAGATCGTCTAGATCCAATTCGTGTTTGCGTCTTAAGTACACCGTCATGGTTGAAACTACCCTAATTTAGAATATGGTTTTTTTATCGGGGGTTAGAACTTAGAAGAGTTTATGTACCCCAATTTAGACAGAATATAAATAGGGGGCACAATTGTTTATGTATCGGTAATTTTTCCATATAAAAATATTTTTATGTTTAAAAACCCACAAAAAAATATCAGCAATTTTAATATAAAACTTTATATATTGGGGCATAAATTTGATTTTCACACTGGGCCTTAAATAGCTCAGGCCGACCCTGTGTGATGGCTGCTGATTATGAACTGATGGCTAATAGGATACTGACGGCTAGCTAGTGGTGCACTGCCAACTATGGTAGTTTGCTAGAGTTGTCTACCAGAGCTTTCATCATATATCTTTGAGTATAATTGCTTGCTTTCTCAATTTTTCATTTTTACTAAGAGTATTTCTAATATTGTTAACTCAAAAAAAATTAATGAAATTGTTGTAGGAAATATGACATATACGTGTGTGTACTTGGTCTTATGTCGTGTATATGGGCTTAACCCATGAGCCTTATGCGTGTACCCTATATGTTTACTTTATGAACTTAACACAATCTTGTAAGGATTACCATATTGTATCTTGAGTGAGTCTCTATATAAAGAGCTCATCCCTATTCATAATATAGATTGATCCATTCATAGATGTTATTAGTCACGCTAGCTCTAAGAACCCTAGCAAAAAAAGAGGCCGCCTATCACCACCGGAAAAAACACTAAAACCCAAAGTTTTTTTTTTCGGCCGACCTCCTCCTTGGATCGCTGCAGCTACTGCCGCACCTGTTTTCTGTCGCTGCTGCTATCTACAATTGCTATTGCAGCACAGAAGTTGTCGTTGCGCACCCTACTATCGCAACACACTCCTAGCTGTCGCTACCTTGTTGCTGTGCATAGTTGCTGCCGCCATGCATCAATTGTTGATCCTTCAAGGTTATTTGAAGCTTTTATCAGCAAACGTATGTTCTATTGAACTCTAAACTCGTTCAAAGTTCACTAAACTTGGGGAGGATAAAATCGGTTCCTCCTTTCTCTATCCTCATTCTATGCTTGGGACGTTTGAAAATTTTGCAGGTTGTTTTATTGTTTACAAACCATAGATGTAGTGATTGCATACGGCTGCCATGCTGCTCTCAGGCTGCTGTCGAGCGCCGCTGCCATGGCTTGCCCCTGTGCGCGCGCACGCTGCCGTCAGGCACTGCACGTGTTCCTACTAGGCACTGCCAAACACTATTGTCGATGCCATGCCTTGGCACGTGCACGCGGTTGCCAGCGACTGTTAAGTGCTGCCGAGCACAGCTGCTGAGGCACTGCCTTGGCACTTTACACGTAGCTGCACTACATCTTTAAAAGCGTGCACCTATGCATCAAACATCCTCTCTAGGTCAGCATGGTGTGGTATCCATGACTGTTTTTATTTTAAAGAATTAAGCATCGAATCCAAATGGTCTCGAACTAACTGTTTGAATTCTTATATAAAGAGTCGATGGACAAACATATGTTGTTTGATCCTCTGGACTCCCAACCGCCGGCACTTGGACTCCACATTGAGGTGGCAGTACCAGCAAGTTGTCGATCTGTAAGAGCTATGGAATAAGCACGCAACACGATTTGGTAATGTTTACGTTGTGCTTCTAGCAGAGCTTTAGGCCAAATAGGCCTCCATAAGGCTAATGAATTACAAATCTGTGGAGATGTACCAGACAAACATGTTTGCAATACGTGCTCACCTACACTTTTGTGGAATTGAGAAGTCCAAAGATGATCTCATAGAGAAAACGCTGCTCACTTTCCACAAGTTGTCAGCCGCGCTGATGAAACAATATAGGCATGATTATAAGAGTGGTCTTACTCCAACGTTTGACTCTCTTATGACTCTATTGCTAACTGAAGAGAAAGATTGTAAGCTTTTGACTAAGAGCACTGCTCGGCCTGTTGGGACCGTTGCTATTCTGAAAAATAATTACAATAGTGCTAGAGACGAGAAAGTCATGAAGCCGAGAGCAAGAGATCGCCATGAACTATATAACTGTGAGTAAGGCTTCGACCGAGGCACCCGGACTAGGAGAGGCACTAGAGGTTCTAAACGCTCTTGGGACCCTCCTAATACCCGGAAGAAGGATGATGCACCTGCCCATAAGGGCCATGCTCCCAACCCGGTTCAGAAATATGCCAAGCATGCTGCTACTTCTAGGACAAATGAATGCCATCGTTGTAGGTCTGAGGACCACTAGATGAAGCAATTCCGAGCACCTGCCGACATAGTGGCTGCATATAAGAAATATAAGGAAATTGTGGAGAGTCATGTCATTGAGGATATGAACAGAGAGCCGAATGCCAACCCCACGGTTGAAGATTTTTGAGAACAAACCGACTTGGATGCAGACGACTTTTGAAGTCATTGAGCTCTTGTTTTCTCTTATCTCCATGAGTTTTTAGATTCCTTCCGAACATTTGTAATAAGGCATCTTAATGCCATGTTTAATTCAATTTTCTGGACATTTTGTTCTTGACACCTTTGGATGTAAATCACTTTATGTGTGCAATAAAATTTCGATGTTCTTAACTTTTGTGTTCGATATATTCAAGGTTCTAAAGGTCGCTAGTCGTTAGTCATTCGGCCGGCCGGGGACTAGCGAGTAGTGGAGTAGTCGGGGAGTACTCGATTTTTAATTTTTAGATTAATTTTTATTTTTAAAACATATAATTAAATATAATTTTTTAAAAGGTATTATAATGTCTAAAATAATAAAAATAGTCAATAAAATGCCGAGTTTGGTCGATTTTTTCCAAGTTAGCCGATTATTTTTCGAGTTGGGCCGACTACTCGGCCAATTTTCTTCCGGCCGACTTTGTACACCGATTTTCTTAAAATCGCCTCGGAAGGACGCCGACTAGCGAGTACTCGGCTGACTAGGCCGAGTTTTAGAACACTGGATATGTTATACAAACACTTGACACTATCCGATGCACATTGACCCTTAAATGCCACTCTAAGTCTCTCCAATGGAGATTAGAAGCTGAGAACCACTGTTTTATGACAAAGACAAGCACCAAGCTACCGGACATGGCTACCAAACTATCGTGCACTCTGGCTGCCAGTTACCGACAGTTGGGTGTCTACTGCCGACCCTATGTGTCTGCTTCTACTACTGTATGCTAGCTGCCAACCCCTAACTGTTTTGCCGACATTGTGTGCCAGTTACTGACCCTGTGTGTCAGCTGCTGCATGACTGTATGTGGAATGCTGACATGTATATGCCAGATGCCGATAATTGTGTGCCTGTTGTCGGCCGCTGCCTAGTAACTGTAGTGCACTACACACAAACTGTCATGCACTGGACATTAGATACCGAGCACTAAATGCCAGCTGCCTAGCACTAATCACCAGGAATCGTGCACTGAACACCAAATGTTGTGCACTTGCATTAGAGGCCAATCACTAATCATTAGCCACATAGCACAAAACAATAGTGGCCGTGCACTGGACACCAACTGCCGAGCACTGTGCACTAGTGGCCGAGCTCTATGCAACAGCTGCCGAAACTCTGTGCACCAAATGCCATGCACTGGACCCTAGCTGCTGAGCCCTGCTGGCCAATACCGTGAGCTATATGCGCTAATGGTTGTGTAGCCATCGAATGTTGCAGAGTGCATAGTGCACCGGCATATGAGTGGTTGTAAATGCACTATCGAATGTTGTCAGTGCTTAGTGCACGAGCATATGTGTAGATGCTATGCGCTGTCGAATGTTTCCAAAAGCTTAGTACATTGGCATAAGTGCAAGCTGCAAATGCAGGATCCAAAAATGAAAACAGTAAATCTATCACATTTTGTACAACAACGTCCTTCGAGCTTTGTGAACATCTCCGAATGAACTAGAATGCAAACCTTATATCACTGGATAACTACGTCTGTCTAGTTTTTGCGGTTTGTTCATATCCATTATAACAAAGGAGTTATGACTGTTTGAGTGAGCAAAGGTCATGCTGCCAGGAAATCTGCAATGCACACAGTTCTGCAATTTACTTGCAAACTTTTTCCTATGCCTATTTCCTCACGTCTCTATCGTGTTTTGAGTTTTGACAGGTATGTCACGTGGAGATATTGAGTGTCTTGCAGATAGTGAGTCTACCCACACTATCCTGAGGAACATGCTGCTATTTTTGGAGCTTATTACGCCGTGTCAAATTTCCATGAAAACTTTGATCGGTTCATCCCCCGTCATTCAAGGGCGCGGACCAGCTAGGTTCCTTTTGTCAAATGGGACCTTGATCATTGTTTCTGATGCCCTGTATACCCCTACAGGCCATCGAACACTATTGAGTTTCAAGAACATCCGTGCCAATGGTTTCTACTTGGAGATGCATTGTGAGAATGGACGCAATTTCCTCTGTGTAACTTCCAACCAGTGCTGCACTAAGCGCATCTTAGAAAAGCTTATGAGTCAATCTAGTGGTTTATACCTCACCATCATAAGGGTTATTGAATCCTATGTGGTCGCCAAACATGATTACTGGGACCATGACTCGTACAAGCTGTGACATGACCGCCTTAATCATCCCGGAAGAAATGATGATAATGATTTTACATAACTCATATGAACATCCTTTCTTTCACACAAAGCAAACATGATTGGGACACGTCCTCCCCAAAGAGGGTAAAGATGCCATGATCACCAAAGAGAGCTCCCTGCTGACACTTGGATCGCCAGAGGGCAGCTCCGCCGGTCCTCACTCAGTTATGAGGCTCTGGACCACCCCTAATGCGTCAATGACACTTTCTAATGCTCATAAGTCACTTTGTAAGGCTTGTACAATGGCTAAGTTAGTGACCAGACCCTCTTATGCCAATGAAAACACAGAGAACATATCATTTCTTCAGCATATCCAAGGTGATGTATATGGACCAATCCATCTAAAATGTGGACCGTTTAGATACTTCATGATTCTGGTGGATGCATCGACGCGCTGGTCGCATGTCGCTTTGTTGTCCATAAAGGAATGCTGCCTTTCCCAAACTCCTGGAACAAATTATTAAACTGCGGGCTAACCACCCTGATCGACCAATCAAGTCGATTCGGATGAACAATGCTGGTGAGCTCACGTCAAAAAATTTAACGAGTATTGCATGTCGGTTAGGTTAGAGATTGGGTATTCTGTCCTACACGTGCATATGCAAAATAGTTTGGCTGAAGCTGTGATAAAGAGGCTTCAGATGGTAGCTAGAGCACTGGTCATGGGCTCAAAGCTCCCTATTGCGTCTTGGGGTTATGTTATATTGCATGCAACCGTGTTAGTGTGTTTTCGACCCTCCTCTAACCAAGCATTTAGTGCGTACTAGATGGTTACTGGATATAAACCTGACATCTCATACTTACACATATTCGGTTGTGGAGTGTATGTACCTATTACGCCACCACTACGTAAGAAAATGGGTCCGCAAAGACGTTTGGGTATCTATGTTGGCAATGATTCCCCAACTATCATTAGATTCCTAGAGCCTTTGACAGGTGATTTCTTTAAGACCTGATTCACTGATTGTCACTTTGGTGAGGCCGTCTTTCCATCGTTAGGGGGAGATGAAAGCATGCATGCTTGGCGTGAACGACATGAATTGGCATGGTCAGTTCCAACGCTTGCTCATTATGATCCCGTACCTCTCATGTTGAGAAGGAAGTGAAGCGAATCCTTGAGCTCCAGCAAGTGGCAGATTCGATGTCTGACTCATTTGCTGAGATTGCTAAGGTCACGAGATCGTACATACCAGCTACTAATGTCCCTGCAAGACTAGAAGTTCCAAAGAGGGGCATTACCACCCTGGGTCCGAGCAGTGCATCCCACGGTATGAGCACCACCGACCCTAGTGGACAGGTGGAGGCCGTGGCTCCCCAGAGAAAAAGGGAGAGGCCGCTTGGATCGAAAGATGTGCAGCCCAAGAAGAAAAGGGCTCCTATGGCAGAAACCAGTCTCTTACTCATCAATACTGAGAATCTTTCTCACGAGATTATCTCTAATTACACCTATCTCCTAGAAACGATATTGGTGTGCTTGGGGGACGGCCCGACAACCACGTCGGTAACAGAGAGCATAGAGATCTCGATGTGTTATGAGAACACAGTTGAATTGCTGGATCGATCATCCAAGCATATCGATGATGTATTTGCTTGTGCTGTGACTCTAGAGATTATTGAGCACG
Source organism: Comarum palustre (assembly GCA_951800085.1). Lineage (NCBI taxonomy): Eukaryota > Viridiplantae > Streptophyta > Magnoliopsida > Rosales > Rosaceae > Comarum > Comarum palustre. The sequence goes on from OX637572.1 coordinate 29,164,383, forward strand.
ATGATATCGAACTACGCTCATTCATGAATGTAAACGTAGAGCAGATTGGCCTAAATGAAAAGATGCTATCCAGGCATAATTGAATTCCTTAACAAAGAGATAGGTGTTTGGGCTGGTAGTACTAACACCGCCAAGTGTAAAGCCTGTAGGACATAAATGAGTCTTTTTTTTCAAAAATGTAATGAGAAGAAGGATATATAAAGCTCACCTTGCAGCGCAAGATTTCTCACAACACCCTGGTATAGACTACGAAGACATATATTCTCCTATAATGAACATAATCACTTTCCGCTACCTTATCAATTTGGTAGTATCTGAAACACTAGACATGCAACTCATGGACGTGGTTACAACATATCTCTATAGGGATCTTAATTCAAAGATATATATGAGATTGTCTGATGGTTTCCAGGTACCTAAGTCAAGTAACTATAAGCCACAGAGTGCGTATTGCATTAAGTTGCAACACTCACTATACGAATTGAAACAATCCGGACGGATGTGGTATACCCGCCTTAGTGACTACTTGATTAAGAAGGATTATAAGAACAATGAGTTATGCCCTTGCGTGTTCAGAAAGAAAACGAGTTTCAGATTTGCAATAGTTGCCGTCTATGTGGATGATATGAACATCATCTGGACTCTTGATGAGATCAATGAGACCGCGACACATCTGAAGTCCGAGTTTGAGATGAAGGACTTGGGGAAGACTCGGTTTTGCCTAGACATTAAGCCTCTAGAGTCTTGATACACCAGAGTGCATATGTACGTAAGATGCTTGGGCGCTTCAATGTGGATAAAATGCATCATGACTACCCCCATGGTAGTCTGGAGTTTGGATGTTAAGAAAGATCTATTCCATCTTAAAGAGGATAGAGAAGATATACTTGTAGCCGATGTACCATATCTTAGTGCAATTGATGCACTACTGTATTTGGCTCAGTGTGTCACACCCCGATCCTAGAATTATTTTACGGTTGGTTACTTTGGTCTTTTACCATTTAAAGTGACCGTTTAACCGTATAATGATGGTAAGGTTGACTTTTTGGTAAGTCAAGAATTTGGGAAAACTTCCTTCTTGAAAGTTGTAGAGGGCGTCGTTACGAGTTCGTGGACACGTAGCACGCTCAAATCGGAGTTCGTATGAGAAAGTTATGAACAAAAGTATAAAGTTACTATGCGGTAAAACGGCTATATATAGGAGTTACCGGGGTGAAAAATCAGATTTTCACCCGGCTCTCTCTCCTCTCCCTCGACGGAAAACTGCGCCGAGCTTCCGGCCGCCCTAGCGCCGCCGTCCGGCCACCAACCGCCAGCGCACCGGTCCCAAAAGTTCGGCCTCCGAGTCTACTTCAATCCTAGGTAAGCTTTCCGACCTAACTCGCCGTAAATCGGGAGAAATTCCGATTTGTTCTTGGTGTGTACAGTAGATTTTCGGGATTGAATTTCTCCCTCCCTAGATCACCAATTGTTGAGTTCTTTATATGTTTAGGATGGGTTTTAGGTGTACTACAATCCCCTAGAATTTGGTAGCTTGATTTGAAGTGTGTAGGGAGAATTGAGGATTTGAAGTTTTGTAGTGTAATTTTCGGGGTCTACTGTTCATCGAGTTTTTGACCTAGTTAGAGGCCGAATTGGCCTTCGAGTTGAACTAGAAAGTTGTTCCAATTGATAAGACGAAGCTACTGGTAAAATTTGGTGGCGATCGGAGGTCGCCTGAATTTTAGCCGGAATTTCTGCCGGCGGCCGCCGGCGGCGGCGGAGCTGGCGGCGATGCCGCCACTTTTTGGGCAGTTTTTCATGTCCATTAATTAGTACATATTGTGAGGAGTCTATGGTTAAAATTTGGTAATTTTTGGAGGTGTTTTGGTTAGGTTTTGGAATTGTTCTAGTTTAGTATTATTGGCGGATAATTAAATATTATTCCGACCATCGATTATTGCCGGTTAAGGTTTAAGGATTATTTTAAGGACTCCTAAGGTTTTGGTGAAATGGTTGAATGGGTGTCCATAGTAATTCAACGACTTATTACGTGACACCCTAACGTCAAGTTAAAGTAATAAAGGAAAGTTCGGAAGCTGAGTCGGATTTCCGGTAAATTGAGTTAAGAGTCGATAACCGGGAAAGAAAGTTATAAAGGTTAAAGTGCTATAAGAAAGGAACTTGGTCAACATGTGGTCAAATAGGATTTCCTGGTCAAACTAGGAAAAGACCAAGTCAACTGTGGTATGACTAATGTGATGATTTGTTGTACAGTCTCTGGTCGGACGTGAGACGGGCTCGACTACGCGGGTAGTTCGAGAGTTTCGCTCGAGGAGCTTTCCGAGCGGGAAGAAGGTCGAAATAGTACTGTGAGTGGACATATTATTTTAAATAAATGCATGCCTTAATTATTGAGTTAATTGCATGGTGTTTATGATTGTTTCCGAAAATTATATCCTTCTCGGGTTCTTGAACGTATTTACATTATTACTCAATTTTCTATTTCTTTCGAAAATGGTTATAGACGGTGAGGGCCGTCCTTCGAATGGATTTGAACCCGAGACTTCGTTGGAAATTGGTTTTATGCATATATGACAAGGAATTGTTTTACTTATTTGTTTTGGGAAGAGAATTTGATTAATGTATTGTTATGAATGTTTATTTTAAGGGTTGACCAATAAATATGCTAGCTAGAGTAGCGTGAGGGCGCTACTAGAGCTCTTAGCTCCGACCCTAGCCTGAGAGGTCAGGCAAACTACGTAGTGCACTATGAGGGTTGACCGTATCACTTTATTTAGAGCTCTTAGCTCCGACCCTGGTCTGAGTGGACAGACAAGCCTGAGAGGTCAGGTTGATATTATAAGGGTTGACCGTTATCACATATTCTAGAGCTCTTAGCTCCGACCCTGGTCGGAGAGGACAGACAAGCCTGAGAGGTCAGGTTGATATTTCAAGGGTTGACCGTATTATTTTATATAGCTAGCATAGCGTAGCGTGAGGGCGCTACTAGAGCTCTTAGCTCCGACCCTAGTCTGAGAGGTCAGACTTATTATGTTTGGTGAACATTTCTCTTCCCATATTCTTTATTTGTTTACCTTGTCATGCATTTGTGGAGATTTAGTAATTGTGGGCATGCATAAATCTTATTTAAATCCATAAATCTTTGGGAGAGCATTAAAAGAAATAGAGTTTTATATTTGATTTTCGTCCACTCACTCTAACAGTTTTTCAATGTTTCTCCCCTGGGCCTTTCGTTTTTAAATGCCCAGTGTTGCAGGGTTCTTGAGAGGAGGTCGAGCGCGTACGAGAGTCGAGGCATAGTCGATCATTCCGTTGCTGCTCGAAAATTCTTTGGGGTAATCATCTCTGTAGACTGCTCTGACTAACCCGGTTTAGTTAGTTTGTAGGAAGGGTTGGCCATTTCAAGGGTGTTTCGGTAAGAAGTTCCCTTGAGGTGGTCCCCGCAGGATTTACTTCGGGTTAAAGGGGTTTAACCCGGGGTGGGTCCTGTCAATGGTATCAGAGCATTAGGTTATCGTTTCCTGTTACTACCTCATATACTTAGTATCACTTAGTGTCTATAGAGTGATGGTCCGACCGCGGCGGATCCATCGGCATTTTATGCTTGGACGCTTAGTGTTTATTGAGGATATGAGTTAGTACTTCCTGATTGAGATATGGACCGAGTAGTCCTATAAACGATCGAATCTTCAAGACTATGCCTCAGTACGCCGACCTCACTATGAACTCCTGTAAGGAACAAGGTAAGCTCGTTACGTATATATGTTTATGTGTTCCCCATTGATTTATTGAGATTTGAGTTGGGGATCGAGCTGTAAACTCACGTTGTTTAACGTTTGAGCATTATGCGTAAGTACTCGGTGGTGAAACAGTTAATTCACACCTGGGAGGCTGTCATAGTTGTTGACAGGGATGCTGTAGAAGCCTAAGACAAGGCTTGGGTGTTCGTGTTATGAGGCTCTTAAAAGTGAAGAGTCGTACGAGTTACTGCAAGAGGTTGCATCCTGCCATGGAAAAAGGAGCTGAAGTCGCCTAGCGCGATTATTCAGTGAGGAGATAAATATTAAGATTTGACGATTGCCACGACTTTGTTGAGGTTCGTCATTAGTGTGGTTTCAGAGAAACCAACGGACACTTGAAAGTGGAATGACTCAAGGAAGTTGAGTGTTGTTATTTTGTGGTCTGGATCTAGTGATGAGTCCCGAGTGTGACATAATTAAGATATTAAGTGATAGTTTGATTGGTCACGTGATGCTTTAAGGGACAACCACTGAAACTGACGGTTTGGGTCACCTTGGTGCTGACATTGTTGTCGTCAGCTACGACCAGATTCTCTTCGTTTCAGCCACCCATGATTGGGGTACTAGAAGGTTTGATTTGTTGGTGAGTCCAAGCGTGATTTGAATGGTTGGTGACAATGATCATTAGACCATTTATCGTGGAGGCAGTAATTAAATTGTGTCACCAGATCTTAGGGCTCATGTCAACCATAAGGTGGGTTATCCACCTGTGATCAAAGTATTTTATTAGTACACCTGTGGAGGGGTCTCCAGGTTGGCTGTGTTAGAGATCGATTTTCAGATCGTGAAAGCGTTACTAGTGGTAATTAAAGGTAATTGGTTTCGGAATCTAAAGGAATTGTTGGAAGTGGCAACAAGCCACCGGGTTGTGGACCAAGAGTGCTCGGGGTACCGGAGTTAGTGATACGGGTCTTGACTGACTTTGTATTAATGTGATGTAGAAACCCGTCGTTGTGCAGACGACATTGTTTCGACGGTTGAAGAAGTACATAGGTATACCCCACAGGAGTACGTGTACCCTCATTTATAGGGAAGTGGTAAAGCTGAAATTTGGGTAGCACATACATGTAAGGCATAATTATCGTGTGCAGCTGTGTGTGGTCAAAATGACACCAGGTAAGTGACTAAGGCTGACGATGACTTCATTTTAAGAAGGTGTCATGAGAGTTTCATTCATTGAGAACGGAGATTAAAGACGTTTGGTTAGAAGTTTCTGTGTAAAACGTCAATTAAATGGTTTAATGTCGTTAGTAGGTGGAAGGATGTTTTCTGAGATAAATGCACGGAAAAGGTGAAGGGACAGCAGTGAGGCAAGGTTTACTGAATCGTTGAATAGGAGTGAGAATGTTGTAGATGGTCAAGCTTCAACCTGCAACCAAAGTCGTCCGTTATGACACTTGGTTTCCTCGAGGGCGATTAACTGAGCTTGATGGCATGGGAATTTGTGCACTCACTGGCTGTGGTCTAATCAAGTATTGTAACCGAAGGTGTGCTTAGACGTGTTGGGAATCATAAGTTATATCCCCTGTAGTGACAGAAAATATTCTCAATTCGATCTGTGAAATGAGGATTAAGATCTGGGAGATCAATTATTGAGGTTAATTTAAGGAAATCCTAAGAGGATTAAAGTTTTGTTGGCGTTGCTATGGTCATTGGTCATTTGAGTAGTGACCCTACTTGTTAGGAATTTTTGACCTAGCGGCAGTTCTTGGCGCCACGAGTGTAGAGTGGTAGCAAGAAAGGTCATTAGAGGTGACTTGCGAAATTGTCAACATTTCGGCGAGTGTGAAAGCGGTGAAACTGAGGAAAGAGTTTCTTTGATGACTCAAAGATGTTACGAGTCAAGGTTTTGGAAACCAAATTGTTACAAGGGTAGTAAAGTATGTTGCTAAGTTGTGCAACACTCCATCGGAAACCGTGGAGTGATTAAGCTACGTTCAGATTAAGTTATGATCTGAGAGGATGTTAACGTGTGGCAGTGGATCTTGTGATTTAAGATCTAGAGTGGTAAGCGATTGAGAATTTTGAATCTTACCGAATAGAGGTTGCGGTGGATGGTAAACCCGCAGCGCCTGGGGGACAGTTTTGTTAGAAACTGTCTAGTTGTACGAGTTGACTCTGTGATGTATACGTGCCCAGTGCGGTAATGGTATTTGTTATCTTGTGCCTCCTTAACTGGATGCTCGGTGATCAACATGGTTGTGTCTGGTGAAATTAATTCCCGATGCTTTGATCAGATGTTCCTTTGGGCGTGCACCAGTGGCACTAAATTTCATGTAGATGTCTGATCTGGTTAAATGTCCAAGTTGCTGGTTATTACCGGACGATGTGGTAATAGAGGCATCTGGGAATGGAATATACTTGTTGAGCGGGTAAGGCTCTGGAATCCTTTTAATGGTAAATCTATCCCAGATTGTGATGCGGATAACGTTTATTAGACGCATGGTTGGTTGAAGTGCAAGCTCTGCACTATGCGTCATTCCAGGTTAAGGTAAGAGTTAGGGAGGTCAGTGGCACCTCACCTATGAGTAGTACGGGTATGTGTTACCAGTTGCAAAGTATGCAGTAACCCCACAAGTGATATTTGAGCTAGCGACTCTAATGTTTGACTTATGGGTAAAAGTCAAGATTTATCCGGTCAGAATAGCTTGGTAGGCAGTGTGAAGCCTGACAATATTGTTTTCATGCGAGGAGTCAGTATTGTTGGATTTCGATGTCAGGAGCTTTTGGATCTCCCCGATTTAAAGGCTATGGTTTTGGATTTACGCTAATATTCACGGCAGTTCATGTCCTGTGTGTACAAGTGGTTTGAGTAATGATAGAGTCAGGGAAGACAATTACTCTACAACATGACAGAATAGTTTCTAGAAAGCGTAAACCAGATCAGGGAGCCTGGTTCAAATGAGGTGATGGTTCGTGTAACACGAGTCGCCATGGTTTTCTCGTGGACTTGTTGTCAGTAGATTTGGCTCCACGTGGTATTGTGTTACCAGAGGATTTAAATCCATTAGTGACATCGAACCCTACTCCTCAGGAGTGATAATCATTACCTGCATAGGGAATGTGTGAGCTGATATTTAAGGTTCCACGAAAGTATACGAGTATTCTTGAAGAATTTATACTCACGACAAGCAAGTGGTTATTGGAATCAGAATGATGGATAGCGGTATTGTGACGACGTCACGTGCGGTTGGTAAGGACGATTATTGGATTTTCAAGGATATGGTTATAATCCGGTTTAGGCAACAGGGAATTGTTGCCAAATGATGTTTTCAGCGTGTGACAGAATTTATCATCTTTTGGTGAAAAAACAATAGTGATTCTCGCGAGGATTACAGATGGTGGATCAGCATAGGCGGTGTCGTATTCCACCTCATAAATGAGATGAAGTACAGTAAGAATTCGGTGATTCAGTTGATCAAAGATTCAAGAGAAAATCATTGTGATCCACGGTAAGACTTCAGACGGTTTAGTTTTGACCCGAAAAGAGTGGTCGGGTGTCAGAAAAAGAGAAAGTATTGGAGGTTATCATCCACGTAGGAAGGAGTGCTACGTTGGCTAGATGTGACACGTGACAAGGTTACATGAGTTTGAGGATTATGTTGGGTATCCTTGGAGTTATAATGGATGCCTAGTGTCACGTATGTCCATGTTACGTAAATAAGTTTACTACCTTACATCCTATGTCAATAGACTTCTGGTTGGTACTGGAAATTGGCTTTCAAGGAGGAACAGTAAGGATGTTGATCGTAAAGAGCAGGTGTTTAGGTTTTGACAATGCTTTTCGTGAGGCGTCTCAGAAGAGTTCTCAGAAGGAAATGGATATTGGAGAACAATGTTATTATTTTAAGTGGTACTATCCCCCTCTGTGTTGGACTTTGAGTATAGAAATTTCGAGGACGAAATTTTTATAAGGTGGGGAGAATTGTCACACCCCGATCCTAGAATTATTTTACGGTTGGTTACTTTGGTCTTTTACCATTTAAAGTGACCGTTTAACCGTATAATGATGGTAAGGTTGACTTTTTGGTAAGTCAAGAATTTGGGAAAACTTCCTTCTTGAAAGTTGTAGAGGGCGTCGTTACGAGTTCGTGGACACGTAGCACGCTCAAATCGGAGTTCGTATGAGAAAGTTATGAACAAAAGTATAAAGTTACTATGCGGTAAAACGGCTATATATAGGAGTTACCGGGGTGAAAAATCAGATTTTCACCCGGCTCTCTCTCCTCTCCCCCGACGGAAAACTGCGCCGAGCTTCCGGCCGCCCTAGCGCCGCCGTCCGGCCACCAACCGCCGGCGCACCGGTCCCAAAAGTTCGGCCTCCGAGTCTACTTCAATCCTAGGTAAGCTTTCCGACCTAACTCGCCGTAAATCGGGAGAAATTCCGATTTGTTCTTGGTGTGTACAGTAGATTTTCGGGATTGAATTTCTCCCTCCCTAGATCACCAATTGTTGAGTTCTTTATATGTTTAGGATGGGTTTTAGGTGTACTACAATCCCCTAGAATTTGGTAGCTTGATTTGAAGTGTGTAGGGAGAATTGAGGATTTGAAGTTTTGTAGTGTAATTTTCGAGGTCTACTGTTCATCGAGTTTTTGACCTAGTTAGAGGCCGAATTGGCCTTCGAGTTGAACTAGAAAGTTGTTCCAATTGATAAGACGAAGCTACTGGTAAAATTTGGTGGCGATCGGAGGTCGCCTGAATTTTAGCCGGAATTTCTGCCGGCGGCCGCCGGCGGCGGTGCCGCCACTTTTTGGGCAGTTTTTCATGTCCATTAATTAGTACATATTGTGAGGAGTCTATGGTTAAAATTTGGTAATTTTTGGAGGTGTTTTGGTTAGGTTTTGGAATTGTTCTAGTTTAGTATTATTGGCGGATAATTAAATATTATTCCGACCATCGATTATTGCCGGTTAAGGTTTAAGGATTATTTTAAGGACTCCTAAGGTTTTGGTGAAATGGTTGAATGGGTGTCCATAGTAATTCAACGACTTATTACGTGACACCCTAACGTCAAGTTAAAGTAATAAAGGAAAGTTCGGAAGCTGAGTCGGATTTCCGGTAAATTGAGTTAAGAGTCGATAACCGGGAAAGAAAGTTATAAAGGTTAAAGTGCTATAAGAAAGGAACTTGGTCAACATGTGGTCAAATAGGATTTCCTGGTCAAACTAGGAAAAGACCAAGTCAACTGTGGTATGACTAATGTGATGATTTGTTGTACAGTCTCTGGTCGGACGTGAGACGGGCTCGACTACGCGGGTAGTTCGAGAGTTTCGCTCGAGGAGCTTTCCGAGCGGGAAGAAGGTCGAAATAGTACTGTGAGTGGACATATTATTTTAAATAAATGCATGCCTTAATTATTGAGTTAATTGCATGGTGTTTATGATTGTTTCCGAAAATTATATCCTTCTCGGGTTCTTGAACGTATTTACATTATTACTCAATTTTCTATTTCTTTCGAAAATGGTTATAGACGGTGAGGGCCGTCCTTCGAATGGATTTGAACCCGAGACTTCGTTGGAAATTGGTTTTATGCATATATGACAAGGAATTGTTTTACTTATTTGTTTTGGGAAGAGAATTTGATTAATGTATTGTTATGAATGTTTATTTTAAGGGTTGACCAATAAATATGCTAGCTAGAGTAGCGTGAGGGCGCTACTAGAGCTCTTAGCTCCGACCCTAGCCTGAGAGGTCAGGCAAACTACGTAGTGCACTATGAGGGTTGACCGTATCACTTTATTTAGAGCTCTTAGCTCCGACCCTGGTCTGAGTGGACAGACAAGCCTGAGAGGTCAGGTTGATATTATAAGGGTTGACCGTTATCACATATTCTAGAGCTCTTAGCTCCGACCCTGGTCGGAGAGGACAGACAAGCCTGAGAGGTCAGGTTGATATTTCAAGGGTTGACCGTATTATTTTATATAGCTAGCATAGCGTAGCGTGAGGGCGCTACTAGAGCTCTTAGCTCCGACCCTAGTCTGAGAGGTCAGACTTATTATGTTTGGTGAACATTTCTCTTCCCATATTCTTTATTTGTTTACCTTGTCATGCATTTGTGGAGATTTAGTAATTGTGGGCATGCATAAATCTTATTTAAATCCATAAATCTTTGGGAGAGCATTAAAAGAAATAGAGTTTTATATTTGATTTTCGTCCACTCACTCTAACAGTTTTTCAATGTTTCTCCCCTGGGCCTTTCGTTTTTAAATGCCCAGTGTTGCAGGGTTCTTGAGAGGAGGTCGAGCGCGTACGAGAGTCGAGGCATAGTCGATCATTCCGTTGCTGCTCGAAAATTCTTTGGGGTAATCATCTCTGTAGACTGCTCTGACTAACCCGGTTTAGTTAGTTTGTAGGAAGGGTTGGCCATTTCAAGGGGGTTTCGGTAAGAAGTTCCCTTGAGGTGGTCCCCGCAGGATTTACTTCGGGTTAAAGGGGTTTAACCCGGGGTGGGTCCTGTCACAGTGAACCTGTTAGCTAGATATAGTTATGCGCCAACGCAATGTCATTGGACCGGTGTCAAAAACATATTTTGATACCTTAAAGTGACAATGGACTTGGGCTTGGGCTTGTTCTTTCCATATAAGGATTCAAGATGAGCTGTAAATGAGTGCAGTGTCCCTAAGAATCTAGGCGCTGGTCAACTTAGGAACTAAGATGCCGGGCACGGTGCACAAAGCTGCCATGCGCTGCACACAGTTGTCGAGGGCTGTACGCATGCTGCTGGGCGTTGTGTTGTCCCTGCCAAGCACCAGCAGCTGCCGGCTGTGCGCATGCTGCATACTGCCAAGCACTGCCTGTTGTATGCTGAGTGGTGCACGTTGACTGTTGGGCACTGCTTGCTGCCTGCCTAGAGGTGCACGCTAGCTGCCGAGTACTGCGCTGCAGCTGTTGGGAACTACGTGCACGCTGTTGTACACTATGCACATGCTGTCGAGTATGATGCAGCAGCCGTCAAGCAGTGGCGTAGCTATAAACTTCGTTTAGCAGGGTCAAAATTTATAGCTATTGAGTTGAGAAAAAAATCGATAACACAATCAGACTTATATATATATATATATATGACTCTTCCACTAAGGGATCTTTTTTGAAATATATGAGGGATCAAACATTAGACCAGCTTTTCGATCACATATCAACATCTCCACCGTTCAATACTTAGATTCATATATGTAGATCATTTCTGCAAAATTTCATTCAATTTGGTTATCATAAGACTTTGAACAAACTGAAATCAATTGACGCATCAAATCTGTCAAACATGAACCGTTCATGCTTATAATTTTAATTGGTAGTTTTGAGCACATTATCGATCACCAAATTAGATGAAATTTTGCAGAGATGATCTACATATATAAATTTATATATTGGATAGTGGAGATATGATTTGGTGATCAAAAAGTTGGTGTAATTCTTGATCCCTCATATATGTCACGAAAAAAGATTCCTCCTTGGTTGTATGTATATATATAAGTTAGTGTCTATCTATTAAAAGAAAAAAGAGATGAAGTTATACAATAGTTTACCTACTGAGGGTCTAACAGAAAAAAAAACAGAAAGAAACTATGAAACTAAAGTATGTTACTAGAGAGAGGTAGAGACTCAACATAAACATGTCTTTGATAACAATTAAAACGAAAACAAAACCAAAGAACTTAAGTATGAGGCTTCTACAGAGAGATGCAAACCGGTCAAAAAACTCTTTTTAATATATTAAACCATGTGGTTGTAATAAACTACCTTATTATATTGATCAAATAGAGAACATCAACTATAATTTTGTCATTCATTTGAATTAATAGAAATTTAGAAATAAATGTAAAAAGACAATATTATGCGTTTAATTGATCAAAAAAACATTACTATCATTTGTAGAACTTAATTAAGAGGGTCATTATGATATTATATTATGATTTATGCATTTTATATAAAAAAAATTATCAAATCATATTTATTGACCCTTCTTATGTTTTTCCTCTTCATTTTAAAAATAAAAAATAAAATTAAGAGGGGTCAATTGCCTATTCTGGCCCCCCTCTCCTTACGCCTATGTCACCAAGGTTGTGCACATAACTGTCGAGCGTTGTGCATGCATGCACATTTAGATGTCGAGAAACACTACTCTTCCAATGCAGTTGGCACCGCTTGCTGTCCTTATACCGAAACACCTAACAATGTATTGGTTGATTTCACGGATGTTGGATACTTATCAGATCCACATAAGGGGCGCTCTCAAACTGGTTATGTCTTTACTATTAGGAATACAACGATATCATGGAGGTCCACTAAACAGACCTTAGTGGCAACATCCTCTAACCATACAGAGATTATAACGCTACATGAAGCTGTTCGTAAATGTGTTTGACTCAGAACAGTTATCGAACACATTAGAGAGACTAGTGGATTGAGCTCCACCACAGACAAGCCGACTTGTATCTATGAAGACAATGCCACATGTATTGAACAAATGAGGCAAGGCTACATCAAGGGTGATCATACGAAGCACATCTCACCAAAGTTCTTCTATAACCAGCAATAGCAAGCCGTCCTCAACATCCAAGTCAATCAAGTGGGTTCCGAGGCAAACATAGCGGACTTATTTACTAAAGCTCTGCCCAAATCTACTCTCGAGAAGCATGTGAAAAACATTGGAATGCCTAGACTGTATAGCCTCTTTGACTGAGTCACTTATCAGGAGGAGCCACGCTCTCGATCGAGAAGCATGGTGTGTTGCACTTTTTTTCCTTCGACCAAGGTTATTTTTTCTTACAGGGTTTTTGTTACTTGACAAGGTTTTTACGATGCAACATTGTAAGCATCATCCGTCATATCGACACGCGGCACAAGAAGGAGTGTTGTAGGAAATATGATATGTGCGGATGTGCACTTGGTCTTATGCCGTGTATATGAGCTTAACTCATGGGTCTTATACGTATGTCCTAGTTGTAATAGGTTTACTTTATGGACTTAACCCAATCCTTTAAGGATTGACCCATTATATCTTTAGTGAATATCTATATAAAGAACTCATTTATATTCATAATATAGATTGATCTATTCATCTCCATATTATTTTCAAGAAAAAATTATTTTTTAAAGATAAATAATATCTCTAAAACTAAATTCATTTTTTCACCAGTCCGTTTATATTTTGTTAATATATATCATATAACTTAACCGTGAGAGCCAAATTCTATATCATTAGCTAAATCTTATGACCATAACTAAATTTAAGTGTAATTGTAGTTACACTGATGCTAACAAGTTATTCTTGCGTTAGAGTCCTCGTCAGTGCCGCTAAACTCGGCGTTAAAAAAACCTAAACACCAGTGCGTTATCTTATATTCGATTTTAATCCAAGAACAACAGGAAACTACTTTCCTCAACTCCCGAGCTGCTTCTCCTCTCTGTAACTAGCAGCAAAGTGACCTCTCCGATGGCGATGACCATAGAAGGTACGTTTCTGCATACACTCCTCTTCGTCGATTTTATCCTGACATTTTTGTCCTGGGTTGAACGATGGCAATATGCCCAACTCGTTTCACAAATAGTCAAAGGTTGAATTAAACTATGTTGCTTCATCGATTTCCGTCGCAAAACTCCGATAACTGTATGAATTTTGCTCTACGTTCTAAAATTGGGTCAATTTGAGCGAAAAAGGATGAGTCTTTGGTTTAGCACTTTAGGGTTTCCATCTTGCTCTTTTGTTCCTGGAAATATATATCTAGGCCAAGAAAAATTGGCCATAAAGGGCACTTTTTTCATTAAACTTGACTTTATGGCCGATCAGATGGTAGTTGCAATTTACTTACAAATTGGGAGTTTGATTATGTGTTTATGCCAATTTGGCTCAGAGAGAGAAGGGTTCCGTTGTTCAGACTTGTAAATGTGATGAGAATAATTCATATAAGGGAAGATGTGTAGTTGTATTGTTATTCAATCTTGAGTTGTATTTTGATGACGATACGGTCACTAACTATTTTCTGTTGTGGTGCATTGTTGCTCGGTGAAATTGTTGACGTTTCGTGCTCTGTGCAGTGTAAGTGTGAGAATCTAGTTTTGTGTTTTTCAGCTCTTCTGAAGCACTTCTGAAATCACTTTTTTAATGTGCAGGCTTGCAGGACTTGCTTTTATGTTTTCAGCGAGCATCTTGCTACAGGTCCTGGTAAGTAAACTGTATAGAAGATGCTATATAGATATGTAAGCATGGTGCTCTAAGAGGTACTTGTGTATTTGCTTGCAAGCCTTCAATTGTAGTTATTGATGAGTATTGTCACGCACATTACTCTGATTTGGACATATACTTGATGTATTTAGAAACTTGTGCATTTCACTGAATGAATCACCTTCTTTTATGAATTATATGACTGCTATATTGGGTTGCGGTTTATTTTGGAGGTAAATGAATATAATGAGAACAAGTCTAAGGAGAAGTAGAAAACTTTGGAGTATTTGACAGATTTTCTTCAGATTTATTTTTTTTATCTGTGAGTGCCTAAATTTCTCAGCAAATGAATTGACTGAATTCATTTTGGCATTTTAACAACCTCATCATTCATCCTGTACCGTCCAATGTTCTTCACACATTTAGTTTTTCTATGTAGTACCCCATTGAGATCGGTTGCCTTTGTTGCTTTAAAAGAAATTTGTCAACTAGACAAAAACAAAGTAAAAGTTGCTCATTGTGATGAAACTAAACATGTCATATGATTATTTTCTTACTTTAGTATTTCAAGCTCTCATTAGGCTTTTTGAATAGTGGAGTTCTTGGAGCAATGAAAAAATATGATTATTCTTTCACTTAGACTAAAAATAAAGATTTTAAATTGTGACTTTCAGAAAGTCAAGCTTCAGTGAGTATTATGATGTGACCTTTTCAGATGGAATTGAAATAATATTCTGAGGAATAACCAGATTTACATTTAAGACATCTAAATGCAAAAGGATTAGATTCCCTCCCCCTTCCCAAAAATCTTATAGTTCCTTGTGGTCTGTGGTGCGACCTAGCTTAAATACAAGCGGTTGGAGAGTCAGTATTTTTGTACAGTGGGTGTAAGCGCATACCATCTTTCATTCCTCTTTTGCTATTGCTGTTGGCTGCTTGCCTTTACACAGTTTCCTCTCGTTTATGTCGAAGTGGTTGACCCATATAGAAGTATATTTTACTTTACAAGAAATGCATAGTATCTAGTGCTAGAAGCTTTGCTGGAAGCGAGCAAAACCCAAAAAATGCTAGAGACTTTGTACCATTAATTTGAGTGTGGTTGAATCTGTTCTACAGCCCAAGGATGTGGAGCAGAAGTTTTGTTATATCCGTTGCTCGAAGTGATTCTTCAAACCGTATTTTATGATTCTTAGATGTCTTCAGGCTCTCACATAGATCATTTGTTCTTTGGATTCTAGGTTTAGTGATGCTGAAGCTAGTGAGAAATATGGATGGGCAGGGTAGCTTATTACCAATAGAAAAGCTAGAACTCTACACATTCAAATCTTCTTCATGTTAAAGGGGATTTGTATTCTTTGACATATTGAATGCTTAAAGCTTCATCACCAATTGAATATTTGAGGGAAAGGTTTAGAACTTAGCTCTTTTTTCATAAGAACTTAACTGCCAGTTGAATTTCAACTAAGTTTGTGCTTACTCATGTATGGCGTTTTTCATTTTTTAATGTGCCGCAGGCTTGTGCATTATACAACAATTGGTGGCCTATGTTATCTGGTGAGAGTGGATGATTTAAGTTCTTTATATTTGGGATCTACAGTTGCATTGATAATTAATAAAAATGTGACTTATCTGATTGTTGTTGTAGCTCTCATGTACGTTCTGGTACCTATGCCCTGTTTATTCTTTGGTGGTGGTTCTACTCAGGTTTTATTTACGAGGGAGAGTGATGGGTGAGTCATTCTAAGCATCATACTTTCAATTTTTCTTCCCCCCACTCACACATGTATATGCATATTTATATATATTTAATACACACGTATATGCATATTTATATATACTTAATATATTGTTGTAACTGTGCCCTCAAATAGATGGATTAGATCCCATAGTTTCTATATACTTATACATCCCTCACTCATAATTTGATAGAAGTTCTGATCAACATTAAACTAGCTCATAAAAATGGTATTTGCACTCCATCCTAGTTGAGTGATATTTTAATAAGCGTTGTGAGGTGATTGGTTGTATTGTTTTGAGTTTCCAAATGCAGGCAATTGTAGCTTTCTCTAAAGCCATAGTTTGCAACTTGAAGCATCAAACTTGCTTTTTTGGGTAAGGCTAGGGTGTGTTAATGCATGTCATCATTGTCATGCATCAACTTTGTAAAATGAGTCATTAAAGTACTAATTTTAGTTGTCAATGTTGCAATATGAGTGTTAAAGTTGTAAATTACAACTTACAACATTAGTCGTAATGTGTCCTTAAAGTTGTAAAATGAGATTTTAATCACTTAGGACAACATTACTATGTTAAACACACATTTTACCATTTTAACGACATATGCTGACTAATTTTGTAATTAGAAAATTTTACAACTTTAAGGACTCATAATACAACTCTAACAACTAAATTTACTACTTTGACAACTCATTTTACAAGGTTGATGCATGACAATGATGAGATGCATTAAAACATTGTAGAATTTTCCTGCTTTTTTCCATTGACGTATAAATTGGACCAGTTAGTACATTTTGAGTTTAAAATTGATATGTGAATGACATACTGTAGAGCTGACAAAACTTTAGATTACAAGTGCTGATATAATTTGAATTATCATAAGGGATTATTAACATACGGGAGGAGAGATTGTAGCATTTACGGGGACTATAAGTTGTTTTTCATCTTAAACTACTGAGGTAAATATGGTTCACGAAATTTCATATAGGTGAGAATTTATGTCTATTAGAATATTATTTGTGTTCTGTTGAACTACTGAGTGCTATAGTTCATTCTAGACATTTAGTGTCTAGCTTTTACATTGAAACAGCCCTCAAGTAAACCGCGCAACCATTGGCTCATGGAACCTGCATAACACATGAGCTTTGATTACAGAAGATATCTATTAGCTATCATCCTGTGATAACTTCCTTGCCATTTCCCCCCCTCTATTTTTGGGTGAGTAATAAATCACTTATATTGCAGGTGGATAAATGCTGCTAAGTTTTTGACCGGGGCATCAACTGTGGGGAGCCTAGCCATTCCTATAATTCTTAGACATGCTCATATGATCGAGACATCTGCTATGTGGATCGAATTCTTCTCATTCTTCATATTTGTGTGCACCGTCATGTGTTTCCACCGTGCCAGCCTCGAAGACGAGTGGTGATGACTTAAAAACATTCGAGTTTTACACTGGCTGGCAATAATTGCGGCCAAAAGCGAAGTAGTTCAACAAGTGCAAGTGTGATATGCTTGCAATGGGAAAGCCATAGAACAAACAAACCCGTTTGTAAATCTGTTTATGTATATGTAAGGCGTTTTGACCAATTTCTTCCTTCACTAGGTTTGGGAACAGCACGGGATGCTTGTTTGTTGCGGGATTCATTGTGTATTTAGACTTTTTTTGGTCGTCATTGTGTATTATAGACTTAAAAGTATATATATCCTTATCTAAGCTTTGGTAAGGATTTTTTGAATTGGCCAACATTTAGATCATATTTTCTCATCTTAACCGTTCAATTTCTAGATATATATGGGTAGATCATGTCTGTAAAATTTTAACTAATTTGGTTATCGTTAAGGCATTCAAAACTGTGATTTACAGAGAATAACACGAACGGTTCAGGTTGAACAAATTCGGTTTGTTCATTGTATTTAAACGTTTTCGAAACCTTAACGATTACTAAATCAGTTAAAATTTTGTAGAGATGATCTATACATATATATATATATATATATATATATCTAGATTCTGAATGGGTAAGATGAGAAAATTTGATTGAAAAGTTGGTCAAATTAAGGAAATCCACACCAAACTCTTGATAAGTACGTCCTTAGCTAAGAATGCTTGATATATATATATATATACAGTCCGGATCAGGAGCGGAGGTCCGTTCCTAAGCTTAGGAACGGATTTCATCATTTTGACCCACTTCCCGATTGAATTTCCTCAAATTTCCTTCTAGACATATCTATATCATCTTGCTCCTAAGCTTAGGAACAGATTTCATCATTTTGACCCACTTCCCGATCGAATTTCCTCAAACTTCCTTCTAGACATATCTATATCATCTTGTGTAGATCATCTCTGCAAAATTTCAGTCAATTTGGTGATCAGGAAGACCTTCAAACTTATGTTACAAAAAAGATGGACAAACTGGACAGAATTCTGTCCGTCAGTTTTGTAACGCAAGTTTGAAGGTCTTTAAGATCACCAAATTGACTGAAATTTTGTAGAGATGAGCTACACAAGATGATATAGATATGTCTAGAAGGAAGTTTGAGGAAATTCGATCGGGAAGTGGGTCAAATGATGAAATCCGTTCCTAAGCTTAGGAACGGACCTCCGCTCCTGATCCGCACTGTATATATATATATATATATAGTGCGGACGTCTGTTTTTAAGCTAAGGTACGGATTTCTATATTTGATCCACTTTTTTATTACATTTTCTCATCTGAACCGTTAATATCTAAGTATATATGAGTAGATCATCCATACAAATTTTCAGCTAATTTGGTGATCATTAAGACATTCAAAACTATGATTTAGTGTTAAAAGAACGTA
Organism: Comarum palustre; assembly: GCA_951800085.1. Taxonomy (NCBI): domain Eukaryota; kingdom Viridiplantae; phylum Streptophyta; class Magnoliopsida; order Rosales; family Rosaceae; genus Comarum; species Comarum palustre. Next base: position 29,182,916 of record OX637572.1, read on the forward strand.
CGGTTCTGGATGAATAGATTTGGTTCATTCATGGATTGGAAGACATTTTTGATACCTTAATAACAACCAAATTAGATGAAATTTTATAGAAATGATCTACTCATATATATCTAGATATTGAACGGTTAAAATAAAAAATACGATAAAAAAATGAATCAAATGTGGAAATCCATATATTAACTAAGATACGGACATCTGCACTTGAGACAGACTATATATGTAGTCTAGAGCGGATCACTTGACTTAAATTAACATGCTATGTATCTACCTCGAATTAATAACGGTTAAGATTAAATGGAATGGGAAACAAAACTCAGCCTGCAGAAAATTAAAGACCATCCTATCTTGCGGCCGTATAGGGTGGTGTCATTTGGTGTGGTGCCTTTGGGAGAATACAGAGTTTACGGTTTTGTGAATATCCGTTTTAAGTTGAGTACTATATGAAAACTTCTTTGTTTTACACTTATTTTCATATCTACATTTTGACCGTCTAACATCAAGTGTTTACATATGAAATACAACACCTTTCATAATACAACAGCTCTTGTTTGGTTGAATAATCGTGACGTAAGATTTACGGTTTGGGGACTTACGACTATGGTGTAGGTCTCGCAATGAACGAGGGGTTCAAAACTTCTAATTCCTAGCGTATGCTGTCTATGTGAACTGAGCTGGATTAATTTCAAGTCAAATGGAACGATGACGGTTTGGACTAAAGCTGATTCTTGTTCTTGCTAGTTAGTTGCTAAACCCTGAACGAAGTCATGGACCAGAATCATGATTCTGGAATTGATCGAATGGACAGATTTGTATCATGCATGTGCATAATGTGACTATATATAATATATAGTACTTTTAAGTACATGAAAACTATAATAAGGTTTAATTATATCGTGTGGAGCTTAAAATTGACTTAAGCATGGATGGGCTTTAGCTGATGACAATTTTTTTTTCAATATGACAATGCAAAGGGTATGAGTTCAAACACACGTTAATTACGATATTTCAAAACATATTAATGAAGTAACGTGTAACAAATAAGTAAAAAAAGGAAAATGAGTGAAATTGGAGGAAATAGAAATAATATTAAAAATAGTAAAACATCATTTGCATTTTGCAAGCAGTTTCTAGCATTTCCATATATGTTGACATTACCAGAAAAAAAAAACACTTTAGCCGATGAATAAAATTTGTCGGCTTGCTAGACTTTTTCGTCAGCTAAAGTAATAGCCGACGAAAATTCGTCAGCTAAATATCGTCAACCATACTTTAACAGACGAAAATAGTGACAGTCGTCGGCTAAAGTCTGACGACAAAACTTCTCATCGGCTTAAAGTCTGAACTTTAGTCGATGACTTTTTAAACATTTGCCGACGATTATTTCATGTAAAACAATTTTCTTAAACGTCTTTTTGAGTTGCCACTTAGTGTCTTGATGTCATTTAAGGTTTACTTGCTTTAAAGTAATAAAGCAGTAGAAGATGGAGATGAAACACAAGATGAAGAAGATGTCAGAGCTTCACCATGGGGGTTTTGATTTTAGAGAGTGAGAGAGAGATGAGATTTGGGGTTATGTTTGGAGGCTTTTAAGGAGAGAGGCGGGAGAAGAAAATTTTCGTTTCAAAAGAGGAAAGTTTGGGCGCATAAATTTTTTGATAATAGCCGACGAGTTTTTTTCGACAATAGCCGATGATATTTTTTCGACAATAGCAGACGACTTTTATCGACAATATCCGATGACTTTTTTTTCGTCTGCTAAAGTACAGTATAGCCGATGAAAAAAAAATCATCGGCCTGTTTTTGGTATTTTCGTCGGTTAAAGTGTTTTTTTTTTCTGGTAGTGTGATCTTTCCCAAAAACTAAAATAAATTAAAATTCATCTGCTGCTATATATATACAGCTTTCAATTAAGTATCAATCTTACAAATACAAAAGTTCACCAATTGATCAATTAATTCATGTTCAACCTCCATTCGATGTAAATAATCCATTAACAGAAATATAAATCCAATATCGGAAAAAATAGGACATTACCTGTGGTTTATAAGGGTTTGACATAGACTACTCTCTCCATTACCAATTGGTTTTGAAGTTGAACCCCAGATTACTTTATCTATAATTTCTTTGGTCAGACATGATGAACACCATTTCACTTACTAACCAGATTAACACTATTGTTGATTAATACTGAAAATACGACTTTGGATTTGTAACTACTTACAATAACGACGTTGGAGCATTTCTTAGTTCTATAATTTGCAAGTTAACTGATACGTACTGCTCTACTATAGGGTCATTTATTCGGCATTTGAAGACTTAGTTTTCTGTTTCTTAGAACTTTCAATCGATCGATAATCAAATGGAGATCTTAATTAGCCAAATGAACAGTACAACTTAGTTTTCTTTCAGTATATCACTGTAAGTTTAATATAGTTTTGCTAAGTATTGATGATATGCATGTAAACTTCGAAGATCGGATGTACAATAATTATAATAGTCATAAACTTTCTCCGAAATTATTAGTACAAACAATGAACTTGGTTAAGCCCTAGAAATTCACATGAATTAATTATTGATACTCTAAATTAGTAAACAACGATTCCCCTTGTTCTTAAATTTCTTCAATCCTGTTAAAACGCCCTTAATTAAACCAATCCAGTTGGTCCAGTTCCCACAGAGGTTCACCAATATTGTCAACCGCCATAGGCAAGCTTCCAGTGCTCTGTGCAAATTGAGAGGGTTGGCCATGGTCTCCTGAGGATGAACTCCCAGCAGACGAGCTTAAAGTACCTTTTCTCTCCACTTCCACATCATTTGAATTTGGAGCAGCTGGGATGATGTTCTGAGCATGCGACATCGTGGTCGGATAAGAAGAACCCTCCTGATGATCTGTACCGAATTGCGGCAAGGCTGGTAATTGAACTGTAAGTGTTGGTCTGCGCATGATATCACCGGTGCCTGAAGGTCGTCTGTCAAATGCCCTCAAGCATTTCGATTTCTTGTAGACTCGGCATAAACTGAATTCTTGCCTTAACTGCATTCATGTACATACCAACATAGATTACATATATAACCAGAATCGTGATTAATTTTGATTCAGATGGTCTTTGCTAGGTTTTGATACATTGTGGCACCATATTCATGTAATAGATAAAGTTAGTAGGTACCACAGGAGTACGAGCGGCGTTTGATGATGAAGATGGTGCATGAAATTGATCATCTTCTTCAATGGCCTTGTACTCGTTCATCTTCCACTCGGTTTTGCTTCCATTGGGAGCTCTACCGGTGTAGAAGACCAAAGTTCTTTTGAGGCCGATGGCACCATGATTAGTACTGTTGGAACTGGAAGAGTAAACATAACTTGGAGAACCAGTTGCCTTCCAATATCCAGTAGTAGTGAGTCGTTTCGGTCTCCCTCCCCGTGCTTCACTCTCTTGTCTCGGGATGAAGAAGAACCACTGCTCAGGATCTCCATGGCATATTTCTCCTGAATTTCCTAATTAATTACAACCAAAGAAAGAACACAATTAAGTACTAAAGAAACCAGTTTAATTATCGAGTAAAATAAAAGGTTCGTGAAATTGCTTGCTAGCTAGCAATAGATCATATAGTACGTATAAAGAGTGAAGACTTAAAATGGATACATGAACCCTACTTATTTACTTTCCGTTTAAGCGTGCAATTCAGGCATAAACAATTTCTTCTTGCTTCTATCGTAATGACATGTCGAGAGAGAGAGAGAGAGAGAGAGAGAGAGAGAGAGAGAGAGTTTCTTAAGATACAAGATCTACATTATAAGGAATTCAGTACCAGCTGGTTATATATTAAGAAACTGCAGAAGCAAACGACTAAGTTATCCGTAAGTGCTCCATTATTATCTGTAAAAGTATTATACGTACTGTAAACTCAATCTAAAAGATTTATGAGAATTTAACAGAAGAGAGATGCATGTGTAATTACGTGGGAGATCCCAAGGATTAAACTCATATATGTCAAGCACAGGTATGATCCGGTCCATAACCCGGTTCACGTCCTTCCTCGTTCCATCTAGCTTGTGGGGCAAATAAAACGAAACTAGTTCTTCCTCTGTCGGGTAGAATCTAAACCCAGGTGGAAAATCTTCCATTACTAGCTTCCCTCTCGATCTGACTTCTCTCTCTCTCTAGCTAGCTAGCTTCTCCCTCCCTTTCGATAGCTATGGAAATGGTAATAAGAATACTAATTTACTAGGAAGCTCTAGTACTACTATTCAACTCGATCGGAGCTAGCTAGTTCATCAAGACCGGCCTGATGTTGAAGTTTCTTAATTAGCTATAGCTGGTATATGTGTTACTATATGTTGTGCTTCTCACTTACGTTCTCCATATATATATTGTGTATATATATAGAGAAAGAGAGAGGGTTTTGGAAAAGGAAATGAAGTTAGGCAAATGAGCAGAGATCGATGTTGAGAGTATCCGAGTGAAAGGAGAAAAAGGGACCATGGTCGACAGGTTTAAGTTGCTTTGAACTTTCCAAAAACGTACGCGGTTGTGACGGAGGAAGAAACTGCAAAGCTCCATTGACCTTTGGGAACCAGTAGTCAATATATATATTTGGCATTTTCTGTGCGCCACCCCATGGCTATTACTCTGTTCTCAAAAGTTACCTTAACCAATGCAACAATAGTTCAGGTATTTTCAGTATTTTATCATACATATTTACTTTTATAACCGCGTGAGAGAAGAGGAAAATCAAATCAAACTAGAGAAATAGGACCGAAAGAGAAGCAGAAGAGAGGTGGCCGCCGGCCATCATTGCCGTCCTGCTGAAAAGGGTGGGTTGCCAATTGATGGTTTTGATAGTTAATCAAATTAACATTATATTGATAATCAAGCAATTAACGCCAACAACGTGAAGCACATTTTTACTTGCAAACAAGTCTCTTTTCCGTCTTTAAACTTCAAGGAACGGATCATATGCTATAGAGAGCTAGAGCCCTTTCTTTACAATCTGACAATTTTGACAAAGCGTTGATGATAATATGGGCACCAAAAACTGCTCAAGACATCACTCTCAGCAGTTTTGCTTGGATGAGAGAGTTTCAAAGAGCACGAAACTCCCAAGTCGAACGATAAGCAACCATACAACAAATGGATCCGGAGACCTGCTGCAAATGGTGCCTTCAATCAAAGCTTAATTTGGATGCATCGTTCTATTTCCTAATTAAGAGGTTTTGTGTGATAGCACATGAAAGGTTTGTGGATGCTTTTGCGCACGGTTGCAAACGCATCGTCGCGAAAGAAGCAAAAGTCATTTGTTCTATTAGAGATGGACTGGATGGAGTTTCTTTACTCAATGCAAATACGTACATCATGGATGCTGTTGTTGAGAGAGACTGAACTAATGCAGCAATTAGTTAAGCTACGCAAATGTAGAGATCATGGACTTACTGCTTGCTAAGACATCAGGCTTAATTGACGACATCAAAACTGCTAATGAAGAGATTAAAACAGTTAGAAATTAAATCACATATGCACCTCGTTCATGTAACAAAATTTCTCATATATAGGGCTTGCTACTAGCTTTGCTAGTATAGGTGGCTTAATCAAACTGCACACTGCATCCTTGATGTAATAGACCATGATTCATTTTAAACACCTCGATCAATTAGCCATGTGTCGAATATCATATCAAACAAGGATTGAACAAAGGAAAATTTGCACTCCCAAATGGCCAAATTTACAATCCAGAGCTTAATTTTTGTATTTAGTCAAATATTTTGCCGTTTATAAAAAAAAGTAACATAAAAGGAAAGATGAAGTGCAGATTAATTGTTAAACAAGGAGGGCAAATTTCACTCCTTTAGTATGATATGGATGACTTAATTATAATCCATAATCCCTTAAACAAAATAATAATTGAGCATATAGTACTAATTTTTCTCTTCCTTTACCCATTTAAATGATTCTAAAAAGAAGATGTTCATTTGAATATAAGATGTTATATTACTTATGCCCAAATAAACAAATCTTTCTTTAAAATCTTGACACATTATTTTTAAGGACTATTTTATCCTCACTCTTTAAACATGCATAGAAAGTGAAAAAGTTGAAGAGAAATGACATAGCTAGAAACTCATGGACTCCGGTCACTAGAATCTGGTCACCGGTCGCCGTAATTCGGTCACCGGTCGTCAGAAAATCGCTAGTGACTGAAAAATTGTATTCCGCCAAAATCTAAAGTATACTAGAGTTAATAAATTTCGATTTGAAGTATACTAGGGTTAATAACCTTATATCTGAAGTATACTGAAATTAATAAATTTAGATCTGAAGTATAGTAGGATTAATAAACTTAGATCTGTAGTATAGTGGGGTTAATAAACTTAGATCTGAAGTATGCTAGGGTTAAAAAACTTAGTTTTATAGTATATTGGGGTCAGTAAACTTAAATCTGGAGTATACTGAGTTTAACCAAAAACTCTGACCAAACAAAAACAAAATTGGAAAGAAAATGAAACCAGCACCTTGAAGTACGTCTGCTAGCTACCCTGTCCATGTTTTTGTTGTGGCTATAGGTTTGGTGCAGCCAACTGCCGTGCAGTCCAACACTAAAGCTAGCTAAAACTCTAACCCCTCAAACTTTGAGAAAGAAACCATCGGCTAGTAAAACCCAAAACCCCCCCCAAAAACCACTAAACCACTAGGACAGAAACAAATACAATAATAAATTTACTATCCTTCATAAATTTGAAGACACAATTCACTATTAAGACGAAGAAAGACACAAAATCTCCAAGCATTCAACTAAAATTAAGTTGCAAAATATTTCCCTTTACATCACCAATACAAATCCGAATAAAACCCTAACCTTGATTCAGATCAGCTCCACCACACCGGCACCAAACTCCGACACGTCACACAAAGCACAGCCTTTATATTCTGGATCTCACATTTTGCCAACAGAGCAAATAAATCACCTAATTACCAAGTTTTGCAAAAAAAAAATCTAAACAAGCACCTCACGGATCTGAGGAGATCAGCGCCTCCTCACGGCGCCGTGGAGAGAGGTGTAGGCGAGCGGCAGGTGTTTGGTGTGCCAATAGCTCTTGGTTGATGCGGTTCTTCAAATCTAGTCCGACGTCACACCAGCATAGGCGGCGCCAACGTTCTCTCAGATCTGGAGTTTATGAAGAGGGAGAGTCGAGCTCCGATCTGGTGTCGGAGAGAGAGAGAGAGAGAGAGAATGAGAATGAGAATCTTGAATTTTCAGATTGAGAAGAGGAAGAGACGAGAGATAGTATGTATGGGTAAAATAAATATAAGGGTAAAATAGTCTTATCACTACAAAAAGGCTATTGGGCGACGAAGAGAGCCGAAACAGGACGACAAAAGCAAATTTCGTCGCCTAAGAGGAACTTTAGGCGACGAAAATATGTGTCGTCGCCTAAGAGCCAAAAATTGTTGCCTAAGGTAAAATTTAAAGCGACAAAAACTGAAATCGTCGTCTAAGGCCATTCCCTCGTCGCCTAAGGTCCAGTCTTGGGCGACGTCAGGAAGTTTCGTCGCCTAAAACCTAACCGTCGTCGCCTAAGAGGCTATATATTAGGCAACGACATCTTTTTCGTCGCCTAAGATATTCATTCTTAGGTGACGACATATTTGTCGTCGCCTAAGGTCCGAAAACTTTGGGCGACGACGTCCTTTCGTCGCCTAAGAGTGACCCTCTTAGGCGACGATTTTTTTTAAACTTTAGGTGACAAATTTTTCGGTTTCGTCGCCTAAGAGTCCTTATATTCCTAAATTTGGACAGCAGCTCATTCGAAAAAAAAAAGGGAAGAAAATTTCGGGTGTTGTCGAAATCTGTCCATACTCAGTTTGTGGAACTATATATAGGTACATGTATATATGTTGTTTTTGAGTTTTATTTGAGTTGAATTGATAGATTTTGAATTTTATTTGAGTTGATGAATTGATAGATTTTAAGTGTACGTGTGATTTAGTTGATCGATTAATATTTTGAGTATGTTGATTTATTATGAATTTGTGTTCGATGAAGTTGCATTAATTGATTGATATATTTTTACATTTTGATTAATGTTATATTGAATATATATATATATGATGATGTTGTTATTAATTAATTTATAATATTGTGTTGATGTTATGAAGTTGTTGATGATAATTTTGTGATATGATGGATGTATATATATATATATATATATATTTATGTTGTTGATATATAATATTTTTATTATGTAATTATTTAGTATGTATATATATATGTTAATTAATTAGTTTATATATGTAAGAATATTGTTATGTAATTAATTAATAATTAAGTATATATATGCATGTGTTAATTAATTTGTTACTAATAATTTGTAGTATATTATTATATATATAAATGAATTTGATTGAGATTTTATGTATATATGAAATTTAATTAATTAATTATTATATATATATTTTGTGGTATTTTCAGGATATGTATAAGAGTTGGATTTCGCTTCCAAGATGAGACAAAAGATATGCTAAAGGAGTTTTAAGTTTTGTGCAATTTGCGTTGGACAATGCTGGCGGGAGTACACTTTTCTATTGCCTGTGCAAGAGATGTCAGTGTCGCAGCGAGATGCATCGATTTTCGATGAAGACAGTACGGGAGCACCTGAAGAATAACAGATTCTGTGACAATTACACATGTTGGATATATCACGGTGAAACATTATCAGGGGGTCTGCATGATCATGGGCAGTTTTATGAGAGGGGCGGTTCATCAAACGATCCAACAACGGTCTTCATCAACGACATGTTTCCTCATGAGAGCGGTGTATGCACTCAATGACAGTATATTCCTGAGGCGTCGGTGCAGGCCGTCCCCAGAGCTGTCAACACTGCTGGTATTGACAAGTACAACAAACTGCTTGCTTTCTAACAGACCCCTTTATACCCTAGTTCTAAGAAGGCCGTTCTTGAGTGTGTGTTGTAGGTGATGCAGATCAAAGTTGAGGACAAATCGACCGTGAAGACTGTTGATAGGTATCTACAGTACGCACGGTGAATGGCATCCAATTTGTACATGAAGAGAGAGAATACGGGCTACAGTTTATCTCATGTGCACGGTGAATGGCGTCCAATTTGTACATGAAGAGAGAGACACCAAACGAAGAACACAAACTTCAGGGGTGATGGTGCTTGGTGATGGGAACGGTCCTGACTATTACGATGTTCTCCATTCAGTGGTGGAACTCATGTATGAGGAACGCATGACAGTCCACCTGTTCAAGTGTAGGTGGTTTGATAATAGCCCGCAGAGCATGAAGACCGATCAGTAAAGATATTTATCGATGAACACTACTACAAGCGCTTACGAAGATGACCCGTTTGTTTTTGCCACATCGGTTAAACAAGTGTTTTATCTTGATGACCTCCATAGGGGTGGCGCGTGGAATGTAGTCAACCTTGTGCATCCTCGAAATATTTACCGAGCAGCTACACTTGGAGTGACTGGAGACGAGGACGAAGATGATGCGTATCAGGAGCCCAGCGTAATAGGTATTCCTGACGTCTCTACTGTTTGCCAAAATAATTTTCCAGCGGGTCGCTCGGTGCGAACTCGTGAAGAGTCAACCCTTATTTATGTTGATCCAAATGAACAAAAAGACGAAGACTCTGAAGATGAATTAAGGTATAAATTACCAGATATTAATTCTGACACCGACGAGGACCCATCAGATGATTCCGATTACGAGCCTTAGGTTTTCTGGAATCATCGTTTTAATTGAGCATTAGGGTACGTCATGTTTTCATTCTTGAGGTCGGTAGGTATTGGTCTAGTCTCCAACCTCTTCTTTGTACTTTTTGTTCTATATTCTACATTCATCACTAAGGCGATGAAATATGGCCGTCGTCGCCTAAGGTCTCTCTTAGGCGACGAAATACTTATGTCGTCGCCTAAGAGGTAGGGTATATGAGGAAAAAATGTGACTATCGTCGCCTAAGGTCTCTCTTAGGCGACGACATAAGTATTCCGTCGTCTAAGAGAGATCTCTCTTAGACGACGGAATACTTATGTCGTCGCCTAAGAGGTAGGGTATAAGGAAAATCATGCCTCCCTAACACCAAAATCGCGCCTCCCTCTCCCTCTCCCTCTCCTCCGCCTCCCTCTCCTCCTCCCCCCACCTCGGCCTCTGCCACTGTGCCACGGTGCCGCCTCGCCCCTCTCGGCATCTCTCTCCTCCTCCTAGCATCGAATTCGAAGGTACCTATCTGAATTCTGTGGTGAATTAATTGTAAATTGATAATTTTGTAGAAAAATTATGATAATTTTTTGGTGAATTAATTGTAAATTGATTGAGGGTTTGTAACATATTTGTGATAATTTTGTGAAAAATTTGTGGGTAATTAGTGGAAAAATTGTGATAATATTGTGGAAATTTTGTGAAAATTAGTGGATTATTTTTTATAAATTGTGATAATGTTGTGGAAAAATTGTGGTAATGTTGTGGAAAAATTGTGATAATGTTGTGGAAAAATTGTGATAGTGTTGTGGTAAATTAGTGAAAAATTAAGTGTAAGTTTGTGATAAATTAAATGCAAATTTTATGGAAAATTTGAGGAATATTTGTTCAAAAATTGTGGAATATTTGTGGTAATTTTGTGGTTAATATTTGGTAAAGAATGATAATTGTGTGGTAAATTAAAATTATATTTGTGGAATATTGATTGCAATTTTTATTTTAATATATTGTAATTTATTGTGCATTTTTTTAGGTTATTGATTGAAATTTTTATTTTAAACAGGATGTTGAGGAGTTTTCGGTCAAGCAAGAAGGGTTCGAGGGGCCAAGCGTCTGGTTCGTCTGAGGGAACCGCAAGCAACCCTCCACCGGTCGGGTTTCAGGACACTATGTCTGCCAGACGTGCGAGTCTTCTAGAGAGGCAGAGGCGGCCGAGCGTTTCCACCTCTTCAGGGCAGCCGGACAATTTCCCGTCTGCACTCCGTAGGCTTTCGGTTTCCCAGGGGCCCACTCCATCCGCTGCAGAGGTGCCCACTTTTTCTGCTGTTTCGGGTGATGGGTCATCGACACCACAGGTACCGGCCACTATATGACTTCCGTTGACGGTACCTGCCATACCGATAGTTGATGCGGAGTGGAATATATTATTGTTCCCCCGGACCTGACTGTTCAAGAGGGGTAATTTTACACGTCTTTTGATGGACTTTTTCATCCTGTCAGGTGCAAGGAATCAACGTCGACACCGGCAGAATCCGTCGCATCACGCTCAGGTAAATAAATTTACAAGGCTTTTTGAATTATTATATTTAATGAAGGATTTTAATATTAAATTTGGTTTATTATGTCATAAGTGCCGTCAGGAACAAACCGAAGAAGAATAAGATAGGCATCGTTATCAGCAAGGCCCTGGAGAAGCTAGTCAAAAAATCAGAGAATGTCTTAATCCGGGTTAGTCCGAATGGGGAACCGAAATCAGTAAGCGTGAGGAACATGTACGTCCGCGCCGCAGGACCCATAATTATGGCTAAATGCCCTATGTTGTGGGGAGAATGGAAAGACGTCCTGGATTCCGTGAAGACCCAGCTCGATAATGATATGTCGGTAAGTTTTAAAAAAGTCTCAATAATAATATTATGTGATGAAGTTGTTGATTTTTCGAGAAAATAGACTAACAAACGGTTAAATGCAGTTATATTTTGAGTTTCCCGAGGGGTCCAAGGAGTTGATGAGGTCATGACTGGAAGATAAACATTCTCAAAGGTACGTACGTTGGGAAAAATATTGTCGTGAATTATATGTTATATTAAATATATATCTAATATTTGATGTCGTATATGTAGGTATAAGGAGTGGAAACATAAACTGAGGGACCACTGGAAAGCGCACGGGAAGGGCCGGCTGGGTACCCCTCTTGAGTTCCAATACAGGGAGCACGAGTGGCGTTGGCTTATAATGGTCGAATTCAACAACCCTCATAAAAAGGTAGATAAAAAATAAATTACTTAATTAGTTATCGAGGTCGTACTTAATTATTAAAAAAATTACGTATTAAATAAATATTTCACTAACGGTTAATTTTTTTCTTTCAATGTCGTCTCTCAGTAGAACGCTGCAAACCGGCAACACAACACAACCAACCATCATGCCAGTTCGAAACCGTTTGCTTGCATCATGGAGGAGGTGATGAGGGACAATCCGGAGGTTAACCCGTTCTTGAGAACGTTTCATAAGGCGTATCCTCAATCCGAGGAGGATTTTGTAAGTTATCTCACGCTTTTAATTTTTAATTTTACTTATATGTATTATTTAATGTTAATTAATAATTTGTTTCTTATTTCCAATTAGGAGAGGATGAGGTCGGCGGAGTCTGATGTGATGCGTGATTACGTGTCGGAGACATGGCCGGAAACGCAGGAGGAGGATATGTCTGAAGCCATGTCCCAGATCGATCGATCAGATCCACTCATCAAGGCGAGGATCATGGACACAGTTTTTCCACACCGTAAAAACAACTTCTACTGTCGGGGTATAGGCAGGGTTGGAAACCAAAAGCTGAAGGAAATCAAAGGAGGAAAGAAGGAAGCCTCAAGCAGCAACGTGCAACTACAGTCAGAAGTTAAGAGGCTGCAGCAGAGACTACAACACCAGGAGCAACAGGAGGCTGTCAGGAGAGCCTTCACATCAGCCCTAAATGCCTATGAAGACGCCAAGAGTGCCTATGAAGACGCCCGGGAGCAGTATAATGAAGCCAGCTCAGGAAAACCATCAGATGCTGTTGGGGCAGTGGTTTCAGGACTGTCTATATGCTCAGTCAACAGGACAAATTCCTCCTCCCATGCCGATGCGTCCTATTCTGCCTCCGCCGCCTGAACGTCCTCAGCTTCGGAAACCACAAGAATCTGATTTTATGATCGATTTAGATGATATCGAATTTACTTTTGACTAAATTTATATATTTGTACGTTTATGAACAAGTTAGATAATTTGTAATGAAAAATTTGTTGTTTTGTTCTTGAAATTTTTTTGTTGTTATTTATATTTTATAAAAATTTACAAAACTAAATAAAAAATACAGAAAATACTTCAGACGACGAAATAAGGTATTTTTCGTCTCCTAAGAGAGGTTTAGGCGACGACTTTTTACACCATTTCGTCGTCTTAAGATCACTTAGGTGATGAAATATACCACTTTCGTCTTCTAAGAGAATTTTTTAATTTTTTTTTAAAATATAAGGCGACGAATATACACGTATTGTCGCCCAAGGTAGAACACTTAGGCGAAGAAACTAGCGTCGTCACCTAAGATCTAGACTCTGAAGCGACGAAAAATTGTTCGTCACTTAAGAGTCTAGATCTTAGGCGACGACGCCAGTTTCGTCGCCTAAGAGCGAGACTCTTAAGCGACGACGGCTGTTTTGGCAATGAAATGTGTGCCGTTGCCTTAACTTAACTCTTAAGTGACGACTCTTGTGTCGTCGCCTAAGGTCTCACTATTAGGCGACGACAGAGATTTCTTTCATCGCCTAAGATATTGGGCGACAGATTTCTTGCGACGACACCTTAGGCGACGACGCTTCGTCTCTTAAGATCTTGGGCGACGAAATTTTTTAACAGGGCGACGAAATTGCTTAATCATTCAAACACTCTGTTCTGGTAGTGTATATATATAATTCATTAGAATTAGACAATTAACCTTCAACTTTTTTTTATTAAATTGAAGTCTGACTTTATTATTTTTATGCAAATGTTCTTTCACCATAAACAAAACACCTATAAATGTTATTATTTTTCCGTGCTTCTATGAATTAGTTTGGACAACAAATATATGATATTATATGTTAATTGTCTAGCTAGTGTCCTCTATGAATTAGTTTGGACAACAAATATATGATATTATATGTTAATTGTCTAGCTAATGGTGTCCTCGATCTGCTTGATTTGCCCTAGCTAGCCTCCTCGACTCTTCCTTTTGTAGAACGAAGATGATCGAGCGAGCACCCCGTTACTTTAATCATACCTAACAAATTAACCAGATCGAAATTTCCATGTACAAAATCATGATCCATATATATATATATATATTTACACAGATCGACTATAGCACGCTAACATATGGATCGATGACAAGACTTTGATGAGGTCTCCTCTCACCAAGTTGCACGGTCTCGGTCTCTCGCATTATTTAAGTATATTAACCGTGTACTGCTTCAATGGGGACATTGCGAAACGTCTTTGAATCTCACGCTAGCTAGCTGCAGTGAAGCTCTTGCGTTAATTTGGAGGCTGGCCTTCGCTTCATTTGCACTTGATCGATCGAGCTGGTTACTAACTTGTTTTGTTTTGTTTTGTTTTGTTTTGTTTTGGTTAATTAACACTAGAGATTAATTTCAAGTCTAATGAGTGCGTACATATAGGTCAATAATGGGTATGATCGACCAATAATTTGGTATACTTCAATACATATATATATATATATATATATATATATATATATATATAATTTGGTATACTTCAATACATATATATATATATATATATATATATATATATATCAGTATGCATGCACGTATATATGGAGTTTTTTTCTGATCGTCTTTCAGCCTTCCATATGGTCGATCTCAGGGACCTGAACTTCTTTTTCCAAATAGATCGAGACAACTTACTCGGTCCCAAATTCCAATTGACCACCAATTTATACAATATTCCAAGATCATTACAAGCTAACCAGCGCTCATTGAAATTTGAATCGTAAGAAAAGGTTGAGAAACAAAGAAAGAATATTGTCAGCTAATGAGTCATCATCAAGTCAAGCTTGAAACTAATTACCACTTCACGCGCAATTCAAGCTGATCGGTCTCCAGGAATCTCCGACAATCCTTTTTCCTGCAGACTGCGCTGAAATGTCTTCGCAGCAGATCGAAATGGACAGCAGTGAATCAATCAATATTTCGGAAACAATTTTGCATATATTTCTCTCCTCTTTCGGTTCATTTCATTTTTATTTGTCTGCTTGTGTACTGTTTATAGTTTCTGTATGAATTAGTCAATCTACCTATCGTGTTAGCTAATTGATCACATCATGCATGATCGACCAAGTCTCTTGACCATTTTTCATTTTGCTTCCTTCTTTTTTGGTGTCAAGGATCGAATTTATAATTAAACTGTAATTAAGTTATATATATATATATATATATATATCAATAAATTAAACGAAAAATACATGGAAATGTGACCGAAAAATGAGTTAAATAAATAACTTCACATTTTAATTTCAGAGCGAAACTTCATTCTTGATAAAGACTGATATATATAGATAAACTACACAAAAATATCCAAATTTTGAAGCTCGTTTCAAATAATTACCTCATCTTCAGATTCTTTCAAATAAATACATAAGCTATGTAAAATTATACAAAGTCTCAATTCTATTAAAACAAGCCGTTAAATTGTCTACGTGGCATGTGTGACAAGTCAATTCTTATTGACTGGACATGTCATCAAGGATATTTTAAGCAAAATACAATAATATTCTCAACAAATTGATAAATTAAATTTTCAACCTTTTCCATTGAGTTTCCATTTATAGACAACACATTTTCTTTCGTTCAATGTCATCATTAGCACAATTGTCATTTTGGAGTTGATTAAGTAATCAAGTTGTTTTATGATTAAGCTTATTCTTTTAGTTTGCATTGTAGTTTCATAGCCTAGGGTTATTCATGAGGCAAGAGAATATTATGATATTCGAGTTAAGTACAATACTTAATTTGTTGAGGAAAAAGAAATGTGCAAAGTCGATAGAAAATGGTTGATAATTTAATTTATCAATTTGTTCAAAATATTATTGTATTTTACGTAAAATACACTTGCTGATATGTTCGGTCAACAAGAATTGACATGTCACATATGTCACGTAGACAAGTTAACAGTTTGTTTAACGAAATGTATAACGGAATTGAGACTTTGTAGGATTTTGCATAGCTCATGTATTTTTTTTTGAAAGAATCTGAAGATAAAATATTTATTTGAAATAAGCTTTAAACTTCGGGTATTTTTTTGTAGTTTACCCTATATATATGGCCCTTCTATTGAGGGATCCTTATATATATATATATATATATATATATATACACACACACACACAACATCTCCACCGTTCAATATGTAGATACATATATATATAGATCATTTCTGCAAAATTTCATCAAATTTAGTGATCGTTAAGGTTTTGAAATAACTGAAATCATTTGACGGATCAAATCTGTTAAACTTGAACTGTTAATGCATATAATTTTAATTCGCAGTTTTAAACATCTTAAGTTCTTAACGATCACAGATTTGGATGAAATTTTGCAGAGGTGATCTATATATTAGGACCTATGAATTGATCGACCGGTTATGATTGAAAAATATGATCGGAAAATTTTTCGAATGTCTATCCCTATAAATAAACTAAATAGAAATCTCTTAATGGAAGGATATATATATATATATACACACACAGTATCTAGTGCGAAGCTTCAGTTTGAAATTAAAGTGTGAAGTTCTTTATTTGACTCACTTTTCTGTTATATTTTCACATCAACCCCGATCAGTTTGTAGAACCTAATGCATTGATCACTATATATAACTTTCGAGGGCAACTTCAACCGAGAAATAAAGTCACACCACTGTTAGAGTGCGTTTGGTAGGGCTTATGGCCAGCTTTGCTTTGTAGCAAAGCAGGTTAATGTGTTTGGTAACCTGCTTTCTGACCTGCTGCGCTTTAAAGCACATGCTTTTTTACTCTAAAAACCGAAGCCGCTGCTACCTAGCTTTTGAAAGCAGAAGCAGCGCTGCTCTTCCATTCGAGTCTCTCCTGATCTCAATCACAACTAACCGAATCACAGTCGCACCCGAAGTCTCCCTTCGCTCATCAGTCCTGGGACTCCGGCAGCCTCCGCGTCAAGATCGTCCTTGGCGGCACCCCTCCCTCCCCCTGGGAGAACTTCCAGTCCAACCGCAAAACCCTCGCCGTCATCGGCATCTGCCACTGCCCTTCCTCCTCCGATATCGTCTCCATCATGGATCAATTCGACACCGCCTGTCGCGCCTACTCCGCCGCCCTGGTCGAGCGCTGCTTCGCCTTCTCCCCCGGCGATTCTCATGTCTCTTCTTCTAATTCAAGCGAGCTTTCAATTTTCTGTTAATTACAAGTGATTTAGGTGCAAGATTGATTGAAATGTTTCACAATTTGAAGTTGCCAAAGTGATTGTGAATATGATTGTGGTGCAGTTGGTGGATGGGAGTAAGAAGGGGTGGAATCTAATGCTGTTCCCTTGGCTATTTTTGATTAACAGATTGGTGAAGACATCACATGAGTATTTGCTCATGTACGGTTTCTATAAACATGTGATTGTTTTACTTTTAGACTGGTGATGTTGGCTGTATGATCTGAATTTCAGTTCCATTATGTGGCTTTCATAGTATAAACACCTCAAAAGAGATTCACAGAAATGCACAGATAATGGACTTTTCTTTGCACATCTTTCGGAGATCTTTATGTCTTTAAAATTGAAGAATTTGAGAGTCAGAAGAGAAAGAGAGTGGATAATGTAGAGATTGACTCTGCTAGGTGAGGAACAAAAAAACAATAGGATCTGATATGGAGTAGGATCTGCTTTATCTAGTTTATAATTTTGCTGGAAATTTTTAGTTTTTGAAGGTTCAAATGTGGTGCTTTTCCTGCATGGGTTTCCAGAAATATGGTACTCTTGGAGGCACCAAATGATTGCTTTGGCTAACAATGGCTACCGAGCAATTGCCTATGATTGTAGGGGATATGGACTTTCTGAGCAGCCAGCTGAGCTTGAAAAGGCTACTTTCAATGACCTTGTTGAAGATGTTGGCCTTTTGAATTCTCTGGCCATTAACAAGGTAAGGAGTACTGGTCTGTATGTCAGTACTCAGTAGTGGTGCTTAAAATTAATTTTGTGTTCAAAACCCAGTTAATTCGTAAGGTAGTTGAAGACTTCAAACCCATATTGCCCAAGATAATTCTAACCCAATTACATAATAATGACCAGGCTTTTCTTGTTGGTAAGGATTTTGGAGCTATGCCTGCATACATAGTAGCCGCTCTCCATCCTGATAGAGTAGCTGGTCTGGTATCACTAGGTATCCCTTTTATTCTGTTTTCCATTGCAAATTCCATACAGGTAAAACATAACTCTTGCATTTACTCAGTCCTAATTATTTTCCTGTAGCCATTAGGATAAGAACATTTGGTGTACTAAATTCACATTTTTGTCGGACCAAAAAAGCAAAAAGAATCATAAAATCTTAATTCCACATGAAATGTAGCTTCTCCATCAGCCTAGTTAATTGTAATAGAATTGGTTCCATTGATGCAGGACTTTAGCTGTGGATTGCGGTTATACTGATCTAAAAGTCTCTGCTGCAACACTACTTGTCATGGGTGAAAAGGACTATGTCTTCAAGTTTCTAGGAATGGGAGATTACATACGGACTGGGGCAGTAAAGCATTTTGTGCCTGATTTGGACACTGTGTACATTGCAGAAGGGAATCATTTCGTGCAAGAACAATTTCCAGAGCAAATTAATCAGCTAATTCTCACTTTTCTTGGAAATCATGGTATCTAATTCCATAGTTCTCGACGTGTCTGGAGCATTCAAGGGAGAAAATTGATGTTCTGTCCAGCGTATGTAAAATAAATTGCAAATTTGAGAAAATAAACTATTTTCTTTGTTAAATAAATGATGTGATCCGGGTATGATTTGCTACTTGTTCTCAAAACTTGATGCTTAAGAACAAGGAGTCTAGGATTATGTCAAGAGTAATTATGTTATAATACATTACCAAATAAATAAAGTAAAAATATATTGTAAGACTAAACTGGTAATTGACAAACTCAAAGCACTTTCAAAAAGCTAGTTTACCAAACAGGTTGTCTATGCTTCTACCATTCACAGCACTTATAAAAAGTCAATTTACCAAACACTCAGCAGCTTTGCTTGGCAGCTGCTTATTTTCAAAATAAGCCACAGCCAGCTTATTTTCGAAACCACAGCTGTACCAAAAAGGCCTTTAGTACCATCATCATCATTACATGTATAGAACTTTCGACGGCAACTAGTACCATCATCATCATTACATATATAGAACTATCGACGGCAACTTCAACCGAGAAATAAAGTCACACCACTATTAGTACCATCATCATCATTACATTTATAAATTCCACACCTGTCGTATCATATTTTTGAATATATTCGCATTCAACACCATGAAAGAAATGAAGAGAATTCGAACATAGGTGCGTAGTTTTCCAGACATACGATTTCTTCTCCTTTTTGTTATTTTTTTTCATTTTGGAGTCATCAGTCATGTGTAGTAGTACTACTACTACCTTCCTAAATCATGCATGTTGAAACCATCTTCGCAATCGTTAATGCTTCGGCCCCTACTACCTTCCCTAGTTCCCTATTGCCATTGGTATGTTTCTTTTCAATCAAAGGAATCGCCACATCGCATTCTCCTCATCGTAAGCTTATAGTTATATAGTTAGTTACTATAATATCATCTTTTAAATTTTGAGAAACAATGGTATCCCAAATTTAAAGTTATTTGACAATTTGGTGTATCTCGTTTTATATGTCTGATCCTAATGGAGTTTATATGCCATTCCTAGTGGTTTTGCAAATCCCAACGGGATAATGTATTTGATTTCTGTTCAAATCGGAAACCAAGCCTCTCCTCCAAACCCTATTTGATTTCAATAATTCTCTCGTAGCTTCCCAAGTGCGACTTGCTGGCCTATATATCAATCCCCAAAAGTCCAAAACCCTAATAGATCGATTGAACATCCTTTGGTGTTCGAAATATGTCGATCAGAATCATATTGAGAATTACTGCCGGTGATGATTCTCTCACTGAAACTTCTTCCACCGATACCCAGGGACGGATGTAGGGGTGGGTTAGGGTTCGTTGCAGCCCACCTCAATATTTTAGAGAAAAAAATTAGTAAATGCAGTATAAGTTCCAACACCTAAAAAATTAAGAGAAGAACAATACTAAGAAACTCTATTGAGAATCTCTATCTTCTTTCCTCAACAGTACTCGTATCTAACTCTCTCGATCTCATTATCTCATTCAAGGTTTCACACTTTCTTTTCTAATATATTTTTATTTTTAGGAAGTTTGAATGTAATTTAGATTAGAAGTTGCGAATTTCCAGATTTCTTGAAGGAGGTTTTATAAAGAGCTAAAAAAATGTGGCTTTCGCCCAAGCTATAGTTCATTGCCGAATCCTAGTTTTGTCCCTGTCGATACCATCGACAACGACAGCTATATCAGGGTGAAACATCCAGATAAAGTACCTGTGATTTTGGAGAGGGATATATCCTCCGACGTTGATTGCATTGGAATAAGTTTATTGTCACTCACTAGTAGGAGGAAAACCTCATGCGACAAAATCATAAGACCTTAAACGATGAAAAATTCGTCGCATAAGCTTCGTTGCAATATTTTCGTCGCATAAGCTTCGTCGCATTAGATTTATGCGATGAAACCGTAAATTTTCATCACATCAATTCCTCTTAATAAACGAAAATATTTCGTCGATTCGACTTAAGCGACGAAAAATATTATTTTTCATTGCTTAAGAGTTTTCAGTAAATAAAATAAATATTTTTATTAATTTAATTATCAATTTAGTTATAATTTAAATTAAAAAATTATATTTTTTTGTTTTGCCGGAGGTGGTGGTGGTGGTATGGTGGTGGTGGCGGAGGAAGATGTGGTGGTTGTGGTGGCGGAGGAAGAAGAAGAACTAGTAGAGGGAAAGCCTCATACGATGACTTGTTTTCGTCGCATAAGAGGGTTTTTTCGTCACATAAGACCTTAAGCGACGAAATATTCATCACATAAGTTTCGTCACATTAAATTTAGAAAAAGGTATTTAGAAGAACTTCACATTCTTATTCATCCCAATTATGAGCTAATTAATATATAACTTTACAAGAGGTGTTCTTATAGGAATAGATATCTACAAAAGATCTTCTATACAAACAAGGATTCTGTAATTCAACACTCTCCCTCAAGTTGGAAGCAAGCTATGAATGAAGAACTAGAAGCCTTGCAGAAGAATGAAACATGGAATGTTGTTCCTATGCCTCCTGGTAAGAAGACAGTCGGGTGTCATTGGGTGTTTGCAGTGAAGTTGAAAGCTGATGGGAGCATTGACAGATATAAAGCTCGCTTGGTTGCTAAAGGATACACTCAACGATATGACATTGACTATCAAGAGACGTTTGCTCCAGTAAACAAAATCAACACTGTAAGAATTCTTATCGCATTGGGTGCTCGTTATAATTGGCCACTACGTAAGTTTGATGTGAAGAAGATTTCTTGAATGAAACTCTGAAATAAGAAGTGTACATGGATACACCGCCTGATATCAGCGATAGACCATGTGATGTTAGAAAAATATGTCGACTGAAGAAATCTTTGTATGGATTGAAGCAATCGCTTAGAGCTTGGTTTGGGAGGTTCTCCAAAGCCATGAAGACATTCAGATGTACTTACTAAGGGAGTGTCACACAAAGCATATGAAGACTCAATTGGCAAGTTGGTGCATAGATGTGTCCTTATAGGAACAGATATCGACAAGAAGACCAAATAATTCTAGAGAAAGCAAGGTCGACTAGCTCAGAATCATAGTACAGTGTCTCATCCTCAGAATCCATAAGAAGACCAAATAATTCTAGAGAAAGCAAGGTCGACTAGCTCTGTTCTGGGAGAAATTGATGAGTTGCCTGAGTCATCAACCGTAAGCTCCTTTGCAGTTGACGAGTCGACTCGTCTGGTTGACAGATCCACTCGTGTGCTTGCAGTTTCTTTTACTTGGTTTCCAGCCCTAAATTGACTTTCCAGGTTCTTTAACTCTTCAAATTCGTCCATATTCAGAGGATTTCCTACATACTTGCTTTCCATCTGAAGGGAAGATTCTGAAACTCCCCTTGAGTAATAAGGTTCAGGTGACATGACTGCTACCTCAGGTGCAGCTGCAAGGTGCAACATTCGATTGTTGTGGACTCTGCGAATGTATGCATAACTTTGCTCCAAATCTAGCTTCGGATCCTTAATGAAAGAAGAACCCTTATCTCCAAAATTTCACCATAATTTATATACCCATTCATTCATCCCCTCCCTCTTCTTTATCTTCATCTCCTCTACCATCATCTTCATCTTCTTTATCTTCTTCTTCTTCTTCATCTTCTTTTTTCTTTATTGTCACAGAGACTCTTAATCTTAACCGAAGATAAGCAGTACCGCCAACATTTGACATTAAATTCTTTACAGCATACGGGTTGCTCTTCCCCATCTGTTAACAACTTGTGTAAGAACTTAATAAATTGACGGTTAGGTGCGTCATATGCTTCTACTGATATGGTGAGTGGATGACAACTCCAAAGTAAGCCATCCAGAAGACTTGTATAGTCACTCGAAGGTGGAACATCTGCATGAACCAATTGCTTGACTTTTGGCACATGAAGAAGTTTTTCTTGTAATTCCTCAAAAGAAAATTAGACTATTTCACATGGCCATCGTCTATGATATATTCTGAAACGAAGACAATCAAAAGCGGTAAACTTCTCCAGATATTCTCTCAGTTTAATAAACCATGTAGTGTTGAGATGAGTTACTCCACATATGATAAAGTTAGCAACACTACATGGTTTATTATATGATAAAGTTAGCAAAACTACAATAAGTTCTCAGATATTTGATCCATGATTTTACGGTACTTGATGATCAAGTGCGGCTCCTTTTCCATGATTATGGTTTGGAATCATATCTCCCATGATTTTCAGATTTCAGATATTAAGTTTTTGGATTTCGGGTGCAGCGGAAACGATTTGGGTGGTGGTGGTGGTGGATTTCTGGGTTTCAATTCAATTTACGGTTTTTCAGCTCGAATGCCAAGAAGAAAGGTATTCAGGAGAACTTCATATTCTTATTGATCCCAATTATGGGTTAATATATAACTTTACAAGAGGTGTCCTTATAGGAATAGATATCTACACAAGATCTTCTATACAAACAGGGATTCTAAAAGATCTTCTATACAAACAAGGATTTTGTAATTCAACAAATTTATGCTACGAAACCACAAATTTTCGTCGACTCAGTTCCTCTTAAAAGACAATTTTTTTTCGTTGCATACGTTTATGCAACGAAAATAAAGTTGTCACATAAACCTATGTGACGGAAATTTTCATCGCATGGACTTATGTAACGAAAAATATTTCGTCGCTTAAAAGTATTCAGTAAATAAAAAAATTATTTAATTTTTATTTTTGTTATAATTTAAATTAAAAAAATTATGACTGTTTTTGTTTTGCTGGATCAAAGTGGTGGTACTGTGGCTGTGGCGGAGGAGGCGATGGTACAGTGGTTGTGGTGACGGAGGAAGAAGAAGAAGAAGAATAAGAGGAAGAAAAAATAGAGGAGAAGAAGATGAGGAAGGAGTAAGAAGTGGTAGAAGAAGAAGGGTGGTGAAGAAGAAGAAGAAGAAGAAGAAGAAGTGGAGGGGTAGGGTGATGGCGAATAACTAGAAAGAAGAAGAAGAAAAAGGGAGGATGAAGAAGGGAGGTGGGGGAAAATTTTGACCGAATTATTCAAAATTTAAAATTTTGCTAGGACTGATGTGACGAAATGAACAAATTTCGTCGCATTAATGGCGAATAACTAGAAGGAAAAAGAAAATTGAGGAAGATGAAGGGAGGTGGGGGGAAATTTTGACCGAAGGATTCAAAATTCGAATTTTTTGCTAAAACTGATGCGACAAAATGAACAAATTTCATCGCATTCATGCGAGGAAATTTTTAATATTTCGTCGCACCACTCAGGGAATAGGGGAACATTTTGGTGAAAAAATTCAAAATTGATGCGACGAAATATTCAAAATTTCGTCACATGAGTCAGGGTTGGGGAGAAATTTTGGTGGAAAATTCAAAACTGATACGATGAAATTTAAAATATTTCGTAGCATAATTATGAATTTATGCGACGAAATAAAAAAAAAATTGTCTCATGGGTCAGCACAATGCGAAAAAATGTGTTTCGTCGCATCAGTTAAGAATCATGCTCCGAAATTTATTTTCGTCACATCAGTGTGAACTCATGTGACGAAAAAATATATTTTCGTCGCATAAACCCTTTCCTCTACTAGTGAAGAAGAAGTGGATGTGGTGGTGAAGTGGAGGGGTGGGGTGGGGTGGTGGTGAATAACTAGAAGGAAAAAGAAGAAAAGGGAGGAAGAAGAAGGGAGGTAGGGGAAATTTTGGTCGAAGCATTCAAAATTCAAAATTTTTGTTAGAACTTCTGTGACGAAATGAACAAATTTCGTCGTATGAGTGTGAACTAATGAGACAAAATTTTGGTGAAAAAATTCAAAACTGATAGGACAAAATATTCAAAATTTTGTCGCATGAGTCAGGGGGTGGGGGAAAATTTTGGTGAAAAATTCAAAACTGATACGATGAAATTTAAAATATTTCGTAGCATGATTATGAATTTATGCAATGAAATAAAAAAATTCGTCGCATGGGTCAGCATAATGCGACAAAATGTGTTTCATCACATCAGTTAGGAATCATGCTCTGAAATTTATTTTCATCGCATCAGTGTGAACTCATGTGACGAAAAAATATATTTTTGTCGCATAAGCTCTTTCCTCTACTAGTGAA
The DNA here is from genome assembly GCA_951800085.1 of Comarum palustre. NCBI lineage: Eukaryota > Viridiplantae > Streptophyta > Magnoliopsida > Rosales > Rosaceae > Comarum > Comarum palustre. Next base: position 29,207,670 of record OX637572.1, read on the forward strand.
GAAGAAGAAAAAGGAGAGAAGAAGAAGAAGAAGAAGAAGAGTAAGAAGAGGTGGTGGGGGTGGTGGTGAAGAAGAGGAAGGGTGGTGAAGAAGAAGTGGAGGTGGTGGTAAGAAGTAGAAGAAAGAAGAAGAAAAGGGAGGAAGAAGAAGGGGGTGGGGAAAATTTTGGCGGAATAATTCAAAATTCAAATTTTTTTCTTTCAGAACTGATGTGACGAAATGAACAAATTTCATCGCATGAGTGTGAACTAATGCGACAAAATCTTTAATATTTCGTCGCATCAGTATGGACTAGGGGAAAAATTTTGGCGAAGAAAATTCAAAACTGATGCGATGAAATATTCAAAATTTCGTCGCATGAGTCAGGGTTAGGGGAAAAAGTTTGGAGGGAAAAATCCAAAATTGATCTAATGAAAATTTAAATATTTCGTAGCATGATTATGAACTTATGCGACGAAATAATAAATTTTATCGCATGAGTTACCACTATGTGACAAAATGTGTTTTGTCGCATCAGTTTAGAATCATGCTACAAAATATATTTTCGTCACATCAGTGTAAACTCTTGCGACGAAAAAAATATATTTTCATTGCATAAGCCCTTTCCTCTACTAATGGCTGCCGATATTATTCTTGGACAATTTGGTTATGTTATTCACTTAATTATTCATAAGAAGATCCACTGAAGAGCAGCAGGCAAGGATACGTTTCTTTTCATGACTTTATCGACCACACTTTACGTACCTCGCAATTCTTCTTTGATGTCTAATCCTTATGCATCAAACACTGATGAAGATGGATACCTTTACATGGTCTACAGTGGAGAGCGTGCCTACGGGAGTTCGGGTCCCTTTGATTAAGACTTTAAGAGCATCTGCAGCGGTAGCTGCTCCTCCTCCTCTGCTAGTGCTCTCGAGTGAGCAAAGATTGATCGTGTAAGAGTTTTTTAAGTCAACGAACGGTTGCTACTGTAAGGTCTGCCTCCCTTCCCTCTGCTCGTGCTATAGTTAGGCACCGGTGCACGTGTTCTAAGAAGAAGCAGAAGCACCTAGCTAGCTTATAAAAAAATGTAGGAAGAGTTTGGTTTAGGACTTCAAACAAGTAAATAATTAGGCATGCAGCTTGTTAATTGGAGGCAACAACGTTCTACTTGATTATCATACTTTTTTTATGTATACAAATACTTGTATCAACGTATATGTCAATAATTGGTTTAAACATGCTGATCATATAGATGATTTAAGAAAAATTTCAGTGCCGGTATTCAAATTCTTGTGGCACGGTCAAAATGATATCCAAACTTACAAAACTATCAATGTGGTACCCAAACTTCATTTTCGCACCAATGAAAGGCTTGTGACCATTTTCAGTAACGGCTCTGTTTGTTTGATAACGTGCCTCATATGAGACCCACTAAAAATATTTCTTGTTAGTGAATAACCACATCAGCAGTCCCCGAACTATTTTGAAATGATTAATGTGATACCCAGAATGAAAACTGGGTTTTCCATATTCATATTAGAAGAAAAAATGGATCCGCAAGATATAATTCTACAAATTTTGGAATAATGGGATCCATGACAAGTTTAATGTCATCTAAACCCTAAACGCTCAACGAAAATCCTCTAAACCCTAAACCCTTGAAAGAAATGAGATCTAGGAAAAGTCTGAAAGTCATCTAAATCCTTGACGAAAATAACTTTCTATCTTTCCAAAATCTCATTTTTTTTTCCAAAATCTCAAAAATTAAATCTTACGGATCTTTTTTCCCTCCTACTTTGAACATCAAAAACCTGAGTTTTCATTTTGGGTATCACGTTGATCATTACAAAAAGTTGGGGAACTATGGATGTGGTTATCTACTAACAAGAAATATTTTAGTGGGTCTCATACGAAACACGTCATCAAACAAATGATTCCGTGTCAAAAAATGACCTCAAGCATTTCGTTGGTAACGAAAATAAAGTTTGGGTACCACATTGATACTTTGTAAGTTTGTGTATCACTTTAACCGTATCACAAGAGTTTAGGTACCAGCGCTACAACATCTCAAACCTCTTGATCACTATGATCGTAGCAATAGAACAATTATGGAACATGGTTAACCGTGATCCCATTGTCAATCTTCAGTCTGTTTGATTCAATTGATTGAATAAACTATTTCTAATACACATTGTGGTCTAATCTTCTACCACTGGCCATATATATCGTGCTGAAACTATGCAATGAAGAATGGTCAGATTAGCGCGCAGTATTGTTGCCATTAAGCCATGGTATCAGTATCAGTACAACTTGATTTCTGAGTGAAATATATGACAACTTGGTATCATACTGCCGTCATTATGAGGCCGAGGCATGAGCGTCGTAGTCCGGAGTAGCTCACTCAGCTTTGCTTTTGCCGGTAAGTTCATCAATGTAGATGATCCAAATCCTAGTTTGATGGCCTCAGCTATGTAGCAGCCAGGGCCGGCCCTGAGCCAAGACAAGCCAGACCCAGGTCTGGGGCCTCAAATTTTTAGCGCTCCTAATATATGTAATCTGGTGTTAAATATCAATGTGTATAACTTTCTTTAATGGAATGCACTTGTTATAACAATCACAAGAACTGGTTCGAGTTCCAGAATTGTTAGTTTTGATTTTGTTTATTCTTTATTTGTTTGGATATTAATTATGAGGTCTCGATTTATTTTGTTTGGTTATTAAATATGAGGTCTCGTAAAAATCTTCGACTAGGGCCTCTGAGCCCACAGGACCGGCCCTGGTAGCAGCCCAAAGATAATTGTAGCGACCCAAAGACCCAAAACAATGAAACAATAAAGTAGAGGTGGCAAACGGGCTGTAAAGCACGGGCACGACACGAATACGACACGTTTAAAAGTGGTCCGGCACGGCACAAGCACGCTACTGCCGGCACGGCCCAAACACGTTATCTTAATGGGCCAGGCCTAAAAAAATGAGCTCATGGGCTCAGCCTGAGCCCGTTATAGGCCCGGTCCAAACACGATAACCCATGGTCCGGCCCGCTTTAAAATATATATATATATATATATATATATATATTTTATAATATGAAAACTATATATTTATAAATAATATAAAATTTGTTTTAAGTGTGAACAATAACATTTAAATACTAATAATTATTCATTTTAATTCTCTGACCTATTAAAAATTTTGCTAAAATATTACCAAGTACCAAGTATAAATAATGATCATATGATTCATGTATCATATATTTCTTTAGTTTGTTGGAAAAGAAAACAAATGATCGATAGAAAATATGAGTTATTTTTCATTTGTTTTTGTTTTGGTATACTATAATATCAATTTTAGACTAATTTATATTTTTAACTACAAACGGGCTCGGCCTAACCCGAACACGACCTAATATGTTATGAACTTAGGCCGGGCTGAGCCTTAAATTTGAGAAAATGAATCAGACCAAGGCCGAATCTGTTAAGACATGAGTCGTCGTGGGCTGGCCCAAACCTGATTAAACAGGCTGGTTGCCACCTCTACAATAAAAGCACAAGGGCATATTCGTCACTCAGAAAAGCACAAGGCAACTATATAGGTAACCCATCCTCCACCGCCTCCAATGTCCATTCAGTCCCCTAGGGTTTGACCTCTCCCAGTCGCTCTCTGTTTGTCCTGCAACTTCTTCTTTCTTCGTTTTACTTTGTTTTACGCGTGGCCCTTAAGATCGCCTTCCCTTTACAACCATGGAAGCGTTTCGAGTCATAGCTGCGCAACAGCAAAACACTGTCTGGGGGGTCTCTTAAGGGTTTCCTTCTGAACCTTCCTCTTCTCCCGCCTGGGTTTTCTTATTGAGGCGTTTCTCCTATTCCTTTGGGTATTTGGCGCTCGTTAGCTCATTATTTTGAACCCTATGGCAATTAGCTTTCATGCTATTTGATTCTGGGTGTTTCAGATGATGCGGATCCCCTTGCCCATTGGAACCTTGTGAGTGTCTTATACTTGGTTGGGCAACATCTTTAGTGATCTTACACCCCATTTGGGATTTGTTATACACGTTTTTTATATTTGAAATTGGATTGGCAAGAGTGATGATTCAATTAGATGTGTGAAAAGAGGATATCCTTTTTTGTGAACTTAATTGTTTGAGGCATAACATTTGTCTGACTTGCCTGCCATTAAAGTCGTTTTGAAGTTTTGTGTAATTTACTTCTTGTGATTGTTTATTTTGAATTGAAATGGTGGTAAAACTCTCTGTACTATATGAACTAGTTTTTCTTTGATGGACTTGGCAAGAGTGATGATTCAATTAGATGTGTGAAAAGGGAAAATTCTTTTTTATGAGCTTAATTTTTTGAGGCATAACTTTGTCTGACTTGCCTTTCATCAGTGTTTGAATTTCAGATATTGTAGCTGTTTGCATTTTAGGGAATTTGTTATGTTTGAAATGTTCTGGGCAAGTGTGATGATTCAATTTGATGTGTGAAGGGGGAAATCCTTTTTATGAACTTAATTTTGTAAGGCATAAATTTGTCTGCCGTGTCCACAAATCATCTATCGTTATTTAGTTATCCTTAAAGAAGGAACAGTATGTAAGCAATGTTTGAAATGAGTTTGGCAAGAGTGATGATTCAATTAGATGTGTGAAAAAGGAAAATCCTTTTCTTGAACTCAATTGTTTGAGGCATGACATGTCTGACTTGCCGTGCATCATTTATCAATTAGATAAATTTGTTCTGTTTTTGTGAGGGTTGCCCGATTGCTCTGCAATCAGTGTTGTCTAGGTTGGCTCATTCAACAGAGTAAAAAAATTGTACATTTAGTTTATGAATGTGAGAGAGGTTGAAACCAAATGCAATTTATTCTGTCTTGCTAGATTGGCCTATCTATGTGGGAGTTATCAAAGTATATGCATGATATGATACTACTAGCTAGATATATAGCGTGTTTAGTTCAATTGCTGAGTAATCGGACTTTGAATTGTCCAAAAGCAAGGAGGCCCTTTAAACTTAGATGTATTTTGCAAATGCAGCATAGTATTATTGCATACAACTTCAGAGCAGCAAAGTGGTATAGGATTGCACACAAGCTAATGTCAGCTCCTCGAACCAGCATTGCCGAGGTTTCTATTTCATCATAGGATTGCTCATTTGCTAATTAGACAATTAGTGGTGCACCTAACTATTGTTTTGTTGAAGCTTACTGAAAACCTGTGCCTCAAATGAGAGGTTCCAACCACCCCAGCCCTCTGTATCTTTGATATTGTGAAGCTTTTGTGAATAAATTTCTCTTATAATTTTGTCATCTGAGCTCCATATATTTATCTCTCACACCATATTCCACCTTCAAGATTTTGTAAAACGTCTCATTTTGCTCCAACTTGTTAAAGGTGGGTGTGAAGTATAGTTTTGCACAATGAGGGATGTATATGCTGCAGAATGTAACATAACAACGAGCAACCCCTCCGTCAGTAGCAACCTTTATGGCTCATTGCCATCTGAGTGTAGTTGAATTTTTTTCTTTTTTGAGATCGAAACCAAGTTAAAATTAAGATTATATTTGAAAAGGAGTAAAATGGTAATATCTAATTTAACAAAAATATGGTATGTGTATCTACAAATTAACTGTGAATAAAACTTCTCAAGGAAGAAATTAACATGAATTATATTACCATCACCAAGTTCATACAATCGATGACCCGTTGTTTGGAAATTCAAATCAGAGAATTGGGTGTTCAAAAAACCCCAATTTTTGATTAACTCAGACTAAGAAAGCAGACCAGAAAAAAAAACTTCGCCACTAAAAATGGTTACCTAAAATCTCAGATTCTTCATCAGAAAAGCCAGAGAGAGAGACTAGTCCAGAAAGCCAGTCTTGCGCCAAATAGCATTCCTGACCTGACGCAAATCCCTACCCTTGAGAGTCCTCCCAACTCCTTCCAGCACCGAAAACGTGGTTCTCGCCGAGGCCCCCGACCGCCTCGCCACCAGCTCATGCGGCGGCAGCATCTCCTCATCTCCTCCCTCATCATCGTCATCCGCCACGTCAGCAAGGTCGCCGTGGTTCCTGCGCCGCTCCATCATCATCGCCTTGGACAGCACCGGCACCTTCATCGGCGCCGAGTGCTGCTGGAACCTTCTGGAAGGCACCGACTGGGTCTGACCTCCGCCGCCGGATGGTTGACTCTGTGGAATCGAAGGGATTGGCTTGGAGGGGGAGGAGAGGGAGGGTGTGCGGTAGAGGACCTGGGCCGGGCGATCGGACTCGGGTAGGACCACGAGGATTCCTGATTTTTGGGGGCGGGTGATGGCGAGGCGGTGGTTGGTGTCCTCGGTGTCGGTGAGGTCGTCGTTGGTGGTGGTCCAGAAGACCTCGGCCTCGTTGAGCTCCTCGCCGGCGGAGGACGACGGCGGGGAGAAGGAGAAGAGGCCGAGGAAGCGGTCCGACGACGGTGAACGGCGATCGCAGAAGCTGGTGGGGTCCATTGTGGAGGAGAGAGAGAAGGGGAGAAGTTTTGATGTGGCGGACAGACGCGGGGTGTGTGGGAGAGAATTAGAAAAAGAAGAGGAGTAGAAGAGGGAGTGTGGGGGCATCTGAAAAAATTTGTTGAGGGAGTGGGCCCACGTGGGAGGATGGATGCTTTTTTGGGCTTTTTGAGGGACCCCGGGAAGGTGTGGTTAATGGTTATCCGTTATAGTAAGCAAGTCACGTCGGAGTCCAAATTCTAAGTTTGCGTGACTCGTGAGTCCTATGTTTTTTTGTTCAAGAAAGCAATTTTTAGTTACACAATTAAATTTAAAGAGTATATTTAATACACGGTTATATATGTATACGAAATATATCAATGGATGAGATTAAATAATATAATATTGATATATGGTACTCAAACATATAAGGTATATGAACAGATGAGATTAAAAGATATAATATTGATACATAAACAGTCAAACATAAATAATTAAAATTACATCATAAATATACACTTTTTCTTAAATTTGTTATTTATACATCTCTTATATTTTTACACAACAAACTTCCAACTTTGCCCATAGTTCTCTTCTTCTCCAACTTATAACAACATACTATTACTGTTCAATGGATTGAAAACGGACATTTTGTTAATTATCTCAATTTGGGTAAATGTATCTTTTTAATCTATAAATATTCTAATGAAATATCAAGATCCAAAATGAGCCATTTGTCTTGTCTTCTGCACTATCCAATATCCATTTTTGATTTGGCTTTTACCTGAGGCTGTTAATGGAGATCAATGATTAATGAGTTTCTTAGTGTTGTTGGGTACTTAAGTGCAGGGAATCCTAAGGATGGTGGTTGATGAGGGATTTTGATCAAAGCATGAAACCATAAGCATCTTTTTTTGTGTGGAAGAAACTATCAGCAACTTAATTGAATCGCTCACAACATAATGCAGAAAAATACCATCTTATTTAATTCTGTTACTCCATGATGCTGGAGAGGGAGATGCAGCACCTCCAGAATTGTTGGTATAAGAGAAGAATAAGAGAATTATGGGTAAAGTTGAAAGTTTTTTATGCAAAAAAAGAGATGTACAAATAATAAATTTAGAGGTGTAACTAGAATCATTCTTTAGAGAATGTGATTTCATTTGTTATAAGATGAAAGGACCCACAGGTGTAACTGAAAGGTTCATTTTATGCAACGTTCTTAATGTAACCATATTTATCTATGTAATTCATTTAACAATATTCATTGTAACTTAGTTTGTGTTTTAGGTTGCAAATAAAGTTGAGGAGCACAAGAGAAGAAAAACAGAAAAAATCTTGAAGGAAAATGAATCCATGTGATGTAAGAAAAGAAATAAAAAAATATGTCAGAAATCATTAGTCAACTTCGACAGAGGATTGTGATCAGCTCACTATGATCCAAGAGATGAGCTTTATATCAATGGAAAGCTACAAGAGTCTACTTTCCATAACCTTTCACGGACCGTCAATAGTTATTTTGAAGAAGAAGTTATGACAGTTTTAGTGGCCGAAGGTCAGTCTGCCTGAATTTCTGATTTGGACCGAAACTTCAATTTCAAAGCCTAGACCAAAAAGGCAAATCCATAGAAGAAAATTAAGGTTTTCTAACCCTAATAGCAGCTGCTTATATATAAAAGAGGATATGACATAATTCTAGACATCTAGCTTTGGACGCACATTCTTTCTAGTATTCTTTGATAGTTAGGGCTGCCTAAGCCCTAAACATGTGTAAACCAAGATTTTGGCGCTAATTTTATAGTTTCTTGAATGTTGAATGTTTGTTGATTCATTAGTTTTTCATTGATAAATTATGGTTTTGTTTATTATGGTTGCAAACGTAGTAAGCATGCTAGAGTTTTATTGCTATGATTTTGTGTATTGATCATTGTTTCCGGGGATGCTCGTGGCCTCTTTAGCGGGTTGCACGGTTCCAGAAATAGCGAACTTCCTTGTACTCCCGAGTTTTCCTGTGTAAAGAACAAACACGTCAAAGGGCGTCCCCGGGTTTACCGAGGGAAGCCACTCCGATGCTTAAGTCAGACACTGTCAGATAAGCAGAAAACTCAAGAGTAGTTAAGGAATTGTCCGTCCCCTTACCGGGAGGTCCTCACCGGTATTTATAGTAGCATTAAAGGCTGCACTTTGTCTTTTTCCAATGTGGGAATGAACTCCCTTGCTTTGCCTCAAACTTACAATGAACTGGGCCCTGACAAAGGACCCAGAGTGGCTTCTCAAGTCTGACTGGCCTTTGGCTCTGTAAACAGTACTTCAAGCATAATAAACGATGCATATTTAATAATTGACCACACTTGGTGTTATTTCTTGAATTGTAACCCGGTAAAGGAGAAATATTAGGTTCCACATATAAACAATCATCATGTCAAACATATTATCTAAAATAGCACATGAGTGACTTGAACCCCATTCATATGGATTGACATCTAGGTAGATTATGACAACATCAGTACCAGAATTGTCTAGTTTTATTCATAATATTTTTGATCTTAATGACTTCTATGTGAGAGTGTGCGAAAACATCACTCTAGGTTCCACGTTAGAAGATAAGTTAAGTTGAATACATCATTATCTTGACATATCATGTAACACCCCGCCTCAAAATTCACCCTTTTTAAGAACAAACGGGTTTCAGAGGGTTGTAACTAAGCTAGTAGCTTTCCCTGAATTAATATTCGAGTTTAATATCAAGATATTCTCGATTCTGGGGGAAGATAGAATCAATATCCTGAGGTGGTAGACTTTATTAATACGAGTCCTCCGGTATGTCTAGAATATTTTTCGGAGCTACAAGCCTGGTATTATGGATTTATTTAGTTTACAGAAGTAATAAATATTATTTACTTTACCGTAAAAATGTGAATTTGTGATAAGTCAAGAATTTGGAGAAACTCCCTTCAGAAAAGTTATGGAGGACGTTAAAAGGGTTATCCCTTCTCAAGCGGATTCATCAGGCTGAGTTAGCAGTTTTGAGATCGCATTGTGGTATGCGAGTTCGTTCGAGCCCCGTGATCGAAAGTTAGGGTACAAGGAACAAGAAATGAGAATTTTTGATTGAAGGACGCAGGAGATAATACGTCCATGGCCTCAAGACCTAGTGTAGAAAGTGCACGTCTCTTTTGTCTCGAAAGGTGTGAGAGACGTATGAGTTCCCTTACGGTGATGGATTGTAGCATTTCAATCATTCCACGAGGAAGACATTGGTGTTAAGTGTCAAGTGTGGTAGTTGTAAAAGTGGAGCCTTGAGTTAATTGTCTATGAGTTAGTCTACTTTTATGTCTCGAAAAGCTATCAGATTGTCTTAATTGTCATTTCAGGAATTAACTCGATAAGATCTAAGAGGAAAGCCTTAAGGAGTCGATTTACAACAAAAGTGATGAGACGAGGGTATCGTGCCCGAGAAAGCGTATCAAAGTAGACGTAGTTGTATATCTCGTATTGCAACTATGAGAAGACTTCGGTTTCTAAATAAACTGGTACATAGAGCTTGTGACTCTTGTTTGCTTGAAGTTCCGTTCAGTGGAACTTGACGACATTCCTTAACGGTTTGACAAATAAAGTCTTAGAATGTGAATCATCTTTAGATGAATGTAATTGAAGGAATGACTTCTACAGAAGCAAAGAGTGTAATCTTCTTTCCTATAGTTTTGTAGCGAATTTATTGGTAAAGAATGGTGTCATGTGGTGTAACGGTTGGTTTTACGTTCCGCAGTGGAAATTTCGTGGACGAAATTTTATAAGGGGTAGATTGAAACACCCCCGCCCTAAAATTCACCATTTTTCCCGGATCAGGCGGGTTGTAACCGTGCTAGTAGCTTTTTCCGAATTAATATTCGAGTTCAATATCGAGATATTCTCGATTCTGGGGAAAGATAGAATCAATGTTCCAAGGTGGTAGACTTTATTAATACGAGTCATCTGGTATGTCTGAAATATTTTCCGGAGCTACGAGCCGGGTATTATGGATTTATTTAGTTTACGGAAGTAATAAATGTTATTTACTTTACCGTTAAAAGGTAACTTTGTGATAAATCGAGTATTTAGGGAAACTCCCTTCGGAAAAGTTGTGGATGACATTAATACGAACTCGTGGGTATGTCCTATAAATTAATCGGAGTTCGTATGCGAAAGTTATTTGAGATAATATATAGTTAATGCGCGGTAAATAGTAAATAGAAAAATATCTATTTACTGTTCATGATAACTTTCTATTATTCAATCTGGGCCGTCAGATCAATCAGAGATATGATTAGGGCCGTTGGTTTTTGAGTATATATATAGGGGAGACCGGACGAAGGGGGACTCACTCTCTCTGTGTTTCTCTCTCACTCTCTCACTCGACTGTAAGACCCAGCTGTCGGAGACCGCCACAGCTGAGCCACACCGCCGCTCGTCCAGCTTCACCGCCTTCACCATCAGCTCTGCCTTGCCTCGCTGCCGCCATTGTTCGCCTCACTCTCAACTCCGCCCAGCCCAGTCGTCCATCAAGAATGCCATTGAGGCTAAATCCTGAAAATGCTCTGGCAGCTTTGCATATTTACAAGGCTACCATTAAAGCTGAATTGACAATACTGCCCCTGGCAGTTTTAGATATTTACAAGGGTGTCATTAATGTCGATTTTACCTTGGTGTCCTTGGTGCATTTATATAATTATGTGGTTGCCATTATATTATATTTTTTATGCGTATGGATGTTGTATATAAGTATGGTTGAATGTTGGAATAATCCCAATAGAAAGCTGGTTTTTTGATACCTCAACGGAGAAGTTAAACACTGGATTTGTAATAGGCGTATGCTATCCTTAATAGTTTATCGACCGATAAATAGAAAAACTGGATTCGCCCGGTTAGGACGTTAATTAAAATAAGAGCTACGTGTGGCTTGATCCCTGAGTACAGAGTACGTAGGCAGCCTGACCGGGATTCAGGTGCAGTCACAAATAATATTTAGACCCTAGGTCATCTAGAGTAATTAATATGAAATCTAATACGAAAATTGGGATAACCTCTAATTGTGAGGTCTATTCCGGTATCGTTTGGACTGTTGAAAATAAATTGGGTAAAAGGGTTATCCTTTCTCAAGGGAGATTACGAGTAAATATCTCTTGAGATGGGTCCCGCACGTCATATCTTAGGTTTATTGTAGAGTCATTTTTTATAAAAAAAAATCAAAAAAATTCTAAAACAAAATTTAAAAAAATCATTCGTTTTGTTATTGAGTTTTAGGAGCCCTTAACTGTCTATGATGAGCTTCAATCTCTAAAATTATGGATAAAGAAAGATCACAGATTGAGATGATTTCCAACTGATATTTTGAGGTTAATTGAAATAAATGGAAATTGTGTGAAAAGTAGTGAATGTGCCTTTGAAACATTGGTACAAAATTGAGAATGCTAAGTTGAGTTTTTGATTCATATGAACCCTAAACGTGAGCATATTGAACCTATATATGTGCAATTCTTTCTGAGTGACAATTGAGATATTCTACTTCGTTGTCTTGGCAATAAAACTTTAGAAAACCTCACTATTCTTTTATTTTGATTGATTGCATGCAATAACTTTAAAATGACTGAAAAACTAGAACTCATTCTTTGTGAATTTCAAAGCTCATAGTCATTATGTGTCTTGATCATGAAAATGAAAAAGAGGAACTTTTAGGATGAACATCATTGCCAAATAAGCTTGTGTCCCTATTTATGTGTGCGACACACCCCTTAGTTAAATCTTTTTGAGCTTACATTTTCTTTCATCACCCATGAAATTTTCATCCTGAGCTTAATGTAGCATATCTCTACCCTTGTCCTATGGGCGTAGTAGAGCAATTATGAGAATTTTATGAAAGTGAAGTTCAGAAACAAGTGTGGGAGAATGTGACTTATCTAAAGAAAAAAATCATGAAAATTAAAAATCAAAAGAAAAGGCAACAAAAAAGAAACAAATTAAGTCATTTGTTTGTGAATTTGGAGTTTTATGTTCGTTTGAAGGCCTAAAACTTGAATATATGGCCTTTGTTCTTTTTCACAATGTTATAAGGAGGTTGAAATGATGATGAGTCTAACAAGATGATATCTTGGTGACATAAGGTGCAATTGAAGAATGCTCTGCTAGGTCTTAAGGAGATTTAAAACCCACTTACCTAAAAATTCATACCTCTAGCCTAGCCCTATTATAACCTTGATAAGTTTTTTCTCAATCCTTGAGATGACAGCCTATGATTTGTGGAGTCTTTCACAAGAATGAGTGTATGGTTAGTTCATTTGTGCATGTTATCATATTCTTTCATGAGGTGTATTTCATTACTAATGTGTTTTTGTTCTTATAAATGCAAGCTTACTTTCTCTTAATGCAAGAAAATCTGTGTCAAAATTGGACGTCTACCTTATGTGATTTGAATCATACTTATCTGAATCATGCTAAGCTTAAACATAACCATTGTTCATCAGTGTCCTACGTGTAAATATGTGATTTATAAATGACAATTAGCTTTTGAAACTTCATGGATTTATTCTTGATTAAGTGCTAATTTTGATATCATGAGATTAGAGATTGTAAGACAATAATTATAGGCAATAGAGATATTTATTTGTTGAGACGTGTTGTTGTGTGTTTTTAATTTTGTTTTGAGTCTTTTATGTGATTTTTCTAAGGGAGAAGCAAAAGATAAGTGTGGGGAATTTGATAGGTGTATTTTATGCAACGTTCTTAATGTAGTTTTTGTGCTATTTAGATATATAATTCCTTTAACAATATCCATTGTAACTTAGTTTGTGTTTTTAGATTGCAAATAAAGTTGTAACTTAGTTTGTGTTTTTAGATTGCAAATAAAGTTAAAGAGCACAAGAGAAGCAAAATAGAAGAAATCTTAAAGGAAAATGAATCCATGTGGTGCAAGGAAAGAAATCAGAAAATATGCCAGAAATCATTAGTCAATTTCAACACAGGATTGTGAACAGCTCACAATGATCCAGGAGATGAGCTTTATATCAACGGAAAGCTACAACGAGGATTGTCAATAGCTATTTTGAAAAAAAAGTTATGACCATTTTAGTGGCTGAAGGTTAGTCTGCCCGAATTTCTAATTTGGACTGAAACTTCAATTTTAAAGCCCAGACCATAAAGGCAAGTACATAGACGAAAATTAGGGTTTTCTAACCATAATAGCAGCTGCTTATATATAAAAGAGAATATGACATAATTCTAGACATCTAGCTTTGGACGCACAACATCAGTCCATTGACACCATCATCTTCTCCTTCCCCTTCTGATGTTTTATTTTATTTTCCCTATTTCTTTCTAGTATTCTTTGATATTTAGGGCTGCCTAAGCCTTAGACATGTGTAAACAAAGATTTTGGCGTTAATTTTACACTTTCTTAAATGTTGAATGTTTGTTGATTCATTGGTTTTTCATTGATAAATTTTGATTTTGTTTGTTATGGTTGCAAATGTAGTAAGCATGCTAAGGTTTTATTACTATGATTTTGTGTTTTGATCATCATGTTAAACATATTATCTAAAGTAGCACATGAGTGACTTGAGCCCCAATCATATGGATTGACATCTAGGAAGATTAGGACAACATTAATACTGAAATTATCTATCTTTATTCATAATCTTTTGAATCTTAATGACTTCTGTGTGAGAGTGTGCGAGATCATCACTCTGGGTTCCACGTTAGAAGTTAAGTTAAGTTGAATATATCATTCTCTTGACATATCAAATGAGAAAGGTTGATAGGTTAAGTTCAACACCTCATTTGCACAGCTTGGATAAATACATTCAATTGAATAGAAGCATATAGGTTGACAAATATTTGGTGAAATATGTTCTAGTGGTGTATGGTTGTTTCTAGCTATTGTTTTTCTTATATATTGCAAAACCCTAAAGCATTCTTTTATTTTCGTTGGTTTTGTCGAATTTATTTAGCACAGAAAATCAACTCCAAAAATAGTGAAACTCTGTCAGTAGTTAGTTTAGTGTGTCTAGTTCGTGTATGTAAATTTTGTAGTGTTTGGAGTAGTTTAGAGTTGTATGTAGATCAGTTCTTTCTGACTGGAAAGATTAGGTTCTTAAGTATAGATCGAGTCATAGATTTGATTGGTGATTTAGACACAATCCTTTGCGGGAGATCCCTACTTTCCTATATTATTATCGACAACTTAATCGTGATTGTTTGGTTTATTTATAATTAAGTCTATTTTAAGGCTTATCAATCACAGTGAGGGTCCTTTTTGAATTAAGCATGACTAGGCCGAATTCATCCCAATAATTCGATTTAATGGGAGAAATTCGTTTGTGATTCATACAATGAATGAGGCTTGTAGCTTGAGCGTGGCGTGGGAGCTGAAGAGCATCGTAGTGAATGAGAAATGGACTGATTTTAGGAGTAGGGTTTTTGGGAAGAGGCTAGGTTTTCAAGAATAAGAATCGGAGGATGAGCAACAAGGATTATTGCTTGAAGGCATGAAAACATGTGTTTAGAGGGATTTACTGGGTTGTTGCTTGTACGAGGAAGACATGAGTATTTAGGTATTTTTTTAGGCTGATTGCTTAATCGGATGAAGGCATGAGTGCTTGAGGGGTTCTTTCTGAGTTATTGCTTGATCAGATGAAGGTAGTGCTTGAGAAAAGACTGGGTTTTAGAACAAGAACTGGGGGACAGGGTAGTGAGGTTTCTTGCTTAAAGGCATGAAAACAGGGCTTGAGTGTTTATTGGGAGATTTCTGGGTTTGATGATTATTTCCGCAGCTCTAACCCCCTCCTTTTATAGGACATGATAGATGTTTTTTTATGATAGGCTGCCATGTTTGAGCTGCTGGGCAATGAAATTCTCCATCTGAGGGATGATGACGACAACTCATTGTAGAGAGTGCTGCGGGACGGCGGCAGAGACAGAAAACCAAGAACATGGTCGACGAAACGTGAAGCCCATGATCTCATCTTTTGAGGATGAAAGAGTTGACTGTTGACTAATCTCATGGCTACTTTTAACAAACGAGGCTATGATCTTGAGAAAAATTGTTTTGGGATGCTGGGTGCTCATATGCTGCAGGGAAGAAAGGATCTAGGTAATTGACTGTTGCGGGGAGAGACTGAGAAACTGGTTCGAGAAAAAAGAAGGAAGAAGATCTGGGTTTATGCAAAAGAGAGAGAGAGAGATTGGGCCCTTGAAATGAGATGGACCTTTGTGAAGGTTTGAGCTAAAGGAATTTGTGTTATAAGTTTTTAAATGGAATTGAGTGTTTTAGACTTAGAGAATAAGTTAAAGTTAAGAATTCAGTATCGATATTCTGATTCTGACCCGATCCAGTCCCGATCGTTAGGGTTGAGAATTTAGTATCGATATCGGGATACCGAGCCTGACCAATCACAATCATCTCCTCTTCAAAGGAAAAATCCTAAGAGAGAGAGAGTCGCCCTCTAAATTATTTTCTTATTGGTTTCAAATGAATTATGAACATCTTTCATCTGATTACATAAACTTATGAATAGTTAATTATTTGCATGTTATGCTGTACATACCTATAAAGCATATCCCTAATTAAGCATTCACTTTGATAACATTAGACAATGTCACCTTCCAGTTGGTGTAGTCTACAAGCACGCCGGTGACGGAGTTTCCAACCTGACTCAAGTTTAACGAGGAAGCTAGGGACAATGAAACAATCATTCCAAGTAAGAGTAGGACAATGATAGAATCTGGAAAAAAGAGAACGTCCACCGGCCTTAGCAGAGGAACAAAATGCAGTTTAATTTGGGATATAACAACAACAGGTGTACTTGTAGAAACAGACAACAACAACAAGAGCAACAAGTACTTTTGTGTTTTATTTAAGAGGCTAGGATTTCGGATTTCCCGGTAATTATCAAGTACTAGCACGGGGTTATTTAAGCAACATAATCCTCAAATAAAGAAGCAAACAACAACAGCAACATTTTCAACATTAGAGAAATAAAGTAGCTAGCTGCTTTAGATTGAGATACTATTAGGGATTCCTTTGCCAGAAAGTCCAGCTTCACCGGTAGGATAGAGCAAAGTATAAGGCATCTTGACCGGTCCAACTCGGTTCTTCAGCGTCTCGTCACTGTTCGAGCGTATAATACCATCCTCAATTTCAGCTAGTCTCTTTCCGAACCTCTCGAACGCTTCTAACACTTTTGTATCCGATGTCCATCCAGGTGTGTCTCTCTGCCCTAAATAAACTTCATCACTAGCATGCCTAGACAGAATTTCAATCAGTGAAACACCGATCACAGTCTGCAACTGAGCAGTAATAGTTTTCAAGAAAGCCAAATCAGGGTTGGTCTTGAGCTCCTCGTATTCAGGAGTTCCTATCTCAGGCATAAATCTCCTGCTTACAGTTGGCCGGTTCGGAAGGTACCCAGCAAAGGGGTACTGTCCAAAGTTAACGGCTGCATGGAGAGCAGAGGAAGTCCAAATGATGATAGTGCATGTTTCGATGAGCCCGTCAAGAGTTTGCATTTTAGGCCACCAGGGTTCATTCTTTTTGTCACCGTGACCCTTCTCCACAAGTTCCTTCCACCATGACTGGAGTTCAATGTCTTGCTGAACCGTATAATCAGTCTTGTAGTAGAAAGAGCAATAGTCTGTAACCCATGTTTTTATTGCAGACCAGATATTGAGCCCATCAACAGCAAATGGGTAGTCCTCTATCAGTAGGCGAACACCGTGTGGAGAATTGGCATCCTTAACAGCCACCCCTCTGTAATCAGCCAAAGCATACAGAGTTACAGACAGTTAGATCGATAGAGGTGGAAAACCCTGTATGCAATCATATATAAACTAGAACTATATATCATTGACCCACTTTTAAGTTTCAAGTCCAATGCCTAAACTCTCTCAAAATGTAGTCTGTGATTTAGGGGGGAATGTAAATCATCAAATGTTATATATGTTGAGATATCTATCTCTCATCCGAAAAATTAGGTATTGTTTGAGCTACTTTTTCCATTACCAATTGATTTTTGAGTTAAACTCTAGATTATTTTTTTCATGGTATCAGAACGGGTTACCCATGTCCACCTGCGTTACCGACACACGCACTTCACGTCATCCCTAATGTTGTCCACTTGTTAGGCTTGAGAGGTCGACACACGTACGAGAACATGTTGAGATATCTATCACACATCGGAAAAATTGGGCCTTACCTGTGAGCTTATAAGGATTTGAGCTATTCTCTCTATTACCAATTAATTTTGGAGCTCCTTTTTCAATATATGCATGCATCTGTTTATCATCACAAATGTTGTATACCTCTTCAAGAGATCTGTAGGGAGAGCTTGGTCTGGGAAGACCCAATTCTTATAAACCACAGCTGACAACTCCATAGCATACTTGGCTGGGAAAACTGTAGATTCCAGAATGCCACCGGCATTAATGAGAATTTGCCTGGCCTGGGCATTTATATTCATCGTGTCACGAAAGTGAGGATGCAGAAGTTTGTGAACTGGATGAAGCACGCTCAGTTGCCTGTTGGTCGCAATTACAAACGGCTCGATGACTGCGTGTGTATTCAACCTGTGACGACAGAAAGACTTGGCATATGTGATGAACATGATCAACATATATATTTTCTAATTAAGCATTAGTTCTATGACAGGACTAATATATATACCAGTGACTGATCAGTTGATGAAATCCAGAGTCATTTACAGCCACATATGCCTTAGCTAGTTGCCATATGGAGCTCTCAACACCATTTTCAGCTGGCAGATATACTTTGCTAGTGCAACCCAGATGATCTTTTTCAGGGTGAGGCAAGCTTAGTTCAATCACTAATGGCTTCAAAGTCCCATCACTTTGTAAGAAAAGGAGTGTCCTACTGGCATAGATTCTATTATCAGTTGAATTTATCCGCCTCAGGTACGGCATGAAGTGATCATGATGATCTAATATAAATAATCTGTTGTCCCTGAGTGCCTGCCCAACCAAACAAGGTCGTTAGCTTTTATATCGTTACACAACACATAATATCAGCTACTTAACAATTGGTATAATGTCTTTCCATTTACGTTAATACCTGATGCACCGTTAGCCCGTCCAAGTTATTTTTGATGTGTTCTTCTCTTATGGTACTGTTGTGATCGCCATAAACTTTTGGGTCTAGTTTGCTTTGTGGTGGAAACACCTGCAGTCATATAAACATGATCGATGAACGAGATTTTTTTTCAATAATTATGTAGAAGAAATTGTCCAGATATTACTTGGAGGCGACGAATAGTGACAGGGTTGACTCCAGCTAGCATTTCTCTGGCAAATTCTGCATCAGTTCTCCAAGCAGTCCTATCCTCTGTTCAAAATCAATAACAAATCACAGTTGAATTAGTTAGTTTATATGAATGAAGGAATATTTTTAGTACGGGGTGCGTGTGTTCTCAAAATGTGCTAGATATATGATGCATGTATAAGCTTATACCTTTGATCACTTGAGGCACTGGGAATTTAAGGAAATTTTCACCATCAGTTCGGAAAATTTCCTTGAACATGGTCAAAGGAATCTTGTCGCCAACATCCTTTAATAAACCTTCCGGCATCGGAAACCCTCCATCATACAGGTTGAGAATATCTTGGAAGCTGTCAAACTCGTTCGGAGTTTTATCAAACTTCGATTCTAGCGCTGGTTTAATGGACTGCGCCAAAGATTTCAGTCCATAAGCAATGAAGTCCGACATCTTCAAGTGTCCGAATCGTTCATCTCTCGGAACATAAATGTTTAAACGCAGCAGATCAGCCAGAGGGATCTTACTCTCGCAGTTGAGATCTATTGATTACCAAAAAATATATTGTCATCAAGCTTAACTAATCATATATATATAGTGCTGAACTTTATTAAAGTGCGGACTCCCACGTGTCGTCATCTCCGTATAGTGGGAAGAAAAAACGAGAGGAAGCAAATGACGCAGATGACGACACGCGGACCGTGCCCATTTTAACAAAATGCAGATGTGCGCTTCAGATCCGGCCTATATATATGTATATATATATGTGTATATATATGTATATATATATATGTATATATATATATATAATCAAATGGAACATATATGTATGTAAAAGGGTAATGTACCTGTCTTTGTAGGTGGTCGACTTGTTCTTCCTCTACGAGGGTAAGGGAACTCGCTAGACCCTCCAAGAGTTTGACGGACATAATCCGAACCCTTGTCTGGGTCACCAAGATCATTGTAGCAAGCATAGTCGTAGACCCTGTCCCATTCCTTGAGCTCGCCTGTTCCATCTCCTCTTAACTGCTCAAGTTCCTGTTGTCTGTATTTGCGTAGTGGCAATGGAGTATCACTCGGAAGATACGTCTGCAAAAAATTCCTAGTTATTTCCCTCATCTTCACTTTGAAGTTATTTACAAATTATGCGTGTTTTTTTTTCGAAGAATGTGAATCAAGTTATAACATCAGTAGCGCTTACCTTGTTAGCAAAGAAAATACGGTCTTTCTTGTATTTCGATGCAGGGTAAACCCATGAGTTGCAAACAAAGAGGATCGGACCTGCAGCACCCGGAACATCTTCGAGCGTGACCGTCTTAAGGTAGAACTGACTGTGATGATTGTTTCTTATTACGAATGCTCCTGGAACTCCTATTTCCCCTTCGACGTCAAAGGTAACCTTGAATGTAGTCTCTCCTGCTGTTAATGGACCTAGTGTGCCAATCCAGTTCTCCAAATATGCTACTTTTCCCATTTTCCCTTGCGACCCAGTTGCTGCAAATGAAACCACGCACGTTAAAATGGTTAAATTATTATGAAAAAAAGCAACAAGTAATGAATAAAAAAATACGTATAGATAGTACATGAAAAATGCACATTGTCTTTCAAATGTAATCAATAAAGAGCCTGAAGACTTAAAATGTGATTTCATGTATAGTCCGGTATTTTGGAGTGAGAAATTAAGAACATCACCCTATACATATCTAGTTATATAGTCCTGAGATTGAGATGAGATAAGAAAACTCACAAGAATGACCACTAATGAGCTGCAAAGAAACGCCTTGGCCGAGAAACTCATGCACACGGTCGAGAACCGAAGCATGAAAATCATTGAAGTCCAAGACATTATTCTTCATGAGCACCACGGTTCCTTTGATCTTTTTGTGGGAACCATTCTTGAGATTGTCAAGTATGTTTGGGATTTGGAACATCTTTATATTGGGAAGAATAACCAACAAAGTAAAGGCTATGAAAGAGCAGTACTGAGAAGGAAAGTTGGCTGTGAAGAAGAGGGGCGCGGCTGTGGTATTTATAGAAACAAGTAGAGAAGCGAGAGTTCTTCACAGTAATCTGCACTTTCCATTTAGTTTTGTTTTGGTCTGAACGTTTTCCATGAAACACATGTTGAAATATAAACAAGAAATAAACAAGGGATGATGGTGAAAAATATGTGTAAAAAGAAACTGGGAGAAAGATATTTGGATCCTTTGCTAAGTGTCTGATCTTTTTGTTTAAATTTTTGGCCGACTCTCATAATTAACGTACACATATGAAAACTGAGGAATTAGATTGTGAAACACATGTAGCAGTGGAAAACACGTTTCATTAGAAACTAACAAAACTGGTGTCTCATACCCACACATGCATTATGAAGATGAAACAAAAATATGTAATGGACCATAAAATTTCGGCAATGTTGTATTTTGAAGATATGTTGCATGCATGGCCTAGTTTTGGCTAGCATATAAATCTTGTGTTGTCCCTATCTTTTGGTGCTGCAACACCATCTCTGCAGCAACGCGTTTCAATTATTTTCTTATTTTGATTTCCAAAGGGCAATTTGGATCCACAAGCTTGGGTCGACAGGGGTAAACTTATCTACATGTTCTAGCTTGCTGTATATGGTCTGCGCTTTTTTTATCATCATGACCTCAATCTCGTTTCTATCGCGATATATTTCTTTATATATGCGTGCTTCCTTGTTTTTCACGCGAATCGCCAAATGCAATAAATCGATTTTTTGACTCGCATGTTTATATGGTAGGAATAACATCCAAGCATATTCAACCTACTAATTAACGAAAATGGACTTTTATTTACTACAAAACATGCAATGGATTAATAGGATAATGGAGAAGAAAAAAAGTGTGAGAATGGGAAAACAGGAAGCCAAGGTGCTTCTCCTAGCTTGTTAACCAATTCAATGATAATCAAGTGCGGCCCGTATATAATTCATGTACCAATATTATCATGAGTTAACAACCCTTAGCACTCAAACATAACATTTGTTTGTGGTAATTATGTTTCTTAATAGCTGAGTTAAACTTTTCGTTATGTCATCGTTATATCAAAACAAATAGAATAATTGTCACAAGCTTATAGGTTTTTTCTACAATTTTTTGCCCTTGTGATGGCGTCAAGCAATCCCCAGTTACTTCACCAGCCAAACCTTTCACTCAATTGCTTAGTACACAGCGGAAGACTTTAAATTTTAACAATTAATAAGCTGTTTACTAAAGGATCCCTCCCAACCTTTAACTCAACTAAAGGAATACAACGAGTATAAAGAGTTTACCACTCACTTAGTTTACGTCTACATAATCACTCACTAGTTCCTCTTAGGATTTTTCTCTACCGTCTCCTATTTCTCCCTCTCCAGCTGACAACCCCAATGGATAGGTTTATATGCACAATCATTGTGCATGGTGGTTGAGACCCATAACCGCCCAAGGGTAATGTGGCAGCATGTATGTATGCCAAGCAATTCCATAACTTTCTTTGAGCAACCCACTACTTGCTTCAAGTATTCACATGGTCCTATCTTCAAGTATTGGTAACTTCCCACTACGTTGGCAACTACCTTGTAAGTAACCACCCATTACATGTGTGGATGGCTCTCACTACTTACAACCACCTTGTGGAATAACTTCTCACTACTTGGTAAACCGCCACGCATGATGCTCTCCACTATGTGGTAACCACCATGTGTAGCGCTTCTCGGATAACCGCCCACCACTTGTTAACTGTCATCCAAGTGTTTCACATGCCACACATGTAGGAATTTTGTAGTCGCATACTCGCGCAACCGACTCAGCCATGAGGCCCATGCACGTTGCACGCGTGCATGTTGATTACTTGCTGCATCTTTGCCTGCCCTCAGAACTCTCGTGCATGTCAACCATCATGCGGCCTACGCCATGCTATTGTATTGACAACACCTGGACTTATCATTAGTATGTGCACACTCTTGTGCAGCTGAGACTCACACCTTGTCGAACCCTTCATGGACCCTTAGGTGTATTCGTACTCTGCACCATGTTGTGCACCCTTATCGGACCCTTCATGGACCCTTGGGTGTATAGAAGCTAAGCACCATGTCAAGCCCTTATCGGACCTTAGGCGCCTAAGTGTTGCACACCCTCTGTGGCACACCTTGCAGAGCCCATATCAGACCCTAGGGCGTCTCAGTGTTGTTCACCCTCTGCCAGACACCCTACATAACCCTTCTCGGACCTTGGGGCGCTTCACACTACCAGGATAAGCATTTTAGCCGACGAAATTTTTTCGTCGGCCTGTTCACCAGATTCGTCGGCCATAATTCGTCGGTTAAAGTTATAGCCGACGAAATAAAATCCGTCGTCGGCTATAATCCAACACTTAGCCGACGACATAATATAAAAAATTCGTCGGCTATAATCCAACACTTAGCCGACGAAATATCAATATTTCGTCGATTTATACGTATGACTTTGGCCGACGAAATATTAATATTTCGTCGGCTAAAGTATTTTTAAAAATTAAAAATGAAATAGAGAAAAGCCGACGAAATATAGTTTATTCGTCGGCTAAAGTATTTTAAAAATTAAAAATTAAATAGAGAAAAGCCGACGAAATTTACAATATTTCGTCGGCTATGATACTTATAGCCGACGAAATTTCTAATATTTTGTCGGCTATAATACTTATAGCCGACGAACTTTACCATATTTCGTCGGCTAAAGGTTGTTGGAAAAAAAAACTAGTATAGCCGACGAAATATGATAAATTTCGTCGGCTATAGTACTTTTTATACTAGAAACCAAAACAAAATTTATAAATTACCATCCAAGCAAGCTGCAAATTACAGAAACAATTTCATAACCAACAACAACACACCATCAAAAGTAACATAAACATTTTGCATTAAATTTTCAATTCATAAATTGTTCATAAACCTAAAAAGTAAATAAATAATTGTTCATAAACCTGAAAAACTAAATAAATAATTGTTCATAAACCTAAAAAACTAAATGAAGTCGATATCGTCTAAATCAATATCTGCGCCAGGATGAGGTTGCTGGGGAGGTTGGGGAGGTTGCGGCTGTTGAGGTAAGGGAATAGGCGTGGGCATGGGCGGAAGCGGAAGTCCCTGAAGCTGTGCAGCTGAAAAATCTTGCATGTACTAGAACATCTGCTGCTGCTGTGCCTGCTGGGTGGCATAGACTGCTGCATTGTACTCTTGTAAAGCGGCAGTATATGCTGTCTGGGCGGCCTCTCTCGCGGCAGTATATGCTGCTTGGGCGGCTTGCTGTTCCCGTAACATCTGAACTTCCACCTCAAGCTGAGTCGTTCTGCTGCTGGTCGAGGCTCCTTTTTTCTGAAACCCGGGAGTGGTCTTCAGTACCCCCTCGCCCTTCTTTCTCAAACCCCGACAGTAGAAGTTATTTCCTCGTGGTGGGAATGCTGTGCCCATGATCCTGGCCCCAACGCTGAGATCCGAACTGTCGATCCGGGACATGGCTTCGGACATGTCTTCCTCTTGCGTGTCAGGTCATGTCTCCCTGACTATAGCAGCCATCACCTCGTCACTAGCCTGCCTCACCCTCGCCTAATTTGATAGGAAAAAAATTAATTAACATTTTAAAATATATATATACATATAATTTACTAAATTTTAAAACGTAAAACGACTTACAATATCCTCCTGGGCGTCAAGATATGCCTTCTCATACGTATAGACGTACCGGTTGACCTCTGGATGTTCCCTGGCCGCCTCCTCCATCAACGATGCGAACGGTCTAGAACCGGCATGATGGTTCCTCATGTTGCGTTGCCGGTTTTGAGCGTTCACCCGGGAAACGGCCTACAAAGGAATCAAATTAGTAAAATATTTCAAAACGTATTAAATATAATTCAATATAATAAATAATTATTTTTAATTACCTGTTTATGTGGGTTGTTGAATTCCGATATCAGAAGCCAACGCCACTCGTACTCCCTGAACTGGAACTCAAGGGGGGTGCCAGAACGTTCGTTCCCATGCGTAGTCCAGTGGGTCCGTAACTCGTTCTTCCACTCCTTGTACCTGTAATACGCCAAAAAAATATAAATATTATTAATTATACATAATTTTCTTTTGTCCTTAACTTTGCAACGTACCTTCCCCCGTGCACAACGTCCGCCTATGTGTTCCTCAGGTACTGGGGAACGTCAAACCACACCTGCATTTAAACATTTATTAGTTTAGACGTTCATAAATCTACAATGTAATAAATAATGTTAAATGTGAATTTTGTTATACTTACCGACATGGCGTTGTGGACCATGTCCTTAACCTCCTGTGGGACCTCGCCCCAGTCTGACCACAACATAGGGACTCTATCCCTAATAAGTGCTCCCACGCGGCCAGAGTACATCCTCGTCTTGCCGCCCGATACTACGTTCCCATCCCCGTCAGTATCAATGACGATCCTTCCCGAGGTACTCACTGTCTTCTCGAGAGCTTTCCCCGTGACCGGACCTCTCTTCTTCCTTGTCGGCTTGGCTCCGACGGTGCCTATCATAAATTGATGATTAGTAAATTAATTTTATTATAACATTATAACATAACAAATTACTTATATAATCATTACCTGAGGGCGTTGGGGCGGATGCGACGGACTCCGACTCTGTCGCCGACGATGATACCCTCGCAGAAATTAAATCTGTATCAAACGGCACGAACAGATACACCGCTGATGGGGTCACCTGCGGGGGTAGTGGATAAATCAGCGCCCTTGAGTCATCGACTGCAGGTATTGCCGGTATTAAGCGCGGAAGGTAGAGAAGAGGCGGCGGCATCTGTACCCTGGAAGACCCACCCTCCGATGCAGTAGGGCCCGGTGCCGGTGCCCTATGTATCTCAGGCATACGTGGTGCAGACACCTCCGCCTGAGTCGGAGGCCACAGCTGCCTCGAGGAGTGAGGGATGCTGGGCTGCTTGGAGGAGCGAGGTACGCTGGGCTGCCTGGAGGAGTGAGGTACGCTAGGCTGCCTGGAGGAGCACGGGGCGTCCGGCTGGCCGAAGGAGCGAGGGGCGCTAGGCTGCCTGGAGGCGGGAGGGGCATCTGGCTGCCTGGAGGAATGTGTCGGCTCCAGAAGAGACGCCCGTCGGGCCGTCATTGGGCCCTGAAACGAACCCCGAGGGTTGCTAGACGTTCCCTCAGACGATTCACCCCTTTGGCCCTTCGAACTCTTCGATTTACTAAATAATCCTTTCATCCTAAATAATATAATTAATATTTTGTTAAATATATAAAATTATAAAAAATGAACAACATTATCAAAAATTTATTTTTATATACCAATTAATATTGTAATATACCCAAATATATTAAATATACCATTCAATATTTTAATATACCCAACCATATTAAAAATTTCCAATTTACTTAATACACCCAATTTTCTAAATATACCAAATACACCCGGTTTACTAAATATACCAAATTCAGTAAATACACCCAAATATATTAAAAATCACCAAATACACCCAAATTCACCCAATCACTAAATACACCCAAATATACACCAAAATACACCCAAATTCACCCAAAATAGTTCGCGAACTCCTTGTTGTGGTAGTAGAGATCACCTTGAATGTCTGGACAGTGTAGATGGATGTCTTTCCAGTATTCAACTTCTTGACAGTTAATCAATACCCACCAATGGGCTATGACGAGCTCATGGGGTTGCAACTTGTAGGACTCTGATAAAATTCAATAAACTTCAACATCATTTGAAACTATGGAAAGGTTAAACTTCGGTTCATCAACCGGTATGGTTTGTGGAGTTTCCTTCAATGCTCCTAGATACAACTTCATGTAGGTGACGCACTCGTGCGCAATATATGCTTCTGCTATACATCCTTCAGGCGCGGATTTGTTAGCCACATAAGCTTTGTAGTCTCCAAGTTGTCTGTAAATAAATAAATTTGTTGTCATATGTTACGATTATACAATGAACATGTACAATAAAAACATTAGGTGTAAAAAACATACCTTTCCATAGGATACATCCAAGTATAGTGTACTGGACCGGTAAGCAACAATTGCTCGGGAAGATGGATCATCAGGTGCGGCATGATGTCAAAAAAATTTGGAGGAAATATTCTCTCAAATTTACACATAATATAAATAATGTCCTGTTGCATTTCCCGGAGATCAGATTTTGTCACTTCCCTTGTGCATAACTTCTGGAAGAATCTTGACAACGCTACTAACGGCTCCACCACCTGACGGGGAAGGAACGGTCGAATGAAAATAGGGAAGAGACGTTGTAGTAGAATATGACAGTCATGACTCTTTAACCCGTACATTTTATTATCCCGAATGTTTACACACCGGGCTATATTTCCTGCGTAGCCTGAAGGATACTTCACAGAACTCAACCACCTGAAAATTACGTTCTTCTGTTCAGGCTTCACGGTGTACGAAGCTTGAGGCATTTTTTTCTTCCCTTCTTTCAACCACAAATGTCTTCGTATCTCCATTTTTTTAAGATCAATGCGTGCCTTCGGACCGTCTTTCGTCTTTCCCTCCAAGTTCAGCACGGTTCCCACCACACTATCACACACATTCTTTTCTATGTGCGTCACATCTAGGTAGTGCCTGATCAACAACTTACTCCAGTATGGGAGTTCCCAGAAAATGCTCTTATGTGTCCAAAATTTATACCTGTCGGGTCTGTCAGGTATTGCCGTCACTATATTGGGATGATTGCTGAGCTGCCCAAAATCATACTCATTAAGCACTGCTAAAATTTCTTCCCCTGTCCATCTTCTAGGAGGCACACCAAGTTCTACAGTCCCATCAAATGCCTTGTCATCGAACCGCCATTCGTGATCATACGGAAGGAGAGTACGGTGACCCAATCTACATATCTTGTTGCAATGACTACTGCTCCCCTCATCGCTTAGGCACTCTGGACAAGCCTTGTATCCCCTAACAACGTTGCCCGACAACATCCCACGGGCAGGAAAATCACTAATGGTACCAACAACCATAGCATGCATCTGGAACATCTCGTGCATGAACTTATCATAAGTGGGATGACCAACGTCCCAAAAACACTTAAGCTCTTCAATCAAGGGTCTCAAATACACATCGAGACACTTTCCTGGATAACCGGGTCCCGGAATCAACAAACTCAACATATTGTATTCCTTCTTCATGCACATCCGTGGAGGAAGATTGTATGGTACCAAAATCACCGGCCATACACTGTATTGAAGACTCATGTTGCCAAAAGGATTGAACCCGTCGGATGAGAGCCCGAGCCTCACATTTCGGACCTCAGACGCAAAATGAGGAAACTCTTGTCTATATGCTTCCAGGCCTCCCCGTCAGCAGGGTGTATAAAGGTATCTTCGCCTTGCAATTCCCTATCAGCGTGCCTTCTCATAGATTTGGCCGTGTGTGATGACATGTACAACCGTTCCAGCCTATCCCTCAACAGGAAATACCGAAGTACCTTCATAGGTTTCCTATTGCCTGCAGGAGTCAACTTATACCTGTCACTCTGACATACTAGACATGTGTCAAGGTCACCAAGGTCATTCCCTTCTGGATCTTTACCCCAGAAGAGAACACAATCATATCTGCATGCATGGATCTTGATGTAGGAAAGCCCAAGATCTTTCAGTATACATCGGACCTTATGATGAGTGGTAGGAAGACGATGACCGTGGGGCAGCATCGAAGCAGTGTACTATAGATACTCATCAACAGCCTTCACAGTCGATTTTGTCTCAACTTTAATCTTCATAACGTCCATCACACTTTCAAGAACCGTTTTCTGACAACCGGGGTACACAGGGGTCTGTTGGAAAGCAAGTAGTTTGTTGTACCTGTCAATACCAGCAGTGTTGACAACTCTAGGGAAGGGCTGCACTGGCTCAGACATATACGGTCCTTCAGAGCATACACCCCTCTCATAAGAAAACATATCGTTGATGAAGGCCGTTGTTGGATCGTTGGATGTACTGCCCGTCTCAGAAAATTGCCCATGATCATGCGGACCCCTTGATGATGTTTCACCGTGATATATCCAACATGTGTACTTCTCCCAAAACTCATTACTTTTAAGGTGCTGCCAAACCTTGTCAATTGGAAATCGATACATATCGCTGCGACACTGACATTTAGTGCACGGACAATTGAAAATTGTATTCCCTTTAGCATTATTCATCACATATTCAATAAAACTAACAACTCCTTTAGCATATCTTTTGTCCCATTTTGGAAGCGAAATCCAACTCTTATCCATATCCTGAGAAGATAACATAATATATATGTATAAACGCTAATTAATTAAATTTACGAATCATTCAATTTATATTATATCTGCAGTTAACGTACAATTAATATATATATATATATATATATATATATACATGCCTATATATGTAATAATTACTAATTAATATAATCAAATTAATATATATATATATATAACAACAACTTCATATATATTATCAAACCCAAATCGATCAACTCAATCACACTCAAAACACAATATAATCAACTCTAATTAAAACTCAAAATCAATGCATAACGAAAATAAAACTCTTAAATCAACTCAAAAACAAGATATATACACACATATACGTACCTATATATAGCGCCACAAACTAATTTCGGACAGATTTCGACAACACCCAACAATTTCGCCAACCCTAAAACTTTTTCTCCCGTTTTTTCTTTCAAATCAGCTACTGTCTAGATCTGGAAATATAAAGAATTTTAGCCGACGAAATTATATATATCGTCGGCTAAAGTTTTAAAATTTCGTCGGCTATAGTTCACAGACTATAGCCGACGAAAAAAACTATTTTAGCCGACGACACAACATTTCGTCGGCTAAAAGTCCACTTTAGCCGACGAAAATTTCTCTTAGGCGACGAAAAAAAATTTCGTCGGCCTGTTAATTTTTTTTTCGTCGGCTATGATACTTATTCTGGTAGTGTCAGTGTTGTGTACCCTGGCCATGAACCTTTCTGGGATCCTTGTTGGACCCATGTCGAACTCTTCCGAGCCATATGTCTCCTTGCATTGATCTGCCTTGCATTCTTACGCATGTTGTAAACATATGTGAGTTCCATACTCGGGCAAGGCTCACACCCTACCCAAGCATCCACAACATGGTTGTAACAAACCTCCCCCACCAAAGCTCGATGACGTCCTCAACGTTGGTAGGGTATCGAAGAGAATGCCCTTTCTGCCTCCCATGTATCCCTCCAAGAAATCTGCCTTGTCTTCAAAACTCTGATCATGGATAATGAAGCCTTGATACGCAACATAGCTTTTTATTGATGACACTATCACTATCAGGATCAATACTTTAGCCGACGAAAAATTTTCGTCGACTAAGAAGTCGTCGGGAAAAAGTCGTCGGCCAAAACTTTAGCCGACGAAAATATTTTTCGTCGCTTAAAGTTTGGACTTTAACTGATGAATTTTAGACCTTACACTACCAGAATAAACATTATAGCCGACGAAAAAAAACAGGCTGACAAAATTTTTTTCGTCGGCTAACATTGACTTTAGCCGACGAAACAAAAAATCGTCGGCTAAAGTGGATTTTTAGCCGACGAAATATTTTTTCACAGGCTAAAATAATTTTTTGTCGGCTATAGTCTGTAAACTATAGCCAATAAAATTTTAAAAGCTTAGAAAACGAAATTATATATTTCGTCGGCTAAAAGTTCTTATATTTCTAGATCTAGACAGTAGCTCATTTGAAAAAAAACGGGAGAAAAAGTTTAGGTGTTGGCGAAATTGTTGGGTGTCGTCGAAATCTGTCCAAAATTAGTTTGTGGCGCTATATATAGGTACGTATATGTGTATATATCTTGTTTTTGGGTTGATTTAAGAATTTTAATTGAGTTATATATATTGATTTTGAGTTTTAATTTGAGATGAATGATTGAATTTTAAGTGTGATTGAGTTGAGCGATTTTAATTTGATAATAGATATGAAGTTGTTGTTATATATTAATAAGTAGTAGTAGATCGATATATATATATATATATATATATATATATATATGTATATATTAATTTAATTATAATATTGTGTTGATGCATATATATATATATATAGTATGAATTAAGTAATATTTTGATTATGATTGATGTTAATTGATATGTATATATATATATATAATATTGTTATATAATTAGTAATTAGTATATATATGTGTGTGTTAATTATTAATTTGTTATTAATTAATTGTACGTTATCTGTAGATTGAAACTAAATGATTTGAAAATTTAATTAATTAATTAGAGTTTATATATATATATATATTATGTTATCTTTTCAAGATATGAATAAGAGTTGGATTTCGCTTCCAAAATTGGACAAAAGATATGGTAAATGAGTTATTAGTTTTATTGAATATGTGATGGATAATGCTAATGGGAATACAATTTTCTATTGCCCGTGCACTAAATGTCAGTGCCGCAGCGATATGCGTCGATTTGCAATTGACAAAGTTTGACAGCACCTGAAGAATAATGAGTTTTGGGAGAAGTACACATGTTGGATATTTCACGGTGAAACATCATCAGGGGGTCATATGATCATGGACAATTTTTTGAGACGCGCAGTACATCCAACGATCCAACAACGGCCTTCATCAACGATATGTTTCCTTATGAGAGCGGTGCATGCTCTCAAGGACAATATATGTCTGGACCGGTGCTGCCCTTCCCTAGAGTTGTCAACACTGCTGGTATTGACAAGTACAATAAACTACTTACTTTCCTACAGACCCTTGTGTACCCCGATTGTCCGAAGACGGTTTTTGAAAGTGTGATGGACGTTATGAAGATTAAAGTTGAGACAAAATCGACCGTGAAGGTTGTTGATGATTATCTACAGTACACTGCTTCGATGCTGTCCCACGGTCATCGTCTTCATACCACACATCATAAGGTCCGATGTATCTTGAAAGATCTTGGGCTTTCTTACATGAAGATTCATGCATGCAGATATGATTGTGTTCTCTTCTGGGGTAAAGATCCATAAGGAAATGACCTTGGTGACCTTGACGCATGTCTGGTATGTCAAAGTGACAGGTATAAGCTGACTCCTGCAGGCAATAGAAAACCTGTGAAGGTACGTAGATATTTCTAGTTGAGGAATAGGCTGGAGAGGTTGTACTTGTCATCACACATGGCCAAAGCTATGAGATGGCATGATGATAGGGAATTGCATGACGAAAATACCCTTATACACCCTGTTGATGGGGAGGCTCGGAAGCATATAGACCGTGAGTTTCTCATTTTACGTCAGATGTCCGAAATGTGAGGCTCCGGCTCTCATCCGACGAGTTCAATCCTTTTGGCAACATGAGTCTTCAATACAGTGTATGGCCGGTGATTTTGGTACCATACAACCTTCCTCCATGGATGTGCATGAAGAAGGAATACAATATGTTGAATTTGTTGATTACAGGGTCTGGTTATCCAAGGAAGTGTCTCGATGTGTATTTGAGACCCTTGATTGAAGAGCTTAAGTTTTTTTGGGACGTTGGTCATTCCACTTATGACAAATACATGCACGAGATGTTCTAGATGCATGCCATGCACGAGATGTTCCAGATGTTACAGGGTCTGGTTATCCAAGGAAGTGTCTCGATGTGTATTTGAGACCCTTGATTGAAGAGCTTAAATCCGATTATTAACTCGAAGTTTGATTTCCGTTTACGCCACCTTAGCACAAGTATTTTTCTTTACTAAATCATTTGACGGTAGGTAACACAAAGTAAATTGTGGAATTACTATGGACACCCAAACAACCACTTCACCAATTTACGAGTTATGAGTCGATATATCCGGTATGAAATTATCCGAATTATTTACAGTGCCCAACTCGGTTTCTGACTAAGATTCCTGAGTTGCCTAGAATCTCACTTAAAGATCCGGTTGTCTTAAATTAACCGGTTAACTAAGATTGACCTTTCCCATTTTCCCTTTTATCGGTCAATCTTCCATAAATGGAAACCTTCCAAAAAGGGAAAGTTTCCCAAAATGGAAACTTCCCATTTACGGTAAGTTTTCCGTAAATACTCGATTTACAAATTAATAGAAACTTTAAGACTTATGGCTTAACTAAGGAATCGAGTTCTACCTCTTCGGCACTCTGTCAGAAAACTGTTGCTTTGCCGGAACCTCATGCTGGATTCCGGTCGACTTGCCTGAACCTCATGCCAGATTCCGGTCGACTTGCCGGAACCTCATGCCGGATTCCGGTTGACTTACCGTAACTTTCGGCAGAGTTTCCCTATTTCCTCCGAATCACCAAGTTCTCGACAACATGTAACAAAACACCAAAAGATCAACAACAATCTCAGCAAGAACAACATCAACAACATCATGGCACAAGAATTAACCACAACACAGTAGCCCTAGGGAACAGTAATTTACCTCCAAAATCGATCCGAGGCAAAAACACCGGACCTCTGCCTCTGCTCCTTAAACTCTCACACTTAACCTCTCAAAATGCCATGTTTGCCAACGCCTCCACGGCTCACTGCCGAGTGGCCTCTTTGCTCCTTAACCTCCTCCTCGGATCCTTCTTCCCCCTTCTGTCCTTCCCTCGACCTCCTCTATCGGTCACTGACCCGAGCCCAAAACCTCTCTTTGTTCGAACTTGCAGGGGGTACTGCATCGACCCACACGAGCTGTCGCTGCTCCAAACATCATTCTCGGCTCCTCAATAATTTTCTCCTACTCTCAAATCATCCGAGCCTCAACCTCACACCATCTCTTCTTCCCCTCCACCGAGACCAAGTCTTGGGTCTGCCCTACCGCTCAGGGTCCAAGCTGCTACCCCTAGCTCTTAGTTCTTTTTCACCCCTCAATCACACACTCTGCCTTGGTCGTCGGCTCGAAAGACGAGCTAAAGCTTCGAGATCGTACTCGCCGGAGAAGATGCGAAGAACACCCAGAAAAGAACAGAGAAAAAGGGAAGTTCGAATTAGGATTCGAATCAAACAAACAAGTATCTAAGAAGGAAGAAGAAAGTGAGAGAAGATGGACCATACCAGTTGGAGGTCGAATTGCCGCCTGGTTTCGCCAGAATCCGATGAAGACCGCCGCACCCCAACTCGATCAATCTCTCTCACTCTTGCTTCTCAGAGTGAAAAGTGATAGAGGTTTTGAAGAGGAGAAGGAGAGGAATACATTGGTGGTGGTGCGCCGGTGTGGGGTGGCCGGACGCGACGGCGATGGAGGTGGCGGAACTGTGGGTCGAGAGCAGAGAGAGACGCAGGGGGGGTCTGACCCGAGTCAACCCTCTCCCCAACTATTTATACTCGAATCAACGGCCCAGATCAAACCCCTAATTGATCTGACGGTTTGAATTAAAATAAGGTAAAAAGTAATTAGTTAAATGGTAAAAACTATTTACCGAAATAGTAATTGAAAATTACCATAAACTTCAGAAATTCACAGAAAATAGCCGGAAGCTCCGAAAAATATTATGAAAATACCGGGAGACTCATGTCGACACGTACTACAACATCGAGTCATTAAATGAGGAATTTGGAGAGTTTAGAAAAACTCGAAAATTAACTCGAGCGATAATTTATCAAATTACCGGCTGTATTAAAGTCCTCGGTAACTCGTAAACCTCTGTGAAAAGGTAACTTTTAGGTACGGGGTGTTACATCGATGGTCACCCAAATTGGTCGCACGAACTAAGACTTCTAGCGATGAAGTCGATAATGTCAAGAGTTTATCCGATGTGCAAGGTGAATGGTGTGCAATTTATATGTGAACAGAGAGACAACAGACGGAGAACACAGAATTCTGGGGTGATCATGACAATCTTAACATGTCTACTAATGTTGTATAACTTGTTTACCAAGTGATAAGTAAATGTCCTGTTCCAAAAACAAACTATACGTAGAAGCTTCAAACGAAAAAAGTCGTGAAATAAGATATGACCGGAACGATGAAATATGTCTACGGTTGAAAAATCACGTAATTCTGATAAAGTTTCGGTGCTGATAGTTGTGGTCAATGCATTTTTTCATTCTTTCTCCCTAGCGGTAGCCCTATCTCCGATGGTTATTTTTCATAAAAATTTTATACCACTGGTTGCGTCTCATCAGTTTGAAACTATTTTTAGTTAATGGTCCGGGCAAAATACGTAATTTAGACAGTCAAATTACAGTTTCTTTGCGTTTAGGGATTGACCGTCCGGATCGAGTCCATAATGTTGTCGGATCAAGCTGAAAATTTACCCACACACATTTTTCAACATAATGATGATATCTGACGGTCGGATTTTTGTTTCAATTTATAATTATACTTATAAATTGGAAACAAATATAAAAAAATTATAGCCGACGAATTTTCATGATTATAGCCGAGGACTTTTCATGATTATAGCCGACGAGTTTCATAATTATAGCCGAAGAATTTTCATGATTATAGCCGACGAGTTTCATGATTATAGCCGACGAGTTTCTTATGTCGTCGGCTAAAGTCAAATCTATTTATCCAAACCCAGTCTCGGTCGAAAAAGTTGAAACCCTAAATTGAAAAAAAAAAACTCTCCTCCTTGCCTCCACAACCTCCTCCTCGGCTCTTCCTTGGCTCCACAGCCTCCTCTTCGGCTCGACACCCTCCTCGTCTCCACACCTTCCTCCTCCTCAAGTACATGTTTCGATCTCTCTCTAATATATATTGAATTATTATTAATTATTTTGAATATTGAAATGTGTATATGTTGAATTATTAATATTATAGATTATTAATATTGAAATTGATAATTTTGTTGTAGATTTAATATTAATTGTTATTAATTGGTTTATTTAATTAATTTGGTATATTAAAATATTAATTGGTATAATTAATATATTTGTGATAATGTTGTTAAGTTGGCTAAGACAGTTTTAGCCGACGAAATATGTTGTATTTCGTCGGCTAAAACCATCTTAGCCGACGAAACACAACATATTTCGTCGGCTAAAACTGTCAAATAGATAAAAAAACAGGTGGTTTAACCGTAGGCATACCAATTTCCTGCATATATAACCAACATTAAGATACATTATGAATTCAACTGCTTGTAGCATATAAAACACACATCAATTTGTATTACAAATTCAAACTAAGAAGGCTCGTAATCGGAATCATCCGATGAGTCTTCTTCGGTGTCAGAATTAATTTCTGGCAATCTATGCATTTCTACATCACAAGAGTCGTCGTCTGTTTCTTGATTTGGATCCACATCAATAAGCCAAGCGTCTAAATCACGAATTCGAACCGAACGACCCGCTTTAAAATTATTAAGGAGAATTGTGGAGGAGTCAGGAATACCTATTGCACTAGGTTCTTGATACGCAACATCTTCTTCCTCGTCTTCGGCCTCTCCAAGTGTAGCCGCCCGGTAAATGTTTCGAGGGTGCACAAGATTGACGACTTTCCACGCGTCACCCTTAACAAGGTCATCAAGATAAAACACTTGTTTCACCGATGTCGCAAAAACAAATGGGTCATCTTCGTAACAGCTTGTGGCAGTGTTCACCGATAAAATCCCGTACTGATCAATCTTCATGCTCTGCGAGCTTCTAGTATCAAACCATCTACACTTGAACAGGTGCAGGGTCATGCCTTGCCCATAAACGAGTTCCACCACTGAATCAAGAACACCGTAATAATCAACTCCATTCCACCCACCATGCGCCATCACCCCAGAATTCTGTATTCTCCGTCTGTTGTCTCTCTGTTCACATATAAATTGCACTTCATTCACCTTGCACATCGGGTAAACTCTTGACATTATCGGCTTCATAGCTAGAAGTCTTAGTTCGTGAGACCAATTTGGGTGACCATCAAATTGAATATGGTTCATCTGCAACCAAATATTCAATGTATTGTAAATATGAATAATTATGCAATGAATGAGTCATGAACAAAAATAAAGAATTACATACCCAGCTGCCAAAATAGTTCGCGAACTCCTTGTTGTGGTAGTAGAGATCACCTTGAATGTCTGGACAGTATAGATGGATGTCTTTCCAGTATTCAACTTCTGGACAGTTAATCAATACCCACCAATGGGCTATGACTAGCTCATGTGGTTGCAACTTGTAGGACTCTGGTAAAATTCCATAAACTTCAACATCATGAGAGACTATGGAAAGGTTAAACTTCGGTTCATCAACTGGTATGGTTTGTGGAGTTTCCTTCAACGCTCCTAGATACAACTTCATGTACGTGACGCACTCGTGCGCAATATATGCTTCAGCTATACATCCTTCAGGCGCGGATTTGTTAGCCACATAAGCTTTGTAGTCTCCAAGTTGTCTACATATAAATAAATTTGTTGTCATATGTTACGATTATACATTCAACATGTACAATAAAAACATGAGGTGTAAAAAACATACATTTCCATAGGATACATCCAAGTATAGTGTACTGGACCGGTAATCAACAATTGCTCGAGAAGATGGATCATCAGGTGTGGCATGATGTTAAAAAAATTTGGAGGAAATATCCTCTCAAATTTACACATGATATAAATAATGTCCTGTTGCATTTTCCAGAGATCAGATTTTGTCACTTCCCTTGTGCATAACTTCTGGAAGAATCTTGACAACGCTACTAACGGCTCCACCACCTGACGGGAAAGGAACGGTCGAATGAAAATAGGGTAGAGACGTTGTAGCAGAATATGACAGTCATGACTCTTTAACCCGTACATTTTATTGTCCCTAATGTTTACACATCGGGCTATATTTCCTGCGTAGCCTGAAGGATACTTCACAGAACTCAACCACCTGAAAATTACGTTCTTCTGGTCAGGTTTCACGGTGTACGGAGCTTGAGGCATTTTTTTCTTCCTTTATTTCAACCACAAATGTCTTTGTATCTCCATTTTTTTAAGATCAATGCGTGCCTTCAGACCGTCTTTCGTCTTTCCCTCCAAGTTCAGCACGTTTCCCACCACACTGTCACAAACATTCTTTTCTATGCGCATCACATCTAGGTAGTGCCTGATCAACAACTTACTCTAGTATGGGAGTTCCCAGAATATGCTCTTATGTGTCTAAAATTTATACCTGTCGGGTCTATCAGGTATTGCTGCCATAAAATTAGGATGATTGCTGAGCTGCCTAAAATCATACTCATTAAGTATTGCTAAAATTTCTTCCCCATCCATCTTCTAGGAGGCACACCAATTCAAGTTCTACAGTCTCATCAAATGCCTTGTCATCGAACCGCCATTCGTGATCATACGGAAGGAGAGTACGGTGACCCAATCTGCATATCTTGTTGCAATGACTACTGCTCCCCTCATCGCTTAGGCACTCTGGACAAGCCTTGTATCCCCTAACAACGTTGCCCGACAACATCCCACGAGCAGGAAAATCACTAATGGTACCAACAACCATAGCATGCATCTAGAACATCTCGTGCATGAACTTATCATAAGTGGGATGACCAACTTCCCAAAAAAACTTAAGCTTTTCAATCAAGGGTCTCAAATACACATCGAGACACTTCCCTGGATAACCGAGTCCCGGAATCAACAAACTCAACATATTGTATTCTTTCTTCATGCACATCCATGGAGGAAGGTTGTATGGTACCAAAATCCCCGGCCATACACTGTATTGAAGACTCATGTTGCCAAAAGGATTGAACCCATCGGATAAGAGCCCGAGCCTCACATTTCGGACCTCAGACGCAAAATGAGGAAACTCCCTATCTATATGCTTCCAGGCCTCCCCGTCAGCAGGGGGTATAAGGGTATCTTCGCCGTGCAATTCCCTATCAGTGTGTCATCTCATAGATTTGGCCGTGTGTGATGACATGTACAACCGTTCCAGCCTATCTCTCAACGGGAAATACCGAAGTACTTTCATAGATTTCCTATTGCCTGCAGGAGTCAGCTTATACCTTTCACTCTGACATACTGGACATGTGTCAAGGTAACCAAGGTCATTCCCTTCTGCATCTTTACCCCAAAAGAGAACACAATCATATCTGCATGCATGGATCTTGATGTAGGAAAGCCCAAGATCTTTCAGTATACATCGGACCTTATGATGAGTGGTAGGAAGACGATGACCGTGGGGAAGCATCGAAGCAGTGTACT
This sequence comes from Comarum palustre, assembly GCA_951800085.1. Taxonomy (NCBI): domain Eukaryota; kingdom Viridiplantae; phylum Streptophyta; class Magnoliopsida; order Rosales; family Rosaceae; genus Comarum; species Comarum palustre. The sequence continues at coordinate 29,246,548 of OX637572.1, forward strand.
GTAGATAGTCATCAACAGCATTCACAGTCGATTTTGTCTCAACTTTAATCTTCATAACGTCCATGACACTTTCAAGAACCGTCTTCTGACAACCGGGGTACACAGGGGTCTGTTGGAAAGCAAGTAGTTTGTTGTACCTGTCAATACCAGCAGTGTTGACAACTCTAGGGAAGGGCTGCACCGGCTCAGACATATACGGTCCTTCAGAGCATACACCGCTCTCATAAGAAAACATATCGTTGATGAAGGCCGTTGTTGAATCGTTAGATGTACTGCCCGTCTCAGAAAATTACCCATGATCATGCGGACCCCCTGATGATGTTTCACCATGATATATCCAACATGTGTACTTTCCCAAAACTCATTACTTTTAAGGTGTTGCCAAACCTTGTCAATTGCAAATCGATGCATATAGCTGCGACACTGACATTTAGTGCACGGACAATAGAAAATTGTATTCCCTTTACATTATCCATCACATATTCAATAAAACTAACAACTCCTTTAGCATATCTTTTGTCCCATTTTGGAAGCGAAATCCAACTCTTATCCATATCCTGAGAAGATAACATAATATATATGTATAAACGTTAATTAATTAATTAAATTTACAAATCATTCAATATTCTATCTGCAGTTAACGTACAATTAATTAATATATATACATAAATATATATAATAATTACTAATTAATATAATCAAATTAATATATATATATATATAACAACAACTTCATATATATTATCAAACTCAAATCGATCAACTCAATCACACTCAAAATCCAATATAATCAACTCTAATTAAAACTTAAAATAAATACATAACGAAAATAAAACTCTTAAATCAACTCAAAAACAAGATATATACACATATACGTACCTATATATAGCGCCACAAACTAATTTCGGACAGATTTCGACAACACCCAACAATTTCGCCAACCCCCAAACTTTTTCTCCCGTTTTTTCTTTCATATCAGCTGCAGTCTAGATCTAGAAGCTTCAAACGAAAAAAAAATTCGTGAAATAAGATATGACCGGAATGGTGAAATACGTCTACAATTGAAAAATCACGTAATTCCGGTGAAATCTCTGTGCCGATAGTTGCAGTCAATACAATTTAGTGGTTTGACTTACGGAATTGACCGTCCAGATGAAGCCCTTAAATTTATCGGATCAAGTTGAATTTTTTACCATAGACATATTTTAACATATTGATGATATCTGACGGTCTTTCTTTTTGTTTGTGAATTTTGATAACTGAAATCATAGCATTCATACTATTTACCATTATTTATCCATATGGGGAGTCCTATCATAGAGGGGTAAATGTCTCAAAATTTTTAGATGGACAGTTGCGTATCATCATGGTGAGAGTTTGTTGTGTTGAAGGTTGGACCAAAACACCTCATATAGATGTAGATTTGGGCATTTTCGTGTGTTAAGTATTTAGAAAAACTTCATTTTGAAGCCTTAAACGAACTCGGATGGCTAAAAAAGTCCTTCTGTCATGACATTGGCGATGAGTTTTACTCGTACGCCCGTTCCGCTTCTAGATTGGTATCACAATAGTCAATCGGACACTGAAATATCCGTAGTGCAATTTTGTAACTAAAATGTACTTTAGCCGACGAAATACCCTAATTTCGTCGGCTAAACTTTTCAAATTTTGTCGGCTACAGTTCACAGACTATAGCCGATGAAAAAATTAGTTTAGACGATGAAATATTTTTTCGTCGGCTAAAATTCCCCTTTAGCCGATGAAAAAATTAGTTTAGCCGACGAAATTTTTAGCCGACGAAAAAATTAGTTTAGCCGACGAAAATTTAACTTAGCGAACGAAATAATTTTTCGTCGGCTAAAGTGGATTTTAGCCAACGAAAAAAATTTTCGTCTACCTGTTTTTTGTTGTTTCATCGGCTAAAGTTTTTTTTGGTAGTTTATGTCACAACCTCTTCCTCGTTTCTAGGCCAAGATTGCAACAAATATGCCTCCCTCTTGATGAATCTCAGCTCTTGATCAATGCTAGGCCAAGTTTTGAACTTGCATACTTCACTAACACCTGCTTTTTCTTGTTATGCTTCGTCAATGAACATCTTGTATGTTTGGCTAACACCCGCTCTTCTTTGCTGGGCTCCGCCAACAAAGATCTAATATGTTTGGCTAACACCCGATCTTCTTTGTTGTGCTCCACCAACAAAGGTAACTTAGCACCCTCCAAACATTCCTTAGCACTAGTAATAGACAACTTGTCACTCTTTGCTTCATGTAACCCGTCCCATTGCCAACGCCTCCACATTACGTCGTCTACCACGACCTGCTGATCATATGTGTTGAGACTATCCATGTTGGCACACTTTTTGACTTGACCAAAGAGTATGTGCTCTTCTTCTCTTGAGAACACATTCTTGAGTCTCATCTTTGACCTAGATCCTTTGTCATGATCACTCAACCCTCGTTGCTTCACTTTGAACAACTGATGAAGTGTTTGTGCATGAGGCTTTGCACTAGTTTCCATCTCTACCATACGACCTTTCATACGGTCACGAGGAAGCATCACATTCTTGGGTAATTCAATTATCATCTTCGGCTTGGACTCCACCAAGGTTGCATCAGAAGTCGTTTCCCCCTTCTTCACTCTTGCCTATGACTGACTGGCATCTCCGACAAGTTGATTTTTCTTGTGGCCGTTCAACATTCAACCTCAATTCTCATTCATGAGAATCCCGCTTACTTTAGCCGTCCGGAAGAACTCCATCCTGTGGACCAACTCATAGTCATCACGTGGTACAACCATCAAATGACACAAGCCTTCCCAATCTTGAACTTTTAAGCATACCTTCATGGTAACTTGGACTGGTTTGGCCTCCGAGTTCACAGCCTACGCCATGTTTAAGTTTTGAATCATCTTGCATCCTAATTTATTTGCCACGTTCATAGCGACAAAGTTGCTTGTTACCCCGGTGTCAAACATCCTTTGCACCTCCATCTCATTGGAATTATACTCCAAAATTGTCTAAGTGTTCAACAATTGTAATGGATTGAGGAAAGTTTCACCCGTTTGCATCATCGTCTGAGTGTTCTGCCACCATTGCATTGGGTTTCTCCTTCTTTGGACACTCTCGTGCGCGATGAGGGCCCCCCACATTGAAGCAATTTAGACTTCATTTCTTGTTATCTTAGGACTAATTCTTTGAACTCCTACTGCCATCTTTCTCCTTCCCTTCAAACTTCTTCCAACTTTTAGAAATAACATCTTTGCTTTTGTTTGTTGAAGGACAATGATCCAAATCTAGATCTACCAAGCTATCAGCCGCAGCCATGGCTCCTTTTAATCTCTTCCACCTTGCCTCTGCTGTTCAGTTTTTGCCCAATGTTGTAACCCAGACATGAAATTGAACAGCTTGTCTTCTTCCGACATGTTGAGATATCTAACATCAAGGAACTAAACTCTTTCATATACTCTCGTATTATGCTCGTGTGTCATAGCTTTTTAAGAGATTCCCTTACAACACATGCGGCATTGCAAGGAATTGAGCTTTCAATTCCCTCTTCATGGTACTCCACTCATCGAGCACTTGTCTTCCCACATTTGCATCGTCTTTTACTCGAGTCCGCCATGAAATTTTAGCTCACCCGAAAGATACATGCTTCCAATGGAAACCTGCTCATGGTTCGGAATCCGAGCAGCAAGAAAGTACTGCTCCATGTCTCATATGAAGTTCTCCAACTCCTTTTCATTTTAAACACCTTGGAATGGTTTTGGTTCCGGCACCTTGATTTTTGGAGGCTTGGAGCACTTGGGCCTTCATGATTCAATGCCCTCATGGGAACGTTGATATCTTTCCCTAGTTCTTCCTTTACTCCATCATTCATGTTAACTAATTCTTCCTAGATAGAAGATCGCCTGCCATTCACTTCCGTGATGACCCGCTTCAACTCCGCATTCATATTGAGCATGGTCTTCTCCATTTGTGCCCACCGCACTGACAAGGTCTCACCCCCATCATCTGGTAAGTCACCAATGAATCCTTCGAGTTTTGCAACATGTTTTGTTAGAGTGCCACTCCCTCCCGGCATTGTGGAAAGCACTAAATCCTACACTCAAGCTCTTTCGAGCTCTAATACCAAATTATCACAAGGTTGTAGGTTTTTCTTACAATTTTTGGCCCTTGTGATGGCGCCAAGCAATCCCTAGTTACTTGACGAGCCAAACCATTCACTCAATTGCTTAATACACAGCGGAGGACTTTAACTTTTAGCAATGAATAAGCTCACATACACACAACCCAAGGTACAAGTATTTACGGGATGATCCCTCCTAATTTTTAACTCAAATATATAAATACAAGAGTATAAAGAGTCCACCACACACTTAGTGTACATCTACACTAATCACTCACTAGTTCCTCTTCTTACGGTTTCTCTTTACCGTCTTCTCTTTCTCGCTCTCCTAAAGACAACCAGATTGGATAGGTTAATATGCACAATCATTGTGCATGATAGTTAACACCCTGAACCGCCCAAGGGTTATATGGCAACATACATGTATGCCAAGTAATTCCATAACTTCCCTCGAGCAGCCCACTACTTGTTTCAAGTAACCACATGGTCCTATCTTCAAGCATTGGTAACTTCTCACTACTTTGGCAACTATCTTGTAAGTAACTACCTATTACATGTGTAGATAGCTCCCACTACTTGTAAGTAACCACCTTTTGTTGATGACAGTAGTATCTTTGTTGATGGCGGTAGTAGCTTTGGTTGGTGGTAATAGTATCTTTTGTTACCAACAGTAGTATATTTTGTTGTCACTGGTAGTAGCTTTCTTTGTTGGCGGTAGTAATTTTTGTTGCTAACAGTAGTATTCTTTATTGTTAGTGGTAGTAGTTTTCTTTGTTGAATGTAGTAACTTTTGTCGCTATGCGTAGTAACTTTTGTTGCTATGTGCAGTAGCTTTTATTGTTATCAGTAGTAGCTTTTTTGCTCGTGGAAGTAGCTTTATTTGTTATCGGTAATATCTTTTGTTGCTAATGATAGTATTTTTTGTCCGTGGTAGCATCTTTTATTATCAGTAGTAGTAGTTTTTGCGGTCGTTAGAATCCTCATTGAGTCAGGTTGGAAAGTTTGCCGGAGGTCGACCTGAGATCACGCCGAAGGTCAGCCGGAGAATACTTATGTGGATAAAAATGTATGGATGAATCTATATGAAAGAAAATGTTTCAAAAAAACTTTTTTGTAATTGACAATTTGTTTATTTTTTATTTTTATTTTTATTTTTATAAAGAAATTTGAGATCGAGCCTAAGTAGGAGTCTGAGCCCCACATTTGGTTTTATTTATTATATTAATATTAATGATTTTGCAACCGGGGGAGCGGGGGACATAAAATCTGAACTGTGCTACAGAACATTTTGAATGATTGCACGAGTCTCGTTTATCAGTTGTATAGGGTTAATAAACCCTTACTTCGATGAGCTATGATTGTTCTCGAAGATCACCTACATGCACATTAAACAATGACTCCTAGCAAAGACTCGAACTTAGCATAGACTAGTAAGACTTGAACATAACAAAGCTACAAAGTAGGGCTGGGAATTCAAAACCGATATCCTGATACCGAACCCGACCCGTCCTGATCGGGTCGGGATCGGGACGGGATATAACCCTAAAATTATGTTGTCCCGACCCGTCCTGAATCCCGAATCAATGTAAACGGTTCGAATCGGGATGAGCCAAACTAAATGTCGTCCCGACCCGTCCCGAATCCGACCCGTCTCGAATTCAAAAAGCTTGATTTTTAGTAGAAATGTAGCTATTTAGAACTAAAAATTGCATATTTTCGGGATCAGGATCAGGATTGGTCCCGACATGTCCCGAATCCCGACTCGTACCGAATTTCGGGATCGGGATCGGTATCGGGATAGGTCAAATCCCGACCCATCCCGTACCGATCCCAGCCCTACTACAAAGTTCACCTCATCAGACCAATATGATGTATATTAATACAGATAAATTGGATTAACTATGGAACAATGAACAGAATTAAGAATAGATGACCAAGCCCCGCAACTGCCACCAGATTAGGTAGGGAAATATTTGAAGTTGCAGAAAATCAATATGCCTAGAACTGAGCGTAGACACAGATCACCATCTTCCTGGGACGCCGCCAACAACCTTCAGCATTCCCTACAAATCATGGAACACGTACCTCAATGTCAGGTTTAAGACACTCTGTAATGAGCATGCCTACCATTTGTTGTCGTTCGCCATGAATTCTGACCCGAACCGATCAAACAAGCTCGTACGTCCTAAAATTAGAGCAATATAAACAGAGACGAGCAGCCACCACGACTAGAACACCTTTCCACGGCTTTCATAGCCGCGCCATCAAGAAGCGCATTGGATTGCACTAGCAACCTCAATCTTCGACATCCGTTTTGTCGCCACAAAAACTCACCTATTATACATCATTGAAAAAGAAAGTTTCCGCCCATGCTGGTGGATGTGAGGAAAATAAATATAGTTAGTCTTTAATTGCTCAAAATGATAAATAAAAGTAAGTACGAATAATGACATTAACGCCGTTGTTATTGCCGTTGGTTGGCAAAAAATGACGTTAATGCCGTCATTATTGTCATTGGCATTGACATTGACACGTTGGTTGACAACGGATGACGTTGATGCCGTTGATGCCGTTATTATTGTCGTTGGCATTGACGCCGTTGTTATTGCCTTGGCATTGACACCGTCGTTATTATCGTTGGTTGGCAACGAATGAAGTTGATGTTGTTATTAATGTTGTTGGCATTGACGACGTCGTTATTGTCGTTAGTTGACAAAAGATGGCGTTGATGCCGTTATTATTATCGTTGGCATTGACACTGTCGTTATTGTCGTTGATTGGCAACAGATGGAGTTGATGTCATCATTATTACCGTTGGCATTAACGCTTTCGTTATTGCCGTTGGTTAGCAACGGATGGTATTGATGTCGTTATTATTGTCGTTGACATTGATGTTGTCGTTATTGCTGCTACACTACAAGAATAGAGTGTTTGGGCGACGAAGCAATTTCGTCGCCCTGTTAAAAAATTTTGTCGCCCAAGATCTTAGAGGACGAAGCGTTGTCGCCTAAGGTGTCGTCGCAAGAAGTCCGTCGCCCAAGATCTTAGGCGACGAAAGAAATCCCTGTAGTCGCCTAAGAGTGAGATCTTAGGCGACGACACCTATGTCATCGTCGAAGGGTTAAGTTAAGGCAACGACACACATTTCATTGCCTAAACAGTCGTCGTCGCTTAAGTGTCTAGCTCTTAGGCGACGAAACTGGCCCTTTATAGCTAATGTCCAACATATCACTGATAGTACACACCGCAGTTACGACTCACTTAACTCTGAATGAGACAAACGTAAGTAGGAAAATAAAATAAACAGGGCATTGCCCATCCGGAGGTTCACGGTCATCGACACCGTAAGAGTACTATATACTAGGTCCCGCCACTCTCAGGCCAAGCATCAGAAATCAGAACAACGGTACTACTTTTAGATCCGAGTCATCACATAAAAATCATTTACGTCTAGCCTTGGGTTTTTTGGCCCAATCATAAATCATTTATCATATAATATAAACAAAACTTTCCTTAGGCATCAACCATGAGCCTACAAAATCATGCACTTTCATATATCAAGCAAAACCACTAACAAAGAGAGCTTAGCTTCCCTACCTTAAATAGTCGTTCCTTACGTAAGCTACAAACTTCCAAGAACCGCCTCGGATGAACCGAGGCCACCGCGTAAGTTACATGGTCCAATGAATCACTGCAGAATTAAAGTAGCTTAGCAACCAAGAAACAATAACAATCCAAATGACCTCAGCATTCCTAGTTTGACCAGGAATTACCACATTGACCAAGTTGACCAACTAATTTCTTTTTTAACTCTTTAACCTTTTTAACTTGTTTTTCCGATTATCGACTCTTTGCTCATTTACCGGAAGTCCGACTTAACTTCCGAACTTTTCTTAATCATTTTAATCTGACGTTAGGATGTCATATAATAATTCGTTAAATTACTATGGACACCCAACGTGTCACTTTAATCAATTTATTTACCAAGAGTCGATACATCGATTTACGTGAAACACTAATTTTACATTAGAACAGTCAACTTGATATTTCCGGAATTTCCAGTTATCATTTTCCGATAACAATTTAACACTTTACCAATTTTACCAAATTGTGTTTAACTTCAAATCTTCACTTAACAATTTTTCCAAAATGGAACTTCCCCAAAATGGAAGCTTTTCTTTAATGGAAACTTTCCCAAATGGAAAGTGTCCCGAATTAGTATGTTTCCAAAAATGAAAAGTTTCCTAAAATGGAATATATCCTAATTATGGTTAGTTTCCATTTTTAGTAGGTTTCCTTATACGTAAATTCCGATTTACGACCGTTAACTCTATTAAACGTAAACAACACATTTTAAAAGGAGTCGAATACTGCCTCTTCGGCATTTCTACCGGTTTCACTGCCTCGTCAGAACCGTCACCGGATTTCAGCAACTTGCCGGATTCCGATCAACTTGCCAGAATTTCGGTAGAGTTTCCCTCGTTTCTTCGTCTCCAAGTTACGACAAACATGCAACAAAACAACATTGAATCATCACCAATTCAACAACAACACAACATCAAGAATTTAACACAACACTGTAGCCGTATGGAACAGTAATTACCTTCAAAATTGATCTGAGGCAGAAACTCCAGACCTCTGCCTCTGCTCCCTAAACTCTCACACTTCACATCCCAAAATACCTTGGTTGCCACCACCTCCACTACTCACTGCCGAGATGGCCTCTCTGCTGCCTACTTCCTCCAAAAGTAAAAAGTTAAATGGGTAAAAACTATTTTACCGAAATGGTAATTAAAAATTACTAAAAACTTCAAAAATTCGTAGAAAATAAACGGAAGCTCCGAAAAATATTTCGAAAATACCAGAAGACTCATGTCGACACATACTATGACATCGAGTCATTAAATGAGGAATTTGAAGAACTTTGAAAAACTCAAAAATAAACGTGGTCGTTCGCTCGTTAAGTTACCGAGTGTGACTAAATCCTCAATAACTTGTCATTAACCACAGTAAAAACGTGTGGGGTCGCACAATCTCAAAGCTTTATGCACTTACGGTAATGAATTAGGTTCCTAATCGGATTGATGCATGACTTGGGTAGTTAGGTATTACACCCGAGAGGGGTTGCTTGATACCACAAAAGAAGAATGTCCCTTGTCATACCCAAGAGGGATACAAGGAGAAAAATTGGTTGATTAGCTTAGCATCATTCATATTGTTTGCATCAATAATTTCAAGAGAGGTTAGTAATGGACAATTCAAATCCTAGTACCATTCATTATCCCACTAGTTTAATTTAGATTAATTTAGTTTACATTTGAGCATTTAGTTTAGTTTAGTGGCAACTTCAAAAACCCAAAATCAAATCACTACATTCATGTTGCACATATCCACCATGAGCCTAGATTTCCTTGTGTGTTTAGGTTTGTGACTGTACATTTACACATTCTAGCTCTTCTAAGGTTAACACCCTAGCTAGCGAAAGGAATCAAATCGTCATGGGTTCGACAACCTTTCTTAAATCCCTATACTATTACTTGTACCTCTTATACTTGAGGGTAACTATTCGGCTAACATGCGTAGAGATTGATGGGCCACTAGCCTGAAATATCGATGTGTATGGAGGATCGCTGGCCGCTTTCTGGAGATGGGATCGGGTTATGTTTTTGGATTGTTCAGATGGATTTGGAGCATTGCAATGGAGGTAGGAGTCCAACACAGGTGGTGGGTTCCTAACGCTTGTGGTGGGGTGGCGGATCAGGTGGTAGTGCGACGGTGGAGTGGTGGGTCCGGCAGTACGGCAAGGCTGACACTATGGCTGTTTTGGGCCGGGAGGGAGGGTATGGGCTTCTTGCAGCTTTCATTCTTTGGGCTTGGATATTGCCTTGCTAGACTGGTTGGATTTGGGCTCAATTTTTTGGTTTGATCCTAATTGTTTTTGTTATTGTGTTTTATGTTTATTGTTTAGTTAATAAGTTTAGGTGTTAGTTGTCCCTCCTTGTTTGAGAGAGGGTTTAGGGTTATGGTAGGGTGGTGTTGGTCGTCTCTCTTCTTTTGAGCGAGGGTTTGGGGTTCTGGTATGGTAGTGTTAGTCGTGTTGCTGGGGGAGCCATGATTATGGTGTCGTGACTAGAGACTATCTTAATGTCGGTTAGTTCTTATTGGCAATGTAATGGGGAAGTTAAATGTGCATATATGCTGACAGTTTTGGCATATAGTGTTTGAAAGAGTTATTTCTTCTTAAGATTAACTATGAGGATATATCGAGGCTTCTGGTTTAGGTTAGGTTAATGCTGAACTCGTTTCGGTTCTTGTCCACTATAATCGTTGGTGTTTCTTATAGATAGGGAGGAGTGGGAGAAATTTATTTTCTCCATCAGTATCCCTTATGATTGTAATATTGTATTCCCGTTTAATGAAATTATTTTCCTTCAAAAAATGCTAGCTAAAATAGAGAGCATCCATATTTCTAAAGTGACTGGTCAAAATAATATTTAAGCTAATTTAACCTAAATTTAACTTAAAAATAAGAGTAAATTTCAGTTTACACTCCTGAACTTTAGGTCTAAAATCAGTTTCATACCTAAACTTTTTTTAATCAGTTTCATACCTAAACTTTAGTCTAAAATCAGTTTCATACCTCATCTTTATTTTTAATGAGTTTCATACATAAACTTTCAAAATAACATCAATTTTGACCAAATATGACGTCATGTTTGGTCAAAAATGCTGATGTGGACCAAATTAAAAATAAAGTTTAGGTATGAAACTGATTTTAGATAAAAATTTAGGTGTGAAACTGATTAAAAAAAAAATTTAGGCATGAAACTGTTAGGTATGAAAATGATTAAATAAAAAATTTAGGTATGAGACTGATTTTAGACCTAAAATTTAAGAATGTAAACTGAATTTTTTACCAAAAATAACCGGTTTTACTAAACATGCTCTTAGGCTAAAAAATTCTTTATAATTTTTGTTCTTGTTCAAATTCTTGGTCACAAAAGTGCCAGAAACAAAAACAAAATCCAACCAATATTCAACATTACTTTTTTAGACCAAAACAAATTACTCTGTGTTTTTTGGTCAGATTGGGTTGAGACTTGTGACTCAGTCGCGTACGAAGAAACAGCAGCAGCTTTGGATAAACTCGATCATCCGATCCGGTGTCAACTATCTGTTCACAGGAACAGCGTCACTCGAGCGCCTCTTAAGTCTTAATTTTTTTTCACTAATTCCAATACAAACCTCTCCGTCTCACGGCTCATCTTCTCAATTTGAACACTCCTCGCCATGCTTGCCACGGTAATTACGAATCTGCCACCGCTCTCTTCCCCAATTCGGTCTTCCTTTTATGAATTTGTTTGCAATTTTGAAATTTGCGCTGATCTGAATTGAAATTTGGGTGGAATGGAGCAGCAGAGAAGTACATCGGGGTCGTCGCAGAGCCCTAGATCGCAGCCGTTCCTGTCAGTCTCGGTCACTGATCCTGTCAAATTGGGCAATGGCGTCCAGGCCTACATCTCCTACCGAGTCATCACCAAGGTAATTTCACTCCATTTCGCCATTATTGGATTCTATGGCTCGATTTGGTTCTTTTGTGGCTGATTATTTTTAGCTTCGAGTACGAAGTTTTCTCTCTTTGTGCCATTATTCCATTGTTGCCTTTAAAATTTAGTTGCTTACGAAATTTGGAGAATCAGTAAGTGAACCGGTTACATGAATTTTGAAATTAATTTCAGTTAATGTGGCATAGATTTTGACTATAAAAGGAAACTAGGGAAGGAAGAAATAGAAAGAAAAAAAGAATAAAGAATTTTGATTCACAAGATCATATGAGATTGCAGCGCAATGTGGAAGAAAGCTCTCTAAATCGTAGCTTCATCTAGAGGTCATATGTAATTGAGATGGAAGAAGGTAATAAGAAAGTGGACAATAGTTTTATATCTGTGGTTCGGCCGAATGCTTGTCTCGGCTGTATGACATATGATCGTCTCTTGTTATTATTTGTACTCAAATTTTGACTTTGAGCATACAGCGACACAGTGATTAGCAAAATTGGTGATTGATTTTTGAATGACTTGGCATGCATTCTCTAAATTCTTATAGATTTATCCTCATAAAATTTATATCTTTGAAGTAATCATAAAATTCATGTCCTTGAAGTATTATATGGGCCAATCTTTGTTATCATATGCACTAAGTATTATCATGCTTTGCCATCTGCTATCTTTGTATTACACTTTCTGAATGATGGATTCTTTTGTTCTATCAGACAAATTTCCCAGAGTACCAAGGGCCTGAGAAGATTGTCATTCGGCGTTATAGTGATTTTGTTTGGCTGCGAGATCGTCTTTTTGAAAAGTACAAAGGAATTTTTATTCCTCCTATCCCAGAAAAGAGTGCTGTAGGTAACAATCTAGCTTGAACCCTTTTCTGACAACTGTTTTTTTTGGCGTACTTTGAAGATTCAAAATGTATTTATTGGTTGCATCCTCAAGTATGCCTTAAAATCCCCTGTTTTTGATATATCTTGGTTATGGTTCAAATTTCCAAGTAACTAGTAAGGCGTTGTGGTAGTGACCGGGTGGTAGCTCACCTTAATCTTGTAGGTTTATACCATGCTTAGAGCGATTTTAGGTTGCTGAGTTTTAACCACTTTGAAGAAGGTTCTAAGGCCAGAAGAGTTGAATATCAGCGAAACACTTCTGCCCAAGCCTGTAATATGCGCATTTGTACATTTTTTTCTTATTAGCCAGATAAAAGTTTTTATGTGGGATAATGTAAGTATCACATGGTGATGGAATATTTTCCGTGCAAATATGAAATTTGGTATACATGGATTTTGCTGACAGCAAATTATATACATCTCTGTGACTCTGTGCTTAGTGTATATGCTGAATTCTTGATTCTGTGTTGGTGCTCCATTGGTGTAATTGACTGGAGAATTAAGTAAGATATTATGTCATAACCCTGTTTTTTAAAATGCAGAAAAATTCCGTTTCAGTGCTGAGTTCATAGAGATGAGACGCCAAGCATTGGACGTATTTGTCAATCGCATAGCTTCACATCATGAGCTTCAACAAAGTGAAGATCTTAAAACATTCCTACAGGCAGATGAAGAGGTGATATTAATTAACTAATGCATTCAGTTGCATTTTGTTGTTGTTCACAACTATGAAAGTCAGATAATTATATCCCTCATTTTTTGACCTCTGTAAAGATGGTCTTTATGTGTGAACTACTGACTGTCAAAGAGACTTAATACTGTACTATGTGCCTAGGCGATTGGTGTTGTTGTTCACAACTATGAAAGTCAGATAATTATATCCCCACTTTTTTTGACCTCTGAAAAGACGGTCTTATGTGTGATCCACTGACTACCAAAGAGGCTTAATACTGTACTATGTGCCTAGGCGATACAATTATTGACCTGTTCATTTTACTTATCCAGACAATGGAGAGGTTAAGGTTTCATGAGACTGGTATCTTCAAGAAGAAGCCATCAGATTTGATGCAAATATTCAAGGTAACAATATTGAGCTCCCTACTTGTAAAATATAGTAGTAGCTTGCAGTTGTAGGTAGTCTCGTTGAGATATGTTGAACATTTTGAATGATTTGCTAGCCACTCCTTTCTCTCGTAACAAAAATTTATAAGTAGATTGAAAGGTACAAGGCCGTACTCAAAATCTGTAAGGAATTATTCATCATGTTTTATAGTGGCACTACACTGTAGTTATTTTATCCACTGAGGAAAAGAGTTCTTTATCATGTCTGTTTTGTGACGTAGGAATTTTCCCATTTCTATTAATGGATTGGGTGAAAGTAGGTTCTGCTTGTGACATATTAAGTGGTGTAACATCTTTCATCAATTTATAATTCCTTCAAGTGTGTAGTCAAGCAGAAGGGGCAGTCCCTTCCAGTGCACATGTCATTGGCTTGTGCATTTATAACTTATATTTGGCTGAATCGGCTATATATTTTTTTTGTTGGGAGAGATTATCTGATTGAGCACTGACATCTGTCAGGATGTACAATCCAAAGTTAGTGATGTTGTCCTCGGGAAGGAAAAGCCAGTCGAAGAGTCAAATCCTGAATATGAGAAGTTGAAACACTACATCTTTGAGCTTGAAAACCATTTGGCCGAAGCCCAGAAGCATGCATACCGTCTTGTTAAGAGGCACCGAGGTAATAATGATCTCTTATCATTATTCGCTATAGTGTCTTTATGAGGTGTTCACTCATCATACACTTCAGAAAATGGTTATAGGATAAACTGCGATTCATTTTACTATATTTCTGCAGAGCTGGGACAATCTCTATCAGATTTTGGTAAAGCAGCCAAGCTTCTTGGAGCTTGTGAAGGTGATGCTCTTGGGAAGGCATTTTCCGATCTCGGGGCAAAGTCAGAAGCATTATCATTTAAGCTGCAAAAAGAGGTAGGCGTAATTGAGGATTGCGCCGTTCATATTTGGATTAATTGGTGTATCGCATTCTTGTTTTAAAATTTGGCTGTGTTGCATTATCCTACATGACTGATGTTTCTATTCCTTTTTAGGCTCACCAACTTTTAATGAACTTTGAAGAGCCTTTGAAAGATTATGTTCGGGCTGTTCAATCTATTAAGGTGAGTATGGCTTAACAAGCTACCATTGAATATAACATCAGATGTATCATTTCATATTTGTGGGATCTATTCACGATATAGATTAATTGGTATTATTCACCCCCACTCAACCCATATTGGCCTTCTGGGAATCTGTATGTCTTGGAATCAAAAGGGTTGATTTTTATTATGTCATAGACTTTAGTAGCTGACCATGTTGCTTTTGTGTGTTGAAACAGGCCACTATAGCTGAGAGAGCAAATGCCTTCAGGCAACAGTGTGAACTTGCTGAGACAATGAAGTTGAAGGAGATAAATCTGTATGCATCTAGCCAATTTTGTTTTATTTCTTTGCTATCTGAAACTGCTTATTTGTATGTGAACTACATAGCTGTAGTCATCTGTAGTACGTCGCTAAATAAAATAAATTGGTTAAGAAAAGGAAAAAGAAAGTTGCAAAATAGTGTAGATGACAACCATTTGATTTAACTGAAGTAGTACTTCCTTATTACATTGATAATTTAATATATAGATAATTTAGTGCTCATTCTTTGATGTATTTGTTTCTTGGCCCGTTAATTGTTTAACTCCTTTTCTTAATTTGTATGCAGTGACAAACTCATGCTAACCAGATCAGACAAGGTGGCAGAAGCTGAGCATGAGTACAAGGAGGCAAGTCCCTTGATACATGCAATCATAGTGGTGCACACGTTATGGATCTTTCATATTTAACTAGAACTATTTTTGCGATGCAGTTGAAGGCTGATAGTGAGGAAGCGAGCAGAAAATTTGAAACAATTGTGCATCTGATGAATGAAGAGATTGTCCGCTTTCAGGAACAAAAGACAATAGATATGGGAGTTGCTTTCCATGAATTTGCCAAAGGGCAGGCCCGCCTAGCAAATGGTATTGCTGATGCTTGGAGAAGTCTCCTGCCTAAACTTGAATCTTATTCACCTGCTCAGTGAATGAACATAATGTTCACCTGCTCAGTGAATGAACATAATGACCAGATCAGTATACTTCACTTGGTTTATAGAGATGGCAGGTGGCTCTTTCTTTGTAAAAACTATCGACCTTCAGGGCTTTGTTCTGCTCTTCTGGTGGTGTATGAGTTGTGATTGTTTATTGACACGTACTATATTTTTCTTTTTAACTTATTACTTGTACAAATTCAGAGCTAATCGAAAAAAGCTTTAATTTCAAGTCTACGTCCAACTATACGATATATTGATTGCAACTTGAATGATCATGTTCAAATTTGAACGCTTTCAGATAATAAAACACTTCATTTGGATTAAGGAGGTCTCATCGCTTTTGGTTGAAGCATCTATTAGGTGTTGCGAAGAAACCATGCCATCTAAACGAGAGAGAAGTATCTGGAGAAGTATTATGCACCATCTGCCTAGGCACATTCATTTCGGAGATGGGGTGGTTTCCCAAAGGCTTATTAAGCCTCATGACTAATATGTTGAGGACAAAAGTCTGTCTCTCATATGTTCACGTTTATAATTGGCTAAGGACATCTAAACGGACTCAACATTCAAAGAAGAGATTAGTCTCGGAATGTAAGAAAACATAAAAGTAACCTTGTTGATCTTATCTCTACTATAATAAAGCCGATACATCATAAAAATTACTAAATTATGAACTACCGACTCTATCCTTTGTCTTATAATTACATAGAAGTCTCATTTTGAACACTTTTTCTCGTAGAGGTCCACCCAAATATTTTTTTTTCATATAAGTCCACTCAAGCCTAAATATAAGTATTGAAGTTCAATATAATTACAGATTTTCATCCATAAAAAAATTAGATTTTCTCTCTTATATTTACAACCATCTCCCTTTCCAAAAAGTCAACAACCATCTCCCTTTCCAGAAAAGTCTCCAGCCAACTCCAGTTGGTCTTTGGCCGATCTCTGATGAAGTTTCCGGCATACCCCGATGAAGTTTCCGGCAGACCTCTGGTGATGTTTCCGCCAAGATTTTTGATGATTGCAAAAGCTACTATCATACACTACAAAAGCTACTATCACCAGCTTCAAAAGCTACTATGGTGATATTTCAGGCAGCCTCCGACGAGGTCACAAAATATACTATCTCCAGCAACAAAAACTACTACCGCTATCAACAAAAGATACTATTGTAAAAACTACTATCACTAACACCAAGCTACTACTACCACTGACAAAAGGAAAACCTACTACCACTGTGCACAAAAGCTACTACCGCTGTGAAAAAAAGCTGCTATCACCATGAAGAAAAGCAACTACCGCCATCAACAAATACTTACCACTGTGGTTAACAAAAACTACTATGAAGCATAATAAAAGATATTATCAAATAATATAAAACCTACTCAATATGTCAAAATATACCATGTGTTGAAAATATACTATCGCAGTGACAAAAATATAATATCACTGTATTGATAATATACTACCAACTAATACAAAAGCTAATCAACTTCAGATGTGAAGTCATCGTCATCAAGGTGTCTTCGACGATCGAATCAGAAGTCATAGTCGATCCAACGGTGTCGAGATCTAGCCGTCATTGTTGTCGATCTGGCAACGTCGAGGTCAAGGAGCCAAAGTCGAGCCTGCAACGACGTTGTCGATCCAGGCGGTGGCATCATCGTCAGATGTGAGCATAGTTGAGGTTGCCGTCGACGAAATTGAAGATGCAGTCAAGGTCTTCGATGACGAAATCGAAGATCCACTCGAGTTTGAGCCAGCGTCATCGGCGGTGTCAGAGGAGTCGGTGCCTCCGTCGGGGGAAATCGACGAGAATCAATTTTCGGTGGAAAGAGAGAGAAAGAAAGAGATCATGAATGAGAGAAGATGAATCGGTAAAAGAGGAAAGGACGAGTATTTTAGGTATCAGATATGAAAAAAGCTGATGTGTTTGGATATAAGATGAAAATTAGATAAAATGTCTCAAAATAAATTTTTATGACATTTTTTATAAAAAAAATGTTACGAACAAGACGTGAAATTTGTGCGTCTTGTTAGATCCAAAAGTAAAAGCCCATTTATGGAAAAGCAAGTGGACCGATGCCTGCGGTCAAGAAGGTCAGAGGACGCTTAGAGAGTCAAAAGCGCTCGCGAGGAGCACAGTAATGAAGCACGCTCGCGAAGGGAGATAGTTTGCTCGCTGAGGGAAACGCGCTCGCGAAACAGGGTGTGTGTTAGCAAAATACGTTAGCAGATGGAAAAGCGTTCGCGAGAGTATTATAAGAAACGAAGCACGTGGTTACAAGATGTTAAGCTACCAACAGAATAGTGTTGGGCTTAAAGGATTGGACTTTAAGAGTTTGTCTTGCACTACAAGAAGGATTATTAATCCTACCAGTATGATGCCATGCCTTGATTCGCAAGTAAATATCTACCCTAGTATTCACTATATAAAGGGGTTGAGATACAAGAAAAAACACAACATCATCTATCAACAAACAGACAACAACTTCGCCACGCGAAAGTCTTCAAGCCTCTCCGGAGCAACCAAGCCTGATCCGTCAGCAACCGTAGTCTGATCCGTCAGCTGCACCAGGGACTTAATCCGTTAAGTCTGACAGGTTTCAATCCGTTGAAATCTCTCTACTCTCCTGTTCAATCCGTTGAGCAGTTTTATTCCCGCAACCAGTTCTGGAGAATCCGTTCACCAGTCCATATCCTGCATATCTTGATACCGCTGCTTAGTTTCATTGCATACTAAGTAAGATTCGGCCACCCGCAAAGGTTGGAGAAAAATCCTAGAGGGACTTTTCCCTTGTAGGTCTATAAAGAGAACCCAGCACAGAGGAAGAAGATCGGCGTCTGTCACGGTCGCTGTGAGAAGAAGTCAAAAGAGGGACGCGAGCAGCATCCAACTTCAAGGTTGTACCTGACCCAAAGGTACTGGCACGCCTAGCACAAATTTACAAGCCGGTTGTTTGAAGGACTGCAAATTCTACACCAAACATCTGGCACGCCCGGTGGGACAGTGTCAAGATTACAGGCTTCGGCGAATATCAAAAGGAATATCCTTCGTGTTCCAAACCGGAACACGTAATCGCAAAGCCGCACAACTCGGCTTACTGTAGGAAGCTATCTACAGAGCAAGTCATCAGCAAGTTTGGTGCCATGACTAAAGAAGGCCAGTCACAAAACCTTGCTGAGCAAGTAGGAGCGTTGAGCTCATCATTGGATAACCTGACAAAAGGTTTCCAAGAGGTCCGCGATCGAGCCCGACAGCAAGACAAGAAGGCCGAGATTCAGGACCTAAGGTATACAGACCTAGCAACTAAGATGGACGAAAATCAGCAAGCGCTGAACAAGAGGATGGATATGTTCATGGAGACTTTAAATGTCATGAGAACTGAACAGCTCATCCGCCAACAGCCTCCAGAAGAAGAGTTGCTAGAAGAGGTAGATCACCAGGTGGATAGAAGAACCGTGCACCGAGAGGGATTTGGCCCACTTCGCGTGGGTGATGACCAATTAGCGGTGCACAATAATCAGAACCCTAGAGGAGCTAGAGGACGGCAGAGAGCTCCAAGGCAACAACTACGTCGTTCGCCTACTCCTATTCAGAGGAGACCTCAGCTGGACTGGGATGCAGTCCAGAAAATGATACAGGAAGCAATAAGGGCAACTCCCATTGTTGCTGCTGTGAACACTGCATACGCGCATCCGTACCCAGAATGGGTGGCTGAGAGCCCATGGCCAGAACATTATCGACAGATAAGATTCACTTCATTCTCGGGAGAAGGGTCTGAAGATGCAGCCACCCACATTGCAAGGTTCACAGGCGAGTGTGGACCATATGGCACGGATACTGTTTTTAAGCTACGCACGTTTGGAGCTTCCTTGTCGGGGTCAGCACTGACATGGTACACCAAGTTGATACCAAGATCAGTCCCTGACTGGAACGTGATGGAGACTATGTTTAGAACCACATTTGGAACTGTGGAACCAGAGGTTGACTTGTCTTCTTTGACAGCTATGTATCAGCAACCTATGGAGTCATCAGTAGAATTCCTTAAGAGGTTCAAAGTTCAACAAGCCAAATGCAAGACGCCAATCCCAGAACCTGACTTGATTAAAATTGCAATCCGGGGTTTGGAGAAGAGGCAGAGAGCAAAACACCACGATGGAGTGTTCTCTAGCATGGCTGACCTAATGAACAGGGTTGGCAGTTACCAGTACTTCCTGAATGAGCTAGATGAGGAAGCCAACAATTCCAGGAACAATTTGGCTCTTATCCCAGGAACGCTGAGGCCCAGAATGCCTCCAGCAAGGCATAAGACAGTAGGGGCAATATATTCCCACATGGATCCCTACTATTCGGCTCCACAAGTTGTGCCCTATGCAGACCCATACATGATGGGGTATGAGGAAGAAGTCGCAGCGGTGGAGTTAGCAGGCAGACAGCCTATCAAGTCCCAGGTGTTAAAAATGTCTAAGGAGCCAGTAAAGATTTCGTTCGCCGCGTTTGCAAAACCGGAGTACGAATCTTATACGTATAATGCACACAAGGCCCCTGAAATTCTGGAGGATTTGACAGTGTTGGGGAAAGTGAGGAATGACTTTGGACCTCCCCCTACCCAGGAGCAGCTCAAGGGAAAGAAGTACTACAGGTTCCATAATCTTTGGAACCATAACACATCAGAGTGCATTCGCTTGAAGGACACTATCCAGACGTGGATTAACGAAGGAAAACTGGGAGCAAATGAAGAAAAAACTGCAGCTTGGGTTGACATCGATCCTTTTCCCACAATCAATATGGTTGACTTAGTGCCGTGTGAGGGAAAGAAGGAGAAACCACTGCCAGCAAGGCCAAAGTTCAAAGAGTACACCTATGATGCTAGTAGGGCTCATGTTATCTTGAACAAGCTGATCATGGCCAACGAGGTGACCATCCCATGGGGAGTCTACCCCCCAGAAGAAGCAATAGCTGGTAAGACCTATTGTAAATTTCATAACCTGTGGACTCATAAGACTTCTCAGTGCATGCAGCTCAAAGATCAGATACAACAGTGGGTCAACGAGGGGTCAATCACCTTTTGTGATCCAGCGGTAGCAGATGTGGCTGTAGTTGATTTGGTTCGGGGTAACGGAAAACTGACGCTTGACCTGAGCGCTGTAGATGGAGAAACAGAAGTTGTCCAGCGGAAAGAATCAAGAGCAGGCGCATCCACAGTCATGTTGTGTGCTAGGTGCAAAACTGAATGTGGCATTGCTAAAGAACCACAACAGGAGCAGAGGAGTGCCGTTACTACACCCCCCGAAGCGTATCAGCCATACAGTCCAAAGCAGGGGAGAAGATCAGCAAGTCCTAGTCAGAGGGATTCTAACCTCTACCTTCGTTTGCGCCAGGCGAGAATGGAGGAGAAGAAGCCAATGGCCTACCCGCAGGACGTAGTGACTAAACCTTACATACCACCAGCTTCTCGGAATATACTCAAGGACAACGTCTGGATGGTCAGAGAAAGAGGAAAGGTGGTAGAAGCTACGCCTACTCAGACTAGGAACGTGCAGCGAAGATATGGTAAAACCAAGAGGCTTTTGGAAGCTTTGGATAAGGGTTTGGTTAGCCCAGACCAAATCAGAGAGACTCCAGAACAACTAAGGCGAAAGCTGGATTTATTGTCAGCTAGACCTTATTGTCCTGTCAGAAACGTTCGCGATATCCCCGAGACTCCTACCACAAGACATAGCGGGCATAAGAGAGTCTCACGAGAAGAAAGTAGCGGCGAACGAAAGTCTGTATGGTCAAGGGTTGGCGCCAGCAAAAGTCAACATACGCGGGAATCAGTCTGGTCACGTGTAGGTCAAAAGGTGGCGGGTAAAACATCTACTTCCACCTCCAATGAGATATCTGAGGCGGCTCCAGCAAAAAAGGTTAGGATCTCAGAGGGTCCTAAGAACGAAGTCAGGAGGGTCAAGAGCAGGGGTCTCGAGAAACAAATAAGGCTGAACCTATAACTGAGGTTGAGCAGCAGAAACCTGTTCCAGAGGTTTCTTTAGTAAAGCAGATGGCTGAAGCATTTGCCCGTGCAGAAGAAGAATCAAAAGTCGGTACACCTCGCGTTACAGAAGACGATATGGAGGAAGACGAAGAAGAAACCGGGGGCATGGACGAAAGTTTGCCATGCAGCATGCTTTACATGGAAAACGAGCATGGTGAGATGATCACAGACCAGTCTGAATCTGCTCAGGTTTACGTGACAACCGAAGCTGTGATACCAGCCCTAGAGACAAACACTTATTGCAATATGGTGTATGTCTTACCTTCTATGTACGCATTGGATGAGCCAATTTTGTCTGAAGTTTTCCTCAACATGTCAGCAGATGAGACTGGAGCGGAGTCACCTATTCGCAGAGAAGAGTTTGTTGCGAGGGAAGATAAAGAAGACATGGACCCTGAGTTGAGAAAGAAATATGTTTTGTTCTCCAAGCCCACATTCGCCATGAGGCAACATTTGCGACCATTGTACGTGTCTACTGACATGATGGACAAAAGGGTCAGTAAGATATTGGTGGATACAGGGGCTGCTGTAAGTGTCCTTACCGTACAGACCATGAATTACCTTCAGATTCCGAGGGAGAAGATTCTAGAAAGCAAGATGAAGGTAAAGAGTTTTGCCGGAAACATAGCTCAGACACTCGGAGTGGTGATACTGAAAATTAGGGTTGGTCCATCAGAGATGTATCAGACTTTCTTTGTGGCTGAGTGCACAGCTCCTTATACTATGATCCTGGGTAGAGATTGGCTTCACCAAGCCGATTGTGTCCCATCTTCTCTTCATCAAGAGCTTGCCATCTGGAACCCAGAGACTGACGAGTCCGAAGTAATCAAGGCTGACCCTAGGCCATTTTCAGTAGCAGCTTGCTTTGTTGAGGCAAGTTATTACAGTGAGGATATGAGGCCTTTGAAAATCAGTGGTGTTACAAAGAAAGGACATCCATATGGGGTGACCTCCACTGAGCTTACACAATGGGGATTGGCGTAGCTTCAAGCAGACGCCAGTAGACCAATCTCCATGATTTTACCCCAAAACAATCAATGAAGCCACAACTCAGCAAGGAGGAGTTGGAAGCCTACGCTTCCCTGCACCAGAGATTATCTATTTTTAGGCAGGAGCAAGAGGCTTACCAACAGGTGGCAGCAGTAGAATGCGTTAACGACGATGTTTTGGAATATGACGAAGAGGAAGAGGAGATTATCCTGGCAGCTCCGGCAGCCTTGGATGATACTCCACCTAAGGTCAAGGATCCAGTAGAGAAAGTCAACCTAGGGACCCTAGAGGAACCAATGGAGGTTGGAATAAGTATGTATTTGGAACCTGAACAAAAATAGAAGCTCATTGAGCTACTTCACGAGTACAAGGATTGCTTCGCAGAGAAATACGAAGACATGCCTGGATTAGCACCAGAGTTAGTTTGTCACAAACTACCAATCATGGACGGTTACAGGCCAGTCAGGCAAGAACCTAGGCGAATGCATGCCGATACAGCGGCTTCAGTAAAGGAAGAGGTGGAAAAGATGCTTAAGTCTGGAATTATTCGACCTGCAAAGTATGCCAAATGGTTATCTAACATAGTGCCAGTCAGAAAGAAGAATGGTAAGATGAGGGTGTGCGTGGATTATAGAAACTTAAATACAGCCACACCTAAGGACGTGTATCCTATGCCAATGGCAGACATGTTAGTTGATGCAGTAGCAGGGCATGAGTTGTTGTCATTCATGGATGGAACCGCAGGATATCACCAGATTCCTGTGGAGGAAGAAGACAAGCACAAGACGGCCTTTAGATGTCCAGGCTTTACAGGAGCATTCGAGTATCAAGTTATGCCTTTTGGGCTTAAGAATGCTGGTGCCATATATCAAAGGGCGATGAACCTTATCTTCCATGACATACTGGGGAAGATATTGGAGGTTTATATTGATGATGTGGTAGTGAAGTCCAAGATTAAGGCAGACCACATAGAGGATCTACGAAAGGTCTTCATAAGGATGCGAAAACATAAACTCAGGATGAACCCAGCTAAATGTGTCTTTGGGGTTCAGTCAGGCGACTTCCTAGGGTTTGTGGTTCATCAGCGTGGCATCGAGATTCCAGCGGACAAAGTCAAGTCGGTAATAGAAGCTCCAGCTCCAACTAACAAGAAGGAATTACAGCAGTTATTGGGTAAGATTAATTTCTTGCGCAGATTCATCTCGAACTCGGCAGGAAAAATTCAACCCTTTACATCTCTGTTAAAGTTGAGGGCAGATACGGAATTTCGTTGGGAAGCGAGTCATCAGGAAGCGTTTGACAGGATAAAACAGTATTTAACTTCACCGCCAGTTCTGATGCCTCCACGGCCTGGTCATCCTTTGAAGCTCTACATTTCAGCATGTGAAACGTCCATTGCTGCGCTTTTAGCACAAGATGAGCGCCAAGATAACGATAAAGTGGTTGAGCATGCTGTGTATTACCTTAGCAGGACGTTGATAGATGCAGAAACCAGATATAGTGACATGGAACGGTTGTGCCTCACGTTGTATTTTGCCGGTTGCAAGTTACGTCATTATATGTTATCTTTCACAACGGTAGTGGTGGCACAGACAGACTTGGTGAAGTACATGTTAACCAGACCTATTCTCAGGGGTCGTATTGGCAAATGGGTGTTAGCTTTGTCTGAGTTCTCACTACAATATACACCTCTGAAGGCACAAATCGGACAGGCGGTTTCGGATTTCTTGCTTCATCATCCAGTGGAACAAGATTTACAGTACAGAGAGTTAGACGTGGTGGCCATTCTAATGCAGCCTTGGGAGTTGTATTTTGATGGAAGCAGCACTGAAAGTTTGTCTGGCGCTGGGATATCTTTGGTAAGTCCTCTGGGGGTTCGTCATGCGTATTCTTTTCAACTAGAGTGGAAATGTACCAACAATCAGGCTGAATATGAGACACTCATAATCGGATTGGAAATGTTGCTCGCAATGGGGGCAACAGTGGTAAGTGTGTTCGGCGACTCTTTGTTGGTGATCAATCAGCTTAAGGGATTATATAAGTGTACAACCTTCACTTTGGTTCCATTTTGGGAAAGGGCTACAGAGCTGCTGGAGCAATTCAGTGATGTCACTCTAGATTACATCCTAAGGGCACACAACTTTGCGGCGAATGAGTTGGCACAAATTGCCACTGGCATAACTTTGACTGATGGAGTCTGCGAGCGGATTTTGAAAGTTGAAAGGAGAACGTTACCTTCTTTCATGGCTCGGAGGGTAGACGCGGATGAATGGTATGTTGCTACAGTCGAAGCTATCGATACAGATTGGCGTCAGCCACTCATTGACTACTTAGATAATCCATCTACTCCGGTGGATAGACAAGTCAGATACTTTGCCACTAACTATGTGTTACGAGGTGGCGAACTCCTACGCAGAGGGGAGGATGGAGTTGATCTTAGATGTATCTTTGGAAAAGAAGCCAAGCGAGTGATGAGGGAGGTGCATTTAGGAGTCTGTGGTTCACACCAGGCTGGACCAAAAATGAGGTGGCTGATCCGTCGTTATGGTTACTTTTGGCCTTCGATCTTAAAAGATTGCATTGCCTTTGCTCAAGGATGTCAGGAGTGTCAAGCGCATGGACCAGTGCGGCATGTTCCAGATGTGCCTATGCAACCCATTATTAAACCTTGGCCAGCAAGAGGATGGGCGCTGGATTTCATAGGAGTTATTCATCCAGCTTCGTCTCAACAGCATAAGTTCATCCTGTTGGCAACCGATTATTTCACAAAATGGGTGGAGGCTGTACCCTTAAAGGATGCGTCGGCTCGTACAGTTTGCAGCTTCATTTTCAGCAATATCATTAGTAGGTATGGCATTCCAGGGTGTTTGGTAGCAGACAGGGGGGCAGCATTTCTAGCAAAGGAAACTGAAGACTTCATCGCAGATTATGGGATTAAGTTTCTCCATTCTACACCGTATTACGCTCAGGCGAATGGCCAGGCTGAGGCTAGTAACAAAGTCATAATCAATATCTTGCGAACGATGTTGGTTGATAATCCTAGAGATTGGCACAATGAGCTTGATCATACTCTATGGGCGTATCGAACATCTAAGCGGTCACCTACAGGAACCACACCCTATGCCTTGATGTTTGGGCATGATGCAGTTTTACCCATGGAGATAAATGTTAATTCCTTAAGGGTTCGCGAACAACATCAGTTAGTAGGAGAAGATTATGTTCAGGCCATGTTTCAAGAGCATGAACAGCTGGATACTACTCGTTTGGAAGCCTTAGATCACATTATGGTTGAGAAGCAACGAGTTGCTCGCGCATATGATGCCAAGACACGTGGCAGAAGTTTTGGAGTTGGCGACTTAGTTTGGAAAGCAGTACTTCCCTTTGGCGAACATGTTCACTGCAGGGGTAAGTGGTCTCCTACGTGGCAAGGACCTTTTGTGATTGACCAGATCGTGGGTAAAGGTGCTTACTATTTGCGAGATTTGGATGGAGAAGTCCATAATAATCCTATTAATGGGAGGCATCTGAAACAGTATTTTCCAAGTGTTTGGGCTTCTGACGATCCTTTGCCGCCACAGACCACAGAACAGCCTGTTTCGCAGCAAGGGGGGCAGAGTTTGGAGCCTTAGGGTTCGTTCGCAGAACCGGGGTCTTGTCAGTTTCATTCAGGTTGCTCAACGCTTAACCTGTTCGAGGTTTTGGCTTTTTGTGCACCTGATAAAACTGGGGGGCAATGTTAGATCCAAAAGTAAAAGCCCATTTATGGAAAAAGCAAGTGGACCGATGCCTGCGGTCAAGAAGGTTAGAGGACGCTTAGAGAGTCAAAAGCGCTCGCGAGGAGCACAGTAATGAAGCACGCTCGCGAAGGGAGATAGTTTGCTCGCTGAGGGAAACGCGCTCGCGAAACAGGGTGTGTGTTAGCAAAATACGTTCGCAGATGGAAAAGCGTTCGCGAGAGTATTATAAGAAACGAAGCACGTGGTTACAAGATGTTAAGTTACCAACAGAATAGTGTTGGGCTTAAAGGATTGGGCTTTAAGAGTTTGTCTTGCACTACAAGAAGGATTATTAATCCTACCAGTATGATGCCATGCCTTGATTCGCAAGTAAATATCTACCCTAGTATTCACTATATAAAGGGGTTGAGATACAAGAAAAAACACAACATCATCTATCAACAAACAGACAACAACTTCGCCACGCGAAAGTCTTCAAGCCTCTCCGGAGCAACCAAGCCTGATCCGTCAGCAACCGTAGTCTGATCCGTCAGCTGCACCAGGGACTTAATCCGTTAAGTCTGACAGGTTTCAATCCGTTGAAATCTCTCTACTCTCCTGTTCAATCCGTTGAGCAGTTTTATTCCCGCAACCAGTTCTGGAGAATCCGTTCACCAGTCCATATCCTGCATATCTTGATACCGCTGCTTAGTTTCATTGCATACTAAGTAAGATTCGGCCACCCGCAAAGGTTGGAGAAAAATCCTAGAGGGACTTTTCCCTTGTAGGTCTATAAAGAGAACCCAGCACAGAGGAAGAAGATCTGCGTCTGTCACGGTCGCTGTGAGAAGAAGTCAGAAGAGGGACGCGAGCAGCATCCAACTTCAAGGTTGTACCTGACCCAAAGGTACTGGCACGCCTAGCACAAATTTACAAGCCGGTTGTTTGAAGGACTGCAAATTCTACACCAAACACGTCTTAAACGTTCATGTGGGACTTGGTCTCTCATTTTAGCGTTTCATATAAAAAATACTGATTTTATAAATAGAAAGGTCATGAGAAAATAAAGAAGGTCATTAAGAATGCGGACAGATTCGTCGCTCTCTCACCGGATTGTCTCGGGAAAATTCCGATAGCTGACGCCACGCAAGGTAGTTAAAGCCCTTTCGATTCATTAGATTCTCTGAGACTGAAATTAGAATTTGTTTAATTGAGTTATGGGTTGGATTTCGAAATGCAATAATTTTAAACTCCGATTATGGAGTCCTGCCTTGTTTTGTTGTAATCGTGAGCTTGAGAACAAATCTGAATCTGTGGGCCAATTCACCCTCAAAATCTGTAGACATTTCGTTTCACCATTTATCTGCAAGTCCTTGTTCGTTAGTTTCCTACGCATTTGGATTGTATAAGGGATACAGGGAACTACAAGGCCTTGACAGTTAGAGCCACTCTGGTCAGTAACGGAATTGCATTAGCATGTTTTATTCTCCAGCATCCCATCATTAAATTATCATGAGCAAGTTAGGAGAGAATCAGTGTTAATTTCAATGATGCTCTGACAAATTTGTTACTAGTGGATGCAGTGCAATAGATTTGAATTGATGGTATCTGTTGAATTGTCTGCTTTCAGGAACTGAAGACGATAGATATGGGAGTTTACCCAATGGCTGGTGCGCTTGGCAAATAGTGTTGCTGATACTTGGTTAAACTTCAAACTTGTTTACCTGCTTAGTGAAGAAACATATAAGCATATACTTCTTAGATATGGCAGGGCAGCTCTTGCTTTTTAGAGAACTGTTCACCTTCAGGAGATTGTTCTGCTATTTGTTGTATGAGTTGCGGTTATTTATAGATATTAATTCTTATTTTCTTAACTTATTACCTGTACAAGTTCAGAGCTAACCGGAAATGCGTTATTTTCATGTCTACCTAACGGTATCACACCTATGATATACATTCATATGCAGTTCAACATTGCTAATGAATTTTATTGTCATTCCTTGAATTATTTTGGATGTTAGAATCATTTGGATTGGAGAGTTTTCTGTGTTTCATTGCTTTAGTAGAAACATTTCTTTGGTACTTACATGATACATTGGCCTCTTTCCTACCAAAAACATTAATTGCACATGGATCGCTTGCCTTGTATATTTGATTTACTGATACGTTATGCAGACTTTCCTTTGTTTTTATTCATTGCCATATATCCTGAGTTTTTATTTATTACTGTTCATATATATATATATATATGTTTTGGTATTGGAAAATTCCAATAGAGAACAGCGCATTTATATACCCAGAAAGTCGGCCTCTTTATGTGTCTTTCCTGATTTCCTCTTCATGGGTCCTCAAGGACCCCCTGCTCGTCCTGCTATAATGGTAGACAAATTCAGTGCACTTCCTTTTGATCTTGCTCATCAGATTCTGTCCCCTCTACCTCTAGCTGATTTCGCTCGACTGAGCTGCTTGTCCAAAGGATTGAGAGCCTTTCATTTATCAAATCCCATTGTAAAGTTCACTGGTTTTCCCTCTGAGTCCATCAGCACCTACAGTAGGCGATTGGATCTGTTGAATTCCTTAGATAGGTTCTTCATCCTTCGTGGTAATAATCAGATTCATAGCTTTTCACTGCATTGGCTTTGTAATTATCTTGTAGGGGAGGTTGAATTTGTCAGTAGATTTGGTGATGAGAAATCTCGGATCATTGGATGGCTTCAAAATGCAGTGAGTTGTAATGTTGAATCTCTTACTGTTTTCTTTAGAGCTTTGATGTTACATGATTTTATTCTTCCTAGGGACTTATGTCTCCCTTTCCCATGTTGTGTCTTCGACTGTGAGTCTTTGAGGTCTTTAATTGTGGACATGAGATGTACTGTTCTTAAGGCTTCATCATTTGCTACATCTCGCGTCTCTAATCTGGTATGCATGAGGTTAACAAATGTTACTGTTGAAGATGACGAGGGGTTTTGCAAATGGGTCTCAATCAACTGCAGTTTCCTTAAGGAATTGCTTATTGAACATGTTAATGGGTTAGAAAATATCACCATTGAAAGTTCGTCCTTGGAATCATTCAGTCGGAACTCTGGCAGCTCCTGCAGAACATTGAAACTTACTTGTCCAAATCTAAAGCGTCTGAAGTGGATTGGATATTCTCTTCCAATTAACTTGTTTATAGGAGAATTCAACTGCTTAGAAGCAGTCGAAATTTCTTTTAACAATACTGATGTTAATCATGCAAGAGCTGACTTCATATGTGCCCGTGATAATCTATTGCACAGTATACGCAGTGTTATATCTCTCATTCTTGATCCAATTACTGTAGAGGTAAAGCTCTTGCTCTTGTTAAAGCTCTTTATCATGTTGAAAATCAAAACTGCAGTTACAGAGCAACTGTTTAAGAGTTAACTGTGATCCAAGATGTTGTCCTAACTGTTCATCATTTGTACTTTAATTACTGAGTTTGTTTTCACAATTTTGTAGATTCTATTCAAGGGAGGTTATCCTCCTGCACCATTTTTGAACCTTTGGAGCTTGCATATTCGACTATATAAAAGTATTAGTGATGCTACAGTCCCTGCACTGGCCTCTCTTCTCAAAGGAGCGTCAAATTTGAATACTTTGGATATATCATCCAAATCACCTTCAATTTCTGAGGGACTTTATGTAAGTGAATATTGACTTAACAAGTACTTCATTTTACCACCATGTATTTTATTTTCCTAGTTGGCGTCTCTTTATATTTTGATACTAGATTTCTTGATTTTTTGGTTGGACATTGCCTAATTTCCTTAATATTCTCTTTCTCTTACAGGCATTTGGATACGCTAGGGGATATTGGGCACAACCAGGGCTCCTTGATTTTATATCTCAGCTGAAAGAGGTAACCCTGGAGCTCACCAATGGTTCTAATGGAATTGCATTAGCGTGGCATATTCTTGAGCATGCTCAGAATTTGAAGAAGATGATCATTATTTGTTTCCCCATTTTACCGCATCATTATAATTTTTTGATGAAGTTGGAGAGAACCAGGATTATTTCCAATGCCACAATTACCATTCAAAGAAACTAATTTTTGGCCATGAAGAGACGACATGATGTTATTTCTTTTGAAAGGGTTGATGCTATTTTGTTATTGATGAAATTGTTATGACTGTAGAAGAATTTTAATGTTGAGTGACCTTGGAATAAATTTGCATTAGTTATCAAGGCAACTAGACAAGTTTCTAAACATGTTTTTACATATCTATATAGTGATATTATCACCAGGACTTAAAATAGCTTTCTTATGTCTTCTGGTTAATGCTCTTGATGTATATGTACCTCTCTGTGAGTGTTTTAGAAGAGTCTTTTTCTGCCCTTTGCTCGACCTCTTTAGCTTATAAGTCGTGTGGCTTGTCAATGGATATGTACAACTATGCTTCTGTTTGGAATGTTTGTGCTCCAAGCTTTGCCCATCCAAGCCATATATAAAGCTAGTGTTAATTGGTTTTTGGATTGTGGTGTTGATTCTCATGTCTGCGTTCTTAAGAGCTATTGTGTTCATTGATGTGCGTAAACTGTCGGTCTTTTCTTTTTCTTACTCTTATTTATTTTTGAAGTTGCAACATGAATTTTATCCTTTTTCTGGATCTGGGTTTTTAGTGCTGAAGAATGACTAGAACATGCTCGAGTACATAGGAATTGGTGAATTAGGACAGTACCTGGTAAGAGCTTATAAATATGGTACCGGAACTATTACTGTTAACCAGTAGTAAGAACAAGGAAGGGCATACATGCACTTGAATTTAAGGCTTTTATTAATGAAAAAGTATGTCAAGGATTTACACGGTACTGCTTGCTTTCCCTCTGGGCAGCAATTGTACATTATCATCCTACTTGGATAGCAATCAGAGACAAACTCCCTGATCAAAAATCCACTACATGTGTGTGTATTAATGAAAAGGCACTTGACACTTGATTGAGTTGCAATACTTATGTTGATCTTGAATGGAGTGCCACCAAAGAAGCATAAGCACCATCGGTGATCTTCATTAGAACATCATGGCTACCTTTCTCAGCAATCACGCCGTTCTTGACCACAGCTATCATGTCTGCTCCTTTGATCGTGGTAAGGCGGTGCGCAACAACAGTTGTTCTATTCACCATCACTGCATCCAAAGCATCTTGCACTATGCGTTCGGACCCTGCATCCAGTGCGCTTGTAGCTTCGTCAAGCAAAAGAATTCTTGGGTCTTTAAGAATTGCCCTTGCAATGGCTATTCTTTGCTTCTGTCCTCCAGATAGTTGAACCCCTCGTTCCCCAACTGAGGTGTCATAGCCTTGAGGCAGTGAAGAAATGAAGTTGTGAGCATTTGATGCTTTTGTGGCTGCAATGATCTCTTCTTCAGTTACATCTCCTCGCTTGCCATAAGCAATGTTGGTTCGAATGGATTCGTTAAAGAGAATTGGTTCTTGACCAACCAAAGCTATTTGTTGCCTCAGCCAGTTTATCTTGAACTTAGTGATTTCAACTCCATCTAATAGTACACGACCTGAGTCGGGGTTATAGAATCGCTCTATGAGGCCAATCACTGTCGACTTCCCACTGCCACTCTCTCCAACCAAAGCAACAGTCTGTGTACATACGTAGGTAGAATATTAGTTATGCTAGCCATTTTTTGAATCATATAAAATGAAAAGTTGAGTGTTGATTTGTAATTACCTTTCCAGAGGGGATACTCAAACAAATGTCTCTAAATATCTGCACATCCGGCCTTGTTGGATATTTGAAGCTGACATGTTCTAGATCAATTTTTCCACTAACGCTCGGTAGAGTTGAGCCTTCATCGCTGCTCGAGTCGATCTCAGGCTTACTGTCAAGAATCTTAAATATTGAAGCTGCTGAGTCTTTTGCTTTGTTGGAGTCAGGAGCCATACCGCTAGATTCTGAAACTCCTACTGCTGAGATTGTCAAAGCAAAGAACACCTGAAAAGTATTAACACAGAATTAGAGAAAAGAGTTATAAATAAAAAATGGAAAAACCACATACATATGTAAGAGGAATATAGTGAGGAAGAAGTTGAAATCTTACCATGAATACTTGGTCAAATTTGGCTTGCCCATTTTTGACAAGAATAGCTCCAATGTAGAAAATTAGTGCATTGGTGCAGAACATTACGAAGAAAGAGAAGCCAAAACCTACACCGCTCACAACTCCTAACCGTACTCCTTGCTTCAAAGGACCCTCACACTTCTCATAAGCATCCATCACTTTCTTTTCAGAACAAAATGACGCTACAGTTCGAATGCTACCAATTGCATCATTTGCAACTTGGCTTGCTTCTTCATACATAGCCTGCATATGTAATACATGTTGACAACATTAGCAACATTTCAATCTGCAAATCAAATAACTCGTGGGGAGAGATTCGACTAACCTTGGCGTCTCCACTAAACCCTTTAAGAAATTTTGTCTGTAGTAATCCTTGAATAATCAATAATGGTGACACGCCTAAAATTAGAAGCGCCAATTTCCAGTTAGCTGTGAAACCTATAACCAACCCTGCTATGATGGTTGCGATATTCTGCGTAATCAAGGCTAAGCCATCACCAACAAGAGCCTTCACGGTTGAAGCATCAGAAGACAACCTTGCACCGATGGCACCACTGAAAGTACAAAATATATAGAGAATTTATTTCTAATTATATTGTTTTGATTAGAACATAGACAATTTTTCATTGCATTATTAATTATTATTAGATTAACACACCTTGAATTTGCAGGATCATCAAACCAACTGATTTGTTGGTGCACAACTTTTTGGAATGTCAAGGACCGAATTTTCTCTATCAATTTTCCGCCTGCAACTCCAAATAAGAAATTCTGCGCAGGAACGACAACCATCCCAAAGAACCCTATCCCTACATACACTCCGGCCCACGTCTTTGAGTCTTCCCTGAGAACACTATGCGGTTCATAGAACATTTTAATCGCTTTTGAGAGTAGCACACCAAAGACAGGAAAAATTAATCCATGACCAGCTGCTGCAATGGCTCCAAGTAGCAAAACTGGAAACTCATTTTTGTTCATCATCGCCAACCTTTTGATGGAAACTCCTTTACGCTCTTTGGGATCAACCTTAGTTTTTTCAAGGCTCTCCTCATCTCCTACTTCAGTCACTTGGAAATTAACTAGAGCAGGAGTCCCAAAGCTGCTAATAGTAGATGACAAGCGGCCTATGCTTAAAGATTTCCCGGTTGATAATCTTTGGCTGCCAGAGCTAAGCATGGACTTATCTATATCTGAACCATTATCTAGACCAGCTGATTCTGCATCTTTTTCTTTGGCTTCTTCCTGTAAGCGAACTAATTGGCTATAAGCTCCTTCTGGATCTTTGGTCAATTCTTCATGGGTTCCTACATATCGAACCAACAACAATGTTACTTAGAGAACAAGTAGTGTCGATTGAAATTGACAGACTGCAAAATGGTTCGGTCTTAGTTACCTTTTTCTACAATTTTCCCTTTATGCACCACTGCTATCGCATCAGCATTTCTGATTGTTGTCAAGCGATGAGCAACAACTATAGTTGTCCTATTTGACATCAGTCTGACAAGTGCATCTTGAACTATTCTTTCAGACTCAGTATCCAGAGCACTTGTTGCTTCATCAAGAAGCAAAATTCTAGGGTTCTTCAAAATGGCTCTAGCGATTGCAATTCTTTGCTTTTGCCCACCTGATAATGACGTCCCACCTATCATTGTGTTGAGCCCCTATCAAAATAAACATGTTAGTCTCTCTTACGTAGCACAAATCCTCACTTATTAGTGATATTACCACAAGGGTTGACACAACAAGACATTTAGGTTTACCTCAGGCAGCTTATCAATGAACTTTGCTGCATTTGCAAGCTCTATAGCTCTTCTAATCTCCTCTTCGGTTGCATTTTCT
Organism: Comarum palustre; assembly: GCA_951800085.1. Classification (NCBI taxonomy): domain Eukaryota; kingdom Viridiplantae; phylum Streptophyta; class Magnoliopsida; order Rosales; family Rosaceae; genus Comarum; species Comarum palustre. Next base: position 29,280,928 of record OX637572.1, read on the forward strand.
TTCCCATATGCTATGTTCTGTCTTATCGTTGTGGTAAAAAGATTTGGTTCTTGACTTACAAGCCCAATCTTCTCCCTTATTGCTCTAAGATGCAACTTCTTCAAATTCATTCCGTCTATAAACACTTCACCGGCTTCAGGATCATAAAACCTCTCTACCAGGCCTATTACAGTTGATTTCCCACTTCCACTCTGCCCAACCAAAGCAGTCGTTGTGCCACTCGGAACATGCAACGAGAATCCTGCAAAGATCTGCACATCTGGCCTAGCAGGATACCTGAAATGCACATCTTTAAGTTCGATCTCTCCCTTAACATCCTCCAATACAACTCCAGTAGTATCATAAGGATCGATTGTTGGTGTTCGCTTGATGGCTATGATGCACGGATACGGCAAAAATTTTAGTATGTTGTATTGTATCCGTATCTGATACGGGTACGCACGGGATACGCCATGGATACGTACCTAAAGATATTCAAACGTATCCTAGATCATTTAGGGAGGTTTTGACCAAATTAATACTAGGTTGTTGATTTTTTGTAGTAATATCTTATCTAATTTGTAGCAATCTCTGTTCTGTTTTAACTCTTTCACGATTATAATTGAATATTCTTCTGTATTTTCCTTAATTAGATGATTTAGATTAGATTTATTTGGAATTTATTTATTATTATAATTTTTTTTTGTGATAGATCTAGTAAAATTGGGCTACTTTCGTGTTATTTTTCATTAAAATTATCTATATATTTTTAAATTATATTAAATATATAATATCAAAACGTACCCATATCCTATTTTTTCGATAAAAAACGTATCTACGTATCGTATCAAACCTGTATCCGTGTCCCGTACCGATACTAGTACATCATAGCTTGATGGTCTCAAACATTTTGAAAGCAGCAGCTTTTCCTGCTGTAAATGCATCTAGAGACGGGGATGTCTGTCCTAGTGACCTAGTCAACCAAATAAGTAAACGTTAGCATAGTTTTAAAAGAAAAGCATCAAAATCATCCTAACTGTAGATTATGATCAATTGCGATAAACTTACATTCCACCACTCATCATTGCAAATAGAACATTGAGGACTTGGCCCCCATTATAGCCTTTCTCAATGATCATTTTGGATCCGTACCATATGGCAAGTGTTGTAACGGATGGAAGAAAGAGCACAGATTTACGTGGTTCACTAACGATATGTTAGCTACGTCCACGACCAGAAGAGAACAGTTTTATTATCTTGAGGAAACACAACCACCGAGTGCTCCCGATGAGTACAGAGTACAGAGTGCGGCGCTAAGCACTAAATACAATTAGGTTTAGGACGTTTATATACTAAACTCTAAACCCTATATACTAAACCCAATAGGAAACCATAACCCAGCATAACAGAGACTCTAAACCCTATATACTAAGCCCAATAGGAAATCATAACCCAGCATAACAGGGACTCTTGGGCCTTGAGGGAGTTGCCCCCGATGACACTAGTTGAACAGTCTCACTCGCGCGACTGTCGCTCACGGGGCAGTTTCGGTCGCGGGAGAAAAACTCCTTCGCGCAACTTTCGCTCGCGGGAATAATTTCGCTCGCGCCCCCGAACCCCCAAACCAGAGCGCGTTGCCCCTGGACCCCAACACGCTGACCGGGCAGCGAGATCCCCGAATAGCTGGTACCCTCAGATGGCTGATTCAAGGCATATATTAACAAATCTCCACCTTGACTTGAATCCTCTCACAGATAACAGATGTACCAGATGCATCACCCCGAATAGCTGGTACCCTCAGATGGATGGTTCAAAGGCATATATTAACAAATCTCCACCTTGACTTGAATCCTCTCACAGATAACAGATGTACCAGATGCATCACCCCGAATAGCTGGTACCCCTAGATGGATGGTTCAAGGCATATATTAACAAATCTCCACCTTGACTTGAATCCTCTCACAGATAACAGATGTACCAGATGCATCACAGTAATGCCAGATGTACAAATAACTTCTCTACCAGATAACAGATATACCAGATGTACTCCTCTGCCTCAGATGTTACACGGATGTACCAGATGCACCACAATAGTGCCAGATGTACCAGATGACTCCTCTGCCTCAGATGTAACACGGATGTACCAGATGCACCTCAATAGTGCCAGATGTACCAGATGCACCATAATAGTGCCAGATGTACCAGATGCACCACAATAGTGCCAGATGTACCAAATGCACCATAATAGTGCCAGATGTACCAGATGCACCCAATAGTGCCAGATGTACCAGATGCACCGTAATAGTGCCAGATGTACCAGATGCACCGCAATAGTGCCAGATGTACCAGATGTACCAGATGCACCGCAATAGTGCCAGATGTACCAGATGGCTCCTCTGCCTCAGATGTACCAAATGCACCGCAATAGTGCCAGATGTACCAGATGGCTCCTCTGCCTCAGATGTACCAGATGCACCACAATAGTGTCAGATGTACCAGATGACTCCTCTGCCTCAGATGTAACACGGATGTACCAGATGCACCTCAATAGTGCCAGATGTGTCAGATGCACCATAATAGTGCCAGATGTACCAGATGCACCGCAATAGTGCCAGATGTACCAGATGCACCATAATAGTGCCAGATGTACCAGATGCACCGCAACAGTGCCAGATGTACCAGATGACTCCTCTGCCTCATATGTACCAGATGCACCATAGTAGTACCAGATGTATTAGATGCACCATAGTAGTGCCAGATGTACCAAATGACTCTCTTCCATTCGCAGACTGAACAGACGTCGCTTTAGAAGCAACTTGTTGGTTAAAGACTTCGTCATGTATAGACTCTCAAGCTTCAACCACAGACCAGCCGCAGTTTCCTCCTCTGCGACCTCGGTGATTATGTCATCTGCAAGACACAACAAAATTGTCGAGTGTGCCTTCTCCTCCAGACTGGCCATCTCAGCGATTTCTGGATCCCCCGGCTTCTTCACAAGCGGCGCCCACATCCCTTGTTGTTTTAACAAGGCTCGCATCTTGATCTGCCATAAACTGAAACTGTTTCTCCCCGTGAATTTATCGATCTTCACGGTCAGCCCAGACATCTTTCTTCCCAGAATTCGAACCCCTTCTGGGCTCTGATACCAGTTTGTTGTAACGGATGGAAGAAAGAGCACAAATTTACGTGGTTCACTAACGATATGTTAGCTACGTCCACGACCAGAAGAGAACAGTTTTATTATCTTGAGGAAACACAACCACCGAGTGCTCCAGATGAGTACAGAGTACAGAGTGCGGCGCTAAGCACTAAATACAATTAGGTTTAGGACGTTTATATACTAAACTCTAAACCCTATATACTAAACCCAATAGGAAACCATAACCCAGCATAACAGAGACTCTAAACCCTATATACTAAGCCCAATAGGAAACCATAACCCAGCATAACAGGGACTCTTGGGCCTTGAGGGAGTTGCCCCGATGACACTAGTTAAACAGTCTCACTCGCGCGACTGTCGCTCGCGGGGCAGTTTCGGTCGCGGGAGAAAAACTCCTTCGCGCAACTTTCGCTCGCGAGAATAATTTCGCTCGCGCCCCCGAACCCCCAAACCAGAGCGCGTTGCCCCTGAACCCCAACACGCTGACCGGGTAGCGAGATCCCCGAATAGCTGGTACCCTCAGATGGCTGATTCAAGGCATATATTAACAGCAAGTCCGTAAGTGCTAAAGACAATAAGCATGAATGCACCAAATCCAACCCCTGTGGCTAATCCTTGTTGAACCGTGTTATTGTATGCAATTTCCAGCTTCTGATTGTATTTATCTATGGCTGTGGTTTTTATTTAGAACAAACAAAAAAACATAGTTGGGCCAAAAGAGAAAATTGTAGCCCTCTAAAAAGTTTTAAAAAGTGACTTTTAAAAAAGTTAAAAAAATGACAATATATGTGGTTCGAACCTAGGTTAGTGGGAAAGAAAACTGACTTCTTTCTTCCATTAGAGTAAAAGAGTTGTATGTATTTTTTTTTGCAAACATAATATATATATATATATATATATTAATTTCTACATATTTTTAATTTTATATGACCAAAGACCTGTCAAAAATTTATGGTTTGAGACGACCGCCTCAACCGGCACACCTTAGGGCCGGTCTTGGAACCAAGAAACCCAAAATATTAATGTAAATGCAGACTTCTTAACTAGTAAAACAAAGTGGTTTAAGTTCAACCTATCTGAGATTTCACGGTTGGATTTTATAAAATTGATTTCTGGATTTTGGGTATAAGATTGGATATCTCAATCAAAAGTATGCAATCAGGAAGATGATGTAAAACGAAGTACTGTAGACTATACCGGAGTATGCGATTGAAGTTTGATAAAAAAGATGAGCAACTGATGAAGCCGCTACGGATTGAGAAGGAGGACTGTCAGACCTGCGTAATGAGTTAAGCCTTGTTGAGCGTTGACTAGTAGAAAGTATGATCAGCCAATGAATTACTGACATGTGGTCGTCCGCACTATTACCATTTCAAGGACGTGTGCTTACTCTCTCTAAGGGAGTGCTATGTGAATGTGAGTTAAACACCAATTTTGACAAATGTCAAACCTCTAATTTTGACAAATGTCAAACCCTCCAATTTTTTATTATTAAATTCATTTACAAAATCAGTAATTATTTTATGGTAGCCTTCTTCTATATTTGCCCATTGACACATTAGTGTCTCCAACTAAAAACAATACAAGTATGTGGATGCTCCAAGAAACCACTGATTTTGAGTTCATCATGAAGAACATACAAACAAGAACTAGTACTCCTTTCCATTATATTGAAGAATTCACTCTATTATAGATCTATGGAAACAAGTTCCCTCCCTCTATACATATTATAGTCCAAGACATTGCTCCTGGCCTTTCGTCATATTTGGATCTAATTCTTCATTTCAACACCAAATATATGCCCCTCTCTCGTAGTAGTTACCTTCTCCACTTGTGAAACCGAGAAAGGAAATAAGATGAAGCCATCATCCTAGTTGAACCCAATGAATTGTTTAATAGGAAACAGAAAGTAAAAGATGGGTGAAGTTCACCTATGAACTCAGAAGTTACAGATCGAGGAGAAGGAGAGGAGAGGAGAGGAGGATGAAGAGTTGCCGTCGAAGGATGAAGAGGAGGAGGAGGAGGAGAAGAAGAATGAAAAATATAAAAAAAAATCAAAATTTTCATTGAAAATTTTAAAAATTTTGAACTTTAGCCGACGAAATACCCTAATTTCATCGGCTAAAGTTTAAAATTTTAGTAGGAAATTTTGAAAATTTGAGTCAACTTTAGCCGACAAAATTATATATTTTCGTCGGCTAAAGTGCCCTATATTTTATTTATTTAATTAACTTTAGCCGACGAATTTTAATATATTTCATCGGTTAAAGTGTCTTAGCTTATATTTTAAACTTATATCTAGAGGTAGTCCTATCTTCGGTGGTTATTTTTCATAAAAAATTTATATCATTGGTTGCGTCTCATCGATTTGAAATTATCTTCAGTTGAAAGTCTGGGCAAAATACGTAATTTAGACAGTCAAATGACCGTTTTCGTGCCTTAAGGGATTTGACTTACGAGATTGACCGTAAGGATCAAGCCCTTAACGTTATCGGATCAAGTTGAATTCTTTTCTATAGACATATTTCGACATAATGATCATATCAAACAGTCGGATTTTTGTTTCACAAGTTTGATCATCGGAATCACAACATGCCTACTAATGTTGTATAACTTGTTTACTAAGTTTTAAGTAAATGTTCCGTTTCAAAAATAAACTCTACGTACAAACTTCAAACGCAAAAAAGTTGGGAAATAAGATATGACCGGAATGGTGAAATACGTCTATGGTTAAAAAATCACGTAATTCCGATAAAGTCTTGGTGCCGATAGTTGCGGTCAATGCAATAGATAGGTTTAACTTACGGGATTGACCGTCCGGATCAAGCCCTGATATTTATCGGATCAAGTTGAATTTTTACCACATACATATTTCGACATAATGATCATATCAGACGGTCGGATTTTTGGTTGTGAAGTTTGATCATTAGAATTACAATATGCCTACTATTTACTATTATTTATCCCTTTGGAGAGCCTTACTATCGAGGGGTAAATGTCTCAAAATTTTAAGATGGCCAGTTGCGTCTCATCATAGTGAGAGTTTGTTGTGTTGAAGGTTTGACCAAAATACCTCATATAGATGCAGATATAAGCGTTTTCTTGTGTTAAGTGGTTAGAAAAACTGCATTTTGAAGCCGTAAACGAACTCGGATGGCCAAAAAAGCCAATATGTCAGATTGGTTTCATGGTTGAGTTGTGAGGTCGTTGAATGTTCTACGTATGTGGACTTATGCCTTAGTGGTGAGATGATGCATTAATTGTGAGTGTGTGTCTTAGTTAGGTGTCTTAGTGGCTGTGACAGGAAACCTGGAACTAAGCCTTGGGTGGATGATTGATTACGGTCAGTTTAGAGCTCTAGTCTGTTTGTCGGTACTTCATGGAGGAAGACTAAGTGTTGAAGAACCAATGAGTACGTGTTTGTTGGGTTACTTATGAGGGATGACTAAGTGTTGCTGAACTCATAAGTAAGTGGTGAAAAATGGTTGGATGGTGTGATTCCGTGTTTGTAGTTTAATTTCCATGTTTGCGTATCTTCTGAACAATATTTTCCCTTGGAAAATACTTTAATCTTATTTGCATGATTTTGTATTGATTTGAATTTGTATTTATTTATCTATCTCCTTTCAACTCTCTTACTTTTAGGTGATTTTCCGAATACGTTTTAACGCATGAATTACCGGTTTTACCTAATGTGATTTTAGATTGAGTCGTTTAATTTAGATTACTCATACGAGCTGTTAAAGCTTATCGGGTTTGTGTTTACAACCCGGTGCACCAATCTATGGTGTAGGGTTTGATCTTGCAAGTGAAGATTTTCAGGGTTGTGACTATAGAGGTCTAGGAGCAGCTTGTTAGGGGTTGAACTCTCTTATTTTTATTGAACTTATTAAGGGATTGTATAAGCTCTTCTAGAGCGTATTATTCTATTTCTACTCAGATGTTTGTAAACGGTAATGTAATATTTGACTTAAAAATTTGAGTCTATTAAACAATTGATTTGCTATCATTTAATTGCGTATGTTACAATAATTTGAGATTTTGGAATAGTATCATGTCTTAAATTTGGATTTTTCTTTATCCAATATTGAGGATGTGACAATATCCATGTCCGATACGAAAGACACTTTTACTGATGTCAATTCTGAGCCAAAACATTTCACACAGATTTAAGTGACATTACATACTCACATTGATTTCTATAGGTGATTGTTATTTTTCACGGATATCTGTTTCTTTATTTCACTCGGATATTTGCACGGACCCTCGTGCATGGTGCATTCTAGACGTCTCCTATTGCATAAGACATTCTTACAAAATTAAAAATTGATCATACAAGAAAGTCTTATGTGATAAAGCTTACGTGGTGTGAGTTGTTCAACTTCGACTAGCCATTGTTAGCATCCAGAAGACAGATTTTCTTCTGATATTATTAATTATGATAATGGAATATAAACATGCCAGTACGTAATCAACTCTGACTTTTTTTTGATATATTCATATTTTTTATTCAAATTAATCTTCGGAATAGTTTCTTTTGCGCCTATAAAGAATGCGTTCGCATTCAGAAACCATCATATTTTTTCAGCACTTTCCAAGTCGGAAGTATAGTCAGCTAAGTTATCTTGAAACTACAAGTGAGAAATATCTGTCAGCGCTTAGATCATTTTATGTTCTTTTTCTATTTCTGCATCCACATTATATATATATATAGTTAATTCCCTCCATTGTAAGATTTGAGTAAATACAAATAAGAAATCAGCTTGGAATTCTTGATATCATCTGTGATTTAAGACAAAATGGAAGAGCAAGCTGAGGTAGAAGAAAGTTTTGGACATGAAAGTTATGATGCAGTTGTTGTGGGGTCTGGTTATGGCGGTTCTGTTGCTGCTTGCCGGCTGGCTATGGCAGGCGTAAGGGTGTGTCTACTTGAAAAAGGCCGGAAATGGGAAGCTCAGGACTTCCCAACTGACACCTTCAAAATGTTATCGGCTGTGAGGATGGAGAACCAGAACCTAGGTGTTAGCTATGGACCTAAAGATGCTTTGTTTCAGGTGAATATCTCTTCCTGTATTTTATTTCAAGCCATAGTTCTTGGATACATATATCGATCAGTTGCAATATTGTACTTCATTCCGTTCATTGTGTCTTTGCTTTGCTTATGTAGTTGCTTAGCATTGTTGATACACTAGATTGTTGTACTAGAAAGATGTGAGTCTTCCCAATACCATACACTTTTGTGACTACATATAGGTGAATGACACGAATTGTTGTACTAGAAAGATGTGAGTCTTCCCAATACCATACACTTTTGTGACTACATATAGGTGAATGACACGAATCAATATGCAACTGTTTTCATGAAACTGTAGATGTATGAGCAAAATGATTCTCTAGCAGCAGTGGCATGTGGACTTGGTGGAGGTTCACTGGTGAATGCAGGAGTTATGATGCCAGCACCAGTTCGTGCTAGACGACATCCAAAATGGCCAAAGGAATGGGAAAGGAATTGGGGTAGTTGTGAAGCTTCTGCAGCAGATATGCTGAGAATACAGAGCATTCCTGTCAAGTTCCCTTCTACAAAAATATTGGAAGAAGCTGCTGATGGAGAAACTCTTGACACTTCAATAAAGCTTAGTATGAATTTTGACATTGAAGAACCAGCAACGAATGGAACAAAGTGTCCACCAATGGGTACCTGCTTAGCCTGTGGAAACTGTCTTTCTGGATGTCCTTATAACGCCAAAAGTTCCACTGACAAAAATTATCTAGTCTCAGCAATCCAGGCATGTCACAAATCTTTTTTCCTGTTATCTAATATATCCATAGATATTGCATATCATCAACATTTCTTCTGCCATTCTGAGTCCAGAATGATATGGTTATTGTTAGCTATTTAGAAAATACATACCATTTTTCAAACCTCAGACGATAAAGCCTAAAATGATATGAGTCAACGTTGGCTTTGTGTTTCAAATTTTTGTAGCATTGTTGGACATATTATTGAAAAATATCCATTTACATGTCAAGAATCAAACTTAATCTAACCTGCTGCTATGTGAAACAGGCTGGATGTATTGTCAAAACAGAATGTCAAGCGCTGTATGTGGTAAGAAACTTGCTTGATAATTTCCAACATAAAGGAAAAAATGGAAGGAGATGGCTGGTTTACTTGAATGAGATTGACTACATAACCTGTGATTTTGTGATCCTATCAGGTAAGAATCAGTCAAAGTTGGCATGTTTATTAAATTCTGATGATCACAAAGTTGATAACAAGTTCAAGATTTTTTTTTCCTCAGCGGGAGTTTTTGGAACAACTGAGATACTCTTCCAGTCACAAATGAGAGGACTGAAACTTTCGGAAGCACTTGGATCTGGATTCAGCTGTAACGGAAACACTGTGGCTTATCTCGCTGGAACACCAGCACCAGTCAATGGTTTTGGATTAGACAGGAAGCAGGTGTTCACGACTCCTTTTGAAGAAAGGCCAGGGCCATCAATTTCATCATCTTACACTTCTTCACTCGGTTTTACGATTCAGGTTCATCGATCTACTCTTGATTTTTTTTTTCTGATTTATTGCATTTGATGCACCATACAAATATCCACAAATATATAGAAGAAAGTGTAGATTCATTCAAAAAATAATAACTCAGGTCAATATACAAAACCGTATAAGTAGAATGAGAAAGCAAATACGTATGCGTAACTAATGAACATACGAAAATAACTTTTTTGTGCATTAAATTCTTAATTTTGTCCAAATTCTAATGCAGTTTCTATTGAGAGAAAATATTTTATATTTGTGACACCATGTATTTTACACTTTTTTAAAAAAAATATCGAAAATAATATATAAGCTCAAGCCAGAAAAGACTGTTACATAGATTTCCTCCATCGATTAAGGATGAATAAAAGCATCTCCAACCCTTGGCCTAAAACCTATAATAGGTTTAGGATTTAGAAAATCTTATCTTCAACTCATTAGCCAAGTTGAGCTAAAATATGATTTACCTAAAATGTGTTCTATTTTGACTCAATCAAATAAGATCAAAACCTATAATTTATGAGGGTGAGTGGATGTAGGCCATTGTCATACTTTATTATTATAATGATATAATATGATTAAACAATTGATTGTCACTCCATGTATGATTAAATAATAATATAAAATGATCAAATAGGTTTAGGTTTTGCCTCCATGGGTTGAAGATGCAAAACCTATATGAATAATTACAGGTTTGGATGACCTAAAATTTGAATATAGGTTTAGGTTTTACACCAATTGTTAGAGATGCCCTAAGAAGTTTGTGACACAAAGATCACAGCGATACATAGGAGATAAACTTAATCATTAACACGTTAAGACGCTCTACTTATTGAGAGCCTACAAACTAAGCATGACGAGAAAAGTTATAGGCAAGGTTTAAATAACAAAAACTTAAATGTTCTCCTTACCCTTCACGCTAGGGCACGGAGGTGGAGCAACAAAAAAGAAAGCATCAACTGGTGGGACCGTTCCAGTAGCTTCCTTCACATCCTTTGAAGATGTAATTCCTTCAGCAGTCTTCTTAGCAGCCATCGTAGCCGCTCTCTTAGCAGCTTGCAGTCGGATTCTTGTTCTTAGACCCAAGCTTGCGTCCCCTTTTCTTCTAATTTTTAGCTACATTTTTATAAATCAGAACACTTCCCACAACTTCTATGAGTCCAAAAGTCTGAGGAGGAAGCTTCGATGTGTACTCTGGTACTTTGAGCTTCTTCATAGGGAACTCACCACAAGGGATCTTTCTAAGCAGCGCTGGTACCTGCACCTTAGTTGGGAGGCTTGGAACACACTACCTTGGCGCTTGAGGGTCACATTTGGATCTTCAGTAGCCACATCGACCGAAGCGAACACCATCCATAACCAATGCTGAAACGGTAAGCTTCTAAAATCATGATCGATCAGCCATAAGCCTTCTGCCTTTCCTCTCAACCTATCTGATTCTCCCTTCATCCACCATAACAGAAATCCACCATGGTGGATCAATCCATATCATATTCCCTTTTCTCTCTTTGAGTTCAAATGACCATGAATTTTGGAGTCGTGCAAGTCGCGGTCGGGCTCTACTTGAGAAGCTCTTACTACTAATCTGGATGCCTTGAATAGCCATTTGATGTGAGGGAAAATCTGAGATTTTATCATACATATTGGGGGTTGTGGGTGAAGGACCTGCATAAGAGGTCTTGAGGTCGAGAAGGATCGACATAGTGTTGGCGGTGTGCGCGTTGGAGACCCAAGCCGAGACGGCTAGGGTTTTTGAAGAAGCGGGAGAGGAGGCTGAGAGCCATATCTCAAAACCTGTTTAGTTTCTTTTGACTTTTTCCTTAATTATACTTTACACTTAAAAACAGGTACGTCCATTGATTTTTAAATTAAACTGATATACCTTTAAGTTCTCAATTCTTAACTGATTTGCCATTTTCGTTAGTCCACCGTCAAATATCGTGTTAAGTTTTTAAAATGACTAAAATGCCCCAATTAAAAATCAATTTTATTTTTTCTTCTCTTTCCTATTTTTTATTTTCTCTTTCCTTTTTTTGCTCTCTATCTCTCTCAACCCTTCGACCTCTGATTCTTCATTTGACGCCACCATCTCCTTCGATCATCCTCCAGCCACTATATGAGGAAGGGTTTCCAATCAGGGAATGTGGGAGACAAGAACTTCACATAGGGAGAGAGAGGGGGAGAAAAAAAGAAGAAAAACACAAATGAAAGAGGAAAAAATGTATTATTTTTTTGTCAGAAGAAAAACATTGGCTTGAATAGGGACATTTTAGTCAATTTAAACAACTTAACGGAATATTTTGACGGTTGATTAACGAAAATGGTAAATTAGTCCAGAATTGAAAATGAAAAGGTATATTAGTTTAATTTAAAAAAATATAGGAGGTGTACCAACGTAACTGTTTTTATGTTTAAAGTATATGGTGTCACAAATATTTTATATCATTTCTATTGTCAAATGGGTGTCATAAGTAATATATTTAAAAAACAAATGAAGTAACTGTTTTTCTATTATTTCTATTATCACAGAGTGTTGTTCTTCCTATAGCTTATCCATACCTGCTGTTTAAAGGAATCGTAACATACGGCTGGCCTACTGGTTACTGGTTCCTCCATGGAATTATAGACAAGATAGGACACATTATAGGTTCCAAAGCAAGCCAAGCAATGATTCTTATTGCAGTGGGACATGATGAAAGTGATGGTAAGATCATGTTAGAGAAGGGCACCAACAAAATCTGCTTTACTCCACCTCAGGATCCTCTTCTCCCACGAAAGATTAAAGCTTTTCAGAAGCTCACTAAAAAACTAGGAGGACTTCTCTTCATGTCAAAATACCGGAGCACAGCAGTTCATCTTTTAGGTGGGTGTAATGTGTCATCAGATCCTTCAGGTGGTGTTTGCAATCCCAATGGACAGGTTTTTGAACCAGAGTCATCCACAACTGTGCATCCTGGCCTTTACGTGTGTGATGCTTCTTTGATCCCATGTTCTGTTGGGATAAATCCATCTCTTACCATCACAACTGCAGCTGAGCACATAAGTAAGAACCTTGTGCAGGATGCTCTCAAGTACAAGAGCAGCAATGGTGATGAATTTGTTGTCAGAACTGCTGACCAAAGTCAAGAGTCCTTCACCGAGAAGAATCTTATTAACCGCCAAAGCTCAAGGGTCATGGTTCAAGAAACTATGAGAGGTTATGTTGGGGGTATGCCATGCACTGCTTGTCTAAAAATGAGGATGGATTCTCAGGACCAGTCTTTATCTGACGTAAAGTTGGATACCGGAAAATCTCATCCTCTTCTCAGAGGTAAAGTTGGAGGACATGTGGAAATAAGAGCCTTTGATAAGGACGATTTACATATCATAGATGGGAACGTAAATTTGTGTGTAGTAGATGACAGGACTCCTTACACACAGTATATGAAGTATGATCTTCTTGCAGCTTCTACCGGTTCAAGGTATGTGATATTTGATAAGAAGTTTAATTGGTTTCCATTACCAGTACACTCAGAACTAAACATCCACAAATTTGATGCAGATATATTCTCAAGGGAAGAAAGATAATGAATCCTTATTTCTTTCCATTATATGCTTGGAGGGAGATGACAACACTGCATGTTACATTCGAAAAAGTTTCTGAAGAAGACTCAAAGGATGAGAAGGTGGTTCTCAAGGGGGAGCTTCATATTTCAATAACAGAGCTTCTTAAGAGCATCATAAGCCTTAAAGGAAACAATAGAGGACGGTTCATGTACCTCCTATCAGGGTCTTTCTTAAGAACTTATTTATTGCCAGTACCTCGAGGAAATCAAGGGGGTTTAGTTCTGTCAGAAGACAAATCTTATCCAAGCAGCACTCTCCAAGAAATTAAAGCAGGTAACAAAAACTTAAATTACTGGGTCATTTACCTGCAAAAACTCAATCAAAATACAGAAAATTATTCGGTGCACAAAGAAAATTTTTCGGTGCACTAATGGTGCACGTGACCTACCTATCTCACACTGTCCGATTACGTTCTTACCTTTAGATGTATGCACTGTTCACATTTGTTTTTTCTTCATTTTTGTCTTTATCCGGTGCACCGAATACTCTCTCTCAAAATACTAAATAGCAGAAAATGGTAAAGTGCCAAATTTATTCACCAAACTTAAATTACTTAAATATATCAGTAATTCAGTATAGTTTGGTTGCATACAAATGAGGTTTTGAACCACCCCTTATTTGAAAAAAGAAAAGAAAAAAGAAATAGCACATCATTGCCTCATTCGTAAACATATTTAGCGAGGGTCTGCATTGAACTATCTTGGAGTCCATGACCATTACAATCTTCTAATCATGTATTGATCAAGAAAAGATATCCTGAATGTTTAAAATAGGAATGTATCAGCGTTAATAGATTGGAATATATATGTGATACACAAAACATTAGGTGGTATACTTGACTTGATTATCTGACTTGCTGATTAAAGAAATACCTGATTTTAGAACACTGTTATTTTTCTTGTAACTTCCATTCTTGCTTCTACTTGAGTTCTCATTCATGTCCTTCCCTCATAATATACAGAAGATGGATTCACTATCAGTTGCAGAAAATGGAAGTCCAAACTCGATGGAGATTCAAAACTGCATCCGGTTCTCCTTCTTAATGCATATGCTATTGAGAGTTTTTGGCTGCCAACTGAGCCAAATGACTTGGTCAGAACTCTAATTGAACAAGGGCATGAGACATGGCTATTGAATTCCAGATTGCACCCTCTGAACCCTTCCAACGAATTTACGATTGAAGATGTTGGAAAATTTGATATCCCTGCTGGTAAAATTGGCCATAGATTGTCTCACATTGTATTTAATTTAATTTATTCTGATCCAATTGTCTGGTATTAAGAATTTTCTCTGATTTTCCTGTGCAGTAATTAATAAGATCCTTGAACTCCATGGACCAAGCACAAAGGTGCACGCAGTTGCACACTGTGTTGGAGGCTCAGCCATACACATAGCTATCATGGGAGGTCATGTCTCTGCAACTCGTATAGCTTCTCTATCTTGCACCAACTCGTCAATGTTTTTCAAGCTTAATGCTATGTCCACATTCAAAATGTGGCTTCCTCTGATACCGGTCAGATCTCTCTCCTTTTCTCTATCACAGTTAAGAACTTAGGGTCTGTGTTATATTTGGATAATAATAAAAAGGGAAAATGACATATTACTATCCCAAACACTTGTAAAACACAAAAAAAATCTTTTTTTTTCATAATTTGTTATACAAATTAGGACACATACTTAGGCTCAAAACCGAAAGTATCAAGCCCGATCCGGATTATACGTATCAAATGACCATTATACCCTCTTGACCTATATTTTTCTCTCCCCTCATCGTCCAGATCTACGTATGCGTTTCTTTCTTTTTTCTTCAGATCAGACTTCAACTCTCTCTCTCTCTCTCTCTCTTTGGGAATCTAGATCGGACTTCCAGATCGCTGACGAGGAGGCTCGACGTTCGATGACAAATTTGACGACGCTCGACCACGACCAGATAGCATATCCAGATTCAATCGACTCCATTTGTCCTCCGACGCCATTCAAAGACGCTCGACGACGGCGTCGACGTCCAGATCGCACCACATCGGTCCTTCTATATAGCTCTTAGATCAGGTTATGGCAAGGTGTTGTCATCTGGTCTTCATATTCAAGTTTCGCTGCTTCTGTTTGTTGTAGATTGTCAAGTCATACTGCTACTGTAGTAGTTCATCAGGTCTTGCTACTACTATTGTTGCAGATCATAAGGATTTACTGCTACTGCTGCATATTATCAGGTTTTGCTATTGTTGCATATAATCATGTTTTAGATGTGTAAGACAACCTGCTACTATACATTTGGTACGTAGTAGCAGTAAATTTTTGATTAGAGACAGTAGCAGCTTCATGTATAATACAGAGGACAATAGCAGCCTTTTGTATGATTTGGGGACAGTAGCAACATGATGTATTTATGGGAGATGATAGTAGCAGCAGCTTCATGTAGAACCTAAGCGACAGTAGTAGCATGATGTATTTCTGTGAGATAGTAGCAACAACTTCATGTATAATCTGAGCGACAGTAGCAACATGATGTATTTTAGGAGATAGTAGCAACTTCATGTAGAATATAAGGGACAGTAGTAACTTGATGTATGATTTGGTCGACAGTAGCACATTTTGATCGGGCAGTAGCACGTTTTTTGTTCACAATATGTAGTGATGGGTATTTTAGTAAATTAATCAATGACGGATGGCATAGTTATATTAGTTTGTTCTAATTTGTTAATTTGTGTCCTTAAAAGTGTAAGATATTGTCTGAATAGTGTATTTGTAAATTAAAATTTGGTTGATAACTAAATTGTAGTTTGCTAAAATAAAAATTAAGCAGAAAAGTTATTCATTAAAAAGTGGTGGATATAGAAAGCTGTGGGAAATATGAATGCTACTTTTATAACTAGGGACAGCTAGGAAAAAACAGCAAGAAAAATCTACCCAAATCATGTAAAACCGTAAGAAGGAAATTATTACTATGCAGATTGATGCGTTCATTATTCTTCTTCTAGGCTTGCACATGTTATAGCATGGAAAATCCATCTATGCATGCTCTAACAATTTTTTGCTACAACTCAAAAACACACAAGCTTGTATAATTCTTTCATTGCTTGAGTCTCAAGTGTTCTTTGTGTCAATTGTGTGCATGCAGTTGTCAATGTTCATACTTGGAAATGACAAGACACTTCCTGTTTTGGAAACATCAAATATCAGCTCCCGGCACCGCCTCCTGAAACTTATAGCTAGCTTCATACCTCGGACTGAGAGATGCACCTGCTTTGAATGTGAAGTTTTCTCTGGCGTGTTTGGAAATGCATTCTGGCACGAAAATATCACCCCAACCTTGCACCAGTGGTTGACCAAGCAAAACGCGACAAGGCTTCCAATGGCAGCATTTCCCCATCTCAGAAAGATGTCCAACTCTGGTTTTATTGTAGACAGCAATGGTTGCAACTCATATTTGATCCATCCAGAAAGAATGACACTCCCAACCCTCTATATATCCGGTGGGCGATCTCTCCTTGTGACTCCTCAAACTTCTTTCCTGGCTCACAAATACATGAAGTTACACCAACCAGGGTTTAGACATGAAAGGGTAGTAGTGGAGGGTTTTGGTCATTCGGATTTATTGATTGGGGAAGAGTCTCACAAGAAGGTGTTTCCTCACATTATGTCTCATATGAGATTAGCTGAACAAGGGGAGGTTCATGCCAAAGGAAAGAAGTACAGTAAAGAGGCATTGGATCGGGAAGATGATGAATATTATGAAGGCAACTTTGGAATATTTGGAACTTGGTTCTCTCCTTTTGTGGTTATTATGTTGCTGTTTATCTTACTTTCTTGGTCGGTTGCAGTATTTTTTTAGCTGCAACAGGAAAAGCTTTTTTGGCTTCCTTGTCAAAACCCCAATTATAGGGTAATTCTTTGGGTATATAGGAAAAACGGAAAGGTAAATGTCATATGAGTTTTGAATTGGTCGTGCACCGGTATACTTTGTCAAAATTTTGAAGACATCAGTAAAGATTGTATTCTTTATATATGTAAATAGAAAATCAATTCTGATGTATTGTTTTTAACTTTAGACGAAACATTTTTTTCCATGTTTTGGAATGATCCCATTATGATCATGTAGCTTTGAGATGCAGCATATCATGTTGTGCTACAGCAATCATATATAAGATGTTTTTCCCTCTTTTCTTTCTTGTTTTGGAAAAGGGATCTTATATTGACCTCCGAGTATTAACATTACAAGAAAGCAAATCGTCCTCGGAACCTTTGGAATTTGGATTGTGTAGCAACATGGTTCTAACAATCGGCATAGTCGGTCAATTAGTCGGTAGTCGGCCGGTCACCGAAGTGACTTTGGTCTAGTCGGCAGGGAGAAAAATCGGGCTAGTCGAGAAAAAATCGGACTAGTCAGGAAAAAAACAGCTTAGTCGGTGAAAAATCGGCTTAGTCAGCCGAGTCGGTTCAACTCGGATTAGACCAAAAATAACAAAGAAAAAATGAAACAACGTCGTTTAACTCATTTTGACTTTATCAAAACTCAAAACATAATTTGAGTTTAATATTGTAATGTTTTATTGACTATTTTTATTATTTTAGATATTATATTATATTTTACAAAAAATATATATGTTATTATATGTTTTAAAAATAAATCTAAAAATTAAAATCTGAGTACTCCCCGACTACTCCTCTACTCGCTAGTGTCTGATCGACCGGCCAACTAGCGACTTTTAAAATCTTATGTAATACCCAAAGTGATCATCAACAGTATATAATCTATTCAAGGAAGTTCTTCAAAACATGTATATTTTGTGAGATGGAGCATTGATCTTGGTTTCTTGGAGGACTCTCGTCCATGTAAATCAGAAGTATAGGCATCAAATTTAAACATCTGAAATCGGCAAGATAGGATTGCGGATATCTTAGTAGGAATAGCTTTTTGTACTGTATCTCCATAGATCTCCGATCCCTCATGATCATCTGCTACAGTGCCTTGGAATCTTCGAGAGCGCGCGGCCGGTGGAATAATGTGGTCTGTTCAAGTCTTCACATTGACTTTTTTATCTTACTTGAATCGAGACAAACTTGATATATGTTGGGTTTTAATCATAAAAGGTCTCGGTACAATTAGGTATGATTCACCCACATATATGTTGTATTTTATTTATCTCTTTTCTGATATGAGATATTTCCTCTTCAACACTCCCACTCACGTGCAACCTAATTTTTTTTGTTTGGTCTGCACGTGTAATTCATTCAGGATTTAGGCGGATTTAGGATTTGGGCGGATTCATGATTGTGTTTGTGATTTGGACGGATTTATGATTTGTTTGTGGATTTGGACGAATTCATGTTTGATTGTGGTGTTAGGAGATATAATTGAAGAGAGACTCGCTCTGATACCAACTTGAAATGGGACAAGCGTGGCCCGTGTTCATCATTGTACGGATATTGTTCTAACTTAACCACCTTTAATATGTTAGGTTTTAATCACAAAAGGTCTCGGTACAATTAGGTATGATCCACCCACATATATACTGTATTTTATTTATCTTTTTTCTAATGTGTGATATTTCTTCTTCAACAGTCTTCACATATCTTTATGATCGAAGAGAAGATAGTGATGTGCATATACTTCAGCTAATTATATGTTTCATAATTCATATTCTTCATGTTCAAAAATGGGGCCTAATTACGTTTCATATTCCTAAACCCTAAACCCAGCCCAACAACATATTACTTCAGCTAACTAAACTTAGAAAGATGACTAATGCCTAGTTATTTTTCATGCCGGCTTTTAGTCATCTCTTATCATTTTTCAAATGGATGCCTGAGGTGATCAATGATCTGAATGCCATGGAAGGAAGTGGTCAACTAAAGCCTAAATGTGCTATAATCAAAGAAGCGAAAAATCACTTGCATTTCTTCTCTCAAGTTATTTGAGCGTGTATATACAAGATCAAACGGCTTATAGGTTAGCTAAAAACTCATTTTTGATTTTTTTTCATTTTAAGTTTAGGTTGAGGAGATGTCACAATAGCTCGCCCGGTGTAACAATTTTTTGAGAAAATTAGATAAAAACTTAAAATATCAAGCCTATTTTAATAAACACTTATCTATATGTTTATTTTTATTCTACATCCAAGACATTCAATTATTATCTTTACTCATTTTTTATATGTCTAATTTATCCTTTCAGACATATAAATAGATATATTCAATCATGTATTTTACCTAACCCTTAAAAGTCAGGTATATTAGATCTGATTTTTACAATTCGGCTATATTACATCTAACTCCTACAAGTCAGGTAGTTCAGGTATAGGATTAGGGTAGATGGTTTGGGGTATGGTTTAGGGTATAGGGTATTGGGTTTGGGGTATGGTTTAGGGTATATGGTTTTAGGTTTAGTTCATATATGGTATAAAATATTATACCTTTTGTGTAGATCGGTGAATAAATTCTTTCACCTAGATTTTTAATAAAAAAATTTAAAAAACTTCATGATTCTTGTAAATTGATTGAAAAATATTTGTGTTACAAGAAAAACTCACTTGATATTAGAAAAAAACATTACATGTTTCTAGACTACATAATGACAAAAGTAGACATATAAATGGACAGTATTTTATCAAGATCCGTGGTTTTTAAAAGGGTTTGGATCGAAAATTTGACATGTTGATCTGTTAAAGACCCAGATTCGTTAACTCATTTACTAAACGGATCAGATCTGGATCTTTGTTGATCTGATCCTTTAAGGATCCGGATCCGTTTAAAAATAATTAAATAATATTTTTATAAATATAAATTATAAATTAATATTAAATAATATGATAATTATCTAGATAATCTAAACATTCATATCTAAATTACCTCTAAAGTATAATATGATGAAGTTGAATATTGCTAATGCCTATGTTATTTATGCTAAAAATGTTGGAGATCAAGTATTTTAATTATATTAGTTTACCGTTAAGAAGTATACTAGATATTTAATTCAATTTTGATGAAAATCTTTATTTTATTATAAAATTTCATCAATGTTTTATGATAAAATTATGAAATTATTATTTAAAATTTAAAATATTTATTATAAACGAATCGAATTAACGGGTTGGGTATTCTTTAACCCGCAGGATCCGGATTTGGATCGAGCTATTAAGGAACCAGCGGGTAACGGGTCAGATCCGAATCTAAAGTTTCTATTACGGATCCGAATCTGGATCTAGGTCAATCTAGTCCATATCTGATCCATTTACAGGTCTAGATTAAAGAGGTAAATTAGCATAAACTATAAATTTTCTTATAATGACAATTTTTGTAATTTTTCAAAGAAAACATATTTTATTATCTATATTACATGATAACTTAACTAATAGGTATGTGTGTATTTTAAAAGAATATTGAAGTTGGGTTTTAATCTAAAATGAGTGTGTAAATTTGAGTGTATAGTAAAATCCCCCTAATTTTTTAATGGACAAAATTATACAAACAGTACACCAACTTTGCTCCACTCATAATTAAGGTGTCTGAACTTTGTCAAATAACACATTAGAACATGAAAGTTAAACCTAATTTTTGTACATGTCGTTATAACATCGTTAAAAGTTACTTTTTTCTGAGATCTCTTTTTTATATCTTTTTTTTTTCTTTTAAAGAGGATCAAATGATTTCACTCATACCTCCATGGTAACTCAAACCAAAGACTTCGTAATAGGTAACAGATGCACTTGAGATCTCTCTCTCTTACCAATTATTTAATTAGCCTCTCTTGCTCTCTTACCAGAAAGAAACGTACTATTCATAATTCTTTCTCCCTCATATACCAGCAAGTAGCAATTCATAAAACTGAGCGAGGTTAAATTTTAACCAAAATAATTTTTTTTAAGGTGTCAAATTGGTTAACCTATTTGATCGTTAACACCTGAATTAGAAAATAATATCATTTTTAAAAGAAAGAAAATAAATATGTGGATTTGACACCGATTTGACATTTAGAAGAAAAAAGATCATCTTTAAAATAAACTTGTTAGCTCATATATTAATATATTATTTAATAAAATTCAGACAACTTAATTATGAGTTGAGCGTGTATTTTTTTGTATGCAGAATTTTATCTTTTTTTACGTAACTATTTAGATTGTTTTTAATTTCCACGTAGAAAAGTAACTGTTTTAACGGTCACAATAGAAAGTTCCACAGGGGCACGTGGCACCCACCCACCAAAACAAACAAACAAAACAACTTTTTCAACTCTCAAACAATGGCTGCTCTATCTCCCTCGGACCCTCCTAAACCCAAACACCACCATTCAAAACATCCCTAGACGCCTCTCTCTGTCCATACCCAATCGTGTATTTGTTACTTTATACAATCGGGTATGGAGAGACTGAGCTTCTTGTGTACCGGAGACGGTAGTTGAAGAATCCGGTGACCCAGAATCTTCAGAAGCCTACTGCAGCTCTTCCAAATCGCTACATGTAAATCAAGTTAGTCATATATCAGTTCTGATTGTTTAAAATCTTTCTGCATATAAATTTTATTCAAGTCCAATGAAGATCTCGCTGAATGGAATATGGTTTCAGAGAAGAGATTATAGACTGTTATGCAATTTTTCCCTTTACTGATACAAACCAAACCAAACCAAACCAAATGCTCTTAATTGACTACTCCTGAAATCCCGGATTACATAAAAAGATAAACTGGGACTGGCCATAGATGCTTTTCCACATGCTTGACAACAATTACAAGAACGGTAACATTGCTCATCTTGCTGTTGATCTATATTATACATTTGCTTTTTCTTGGATCTACGATCATCAACATTGGAGAGACTCTTATCTAAGTCTAGGAGCTAGTTCTATGTAATGATGGCTGTAAAATTTGTCTTAAGTGGAATTATTGGCACCGTCAAGCTAAACAATTAATCAAATTTTTATACCCTCTATAATAGAACATTACACTAGGAAACAAAAGAATATATCCAGTACTTTCAATTTTGGCACTATGTTCAGCTATAAAGTTATATTGAATCTTAAACTGAAATTCTCCAACTCTATATTTTATATCCCTTTACTTTCGTCCTGGTACGGTCTGGACAATATATGAGAAATTAGCCCCAGCATTGTTTATCTCGGGTTTCAAAGATGGTGGAGAAACAAGCAGCTGTAGAAGGAAGTTTTGGTGATGGACAAGACGATACTTATGATGCTGATGTTGTGGGGTCTGGATATGGTGGTTCTGTTGCTGCTTGCCGCTTGTCTATGGCAGGTGTAAGAGTATGTCTGTTTGAGAAGGGACGGAAATGGGAGTCTCAGGAATTTCCAACTGATGTCTCCAAAATATTGCCGGCTTTTAGAATGGAGAACCAGAACTTAGGCTTTACCTTTGGACCAAAGTATGCTTTGTTCCAGGTTCTTCTCTTCCTGTGTTTACTTTTCACTTTTTCAAGTTGTTGTTTTCTCTATACAAAGCCTGCTGTCGTAACTTTTGGGAATTATCCGCCATCATAATTACTTTTTTCTTGTATTGAATCCAACTAATTAAGGGATATTCCAATACGTTATTTGGTACTTACGTTGATATCACATTTTACTTTCTTACTGCATATTTATACCGGATAGTTGTGCTAAAAGCATATGTCATTTTCTCCAATGCAATTGTGTTTTTGGATTTGAGATTTTCATGCCCATGAAAAACTCGAATTCAGGCTAAGGGAATAATGTTACCGTACAATTTGAGATCATTTTCTATGGTCAAGTCATATGACCTTAGTCATCTGGAATCAGTCAATTAGAGTTAAAAGCCAGACCTAGGAAGTGTAGAGTCTAACCATGCTGTATGTAAAGACCTGATATGAATCTTTGATTATAATACATTCATGTAGGTATACGAACAGAATGATTCTCTAGCAGCTGTTGCTTGTGGGCTTGGTGGAGGTTCACTAGTTAATGCAGGAGTTATGATACCAGCACCAGTCAGTGCTAGACAGCATCCAAAATGGCCAAGGGAATGGGAAAGGAATTGGCATAATTGTGAAACTTCTGCAGCAGCCATGCTGAAAATACAAAGTTCACCTGTCAAGTTTCCTTCTGCAAAAACCTTGGAAGAAGTTGCATATGGAGAGTGTGGAGAGACTTTTGAGACGTCAATGAAGCTGAGTGTGAATTTTGATATTGAAGACCCAATGACCAATGGAATGAAGCCTTCACAGATGAGTAGCTGCTTAGCCTGTGGGAATTGTCTTTCTGGATGTCCTTACAATGCCAAAAGTTCTACAGACAAAAACTATATACTTTCACCAATCCAGGTATGTCTTATTGTCTTGAGTTATCTAATAAATTCATGGTGTAAACGATGTTTTGTTTACTCCGCGAGTAAAACCTTTCTCTCTCTCTTTTTTTTGAGAATTCACGAGTCATTAGATGTTCTGTGGATATCAAATTTCGTCTGGGACTCTCAGGCCCATGTTATATGTTATTACTGAACATGACTAAATTCAGTAATTTTTAAATGGTGAAACATCTGTTTGTTAATTGTGTATGATCCTGTAGCAATTATTTAAAAGTTTGATGCAATTTTAGCTTTTAGAATGATAGATTCTGCAGGAAATACGGAATTCATAAGATCCACTAGGATGCAGGAGACGTTTATGTTTATCTTACATTCTGAACTAAAACCAACATTTCTTCTGAAACAGGAGGGATGCATTGTTAAAACAGAATGTCAAGTGAAGTATGTAGTGAGGAACATGTATGAAAATTCCCTGTGTGAAGGAAAGATTGTCAGTAAAAATAGAAGATGGCGTGTTTACTATATAACTTCTGATTTTGTAATTCTATCAGGTATGTAAGAAATAAAAGAAGTAGGATATCTTCTCATAATTTTTAGTCTGTATGTTATACTAAATCAAGAGTTGGTTTTCTCAGCTGGAGTGTTTGGCACAACTGAGATACTCTCCAATCCCAGATGAGAGGACTGAAACTTTCAGAAGCACTTGGATCTGGATTTAGCTGTAATGGGAATACTGTGGCTTATCTTGCTGGAAGTTCAGCGCCATTGGGTGCTTATGGATTAGACAGAAAGCAGGTGTTTAAGACTCCTTTTGAGAAAAGGCCAGGGCCATCCATCTCTTCATCTTACATCTCTTCACTGGGATTTACAATACAGGTTTGTAGACTTGTATATTACTTGATTAAATGTAATTTTGACATTCATCTTAAGCATCATATCATACATTTATCTGTCAAATTATGGAGTTGAGTATGACTGTGTCGATTGTTGCGGAGTTAATTCTTGTCTATTTGGTTTCAGTTTGAATTTCTATTTTAATAACTATTGAGGAATTACTAACATGGCTTCTGCGCAACATGAGAGATATTATTTAATACCTATGCATATACATAATTGTTAATATTATCATGTTACTATAAAATGATATTTTGTACAACAGAGTCGTCCAAACTCTTATGTGGTTACTGTTGTCACAGGGTTCTGTACTTCCGACAGCTTAGAGGGAAAGTTGGGAAATGGGAGTTGGGAAATGGAGAATCTCATCCCCTTCTTAGAGGGAAAGTTGGAGGGCATGTGGAAATGATAGCTTTTGAGAAGGATAAGTTACATATCCTAGAAGGGAATGTAAAATTGTGTGCAGTAGATGACAGAACTCCTTACACACAGTATATGCATTATCGCCTTCTTCTTGCTGCTTCTACTATATAAAATCTTATATCATCTTCCTTTTCCTTTTTACCAGAATTAAAGATCAATAAATGTTGATGCAGATATATTCTTGAGGGCAGAAAGATAATGAACCCTTATCTCTTTCCCCCATATGCTTGGAGGGAAATGACAACACTGTATGTGACATTTGCAAAGGTTTCAGAGAGAAACTCAAAGGATGAGAAGATGATTTTGAAAGGGGATCTTAGTATTTCTATGACAGAGCTTCTTAAGAGCACCATAAACCTTGAAGGTTACAATAGAGGAAGGTTCATACGCCTCCTATTTCTATTTATTGTTTCTTTTTCTTATATTAGTGTGCACGAAACCATGATGGTTGGAATCAGGAACTGGAACATATAGTAATTTGAAATCACACGTAACGAGTCGTGAAATCATGGTTTAGAAACTACTAAGATCATGATATATAATTTTTTTAGGACAAAATACTGGTCACTCCTTATACTTTAAGAATTTTGACAGTTTAATCTTTATATTTTTAATTTAAACTCATCACTCCTCATTCTTCTCAAATATGACCAATTTATCCATTCAGTTTAAACTGTGTTTACTTGCTGACGTGGACAATATTTTCTTACAACTATCATTAAACTTCCTTAGAGTCTTTCTCTCTCTCCATACTGAATAAAATCAATTTAGCATCTAGAAAAATTGTAGATTACATATTGAATAAAAAAAGGAAACTCTAGACCCTTTCAAATTTTTTGAAACAAAAGAATGAAATTTAGATTTGAAAATGAAACTGCATGTTTAGACGATGAGATTATCATTTTTAGGAAAAAAAAGAAGATGAGATGAGGGTCAGGGTTATAATTGACTAGCCGCTTTTAATGCACGCTTACAATTGCTTAATTGCGTAGTTATTGTTTTCAGTTATAAAACATAGGGAAAATAACCATTTTCACAAAAAAATAAAAGTCTGACCTCAAACCAATAAATTAAAAAATCGAACACTCATTCTAATATAAGGTGTGCTTATTAATGTCTAAATACATAAATCTTTATTAAATTCATAATAAAATAATATCTTTAAGAAAATTTTACCTTTGTTCTTATACATACTTAGAGAAAAGAAAATAAGAGAGAATATTTCACCGGAGCCTCGTCGGTCGTCGGACTCCAGTCACCGATCGCCAGATTCCGGTCACCAACTGCCGGTCCCCGGTCACCGGATGCTGGAAAATTACTATAAGCTGGAATTTCGCCAGATTTTTTTACCAAGGGCGATAAACTTTACAAAAATTCATTAGGGCAACTTCTACATCAAATCCAAGTCTATTAACCCCAGTATACTCTAAAACTAAATCTACTAACCCCAGTATACTACAAAACCAAGTACTAACACTAATATACATAAAAACCAAGTCTATAAACCTCAGTATACTCCAAAAACAAGTCTACTAACCCCAGTATACACCAAAATCAAATCTACTAGACATATATAGGGTGTGAGTTATTAATATATATTTTTAAAAAGTCTACTAACCCTATTCATCAAAACTAAGTCTAGTAACCCTAGTATACTCTAAAACCAAGTATACTAACCCTAGTATACATCAAAACCAAGTCTAGTAATCCTAGTATACTCTAAAAACCAAGTCTACTAACTATAATATACTTCAAGCGAGCGACGACAGCTGAGTTCTGAGGGGAAAGGCAGAGAGATCGATATAGCCAAAACACTAATGAATCAACTCACTGTCGTTCTACACTGACAAAATATATTGTGGAAATAAGCCGGAGATGGTGTACTGGTATCCGAGTGAGGCTTGCTACAGCCGTTGAGAACTACGTAGTCATCGAGCTCACATCAGATATGGAGTTGAGTGAGAGAGAAAGGGGGACTCTCATCTCTAGCGCCTTTGGTTTTGAAGACAGAAGATCAGAACTTCTCCTTTGAGGCTTTGAGAGGGCTCACCGGCGACGGTGATTTTGATTGAATGACAACGTGAATCTTCTTGACGTCATCGGCGTCGTCCAGGATGGAGAGAGAGAGATCTGGAATGAGTTGTGGATGAGAGGGGCAGATAGAGTAAGTTAGGGGTAAAAAAAGTAATCTTGATAAGATTAATTGAAATAGATAATGAAAAAAGTTTTTCATTCAAATGAGCAATAAGTCTCAATAATTAGTACCATTTATTGTAAAACATAGTACCCACTTTTCATTTTCTAATTATCTCTTTATTTTATTTATACAATTTATCATATTAACATTTGTTCTTAATAATCAGATTTAACTTAATAGAAACAGTATTGTCCGACCATAATTTAGTAAATTTGTTGAGCCACTAGCTTTATAGATAGATTGAGCGACTAACTTTATAGATAGAGTTAACAAGCAGTTTAGATGAAAGGAGAATGAACCAATTAATCGAAATTTAAGAAACATGAGAGTGATCAGTTGACATTAAATAAACTGTCAAAACCCGGTATGCGGAGTGACCGCTATCATGTGAAGAGGCAGTTCCACAGCATCTGAATTTCCGAATTAAATATAAAAGTAACCGCGCGGCACGGGGCGACAAATAACCGTTAGAAGAGCGAAACGTGGCACGAACCTCATCCTCCCTCAAAAGATGCTTCAACTGACTTCTCCCAGATTCCCTCACTCTCGCCTAAACCCTCTTCTTTAATGCCGACCAGACCATAGCAGCTCCCACCATGGCTGCTGCTTTCTCTCTCCACTCCTCCCCTCCTCCTCTTCTCCCTTCCTCCAAATCCCCAATCCCTCGCACCTCCTCCTCCCATGGCGGCAGCAGACGCCTCTCCCGCCCCCGCCCAGTCTCCTGTTCTTCTTCTGATAAATCCGGCCGCGATAACAATGTTCCCAGGTGCGGTGGATTTTCTTTGATTATGTTCGACAATTGAAAATGATGATTGATGTTGTTTTTGCGTGTCAGCTCTTTTTGCATCATAGAGGGGCCGGAGACGGTGCAGGACTTTGTTCAGATGCAGCTGCAGGAGATTCAGGACAATATAAGGAGTAGAAGGAACAAGATTTTTCTGCTCATGGAAGAGGTCTAGTTATCTTTTTTATTTTTTAATTTGAGAGATTTTTGTTTTTTTTTGTTTGATGCGTTTTGGTTTGTGTACAGCTGAGGAGATTGCGGGTGCAGCACCGGATAAAGATGGCCAAGGATTTCAATGAGAGCGGTGAGGAAGAATCGAACGAGATGCCTGACATTCCGTCGTCTATCCCTTTTCTCCCTTATGTGGTGAGTTTGGTGATTTCTGTTAAAGCTCCTGTGTTGCAGCGAAATTAGCTTGGCAAGTTTTGGGATACTTATCTAAGAAATTAGAACTTGTGGTTTAGATAGAACTACTTGTAAATGACAAACTAAATCTGTCCCATGAAGAGGTTGATTGGCAAGATGGTTAGGATTTTTTGTTAGGAATTTGCTGGCCGCCAGCATTACTAAATTAATCATTCACACAATTTAATCGGCCCGCTAAAGTAAGCATTTAGCATTTTGTTTCAGCTAACATTGTGCAAATTTTGTTGGGATTTAGACACCAAAGACGTTGAAGCAACTCTACCTTACTAGCGCAACTTTCATATCTGGCATAATTGTATTTGGGGGCCTTATTGCACCAACGGTATGTCTCTGACTGCTTCTTTTCCGTTATTCTATCAATTAATCAATTTAGTTACTTTTTGAATGTGACTTCTTTTAAGATCTAGCTAATGATAGAAGTAATGGACTTGAACCACACATGATGTCCATTCATGCCATTGCATTTACTCAAGTAACTTCATAATTCATGACCGTCAAGATAACTAAAGGACAGGGCCTCCTGTCTGAAATAGGAACCGTAAGTTGGAGGCTGAAAAAAATTATATGATCTTTACTGTTATATTTTGTGAAGTGTCGCAACTTTTTGTTTGTGTCAGCTGGAACTCAAATTAGGCATTGGAGGTACCTCTTATGAAGATTTCATTCGCAGCATGCATTTGCCCTTGCAATTAAGGTATCTAGAGAACATGCTTATTCCTGATTACAACGAGGACTTTTGTTTATATGAAATACGCTATTTTTGATATTGTGTTCTAAAACTTGTCTGATTTTGCATCCAGTCAGGTTGATCCCATTGTGGCATCCTTTTCGGGTGGAGCAGTGGGTGTCATTTCAGCATTGATGTTGATTGAAGCTAACAATGTTGAGCAACAAGAGAAGAAAAGGTGCAAGTATTGCCATGGAACTGGTATGTGCTGATATGTTTCAGATGCAAGTGTGCACTTATGTTAATAAAAGGAAATGTAAGGGGCTAAGTCCTGGTTTTTATCTTGATTGGATTTCACCAAGTCTCCTATCCCTTTTAGGATTCCAAAACTTTTTTCCAACTTATTATTATTTTTCGTCTTTTCTATGGCGATATGTATCGTTATTTTGTTCCCTCTCTTTCATTTGAAGTTGAAAATCATTTCTGATCATGCATGAACAGGGTACTTGGCCTGTGCTAGATGTTCTGCAAGTGGTGTATGCTTGAGCATCAGTCCTTTATCACTATCTAGTGCATCTGACAGCCCTTTGCGAGTGCCCACAACTGAGAGGTGTCCAAATTGCTCTGGTGCTGGAAAGGTATGGATTAAGATCAGGTCTGCTAATATGCAAGTCTGAATTGTCATGTTGAGGTTAATTTATCTGCAGGCCATCATCATATACATCCATTATTGTTAGTATTATTGAGTAACTATTTATATTCATTCTTTGTTTTGCCAATATTGACCATACACTCCATGTTCAATTTAGGTAATGTGCCCAACATGCCTGTGCACCGGGATGATGATGGCAAGTGAGCATGACCCACGGATTGATCCATTTGACTAAAGAAAACCGCCTAACAACTTTAGCAGCAGTTTTTCATTCCCTTACCAATGTAATTTGTCATTCTCTTGGTTACAGTGTTTTATGGCCCGGTTGTGC
The DNA here is from genome assembly GCA_951800085.1 of Comarum palustre. Taxonomy (NCBI): domain Eukaryota; kingdom Viridiplantae; phylum Streptophyta; class Magnoliopsida; order Rosales; family Rosaceae; genus Comarum; species Comarum palustre. The sequence goes on from OX637572.1 coordinate 29,310,866, forward strand.
CAAGGAAAACTGATTTGCAAGTTACATAATGAGTCTCCATATGTAACCTTACTGCCATCATCAACTTGGGATGGCATGTACCATGTTCGGTGACTCGAATCACACAGGATTTCAAGTTTTTAACTTCGTTTCAAAAATGTCACTTAGATAGATTGGTAGCCTTGCTCGGCAGAAACTGATAACAAATCTTATACAAAAATGTCATCGATGGATCTGTCTACCTAATGAGTGAAAATTATTTTACATTAATTTTGGTTAGTAGAGCAAATGACATGGGACGGTTTGGCCGAGTGGTCTAAGGCGCCAGATTTAGGCTCTGGTCCGAAAGGGCGTGGGTTCAAATCCCACAGCCGTCAAATGTTTTATTTTCCTTTTTACTTTTCCTTCATTTTTCTTTTCGTATAAACTACTCGATTTGTTGAGCTAAACGAAAGTTGATCCCCATGGCTAGAAGAACCCTCCTAAACAGACCGGGTTTTGGCCTCCTCGTGACCCGATTCACAACCTCACACCGGTCACTACAAACCCTAGCCTACGAAGAAGTCCGAGCTACCACCGCCTCCCCCTACCACTCCACCGCTTTCGTACTCCACGGCCTCCTCGGCTCCGCCAGAAACTGGAGATCCTTCTCTCGCGCCCTCCTCTCCAATATCTCCGATCCTTCCGGTCAACCTTTTTCTCTCTCTCTTGACTTGTCATTATCAACCACGGGATCGAATTGGGAATTTATATTTGGTTTTGTGATTGCAGGGTGGAGATTGGTGCTTGTGGATTTGAGGAACCATGGGAATTCGGCTGTCGTCGAAGGCCTGAACTCGCCTCATGACTTGGTCAATGCGGCGCAAGACTTGGCTGATTTGGTTAAGTCTGAGAATTGGAATTGGCCTGATGTTGTTCTTGGCCACTCCATGGGTGGTAAGGTGGCTCTGCAGTTTGCTCAGAGCTGTGCTGCTGGCCACTATGGTGATTACGCTAAGTTGCCTAAGCAGGTTTTACTCTCACTCGTTGCTTCTTTTCTCTCTGCGCTGAAGTTGCTTGTTTTAGTTTATATTTGCAGTTCATTTTATAGAGCTTCATATCCACCGGAGTAGGTAATCGTTAGAAATACTGAAACATGGAAGGTGTAAAATGATTATATAGTTGTATACTGAGGCATGTGGGATCAGCAGTACTTTCTGAACCTCGAATGCTTTAAGTTTTCATAGCAAAGGGTAAAATGTATATTGATGTTTTCAAATGCTATTCCTTGCTTTTGTTTTCAAGTTTCACAATTCTGTTGTTATCTAACGAACCAAAATTGGAACTCTAAATAGGTTACGCGATTATTTATTGTTTTGCTATCAATGGAGTTCACTTGGCCAGTGGAGTAGTGAGTTTATCTTTATAAATGGATACCAAGAAGAGTGATTGAATGCTTGGTTGACTTGAAAAAGTTATTCCCTTTTTTATTTTCCTCTGTGATCCAGAACAGCTGTGGGTATTGGATTCTGTTCCAGGAGAAGTGAACCCTATACACAGTGATGGGGAAGTTGAGAGAGTTTTGAAGGCATTGCAGGGACTACCTTCAACAGTTCCATCGCGAAAGTAATGAACACGTTCTCATTATGTCTTGTGATTGCATTTGTATGCTTAGGTGCATTAGAGGTCTAAGCAGGTGGTGTTACAATGGTGTTGTAGTGTTCTAAGTATGTGTTTGCCGGAGTCTTTGTAATGTTCAACCTGCCTTCGGGATATAACTGTATCCCAGATGACGCTAATTCTTCATACAGAAGGTGCATATTATAGTGGAGGACCTACCTGCTTAATATTGTTGTTGAATACACACTTAACACCAAATCTACCCTGTCATTGCTCTCAAAAAAGAGCCTGCAACCAAGTGTAGAATTTTAACTCTAAGAAGAATCTGGTTAGATTTTATTGTAGGATCATATTTTTTATGCCCTGCATATGATGACGTGAACAAGAAACTATATTCCACATGCCTTTCTTGTTAACAAGTTCATTATGTCATAAGGCTGGTTTTGGCTTCAGGTGGCTAGTGAATCATATGATTGAACTTGGGTTCTCAAAATCATTGTCAGAATGGATAGGAACCAACCTCAAGAGAGTTGGAGATCATGAGACATGGGCATTCAATCTTGATGGTGCTGTTGAGATGTTCAAATCATACTGGTTAGTATCTTATCGCTTTGGAATCAGTTTACAGAAGTAGAAAGAATGCTAACATTTCTGTCCTAATCTCACCTCAACTTACCTTCCAGGGAGAAATCATATGTGCCTCTGTTGGAGCATCCTCCAAAAGATATGGAAGTAGCTATTGTGCGCGCTGAGAACAGTGATCGTTGGGACCCAGAAGTGATTCAGCAGCTTGAAAGCCTGGCCAGTCGGGAAAGAGATGGGTCGGAGGGAAAGGTCTCACTACATGTTCTTCCTAAGTCAGGCCATTGGGTTCACGTGGATAACCCAAAAGGTCTTCTCGAGATTGTGGCACCTAAGATTTCATCCCTTTCTAATTAGCCTTAGTCAGGTTTATAACATTTTATGGATTAGAAATTTCTTTCGTATCATTTTTGCTGGCACCCAGCAACTTCATGGGATGAATGGGGTATGCTAATAATGTTTTTTTATAAGAAAATGGTTATGCTAATAATGTTGATTCTTGGAATTCTAGCATTGTATGTATAGTGTTGGACAATTGTGAAATGCTTGTAGCCTTGCAAATCTTTAGTTTCATGTTTTTGGAGCTATTTTTCTTGTTAATTTCTTCTCCAAGATTATGGGTGCCAGTTTTAGCTCCATGTGTACATTTCAGTGTCTCAAATACGTATCTTATAATAAGGATTCATCGAGTTTCAAGTTGAATCAGTTATATATTTATTTACTATCACTTATCTAAGGATTGGCCGTGAAAGATCTTCATGAATCTTATGTTCCAATTGTTTGAAGATGCACGTGTTTATGGTTGTTTTTTAACTGGTAAAAATTCTGAATGTGTACTTGAACTATGAGAGAAATATACTTTTTGGTACCTACAAATTTATATTACCTCAAATGATACTTCAACTATTGCACTGTTATCATCAGATATGGTACGTATGTTAAGTTTTCCGTTATATCGATGATTTTACATGTATTTGGAGCTTCGTTGCAAAATGATTTATGGGCAAAACAATAATTTTTAAATTGTTGTGTTTCAAATGTTAGTTTTCATTTTAAGTTTGCAACTAAATTGTATTCGCTGTTTTGTTACTTATTTTTAAACAAAAGCTAAGTGTTTTATGAAAAATAATCCAGTTTCATTTGGTATAGTGGTATAAGTCTCATATTAGGAGGTCGTGAGTTCGATTCACAACAGACTCGTTGTATTATTTAAGTTGTTGAACTGATAAAAAAATGTGTTGTTATTAACACATCATTTTTTGCTATTAACACACCATATGTATAATCATATCTACACATTTCAAATTTATTTACAAACTTGTCACTTGTATTTGTTTCATAATTGACTATCATCATTCATGAGATGTGTTAATAGCAAAAATAGGGCTTGGTAATAGTATCACCCAAAAACAAACTATGTATAGAAGTGAAGATGAAGAGGCAATAGTGTTCTCAAGGTTACTAGGTGACCAAATAAACTAGGGCTGGGCTCGGGCCGGGACCGGCCCATTTTTTTAGAGCTTGGGTCCGAACCGGTGATAATTGTTCGGGCCGAGTTTTATTGTTAAAAATTGAGGGCCCGGTAAAAGCCCGGACTGGATGCAAAAAACGTTGGGCCCGGTAAAACCCAGCCGGGATGCAAAAAAAACCTTGGACCCTGTAAAAGCCCGGACCAGATTTAAAAAATGCTGAGACCGGTAAAAGCCTGGACCGGTAAAAAATGCTGGAACCTGATGTAAAAACTACAAAAGGTTGCTCCTGTACCAAAATTGCAAATAATGTTCATCATTTATCCATTACAAGCACATAACCAACCAAATTAACAAAAGTTTAAGATATAAATGAAACTGAAATCTCAAATCTAAACATGCAGAATCTACCCTTACAGGCTTGCACACCTTGAGTCCTTACTCCTTACCCTTCAACTTTAATCTCCAAATTATCCTAACTCACTACACTGACCCACTGGCTGCAGTACTTCACCTTGTACCTGTAAGACAGTTTGTTTCACAAGTTCCTAGAAAAACAAAGCTGCATTTCACTCCACAGTGGTGAAAAGTGGATTGATGATACAGCCATGGCAGCACCACAAATTACTTCAAATCTTTCAACATAAATGCTCAATGATAGAGTGCAAGTAAAACCAGACTCACTAGACTACTTATATGTTCATCTATTTTGTATTCATTTCATACAGTTGTATCTCCTAAAATTGAAATTCAGAAATTTGTACTTTACATTCGTCTCAAATATTAACTCTGCCATATTGCAAGTTTAATAGTGACTACTTCCATCATGAAACTTATACCCTAAATCCTGAAAAATATTAGTGGCATCTTGTTTCTGAGACCCTAAATTAAACATACCTTATTAAGTATTAACTAATTATAGAACATTCTCATCATACCTCAGAGAACACATAACCATTGATAGCCAATATACAAGGTAATTAGCTTGAGATACCATGCTAACACCAATACATATACCATTTGATCTATATAATTGAATTTTGCAGTACTGCCTATTTCAACAGATATATGCATATACACATAGAGAGAGAGTGTGTGTTTTACTGCAATTAATCTATGAATGCATCTAGATATGACCAGAGACCACTGTGCTCTAGATAGTAGCTCAAATTTAACTTACAAATCATACAAAGAATGTAGCTTTATTCTAACTCAGAAGATATGAAAAATACGCGATTCATAAACAATGAACTGGATGTAGAGAGGAAAATTCTATGCAAGTAAAAAAATTGGAATTGGAATCAAAACACAAAACTTCGAATCAAAATATAAACCAATTGGAATCAAAACATAAACCAATTGGAAATTTGGAATCGAAACAAAAACCAACAGAAAGTGAGAAACTGAAACTCAAATAATACCAGAGGCGGAGACGACTTCTAGTGTCTTGGTTAGTGGTCTAAGGAGCTGATGTTCTGAGGTGGACGAGTCACCGACGACGTGGTCATCGACGACGATTGAGGAACTCAGATATGACTGTCTGAGGATGAGGAAGAGGAAGTGAGGAACTCAGGTCTGACTGTCTGAGGATGATGTGGTTGAGGATGATGAGGAACTTACTGAGGTCTGAAGAAGAGGAAGTGAGGAACTGACTTAGAGAGAAGAGAGTTAGAGGTGACTAAGGTGAAGGTGATGGTGAATCGAGTCTTCACTCTTCAGGTTTAGGAGTTTAGGATCACTACAAATACCTAATGATAGAATTACACATAAGACACGGGCTTTCAGGGCTTTTTTTGTTTATAAATTCCAGGGCTCGGGACCGGCCTATACATATTAAGGCCCAGCCCATATATGATTTAAAAAAAAATCAGGATAACCTCCGGCTGTGAGGTCTATTCTGGTAACATTTGGATTGTTTGAAATTGGCTTGGAAAGAGGGTTATTCCTTCTCGAGGGGGATTATGAGTAAATCTCTCTTAAGATGGGTCCCGCACGTCCTAACCCGGGTTTAGGAAGGTAAACTTAGACCGGGGCGTGACAGAAACACTCTATTCCGATCATATTCTCTTAGAACAAAAAAACCACCCGATCGTTACCTTCCAACGTGAACGCAATAACTTTTGAATGACCACCAGGGTCATCTTCCATCTTGCAAAGAAAAGTTGTAGTTTGATTCCACCAGGCACAACTATGCCAAAAACGAAAACATACATCGAGAGTGGTGCCTAGGCGCTGGGCAGCAAGTCATTGTTCCGATTTTTTCCGAATCAGCCAAGTTGGATGCCGGTGCAAAAATCAGCCGCCTGGGCGGGCTAGGTGGCACCTAGGCGGCGTAAAAATTAGACACCTGGGCGACGCCTAAGCGGCCTAATTAGGCTTTTTTTTATTAAAAAAGTGAAAATTATAAAATACATAAAAGCATATCAAAAATTAGTAAAATTAAACACGAAAACACAATATTTTACTTAAAGTCTAAACGAACGACACAAGATTTTTATTATTATTTTTAAGAACATTGTTGTTTTATTTTGTCTATATTTGAAATATTTTTGCTATTTTAAAACATAAAAGTGCTTTTTATAAATATTATTTATTAAATAAATAATAATATGTAAAAAACAAAATCGCCTAGACGTCTTGGACGCTAGGCGCTAGTTGTCCGCCCTGGTAGCGCCTTGCGTTTTTTAGAACCTTGTAAACACCCGAAATATCTGCTAGTTTGATCCGACCTGGTTATCAGAAACAAAAACCCTAGCTCTCGCTTGAGACAGAGAGAGAAGGGACTAGTTGTAGAGGTAGAAGAATGAGAATCTAGAACTACATAATGTACCTTTGTTTTATAGGGTTTGATTAGATGCTATATTTTTTTCTTATGTAGGGTGTAAAGAATCATAATTTTTGTTTTACATTTTATTTTCATCAGAGAATCTCAATTTCTTTTTGTTTTTTAATAGACTAAAATTTTGTGCATCTCAGAATGGTGTTCATATAATATATTTTGGTGTCGATCTATTTTTGTTTATAATTGGCATATCATATTGTTATTTTTTTATATAAAAATTTTTTAGCACAAAATAAAAAAATTCAAACCCACTCGGTTCATGAATCCTAGATTTGTCACTGACTGCAGCAGGGAATCAGATTGAACGATGAAAAGTTTGTGGTGTAGCAAAAATGATGAGTGACCTGCATAAATTACAATTTTTTTGATGCCCGGCCCCCAATTTTTCGGGGCTGAGGCGGCCACCTCTTAGGCCTCACCTTAGGTCTGGGTCTGTATTTATGCCACAAATTTCCATTGATAAGCTAAATTTGATGTTTTGACATCTTTTTTTGAATAATGATTGTCGTTTTTTATTATTTAAACAAAAATTGATGATGTAAACAACTACTACAATTTCGTAAGTCAAACTCACAACCTTCCACCTATTAAGGCTAGTCTAAATTGTATTGAGCTAAAAAACGAATTTAGGAGATAAAAAACAAACTGTAGAGTTTTTATTTTAATTTTTTTTATCTAAATTAAAGAAAAAGACAAATGAAAAAGAAAATTGTGGGTAGAATTTAGGAATTCAAGGGCAAGCGAGTCTTTTCTCAAGCACCAGTCTGCGAACCCTAACTATATAATGGTGTAAGCAAGTGATAAACCCATCTCATTCAGCAGCAGCAGCAGCAGGCAAAGGAGGCTGTGCATTCAGACTTGTCCACCCAAATCATCCACTCGCCTCCGCCGCCATGGTAAGCCTTCTCCCTCCCTCCCCGTTTTTCGTTCGTCTGCTTGACTCGTCTATTATCCTTTACCATCGAAAACTATAATCTTTAATTGTTCGCAAGAAACTGATTACGAAATATACCACTGCAAAGTTCTCTAAAGTTTTCTTCCAACCAAAACAAAATCGTCAATTAGCTGCAATTTTCATATTCCCGTGTCAGATCGCACTGTACTGTGGAGTTTTTATTTTTTATTATTTTTTAATTTATAGATTTAGCATACTATTTGGTAAACGGATTTAGTTTCTTCGCCAACTAATAGGCTTTGGTAGTTTGTATGGAATTTGTTATTCAGTATTTTAATCTGTTGGTTGCTACGTGATCGTTGCAAATTGTTCTTGCTGATGTACTCTGTGTATTGGATTGTGTTTACAGTCGAAAACACAGTCGAAGAGGAAGGTCAGAGAGCCCAAGGAGGAGACTGTCACTCTTGGACCTACTGTCCGTGATGGAGAGCATGTTTTTGGTGTCGCTCACATCTTTGCCTCGTTCAATGATACCTTCATTGTAAGTTCTGCGTCTTCTCAGATGTAATTGTAGAGTTTGGAGTTGTTGATTTGTTTTCTCTGCTCTAATTTCCAGCATGTGACTGATTTGTCTGGAAGGGAAACTCTTGTTCGCATCACTGGTATGCTGTTCTTCTCTTCTCTGTGTTTACAATGGTATAGTATACAATTTGTATATAGGGAGTGGTGTTGAATTGCCTAGAAAATTAATAACCTATTGATTCCAGTGCTCTTGGTTTAATCCTAATCCAATCAATTTATAGTGCTTTTATTGATTGTGTTTTTCTTTATCAACTATGATGTTCTTTTTTGTTTTGTTTTGCGGAGCAGAAACAATACATAATTGAGCTCAAATTAAATATGCAATTCTTTTCAAAATGTTTGTGACCTCTGTGAGCCCTTTTTAATGTATGCAACTTTTAATTCCTAAATGCAGGTGGCATGAAGGTCAAGGCTGATAGGGATGAATCATCACCATATGCTGCTATGCTTGCAGCACAGGATGTTTCTACTCGATGCAAGGTGTGAATGTTATCATTTAATCAATCCTTTGTGTAGATTAAATTATGTGGTTATATTATGTTTCAAATCTCAGACTTATGTAAAGTGAGTTAATGGCGCCACTTGTGTGGTAAACTGTGTATTGACTCTTGGTGATTATTCTTTAGGAGCTTGGAATTACTGCTTTGCACATAAAGCTTCGGGCTACTGGAGGGAACAAGACCAAGACTCCTGGTCCAGGTGCCCAATCGGCACTTAGAGCCCTTGCTCGTTCTGGAATGAGAATTGGCAGGATTGGTAAGTCAATCAACGCTTTAGTAATATCTGATCCATCCACTTCTTCCCCTGTCCTTATAATTAATTTTTTCACTCATGGTTTAAAGTTTCAACGTGTAGTCGCTCTAGATGCAGACTTCGTTGTCATGGTTGGTAATTTTGGAAATTTGGTTTTACAACTTGCCATCATAAGTGAACGATGTAGAGTAGTTTTAAGCACACATGATCAATCAAGGAACTTAAATCAGTTTCATCTTTGCTTTTCTTTACGTTATTACTCTATTTAATCCCCCGCTTTCTTGCTGTGTTTAATCTGGCTTGTTTGTAACTATGGAAGTAATAATTCCGTGCAATCCTTAAAATACTTCTTTGTGTTTGCAGAGGATGTTACTCCAATTCCCACCGACAGTACTCGCCGAAAGGGTGGTAGAAGGGGTAGAAGGCTGTGAATTCTCAATTGTGAGGCTTCACATGTTGCTGCCATTTCTTGCATATCTTTGGTTTCAAAGTTTAATTATCAGCCTCAGCTCTGGCAGAAATGTAGTTTTGTTGAACTCATGTTTGATTAATATGCTAGAACTTAGTTTGGTTGGTTGACAATTCTCATTTTCTGCTTTACACAACAAGTTTATTATTATTATTTTATCTTGGATTTGTGTTTTGCTTATTTGTGGATTTGTTTCCTGTTGAGAATGGACTTATTTTCAATCTCAGTAAATGATATCGATGTCCAGTCTTATTAACTAGAGTTGAGCTCTTCCAACTTGTGTAGGCATCACAGTTTGACCAAGAAGATAGTATATAGATTCCAGAACCCTTCTACTAGTATACACCTTGGTTTCGTAATCTTTTTTTTAACAGCAAGTACTGGATTTTAGGTTAATATGCCCAGGCCTGTAGTCTTGAACCTTAAATGCTTACTGATCTTTTAGTGTGTGCCGTAGTGTAGGGACGTTAATTGATCTTTTTTTGAAACCCTATTATGCCAATCTGAAAGCCCTTGACTTGAATCTTAAAAGCTTCCAAGTGTTTAGATCAACAATTTCTTGGTGGTGGTATGCTATGCAGAGCTCTTATGCAGCTCTTTTGTGTGGATCATTATCTCTAGCTCTTCAAGTCATTATATACAATCGACTTCATTGATATCACGTGCGGTTAACAATTTCGGTCCTCAACACGTTTGCTTTGAACTTGTATTCAAAAGAGCAATTTGAAGGTCTAGCCCAAAATCCATAAACTTGGCTGCTGGAGCAATTTGAACGCATCCATGCAATTTGAACGCATCCATGCAATTTGAACATTGGAACAAGCTATACAGGCATGGTACCGAGGTGATCAAAGGGCAAATCCATGGTGTTCTGACTGTTCTCATTTCATCACCGCACAAATGAAGCACCAACCACCACTAGAGGTGACCAATGAATCTTCATCCCAACGAAACTACCACATCCAAAACCCCAAAAGTGGTTTGATAACCCTAGTTCCTATTTGGAATTACCAGGGCCAGCCGGTCCTGACCCAGTACATCCAGTGCGCTCGCATGGGGCCTAGGTCCAAAAAGGGTATAACAACAAATATCAGTCAAATTTTGGTCTAATTTGGTTAAAATTCGAAAAATCAAAATAGCTCCCACCAAGATTTGAATCCGGGTTATTTTGATAGAATACTAACAAGAGAATCATTCTTTCTACAAGAAAAGGTACTTACTATTTTCATATTTTTATATATAACCAATCTCATGGTTTATTTATTATTTTTTATGGAAATATTTCATGATATATTCATTGTTTTTCGTTGGGCTGAACAATTACAGTAATAATTTTTTGTTTTAATTTTAAAAATAACTTTTTATTTTGATTTAAAAACACATTTAATACAAGAGCCTAACTATTTTTTTGTAGCGGACATTCCATTCAGGCATCCATTTGTGAGGACCGGCCCGTTTGGAACTCGAATCTAGACGTACCCATGCATAATTTTTTATTCTTTTCGACAAGATAAAAAATATAGACAACGTCAAATTACAAAACCCTTGCTACAGCCAACACCTAGATTCAAAATAGAAAGGCGGTCTGCATTCCAAGTTTTTTTTTAAAGAGGTCTGCATTCCAAGATGATGTTCCAACTTTACAATATTATGCGTCATAAAGTTAGTTTCCCAATTAATATGTGTAAAAGAATCTTCACCAATTTGAGAAACAAGGAAGATGTATTTAATAAAAATTTGAATCTTCCAACATGCATTATTGATGAAATTGATAGGAGCGGGCATGAGACGAGATTGAGGCCATCCCACGTCCCGTCTTGGTTGTTACACATAGAACGAGATCGGGACGGGCCTTAAATTTTTTAGATTTGATCCCGTCGGGCCTTATCCCGGATGGGACGAGACAAGATCGGAACGGGATAGACTCAATCCCGGCCATCATGCATCAATTTCTTTTCTTCTGAAAATCATATAGTTTCATTTGAAATTTTATCTAGGCGTCTTCATAAGATTTGTAGTAGACATCTTAAGATTCATTCAAGAATTTGAATCACTTGAAAACGATTTTTCTAAATTAAGTTATGATTTTTTTTAAAGTTTAGGGTCTGCATCAGTAAATTCTAAGATTCTGAAATAGTTGGATTCTTTTAAAATATTGTATAAATTGGTTGGTTATTTAAGATTAGTGTCTTCATGAAAGTTACAGAGGACATCCTAAAGATTAATTGAGAGTTGGAATCCTTCAAAAATAAGGTTTCTACAATTAGTTATGAATTTTGAAAGTTAGACGAGAGGAGCCTAATTTCAGCTATCTTGCATTAGTTTCGTTTCCTCTTAAAATCGTAGAGATTAATTTGAAGTTTCATCTAGGTATCTTCATATGATTTATAGTAGACGTTTTAAGGTTTATTTCAGAATTTAAATCACTTGAAATAGAATTTTCTAGATTAAGTTATGATTTTTTAAACGTTAGGGTCTGCATTAGTAAATTATGTATATCAATTATGAGATTTTGGACTAGTTGACTTATTTTCAAAAAGTATACAAATTGGTTTGTTATATGAGTTTAGTGTCTTCATGAAAGTTATAGAGGACATCTTAAAGATCAGTTGAGAGTTGAAATCTCTCGAAAATAAGGTTTCTATAATTAGTTATGCATTAGTAAATTGGTTTGCATTAGTAAATTATGCATATCAATTATGAGATTTTGGATTAGTTGACTTATTTTCAAAAAGTATACAAATTGGTTTGTTATATAAGTTTAGTGTCTTCATTAAAGTTATAGAGGACATCTTAAAGATCAGTTGAGAGTTGAAATCTCTAAAAAATAATGTTTCTATAATTAGTTATGAATTTTTAAAGTTAGACGGGACGGGCCTAACGAGATTCAAAATTTCAGTCCCGCGTCCCGTTGTTTCGCTAATGGGGCGGGACGGGACGGGACGGAACAAGTGTTTTTAGTTTAAATTCCGCCGGGATCGAGACCGGGACGGGACTGGGATTTACATAATTTATGCCCACCCCTAGAAATTGATAAGGATTTGCGAATCTCCTTCAACCAAAATTTTATGATAACCATGAATCCAGGCGACTAATAAACCCGCACATAACACGGTGTACACCCATGCATAATTTGAAAACGAATATATGAAGATTAAAATGGACATTCTATGAAAGTTGAAATCTGAGTTTTAAAGTTAAGAAGAGCCACACCCAACTCTCCATATAGCGGGCCGGGAACTTACGGCCCAGTTTCTAGTACGAGAAATGCAACCCTAGCAAAAAGCTTATAAAACCCATGAGAGGCTCCCCCGCCGCAGCAAGGATGCAGATATTCGTGAAAACCCTAACGGGGAAGACCATCACTCTCGAGGTGGAGAGCAGCGACACCATCGACAATGTCAAGGCCAAGATCCAAGACAAGGAAGGCATTCCTCCTGACCAGCAGCGTCTCATCTTCGCCGGAAAGCAGCTCGAGGACGGCCGCACCTTGGCCGACTACAACATCCAGAAAGGTCCTCCCCTTTCTCTCCGTTTCTATTGAATTTGATTTTGTTGAAACTGATTGTGTTGGTTTGTGCGGCTTTACAGAGTCGACTCTTCATCTGGTGCTGAGGCTCCGTGGTGGGATTATCGAACCTTCCTTGATGGCTTTGGCTCGCAAGTACAATCAGGAGAAGATGATTTGCAGAAAGTAAGGATTTTTGTTGATTAATAAATTAACTTTGTACTATTAGACTTAGCTGGGACAATTACTTAGCCTCCTTTCATCTCAATTGCAATTGAGGTTATGCTTGTCCCCACATCAAATTCTCATTCTATTAACTTTGTCAGCTGGACTTTATTACTTGCAGTTGATTTTCATGAATGGAACATTACATCGTTCTCGTTTTGTTTTTGGGCTAATTTCAATTGTTTGTAAATTAACAAAATTGAAAATTCATACAACAGAAGTAAATAAGTTTTGGAAAGAACCTTGGCACCCTTGAAGTACAGTACAGAACAGAGAGTATTACAGAACACAGACTATTCAGGTTTTTATGGATTTTTAATTTGTCGGTGCCATGGATGCTTTAATGACTTGCTTTAGTTCATGTGATGTCTGAAAGTTAAATGGTGCGTTGATGATAATACAGATGAGAAATTCTCATCGATTGCTACTGCAATATGAATAATAAAATCTATGGTTCGTATTCACTGAGCATCATTGCAGCTTTTCTTATGCCTGTTTCTGAACTTTTGCCATCTTTTTATAGTCGAGGGACCTATGGAGGCCGTGTTTAAAACAGTGCGCTTTCTTCCAAGTTTGCCTTCGAATATTGTACTGAAAGTAGATCGCCGAAACCCAGTTTCATATTGGGTGTTGGTTTTTATTTTTTGATCAACATTTTCTATATTTGATATTAATCTTTTATCGTAATTAGGATTTATGTGAAGGTCCCAGCGGAGGGCAAGCTACTCTTTAATTGAGGCCTCTCTAACATTTATAAACAAACCTTCACAGAATCATTTGCCAAATCGTACTACTCTCAGAGTTCTGTTTCTTTTCTGAGTGTCTTGAACCCTTGGCTACATTTTTCCGTTACACAACATTTCTCTTGATTATGTTGGCATTTGAATTCCCAAGTCGCATTAGATTTCTTTTGTTCTTTTTATGTTGAACTTCAAACACATTGAGTTCCATTTCAGGTTATACTGCTCTGTTTTTCTACAATTTTTGTTTCTATTGCTTTTTAATGCTGCTGAAGATGTATATGTGTAATTTTATTTAGCCGTGCTTTGATTATGGGGATGTTGGTGGGATTTGATACTTATCTTTATTTGTGTATTGTACTCGGACGCGTTTCTGTTGGCAACTTTATAATTTGTTTCTTCTGGATTTTCAGATGTTATGCTCGACTCCACCCAAGAGCAGTCAACTGTAGGAAGAAAAAGTGTGGCCACAGCAACCAGGTAAATTTTTTTATCTGATTGATGATTGGAGAAATTGCATTGGGCAACTTGAGATCACTATCTTGCAAAGAGCTGAAGGTTTTTTTGTTTTTCTTCTTGCAGTTGAGGCCAAAGAAGAAGATCAAGTAAATTGTTATAGGGTTTAGGTTTGAGTTTGATGTTATATTTTGGTTGAACTTTATTTCTTTTTTATCAGCATTGTAGCTTATACCTTATGGATTTTGGATGAATGTTGATGTTTGGTAATATTCTTCTATCATTTTATATTAACTATATTACTGCTGAAGCCAAACAAAAAATGAGTCTTAATTTATTAAGAAAAACATACTATTTAAGTAAGCAAATCACATCGTACATTGAAATATATTATTCATGCATATGAGAAACTGAGATAGAAATAATATCTTAGATTCATATTGTTATTTTTTCAATCAAGGACTTGCTATCGATTCCTTTGCTATAGAAATTTTCCAGAAATTCCTTCTCGGTGAAGTTTCGGTAAATCGGTGGCTTTTCCGGTGACAAAATCTCAGTAAGTGGTCCAAAGTATCCTTCTCTCCATTTGGCTAGGTTGAAAAATATCACAATTGAAGTCCGAGCTTCCTTCCGGGAGTTGGCCAACACACGATGCTGCACGCTTTTATACTCTCCATTGGAGACTATCTGTAATCTCACCATAAAAATACATCATTAAACTAGCTAGACAAAGAGATACATAATAGTGAATCCAAGAATTGAAACCAAGTATTACATCACCGATTCTTACTGAATGATTTTTAGTATACTGTTTGTACAATTTACCTGAAGCATGTCTCCAACGTTAATAATCAAACCTCCTGGAAGAGGCTCTACGTCCACCCAGTCATCCTCATGCCTTGCAACCCAGGCACATCGTTCTGCAACAGAACTGTCACTATCCCAGGATCAGTATGCGACTTAATTCCCATCGTCCGGTCAGGCTGAGGACAGTAGGGATAGCAGTGCCCCACGAGCGCCCTCTTCTCCGAAAACGTAAGCTCCTTGAACTTGCCAGCTTCCAATCCTAGCCCTTCTGAAAGCAACTCCATCACACTCTCAGCCACCTTGGTTGCATGCAAATCCCATGCTACCACCTCATTTCTACATACCTCCGGAAGCTCCTCTAGCTCCTCCAGCTCCGGCCCTGTCCAGACGCTAAACGAGTCGTGCCAGCTGGCAGCAGTTGTGCGGTACAAGTCATTGTTGCTAGCGTACATGAAGCCCTTTCCTTCTTCTCGCTTGTAGAACTTGGCCTTCACCTCGTGGGGCTGCTCGTGGAACGCTTTGACGGCGTGCACCGTCTGATCTACTACCGAGACGGGTATGCCGTGGTTGATGACTTGGAAGAAGCCCCATGTCTTGGCGGCGTCTTTGATCTGGTCAACGATTTCAGGGCGGTGACTAACCGAGTTGATGTGAGTAAGGTCGATGGTGGGGAGCGTTGCGGGGACGGTGTTTTTGGACGAGGGTTTGAGGTCGGAGAGGGTTTGGGGATCGTGGACAAAGAATTGAGGGATAGAAGTGATGCCGGAATCGGAGAGGCCCTTGACTCCCATCTTTGACTCGTCGAACTCTCTCACTTCCTTCATCCTGTCGTATCCCGAATTTTGAACCATGGCTGCCATTTCCGTTGCTACATGTTCCATCGTGTTAACACGTTCTATATATAGAGCAAAATTGTGGATACTCTTGCTCAAGTTTCAATGTTTTGTTGGTGAAGGATCATGATTGACGCATGAGTGATGTAATTCTATACCAGTAATTTCCGTTTATGTATTAATCCTGAAGAATACTCACATACATGTTGTCTCACCCTAAAACGTGAAAAGATGCCACCAGCTGAATCTTCCTCAATGGAAGCCACTTGGTTTTAAAATGGTACCAACAACCAAATGAGATTGTTTTTCTACATAGTTGCCTAACCTGTCTGCAAAACTCATATATTTCTAGTGCAAAGAAATGAGTGTGAATAATGAGTCACTTTGTACAGGTAACACGGCAGCACGTGTCAAATGGCAATGATTCGATGAGATATATATTATTTTTCTACATATAAAGTTGCCTCACTTGTCTGTAAAAGTCATATTTCTACGACAAAGAAAATTACATAAAGTCATGTAAAGTTGCATGTCTCTTTTCTCACCAGAAGAAATTTGTATTTTGTCCACGTGACAGAAGCATTGTCAATGTTTATCATCACAAAAGTTTATCTGTCGTAAATACTGACATTGTCAATATTATTTGTTATGATAAATATGTCGTCAAAAAATATCAATGACGATAAATTTATACCGTCCCAAAAGAATACTACGGTGTATTTATCGTTACTGACACCATTAGCAACGCCACCAACGCAAGAAGATCATGAAGCTTCGTAATTATCTTTTTTTTTTTTCTCTAAGAGTATATGCACTCGTTTTTTGGATTGCTCCTCTTATTTTAAGGAGGAGCAAGCACTATTTGAGCAAGTGCTATTACTATTTGAGCAATAGGAGGTGCAATGCAGTTTTTTCGTGCAGCGGTGGGAAAAAATAGCACCTCCTATTACTATTCATCGACTTTTTTTTTAAAAAAAAATTCAGGATAAGATTTCCGGTAAGATTTCCAACCAATCACTAGTCGACATGTGTCGGCTCCACGTGTCGTTGTCGTTGAAAAAATTGGATAAGATTTCCGGTGAGATTTCCGGCCAATGAGTATACGATACGTGTCATTATCTTCAAACATCAGATGATCCAGAATTAGCTATATATATACGGCTCCTTGCATACTCACTCACACCATCTACAAATCACTTGTCATTCTATCCGAAAACATTCCCAAATTTAGATAAGATGAATCCCTTCACTTTCGACAATTTTTCAAGAGGAGGCGACAGCAACGCCGGCGAAATGCCGAAATTGCTAATGCCTTCATCACTGAAGCTGTCACGGTTGATGATGAGCCACCTCGCCGCCGTCAAAATGTAGAAAGGCTGCGGGAGTTGAGGGGACATAATCTTATGGAAGATTACTTCATCGAACGCCCTGTCTTCGATGAGCAAGTCTTTCGTCGGAGGTACCGTATGAGCATGAATTTATTCAACCGTATAATGACGGATCTCTGCAACCATGACGAATTTTGGCGTCAAAGATCAGATGCTGCCGGAGTGGTCGGACTTCTTCCACAACAAAAGATAACCGGTGCTCTTCGAATTTTGGCGTACGGCTCAGCTGCAGATCAGTGTGCTGAAATCACAAGGATGAGTGAATCTACAACACTAGAATGCATGAAGAAGTGGTGCATCCAAGTGTGCGAGCTTTATGGTGATATTTACCTCCGTGCTCCAAATGCAGTAGACATAACTCGACTTCTAAGGAGGGCCAATCATCGGGGATTTCCCGGTATGATCGGAAGCATAGACTGCATGCATTGGGAATGGAAGAACTGCCCCACAGCTTGGCAAGGGGCATTCTCGGGGCGAAAGAAGCGTCCCACTATTATTTTAGAGGCGGTGGCCTCATATGACACGTGGATATGACACAGCTTCTTCGGGGTACCGGGAGCACAAAATAATGTGAATGTGCTCCACCAATCTGATATATTTGATTCGCTCCTTGCCGGAAAATCCCCAATTGCGAGGTATAAAGTCAACGGTATGACGTACCACAACACTTATTATCTAGCTGACGAAATATATCCGAGGTACTCCTCGTTTGTCAAAACCATTTCCAATCCTCAAGAGTCGCCAAGAAACAAGAGGCATACCGTAAAGATGTAGAGAGGTGTTTCGGCATCTTGCAATCTCGTTGGGGAATTATTCGTCATGCAGCGAGGTGTCACCACCAATCGACGTTGAAGAGCATTATGTTGGCTTGTATCATAATGCATAACATGATTGTTGAGGAAGAATTTATGGAGGAAGAGTTTGAGGAGAATGTAGAAGAAGATCTACAGAACCCATCAAGTGCTTTCACAGTTTATGATGGGCCAGTGGATGAACATGGTAATCGAATTCCATTTGAGCCAGTTGGAAGAGATGGACCGTATAATGAACAACGGTTTCGGGACCGCTTTGTGGATCTTCAATCTTCTTATATCCATGGAGAGCTTCAGAAGGACTTAGTTAAGCACAATTGGTTTATTGAGACCGGTGAACGACTTTAAATATGTTGTGCTATTTTTATTTCTATGCTTTGTGTGTGTGTGTGTGTTTGAATGTTGTGTGTTTGCCTTATATGTTGTTTGATTTGACGGAATAAAGAAGGTGTCGACACGAGCTCACCGATGTCTTCGAAATATTTTTCAGAGCATCGAACTATTTTTTACGATTTATCGAAGTTCCGATAAATTATACTAATTTTTCTGAAATTAGGAAATTGTTTTTCTAAAAATTAAAATTCCAGATTAATTCTCAGTCATTGATCAATCTCTCATTTCAAAATCTCAAACGTTCATTTTCTTTTAAAAGGAGAAGAATTCTTGACTTCGGTCAGAATCCCTCCCCCTCTCTCTCGCCTTCTCTGTTCTCCCTCCCTTGCTCTCTCACCTTCACCGGCAGCGCACGGGAGAGCACCACCGTCTAGCCACCACCGGCCACGAAACTGTTCCCATTCTTTTCCTTTCATAGTTTCCTACAAAGCCCAGTGATCAAATCACATATGCATCCACAATCGGAGGAGATTGAAATCTGAGAGCTCCGACTGTTTTCTCGGTGGCGTTGAGTTTTCGGGCATGAGATCGGTTTTCTGGGCATGCGATCGGCCGAATTGGACATGTCTCGGTCACCCACGTGTGTGGGCTCCACCGGGACTGCTCGTGCTGAAGAACGAGCAGAGATTGCTCGAGCAGCTGCTCGCCGAGCTGGTCAACGAGCGGTCGCCGGCCTCCACCTCCCCCGAGGCACGCTGCTTTCTCCCTTGCTCCTGCTATTTTCCGGCTGGCCCACCGATCGGCTCCTCTGCTCGTGCCCAAAGCAGCACCGCTGCAGATGCTCTAAGCTAGCAAGTATCCGACCAATGATTTGTTTATTAATTTTTTAATTTCAAATTATTGTAGTCACAAATGTCAGATAATGGGTTCTCCATGGTGTCCAATAATTTAGTGATAGGGCCCACACATTTGACTGTAGATCTAGATTTGAGATTTTCAGACATGAGTCGAACTTTTAAAAATTGACCCTTAAGTTATAGTATTCATTTAAATTTATTTTCACTTTTAAAAAAAATCATGAACTAAATTATAAACTCAAAATCTAATGACATAAAACATTAGAAATCTTTTTTATACTTACACTACTCATTTTTTTTAATAGTAACTAATGATTGTAGTATATTACTTATTTTTTAGTTTTTTACTAAACTAATGTGATCACACAATGAGAAAATAAAATTTTAGGCCCTTAAAGGTTCGGGACTCTGAATCCATCAACTCTTGAGACTATTCAGATACGAATCTGTTTGACTGTCACCAAAAAAGTGATAGTTTATGAGAATGTCACGCCAACGAAGCTCGCTTTTGGCTGATTAGGGTGTAAGGCCGGCTGATTAGGGTGTAAGGCCGTGACAAAGGTCAATGCACACCAATCATGGGTGTCAATAATGCACACCAATCATGGGTGTCAATAATGCACACCATTCATATCGGTGTTGTTAGCCCACATTTTTGGTAGTGCAAGTGATAACATTTCTTGCTCAAACGTCAGTTCCTTTGAGCAATTTGCTAGTATGATAATTGATAAGCTGATAAGCATGCATGTTTGAATTTTTGAAAGTAGTCTTCCCTTTATTGCTCGAAAAGCAGTATCTGTCACAAACATGGAACTTCAATTTCCAAAAAAATTGGTACGATAAAAATTTAAATCTATTATAATTTATAATAACTCAAAACGTAAAAGTGATGCTTGTTATTGAATTCGTACCTTGGTAACGCCTGATGCAATATTTCCAGCATAATCATGAAACAAGTGTTATATTAGCTTTTAAGTTCTACTAAATATGGAACTAGGTTTATATACTTTGTATATCAGCAAATAAACTTTCAAACTTGATATTGAATTTATAATGTAAAGTTTTACACATTAGAATTAATCGATTCAGTTTATGTAAGATTAACATCTGTTTTGAATTCAAAATTCAAGGTAATGTCATTAATACAAGATTGGATTAGGACAAGAAACAGTTAGGCAGTTTCTTGATGGAAGGAACTGTTAGGTAACTGTAAATGACAGTTGCAATCTGCTGTCTATTTCAAACAATCTTTGGTCCCTGCTAGAGCACGGTTACATTCTCATTCATTTTGTCCCATCAAGAAAAGGAGAATATTGAGAAGTGAATCTAGGAGAAGACTGAGATGGAAACAAACATTAATCAATCAAGTTAGTATTTCTATTACTTATGCATTTGATCTAAAATCTGTCATAGGAACTTAAGTTTTATTTTTAACAGCATTAAGAATTTAACAATTGGTATCAGAGCAACTATGCTCAGATATTAGATTGATGTATGAGTTATTCCATTTTTAATTAGAATCCTGGGACATGATGCATCTCAGTAAATTATACTCTGATATGATGTTCTTAAATACTATTTTCTTGAAAATTACTTCCAGTTCCTTATAATCAATTTAGCTGATGTTAAAAATCTTATGTTGGCAAATATATGTGAATACATGTGAATGTTACAAGTAATCCATCAAACTAATGCATATGTTCTTGATTACAAAATGTTGCCATAGTGACTATGTATGAATTGTAATATATGTATTAGGCTTAATGATTCCTTCTACTGATGCATTATGTAACTTGCATATATTTTCAATGCTGACATATTGGCTTAAGTGTATGTATTGTTAAGTATCTTAGAAAGAATCCCTACATAAAACATGAAAATTTGGAATAAAATTTGACTTCCATAGCGTTTAAATTTTTGAACTGAAAATTCTTGTTTCATGTTGTATATCATATAGTAATTCATTACAGCTAGTATATCAGATATTGAAACTGATATCTTAGATCGTTATGCCTTTTATTATTCTATATATGACATTCATTAAAATGTTGTTTCTTTATGAACTAACATTGGGATAAGCATTTATATATGAATTTTCTGGTATTTGGACAAAATGGATCTTACGTCTATATATATATACATGCAAATTGAGATTGAATGTATGACTGACTTAAGTTCAAAACTTCATTACAGTCATGCATTTTTCCATGAGCATGAATCAAATTGAACTCCTCAATGGATTCAATTATTAGAAATGGAGGGGTGATATTCAACTGAACTTGGCAATTCTGGATTTCGACCATGTGCTCAAGGAAGATCCTCCTGCTGAACCTGCTGCAAATGCTTCAAAGGAATTGAAAGACAAGTACATGACCTGGAAGAGGCACAATAAAATGACACTGATTTGTATTAAGAAGAGCATGAACAATGCTGTGATGAGAAGCATACCAGATTCTGATTATGCCAAGGACTATATGAATGCAATTGCAGAGAAGTACAAAGTGTCTAACAAAGCTGAGATAGGCAGGCTTATACACAAGTTGACAGGACTAAAATACAATGGAGGAAGTATTCGGGAGTACATCATGAAAGGAGCAGATATTTCTGAGAAACTGAGAGAGCTGAAGATGAATATTGAGGAGTCTTTCCTTGTGTTTCTGCTGTTGAATTCTTTTCCTGATGAGTACAGCCATCTGAAAAGCCTCTACAACACTCAGAAGGAGAAATGGAGTGTTAATGAATTGATCTCCATTTGTGTGCAGGAGGAAGAGGATAAGGGTAAGAGAGGAAAGGAGGTGGTTGTCAACTACATATCTAAGCCAAAGAACAAGTATGGCAAAGGGAAGAAGTATTCTGAAATCAAGAATTATGGCAATAAGAATGGTGCTTCAAGTTCTAGAGTGAAACATGATCTGAACAAAGGCAAGCCTCACAACAAAACCAATGGTCCACTGAAGTGTTTCTTTTGCAAGAAAACTGGACATTTCAAGATGAATTGTGATGGCTTTAAGAACTGGTTGAACAAAAAAGATCTAATTTGCCAAGATTTTTGTGGGGAGAAGCCCTGAAAACTGCCAACTATATCAGCAACAGAATACCAAGCACAACAGTGATTAATACTCCTTTTGAGAATTGGTATGGTTACAAGCCAAGCTTAAATCACTTCTATGTTTGGGGATGCAAAGCAGAAGCCAGAGTTTACAATGGTAAAAATGACAACACTACCAGAACAACCACTTTAGCCGACGAAAAAATTTCGTCGGTTAAACCTTAAATTTCGTCGGCTAAAGTCTTAGCCGACGACACGTTGTCGGCTAAGAAGTCGTCGGGCAAAATCCGTCGGCCAACACTATAACCAACGAAATTACTGTTCATCGTCGGCTAAAGTCATTTATTTAGCCGACGAATAAATTTTTCGTCGCTTAATTTCTGGACTTTAGCCGACGAAATTTATTAAAATTCGTCGGCTATAGCTATTATTTTTATTTATTTATTTATTTAACTTTAGCCGACGAATTTTAGGGTATTTCGTAGGCTATAGTTATTTTTATTATTATTTTTTAAATTTTAGCCGACGAATTTTATTAAATTTCGTCGGCTTTAGCTATTATTTTTATTTATTTATTTAACTTTAGCCGACGAATTTTAATAAAATTCGTCGGCTAAAGTTATAATTTTTTTTATGTAATTATTATTTTTTTAAATTTTTTTTCTTTTTTTTTTAATTTTAGCCGACGAATTTTATTAAAATTCGTCGGCTAAAGTTATTATTTTTTTATTTAATTATTTTTTTTAATTTTAGCCGACGAATTTTAGGGTATTTCGTCGGCTATAGTTTTTTTTCTTTTTTTTTTAAAAAATTTTTTCATATTTTTTTTCTTTTTTAATTTATTGTATTTTTGATTAAAATTTTTACTTCTTTTTCGTTTTTACATCGAAAAAGGAGTAAGGAGGAGGAGGAGGAGGAGAGGAGGAGGAGAAGAGGAGAGGAAGAAGGAGGAGGGGAGGAGGAGAAGAGGAGAGGAAGGAGGAGGAGAAGAATTTAGAGAAGTAGGAGGGATTTGAAGGAGGAGGAGGAGGAGGAGGAGGAGGAGGGAGAAGGTTAGGAGAGGGAGGAGGAGGAGGAGGGAGAAGGTTAGGAGGAGGAGGGAGAAGGTTAGGAGGAGGAGGGAAGATGAAGAGGAGGACGAGAAAAATGAAAGATATAGAAAATTTTGAACTTTAGCCGACGAAATTTCGTCGGCTAAAGTTTAAAATTTTAGTCGAAAAATTTTAAAATTTTAAAAATTCCCGCCAAAAAATTTGAATTTTTAATTAACCTTAGCCGACGAAATACCCTAATTTCGTCGGCTAAAACCTTAAACCCTATACGTAGAAGCTTCAAACGCAAAAAAGTCGTGAAATAAGATATGACCGAAATGGTGAAATACGTCTATAGTTGAAAAATCACGTAATTCCGGTAAAGTCTCGGTACCGATAATTGCAGTTAACTCAATTTTCCATTCTTTCTCCCTAGACGTAGCCCTATCTCCGGTAGTTATTTTTCATAAAATTTTTATACCACTGGTTGTGTCTCATTTGAAACTATTTTCAGTTGAAGGTCCGGGCAAAATAGGTAATTTAGACGGTCAAATGACCGTTTCCGTGCATTAAGGGGTTTGACTTACGTGATTGACCGTAAGGATCGAGCCCTTAACGTTGTCAGATTAAGTTAAATTTTTTCCTATATACATATTTCAACATAATGATCATATCTGACGGTCGGAATTTTGTTTCTCAACTTTGATCATCGGAATCACAACATGCGTACTAATGTTGTATAACTTGTTTACTAAGCTTTAAGTAAATGTTTCGTTTCTAAAACAAACCGTACGTAGAAACTTCAAACGCAAAAAAGTCGTGAAATAAGATATAACCGGAATGGTGAAATACGCCTACGGTTGAAAAATCACGTAATTCCGGTAAAGTCTCGGTGCCGATAGTTGCAGTCAATACAATATAAAGGTTTGACTTACAAGATTGACCGTCTAGATGAAGTCCTTAAATTTATCAGATAAAGTTGAATTTTTTACCAGAGATATATTTCAATATATTGATGATATCTGACGGTCGTATTTTTGTTTGTGAATTTTGATGACCGGAATCACAACATGCCTACTATTTACCATTATTTATCTATACGGGGAGGCCTATCATGGAGGGGTAAATGTCTCAAAATTTTTAGATGGACAGTTGCGTCTCATTATGGTGAGTGTTTGTTGTGTTGAAGGTTCGGCCAAAATACCTCATATAGGTGTAGATATGGACATTTTCGTGTATTAAGCGTTTAGAAAAACTTCATTTTGAAGCCTTAAACGAACTCGGATGGCCAAAAATGCCTTTATATCATGGCATAGCCATGTGTTTTACTCCTGGGCCCGTTCGTCTTCCAGATTGGTATCACAATAGTCAATCGGACACCGAAATATCCGTAGTACAATTTTATAACTAAAAGTTACTTTAGCCGACGAAATACCCTAATTTCGTCGGCTAAACTTTTCAAATTTCGTCGGCTAAAGTTCACATACTATAGCCGACGAAAAAAGCACTTTAGCCGACAAAAATTTTTTTTGTCGGCTAAAATTTAACTATAGCCGACGAAAAAATTAGTTTAGCCGACGAATTTTTTTTTCGTCGGCTAAAATGCCACTTTAGCCGACGAAATTTTAACTTAGCCGACGAAAAAAAAATTCGTCGGCTAAAGTCCACTTTAGCCGACGGAAAAAAATTTCGTCGGCCTGTTTTTAGATATTTCGTCGGCTATAGTCTTTTTTCTGGTAGTGCAAGCTTGAGTCGAAGTCCATTAGTGCTTATTTCATTGGTTACTCAGAAAATTCCAAGGGATACAAGTTCTATGATCATACAGGATACAACAGGATTTTTGAGACTCATAGAGCTACTTTTCTTGATGAAGTCTTTTATAAGAATGATGATTCGGGGATGTTAGAGAAGTGGAAAAGCAATACTTAAATATGGAGGAATGGTTTGTATTTCTAGATATGCCTCAAATTACTGAAAATGTTGTTACATAAAATGCAGCAGGAAATATAGTTGCAGAAAGTGTAGTTGTTGGAAATCAAATTCCTACAACTATTGTTTCATCATCTATTATTGAAGCAGATCAAGAGGAAGTTGACGCTAGACAACCAGATGTTCAAATGAAACCACAAGAAGCAGAAGTTGCTACTGAACAACCAGTTTTGAGAAGGTCCCAAAGAGAGAGAAAGTCTGCAATTTCTAGTGATTACCATGTTTTTCATACAGTTGTTGAATTTGATTTGGGGGAAGAAAATGATCCAACTACACTCAAAGAGGCTATGCAATCAGAGAACAGTCACAAATGGAAGCTTGCAATAGAGGATGAACTTTTGAGTATGTCTCAAAATGGTGTTTGGATGTAGGTGGACAAAGTTGCAGATTCGAAGCCAATCAGATGTAAATGGGTCTACAAGACTAAGAGAGATGCTGAAGGGAAAATAGAAAGATACAAAGCAAGGCTTGTGGCTAAAGGATACAATCAGAAAGAAGGAATAGATTACAATGAAACATTTTCCCTGGTCTCCACCAAAGATGCTTTTAGAATGATGATGGATCTGGTTGCACATTTCAATCTTGAACTACACAAGATGGATGTTAAGACAGCATTCTTAAATGGATATTTGCAAGAAGATATATATATGCTGCAACCAGAAGGCTTTGTGGAAGATGAAAACAAAGTTTGCAAATTGAGAAAGTCAATCTATGGTTTGAAACAAGCTTTCAGGCAATGGTATTTAAAGTTTGATGCAATAATTACTAGTTTTGGCTTTGAGGAGAATAAATTGGATGAGTGTGTATACTGCAAGATCAGTGGGAGTCATTTCATATTTTTAGTTTTATATGTGGATGATATCTTGCTGGCAAGCAGTGATGTGGGATTGTTGAAAACTACTAAGGATTTCTTGATGAAAAGTTTTGATATGAAGGATATGGGGGAAGCACACTATGTGCTAGGCATTGAAATAAGTAGAAACAGAGAAAGAAATATGTTGGGATTGTTCAAAAGAATTACATTAATAAAGTGTTGAGCAGATTTGGAATGGAGAAGTGTAGATCTAGGAATGCACCTATTTCAAAAGGCGATAAAATGCATAAAGGGCAGTGTCCTAGAAACAATATGGAGAGAGAATATGGAGAATGTGCCTTATGCAGGTTTGGTTGAAAGTTTGATGTACGCACAAGTATGTACAAGGCCTGATATTAGTTTTGCAGTGAATATGCTCTCTAGGTATCAATCAAATGCTGGACAAGAGCATTGGGTGGCAGGAAAGAAAGTTTTGAGATATTTGATGAGTACCAAAGATTATATGCTGGTATATAAGCACATTGAAGATCATGAGTTGCAAGTAGAATGTTATACAGATGCCAAGTATAAACAAGACATAGATGATTTGAAGTCTGTTTCTGGATATATTTTTATGCTCGCAGGAGGAGCAATCTCATGGAAAACTAGCAAGCAAAGATTGACTGCAACATCAACATTTCAAGCAGAATACATTGCTATTTTCGAAGCCACTGCACATGCTATATGGTTAAGGAATTTTGTTTCCAGAATGAAAGTTGTTGACTCGTTTGAAAGGCCATTAGTGATTTATTGTGATAATGCAGCAGCTGTATTTTTCTCCAAGAACAACAAAAGAACTTCTGCATCAAGGAATATTGATGTGAAATACTTTTATGTGAGAGAAAGTGTGAGAGATAAGGAGGTTGAAGTAGTGAAGATTGGTACAAGAGAACAGCTTGTAGATCCATTGACTAAAGCACTGCCAGTAGCAGCATTTACAGATCATGTCAAGCACATGAGAATTTTAAGTAGTTTTGATGATTGACAAAGCAATTTATTGTAAGATGTTTTATACAGTAAGATAAGTATTTGCAAGTGTTGATTATTTCTGTATGCATTATTTCATATAACAATTTGAATGAATTTTAATTTGTTCAATTTAAGTACTGCATAGATTCATCAAGTATATACTTTCAGATATTACTGATATCATATCAGTAAACTATGCAGTATATTAAGCCATCTGGATCACAATGCTTATATTCGATTACTCTATATTAAGCATGATTTTATTAGTGGTAATCCATGTAATTTGATTTGTTGTAGTGTGATTATAAGAGACTGATAATTTTCTAAATTGTCATGTTCTCTTATGATTCAATATGGTTGAGTCTAATTGACAGGGTTTTTGAAAACAGATGAGAATTTGTATTAAGTTTGTTGCGCAACTTAAGAAGTTTAGTTGCAGGTTATAAAGTATAAAATCTCAGTTTAGTGGGAGATTGTTATATTAGCTTCTAAGTTCTATTAAATATGGAACTAGGCTTATATACTTTGTATATAAGCAAATAAACTTTCAAACTTGATATTGAATTTATAATGTAAAGTTTTACACATAAGAATTAGTCGATTCAGTTTATGTAAGATTAACATCTGTTTTGAATTCAAAATTCAAGGTAATGTCATTAATACAAGATTGGATTAGGACAAGAAACAGTTAGGCAGTTTCTTGATGGAAGGAACTGTTAGGTAACTGTAAATGACAGTTGCAATCTGCTGTCTATTTCAAACAATCTTTGGTCCCTGCTGGAGCACGGTTACATTCTCATTCATTTTGTCCCATCAAGAAAAGGAAAATATTGAGAAGTGAATCTAGGAGAAGACTGAGATGGAAACGAATATTAATCAATCAAGTTAATATTTCTATTACTTATGCATTTGATCTAAAATCTGTTATAGGAACTTAAGTTTTATTTTTAACAGCATTAAGAATTTAACAACTAGTTATAGTTGTAAGAAGACAATGCAACTAAAATCATGTCAAAATTTCAAACAAAGAAACGGTTGAATCGAATATGCATCTGAATCATACTAAGGAAATATTGTACATACTACTTGACGGTAACTTTAGGAGATGTCTTACCAAGAATTCTAGCAGCGAAGTAGTTCTCTTTTTTGAGTCCTGTAACTCCTATGTCAGCATCTTTCAAACCAAATCTTTGGCATCGTTGATAATGATAGCCATGGTTAAATTTCAAAGTCAAATGAACTTCCTATATGACAGCAAATATAGGATGTGTTTGATGCAGCTGGGCTTATAAGATATAAGCTGACTTTTAGCTTATAAGCAGAAAGTGGGTGTTTGCAGCTTCTCATTTTTCTCTCAAAACACTTTACACTTTTTTAAAAAGTAGCTTATTTTTAGACTTACCAAACACCAAAATCTTTGGTGCTTAAAAGCAAAGGAGCTTATAAGCTCTCCCAAACCCAACCATACTCTCTCTGTTTGCACAAGTATAAAGTTAGAGGTGATGTATAAGATAAATGTATTGAATACAATTAATGAGAGCACAAAATTAGTCTATAGAAAGAATACAATGAATTGAGTTTACTAGCATAAAATGGAGGTACTCCAGTAAACATTACTAGAAATTTTATGACACATATTTAACGTGTCGTTAAATAATGTTATTTACGACACATCTGACGCGTGTCGTAAAAATATATATATTTGAGTCATTTACGACATGTATTTCATTTATGTTGTAAAGTTAATTATGTATCACAACACATATTTTATGTGTGTCGTAAAAAAACATTAACGACATATATAAGATTTGTGTTGTAAAATAATTTTATTCACGACACACACATTGTTGATTAATTTAAGACATACATTTTATGTATGCTGTAAAATTTTAGTTTTAAGTGTATAAAATATTTATGGCACATGTGCTTGTGGATCATGTACAGCGATCAAGATGCTAAGGAAACTGAAGGCAGAGGCCATAAATTGAAGGCTACTATGTTACCGAAACTGTTACCTATTCTATTTAGCTTGCATGATATATACTCCTTTTGATTTTTTATACAGGTAATTTTAGGATTTTACCTAAAAATTAAGAAATAATTCTAATGACAATTTAACTCCTATTTAATTTACCATATTTAAAGAGTTTACACAGAGATTAAGATACAAATTCCCATAATGAAATTCTTATATCCATGTCATTATTGTGGCTCAGGGATAAATTAAAAAATATAAGCTAAAACAACTTATGTATTAAAACAAAACTCAAAATCTAAAATGACCTATATAAAAAATCGGAGGGAGTATTTGAAAGCTAGTTTAAAAACTAGGGACAATTTTAAAAATAGTACATCAACTTTATGTCACTAATAATTAAGGTTTCTTAACTTTCTAAAATAACACATTAGTACATGAAATAACGAACTCAACAACATTTTCGTACACGACGTTAAGTTTTCTATACCGGTGTTAAATATATGAGGGTAAAATAGTATTTTGACACTGTAACTATTTTTATCTAATATATTATTATTTTGTATTAAAATTTAAAATGACATTTAATCCTCGTATCTATTATTGTGGACGGTTATTGTAGTTTTGAAATTATGAATGGAAGACATGAATAGTTGAACGAACCAATATGCCCTTAACATACCACATAATGGAAAACCTAACGGCGTGTAGAAATATGATGTATAATTTGTTAGTTCATGTACTAATGTGTTATTTCGAAAAGTTGAGAACCCTTAATTATTAATGAGGCAAAGTTAGTGTATGGTTCTTAAAATTTTCCGGAGTTTGTAATATGAAGTTGTATACTACATTGCTACATGAATGCTTTTGTTTACTATGTTGAATGAAACGGTTTAATTTGAATTTATTATCTATTAAAAAAGTGAATAGAGATATATAAAAAAGTCTTTTATGACACACAATTAAATATATAAAAAGGCTTTTATGACACATAAAAAAGTTTTTTTTACAACATACACAAAATATCCTTGGTCACCTAAAAATCAAGGTCAAAATATGCACCGGACGAGTTTCAAACCCTGTTCAGATAAATACAATGTTAACATCTATCTTAACCATCCCTGCTAATCATTCAATTTGTTAATTTAAGCATATTTATTATATATATATACTACTTATTCACAGATCTGAAAATTAAAAGTTTAGGTAAATGTCTAATCTACAACTACCATACATTTAATTATTACCTACATTTCTTAATTCCTATTTAGAATTAACCATAGGTCAAATTTATATATAGCTACCATTCAAAAAAAATTCTTATAAAACCTCTTAATTTAATCCTTTAGTGCACACGATGCTTTCTTACTCTCATTTTTCATTAGTCTTTGTCCTCCGGTTTTTCTTTCTCATTTAACTCCTCCATACATTGATCTGCTCCTACATTTTGGTAAGTTATTAGTTAATATTATTAACTATTTTATTATTGTAATTTGGTGTATTGTTTTAAACACATATGTACATTTTTATTTTAAGTTGATACATGATGTATTCTCATATTATCTTGAATTTTTGATATATACATTTCTAAACCACATGGAAAATTAGTAAAGTATTAAGTATTAAATTTAATATATTCTCATATTAAATTTGTTATTTTTTGCATAAGTTATAAATAAATGTTATATTATGTTAAGAGTTCTAGCTAAGCTAGCTTTTATGTAGGAGTCTTTTATAAAGAAAAAAATGAGTAGACGTGATCCTGCATGAGACCATGAAGAACAAATCCCCAACAACAAAAATGGTAGCATATGTAAATATTGTTGTATTACGATGAGAAGTGGAGTGACACGCCTTAAATACCACCTTAGCGACATAGATCCTGGAAATAATGTGCAGCGATGTGAAGCTGTTCCAGTAGAAGTGAAGAATTTTATCAGATCCTTATTGAAGAATAAGAAAATGAAAAGACAAAAAAAGTACATATGATGGAAGATATTCGAGCAGAGCTTCGTGGAGAATTGATTGGCTCACAAGATGCTAGTGACGATGAAGTAGTGTATCCCGATGAGGACATGAGCCCTGAAGAACTGACAGCATATCTTACAACAATTCATAACTCCAAAGAAGCACAATGGAACAGAGAGTACCTCCACAAAGTTCCTAACCGAGATGAGTCTAGTAGCGACACACACATGCGGCGAGCAACAAGTGTTCAAGAGTCACAACCAACACAACCGTTGGTAGCAAAACTTAAAAGCTCTTTACAAGCCCGACGGAAGAATATCAAAGATTCATTCTCTAAAGGTTCAATAAATGAGGTGATGGGTCATTTCATCAGTAACTTTTTCATTTATGATAATATTCCTGCTGAGAAAGCTTCATCTCCTCATTATGAAAATATGGTGATTGGAATTCAAAGAGCAGGACAAGGAGTGTTGCCCCCTACACCTTATGAGATCAGAAACAAGTATTTGGATATGGAATTCAAAGACATTTCTGAATATGTTGACACACTCAAGACAATATGGGAGACCTACGGATGCACAATCATGTGTGATGGATGGTCAGGGCCAACTAGATTGTCCATCGTAAATTTCATGGTATACTCCAAAGGTACCACCGTTTTTTTAAGGTCTGTTGATTCTTCTGGTAAGATAAAAGAGCATAAGTATATATACAAATTGTTGAAGAGAGTTATAAGAGAGGTTGTGGAGCACAATATGATTCAAGTGGTGACTGAAAATGCTGCTAATTATGTCAAAGCTGGTAAGAAGTTAATGAAAAACCATAATGTTTATTGGACTTCTTGTGCAGCTCACTACATCGATCTTATGTTCGAAGAGATGGGAAAGAAAGAGCAAATTTCTCAAGTGATTGATAAAGGTAAAATTATTTCAAAGTACATCTACAATCATAATTTGTTTTGGCCAAGATGAGGGAGTTTTACAAAGGAAAAATTATTCGTGCTGCATCAACTCGATTCGCAACAAACTTCATTTCCTTAGAAAGCTTGATCAAGAAAAAAACAGGATTGAAACAGTTGTTTACAAGTGAATGGTGGGATTGCAGTAATTTCTGCCGCACACAACATGGACGTGTCGTTGAAAATATGGTACTCGTTCAACAATTTTGGACTCAATCGGAACATGTTTTCAAATATTTGTGCCCCTTTATAAAGTATTATAAATTGTAGACACAGAAGTCTATCAAACCATGGGTGTCGTTTATGAGTTGATGAATGTAATGAAACGGGAGTTGGAACAAAAACAAGGTGCAAAGTGGGTGGTAAAGATTATCAATGATCGATGATTTAAAACTTTATGACATGATTTGCATTCGGCAAGTATATACTAAACTTAATTTTTAATTATTAGATGTAGACGTATTTCACTAACTGTTATATTTATTTCATGTAGGTTATTACTTAAATCCTCGATACAACTACAGACCAGGCGTCAGAGATGATTTTAAGCTTATTGAAGCTATGCATAAAGTTTTCGCAAAATTGGATCCTCACTGTCCAACAAGGACAATTTGGAAAAAGGTTATTTTTAATGCCACTTGTTGCAACTTGTATTTTTATAATAAATGCTAATTATTATTTTTTATTATATGTAAAATATTATAGCTTACATATTTTAAAGATGTAAAGTTAAACTTTAGAATGACGGCAGCCATTGCATCAATATATATATATATATATATATATATATATATATATATATATATATATATATTATTTTTATGATAGATAGCTTTCTCACAGTTGGAGCGCTACTCCCATACATAACCCACCAATCGGCTATCATAAAAAAAATATATATCAATGTTCTAAAAGTCGCTAGTCGGTCGGCCGGCGGGGGACTAGCGAGTAGAGGAGTAGTCGGGGGAGTAGTCGGTGAGTACTCGGTTTTTAATTTTTGGATATATTTTTATTTTTAAAACATATAATTAAATATAATTTTTTAAAAGGTAATATAATGTCCAAAATAATAAAAATAGTCAATAAAATGCCGAGTTTGGCCGATTTTTTCCGATTTAGCTGATTTTTTTTCCGAGTTAGGCCGATTTTTTCTGAGTTTGACCGATTTTTTTACCGAGTTGGGCCGATTTTTTACCGAGTTGAGCCGATTTTTTTCGAGTTGGGCCGATTTTTTCCGAGTTGGGCCGACTACTCGGCCGATTTTCTTCCGGCCGACTTTGTACTCCGATTTTCTTAAAATCGCCTCGGGAGGACGCTGACTAGCGAGTACTCGGCCGAGTTTTAGAACACTGATATATATATATATATATATATATATATTATGATAGCCGATTGGTGGGTTATGTATGGGAGTAGCACTCCAACTGTGAGAAAGCTAGCTATCAAAGTATTATCACAAACGGCATCAGCATCTACGTGTGAGAGGAACTGGAGCACATTTGCACTAATCCATACTAAAAAGAGAAATAGGTTGGGATATGAACACCTCGAGAAATTGGTTTTTTGCTACTACAACATGAAACTTAAACTTCGAGATAGAGATGCAGCTCATTTTCATGTGGACCAAAAAGATCAATTAGATGTCTTCGATATTGGAACCGAGTTTGATGATGAAGAAAGAGATCAAATTTATGAATGGATAAGGCCGCTTCATCTAGATGACGAGGAACACAATCCATCCCCTACAGTTGCTCATGAAGCACGTGGGCAAGGAATAATTGTAGAACAAGTAATTCAAGAAGTTATAGGACCTGATAGAGAATCTATTGATGAATTACTGAGTCGAGCTAATGTTGTAATTTCCTCTTGTGGAGAGTCTCGTGGCTCACGTGTTCCTTTTAGGATAAACAAGAGCTCTAGCACTAGATCAGGATACTCATCAAGCTTCAAATGTGAGGATAGTGGAAGTCACGACGTTGGGGGAGGTGATAATGGCGTTGGTTACAGTGGAAATCAAGTTGATCATATGAGTTCATTTACTAGTGAACAACACTTCACACATGTAACACAAGATAAAGATCATGGAAGTATGAGAGAAGGACCCGACATCGGTGCTATAGGAAAAATCTATACAACAAGAGAAAGAGGTCAAGGAAGCATGACAAGGCATAAAGATGATTCTTTATCTCCCACTTTTGACTCACTTGGTGTAAGAGGAAGTAATGATGGACCACAC
This sequence comes from Comarum palustre, assembly GCA_951800085.1. Taxonomy (NCBI): domain Eukaryota; kingdom Viridiplantae; phylum Streptophyta; class Magnoliopsida; order Rosales; family Rosaceae; genus Comarum; species Comarum palustre. The sequence goes on from OX637572.1 coordinate 29,345,023, forward strand.
CCTTATGGGTAAAATTTGATATTGCCTTATCCAACAAATTTCATGTCTTATGGGGTGCAATCAAATGATAACTCGTGATCACAATCTGAAACACAATCTTCCAATGATTATGGTTTTGGCCAAGGTCAAGCAATGTCTAATCCGTACTACAACTTCTAGAACGACAACGTACAGTCAGTCTCCCTTGACCCATATGGTTGACATATAAGTCAATACATGCAAAGCTACAAAGGTGAGGTATCATTTAATGATTATTCTTCACAATACACTGGAAGCTCTACACAGAGAGATGATGAAGATAGTGAAAATTTTGTACCTCATAAATCTTCTATGTGGTTTTAAAGTACTCATTTAAATCCATGTGAAATGTATCATCTATATATAAGGCGTGATGGCCTAGCCTCCCTTTGGGTTTCCAGCCATTAAAAAAATTTAGATGTTTAAGCATTATTAACGGTTCATCACTTACTTTTTTTTATCTTAAATTACTATAAATCTCTATAGCTCAATGTTTATTCAAAGTTTTTTTTTCAAATATAATGCATAATATAGAAGAAAAAAACATATCTTAAAATTTTAATTAAAATTTCTTTGTTTTTCTTTAAATTTCTATCAATTTCCTTAATTTTTTTACTGCTATCGATATTTCCTCGAAATTTCTATAGAAATTTCGATTTTTTAGAGCCTCGAAATTTCCATAATTAACGAAATTTTAGTCCTTGGAATGAACTCAGCCAAGTGTATTTTTGGGGTTCAAGCAGGAGATTTCTTAGGATTTATGGTACACCGGTGTGGAATAGAGGTTTCAGGAGATAAAACCAAATTTGGGCTGTTATTAATGCCCCAGCGCCAAGAAACAAGGAGTTGCAAAGTTTGTTAGGCATGATTAATTTCTTACGAAGATTTATTTTAAATTATGCAGGAAAAATTGCTCATTTCTCTCATCGTCTTAAGTTGCAGTCAAAAGATAAGTTTGTATGGGAGACAACACATTAATAGGTCTTTGACGGAATCAAAGAATATTTAGCAAATCCTCCAGTGTTACGACCACCACTCCTAAAGATTTTGTTGAAGCTTTACATATCAGCTTTTTCTTACTCCATAGCAGGGTTGCTGGCTCAAGATGAAACAAAAGAAGATGGTAATGTTATTGAACATGTGGTGTACTACCTTAGCAAGATATTGTTGGATGCTGAGAATCGGTATTCACTAATTGAGAAGCTGTGTTTGGCTTTATATTTTGCTGGTTGCAAGCTACTACATTACATGCTGTCATTCAACACATTTGTGGTAGCACAAACTGACCTAGTAAGTGCATGTTGACTAGGCCTATCCTGAAAGATAGAGTTGGCAAATGGATGTTGGCTCTGTCAGAGTTGGCAAGGAATACAACTTGAATATTCAATTTATAAAGGGGTTGATGGCAATGGTAGAGGATATCAACTTATCAACAAACAAAATATTTTGCATCCTACAAAGCAAGCCTCTCTCGGAGCACCTACACAAAAAGATTTTTTGGGTCTTTATTCCATCAAAGCCCTTATCTATAGGCATTCCCCGCATCTATCTTATCAAAGCCCGACCAGTCGGCAATTCCTACAATTACTTCATCAAGCCTCATCCGTGAGCAAATAGTCAATCATCACTTCACAAAGACCTATCCATAGGCGAATACCTGTAAAACCATTGTTAGAGTGAATAACTTTAGCAAATATCCCAGTTTATCAGAGATTCCTTTGACGAACGCACTACAGTCTTAATTTGTAGCTCTGCTCAACCACCGGTCTGAGTAAGAGTTGACCGCTTCATGTAAAGTGGAGGAAAATTCCAGTCACTCATCGGCTAGGTCTTAGAGAAATCTGAGTGTCAGCTTAATCAACGCACGTACGTCAGTTGTTTGAGGAGAAAGTCAGTAAGCGAACGAGAACAAAGTACAAGGTTATACCTAACTTAAAGATATATTGGCACGCTTGCAAGCTGATTGTTCGGAGAAATCCAAATTCATCCCGAATACTAACTTAACTATAGCCACTCAAGGATGAACTAAAGTCATAGACTCGGCGTCCAAACTTTCACTACTATTCTCAAACAAAAAAACTTTCACTACTATTCTGAGTATTCTCCGAGTTATCCGGAGGCCTCTAAAACCGGCCGGAACCGGTGAGAGTTAGGATTTGAACACATCATATAGGTTATATATATACTAAGCCGGTAATCGAGTTAGGATTCGAACTCTTGAATTGTAAAATGGCTCGATCAACTTTACCCGCACCCAGTGCTAAATTATGTATTGATCAGTACGTGTCACTATGCACGATTGCAACACTGGAGGTAGTGTGGTTTTAATGCATGTGATGGGTTACAAAGGAAAATTCTGTTGTGCCGGCCAGTTTCCGGTGCGCAACAATTCTAACCATAAGATTCCCTCCTCCCACTTGCAGCCCCAGCTTCTCTCTCTAATTCCCAGTTGGTATATTACTAGGTAAGAAGCCCGCACCAGTGCGGGTTATTCAAATCAAATCAAAAACCCTTATATTACATCTTTCTTGTTGTTTGTACCCCTATTCAAATCAAATGTAAGCCTGCATATTACCATTTGATCAACGAATCCTATAACCCAATTTGGTGAATCTCATCCAGATTCTACAATCCACAAACAAATGAACAAATTGAAACACGAAAACACATCCAGTATACATTTTATGATTATCAGCATGATAAAGGTAGGAAGAGTTGTAAATGTAGTACTCTGTACTTAAAGTGTTAAATTTCCTTGACCAAGATCCTTGCTTGGGTCTTGGACCCTAATGAAAACATAGCAAAAATTGGGAATTCAGAAACTGGGTATGTTATCCAAATCCAAGAAACGCGCACCAATCTAATTCTGAATGAAGTGCGACCAAACGCCGATGTAGTTTCAGAACGAACCCAAAAAATTCAAGCAGGTACCGTCACCTACGAAAACGAACCAAAACCGAACACTGCAATAGAAAACCCAGAAAGAAGAAACACGAAAGGGTGAAAACCAAAACCTCAATCTTAAATAAACAGATGAAGACGATCATACGAATTGAATACTCATCGAGAAGGAGAAAAAAACGATTCAAGATTACCTTGGCGGCATAGTTCCATTCCAGGTTAGTAGCTTTCTGGAAAGCTCGATCGATTTCGCCGAAAATTTGGGAGAGAGTGAAAGAGATCGGGAGAAAGAAGAGTAAGCACAATCACCCCTCCATTTGAACAGTACGTGGTGAACAAGGCAGCTCTTGCTTCCCAATTGACTCCACCTGACAAGCCCCAACCCAAGATTACCTCTCTAACCCTGGGTTAAGACGTGCGGGACCCAACACAAGAGAGATTTACTCGAAATCCCCCTTGGGCCAGGATAACCCTTTTCAAACCGTCCAAACGGTGCCGGAATAAACCTCCAACCACTAATTATCCTGTTTCCCACATTTGAATCTCAAATGTGCCAATTAAAGAACCTAGGGTTCTAATAATATTTGTGACTGCACCTGAATCCTGGTCAGGCTGCCTACGTACCCTGTCTTTTCAGGGATCAAGCCACACGTAGCTCTTGTATTAACTAACACCCTAACCGGGCGAATCCCGCTATTCTATTTATCGGTTGCTTTCTAAATGAGGATAGCATACACCTAACGCATATCCTGAGTTAACCTCTCAAATGAGGTATCCACCGACCAACTAATCCTCGGGATTAAACCGAACATTCTACCATTCATAACAATAACATTCATACACAACAAGACAGATAATAACGGCAATCACAAGATTATAAACAACCATCACGCAGAACTATAAATATAAAACATAGTGGCATCAACGTAAATAAACCAAACCATGGGCATTTAAGATATTTCCTCCTACTTGGCATCCCTGAAAATAACTGTAATTACCAGGGGTATATATGGAATTACCACCTTTATGGCATTCCTGTAATTAGCCTAACACTGTCAGGGCAACATGGACATTCTAGCCTTAATGGCAGTTTCGTAGTTAATCTAAACTACCAGGGGCCCTTTGGGAAAAACAGCCTTAGTGGCAGCCCTTGTAAATATACAAAACAGCTAGGGGTAGTATTGGAATTCCAGCTCTAGTGGTAGCCCGGTAATAACCTTAACCTACCAGGGGTATTACTGGGATTTAACCATGATGGCACCCCTGTAATTACCCTAGACTGCCAGGGGCAGTTCTGTCATTTTACAATCACGGTAAAACAGTAAAAACTCGGATCTACCATGGTAAAAATCCAGGAATTTACCGTTCTCCTTTAAAATGTTTCCGGTCGGCCTACCGACCGATTTCTACCCCATTTATCCGGCCACAACCCTCCCCCAGTCGCTCCTCACAGCAACAACAACATTCTTCAACATGAATTGCACATCCAGCATAAGGAAAAATAAGGAGGGAAGAATTTTCTTACCTCTCAAGCTCCTGCCGAGGGACCCCAAACCCACCGGCAACAACTGCACAGTGCCACTCGGACACTCACATGCACCAGCCGTGCCGGCGTCTCCCAACGGTGCTCCCCACCTCACCTTCATCCTCCACAGCCTCTGGTGCCCTTGATCCCCTCCCCTGCACGTCTGGACCTCTGCCCGCTTTGCTCGACAATCGAGGTGATCGACGAGAGGCGCGACAGCCCCGGCGTGCGCCACAGCAGGCTTGATGGAGCCCTGGCTTCGACCCGAGAGAGAGAAACGAGGATAAAGAGAGAAAACTGGGGGGAGGAGAGAGAGTCCGAGAGGAAAACCGAGAAGGATCCGGGCGGGATCCGAGAGGGGAGGAAGAGAGAGAGTGAGCCTGAGTGAGAGAGATTTCCCATATATATATACCCAACACCAACGGCCCAGATCAATCTCTGATTGATCTGACGGCCCAGATTTGATTACAGAAGTTACCATGAATAGTAAGAAGATATTTTTCCTATTTACTTTTACCGTACGGTAACAACACTTTATTCCGCATAACTTTCACATACGAACTCCGATTAATTCATAGGACATACCCACGAGTTCGTATTATCGTCCTCTACATCTTTCCCGAAGAAAAGTTCCACGAATTCCCGACTTATCGCAAAGTTATCTTTTTCTACGGTAAAGTAACTTAAGATTTGTTACTTCCGTAAATTGAATAAATTCGTAACTAACAACTCGTAACTCCGGAAAATCTTCCGGACATACCGGGAAACTCGTAATAACATAACCTACTCCTCGGAACATTAATTCTATTTTCCCCCAGAACCGAGAATACCTCGATATTAATTCAGGGAAAATTAGCAATGCGGTTACCATTCTCTGTAACTCGCCTAATCCCTGTAAAAATGCTAATTTCGGGACGGGGTGTTACAATCTACCCCCCTTATAGAAATTTCGTCCCCGAAATTTCCTTTGCGAAAGGTAAAACCAACTGTCAAGGAATGTCGTCAAGTTCACCGAACAGAGCTTCAGGAAAACCAGAATCACAAGCTCTATGTATCATTTCCTTTAGCATTCAGAGTCTCCCCGCATTTGCAATACGGAAAACATAGCTACACTCGCTTAAAACACTAGAGTACGATACCCTAGTCTCATCCTTTTCGTCGTAATCGACTCCATAAGACTTGCCTCTTAACTCTTCACAAGCTAATTTCCAAAATGCCAATTTCGACAATCCAAACGTAACCCAAACTAACTTGAAGTCGACTCGAATGCTCTACTTACACGACTGCCACACTTGGCATTTAACACCAAAGTCTTCCACATGGAAGGGTAAAAATGCTACGGTCCCTCACCGTGGAGGAAATTCATACATCTCTTGCACCTTTCGAGACTAAAGAGATATGAACTTTCTACACTAGGCCCTGAGACCACAGACGGATTATCTCCTGCATCCATAATCAAAACTCATCAACCCACGTTCCTAATACCCCAACTTTTAACCACAGGGCTCGAACAAACTCGCATACCACAATGCGACCTCAAACTGCTCACTTGAGCTGATGAATCCGTTATGCGACTTCGCGCCTACATGGATGTCATCTTCACATACTTAGAAATAGTGAATTTTCCTCATCCTACCCCTCTCTTATAAAAGAGTCTTCAGTAGGGCATTTCCCAATAACCAGAGCTAACAAGCTCGCACACTAACTCATGCGTGCTAAAGTCTTGCCTAAAGGACGGAAATTTTTGGCCCAACGTCCTGTATGCTTCTCATAGTGCTTCTATAATCAGTTTCTACTGTCACACCAATTAGCTCAACATCTACCATACCTCATGGAAATATATTCCGAAACCAAGTCAAATCCCCCATGACTTTACCCCAAACCTTAATCCTTATTAGAAAAGTTCACGCACACCAAAGAAATAATAAGTCTGACTTCTCAGACTAGGGTCGGAGCTAAGAGCTCTAGTAGCGCCATCACGCTATGCTAGCTAGATAAAATAATAACGGACAACCCTTATAATATCCACCTGACCTCTCAGGCGTGTCTGACCTCTCAGACCAGGGTCGGAGCTAAGAGCTCTGGGTAAAGTGGTAATGGACAACCCTCATAGTATCCACCTGACATCTCAGGCGTGTCTGTCCTCTCAGACCAGGGTCGGAGCTAAGAGCTCTGGGTAAAGTGGTAATGGACAACCCTCATAGTATCCACCTGACATCTCAGGCGTGTCTGTCCTCTCAGACCAGGGTCGGAGCTAAGAGCTCTGGGTAAAGTGGTAATGGACAACCCTCATAGTATCCACCTGACATCTCAGGCGTGTCTGTCCTCTCAGACCAGGGTCGGAGCTAAGAGCTCTGGGTAAAATGGTAATGGACAACCCTCATAGTATCCACCTGACATCTCAGGCGTGTCTGTCCACTCACAGTACTATTGCGACCTTCTTCCCGCTCGGAAAGCTTCTCGAGCGAAACTCTCGAACTAACCGCGTAGTCGAGCCCGTCTCACGTTCAACCAGAGACTGTACAAACAACCCAATACATTAGTCATTTCATCGTTGACTTGGTCTTTTCCTAGTTTGACCAGGAACTCCTATTTGACCACACGTTGACCAAGTTCCTTTTTATGACACTTAACCTTTTTAACTTTCTTTCCCGGTTATCGACTCTCAATCTCAATTTACCGAAAGTCCGACTCAGTTTCCGAACTTTCCTTTATCTCTTTTCAAACTTTACACTTATTTCCGATTATCGACTCGGAGTTTGGTTTCTGTTTACGCCACCATAGCGTAAGTATTTTCTCTTACTAAATGTGAGTCGATGCGTCGATAACAAAATTATCTGATTGCTTTTCCACGATCCACTTGACAATACCGTTAATAGGAGTCAACATCTCCCTCAACCACTAGTGGTCAACATAATATAGTTCCCATATTTCACTAATTATCTTCAAAACCTTTAACTTGAATCTACATTTTCTTTAACCTTTTCATCCCGATTTAACATCTTCTCAAAAATGGAAAGTTTCCCAAAATGGAAAGTTTCCTAAATTGGTAAGTCTTCCTTAAAATGGGAAGTTTCCTAAAATGGAAACTTCCTACTTACGTCCCATCTTCCGTAAATATCCCGATTACGATTCCACTGACACTTTTCGACTCAAATGGCATTCGGTTTCTACCTCTTCGGCATTCTGCCAGTTCAACTGCATCACCGGAATCTTCGTAGGATTCCGATGTCTTGCCGGAATTTCGCCATAATCTCCCCGTTTCCTCTGATCTACCAAGTTCCGACAAAGAGCAAACAACAACACTAACAATACTGTAATTACACAGTGATCAAGAACACTCACACAGGAGCTCTAGGTAACAGTAGTTACCTTCAAAATTGATCCGAGACAGAAATACCCAAACCTCTGCCTCTGTCCAAACCCCCAACAACATAACTCAAAGAAAGAATTTATTTAATTCTCGCAATCTTTTGGTCCGAGATTTGAACCTAGGCTCTGATACCATTGACAAGCCCCAACCCAAGATTACCTCTCTAACCCTGGGTTAAGACGTGCGGGACCCAACACAAGAGAGATTTACTCGAAAACCCCCTTGGGCCAGGATAACCCTTTTCAAACCGTCCAAACGGTGCCGGAATAAACCTCCAACCACTAATTATCCTGTTTCCCACATTTGAATCTCAAATGTGCCAATTAAAGAACCTAGGGTTCTAATAATATTTGTGACTGCACCTGAATCCTGGTCAGGCTGCCTACGTACCCTGTCTTTTCAGGGATCAAGCCACACGTAGCTCTTGTATTAACTAACACCCTAACCGGGCGAATCCCGCTATTCTATTTATCGGTTGCTTTCTAAATGAGGATAGCATACACCTAACGCATATCCTGAGTTAACCTCTCAAATGAGGTATCCACCGACCAACTAATCCTCGGGATTAAACCGAACATTCTACCATTCATAACAATAACATTCATACACAACAAGACAGATAATAACGGCAATCACAAGATTATAAACAACCATCACGAAGAACTATAAATATAAAACATAGTGGCATCAACGTAAATAAACCAAACCATGGGCATTTAAGATATTTCCTCCTACTTGGCATCCCTGAAAATAACTGTAATTACCAGGGGTATATATGGAATTACCACCTTTATGGCATTCTTGTAATTAGCCTAACACTGTCAGGGCAACATGGACATTCTAGCCTTAATGGCAGTTTCGTAGTTAATCTGAACTACCAGGGGCCCTTTGGGAAAAACAGCCTTAGTGGCAGCCCTTGTAAATATACAAAACAGCTAGGGGTAGTATTGGAATTCCAGCTCTAGTGGCAGCCCGGTAATAACCTTAACCTACCAGGGGTATTACTGGGATTTAACCATGATGGCACCCCTGTAATTACCCTAGACTGCCAGGGGCAGTTCTGTCATTTTACAATCACGGTAAAACAGTAAAAACTCGGATCTACCATGGTAAAAATCCAGGAATTTACCGTTCTCCTTTAAAATGTTTCCGGTCGGCCTACCGACCGATTTCTACCCCATTTATCCGGCCACAACCCTCCCCCAGTCGCTCCTCACAGCAACAACAACATTCTTCAACATAAATTGCACATCCAGCATAAGGAAAAATAAGGAGGGAAGAATTTTCTTACCTCTCAAGCTCCTGCCGAGGGACCCCAAACCCACCGGCAACAACTGCACAGTGCCACTCGGACACTCACATGCACCAGCCGTGCCGGCGTCTCCCAACGGTGCTCCCCACCTCACCTTCATCCTCCACAGCCTCTGGTGCCCTCGATCCCCTCCCCTGCACGTCTGGACCTCTGCCCGCTTTGCTCGACAATCGAGGTGATCGACGAGAGGCGCGACAGCCCCGGCGTGCGCCACAGCAGGCTTGATGGAGCCCTGGCTTCGACCCGAGAGAGAGAAACGAGGAGAAAGAGAGAAAACTGGGGGGAGGAGAGAGAGTCCGAGAGGAAAACCGAGAAGGATCCGGGCAGGATCCGAGAGGGGAGGAAGAGAGAGAGTGAGCCTGAGTGAGAGAGATTTCCCATATATATATACCCAACACCAACGGCCCAGATCAATCTCTGATTGATCTGACGGCCCAGATTTGATTACAGAAGTTACCATGAATAGTAAGAAGATATTTTTCCTATTTACTTTTACCGTACGGTAACAACACTTTATTCCGCATAACTTTCACATACGAACTCCGATTAATTCATAGGACATACCCACGAGTTCGTATTATCGTCCTCTACATCTTTCCCGAAGAAAAGTTCCACGAATTCCTGACTTATCGCAAAGTTATCTTTTTCTACGGTAAAGTAACTTAAGATTTGTTACTTCCGTAAATTGAATAAATTCGTAACTAACAACTCGTAACTCCGGAAAATCTTCCGGACATACCGGGAAACTCGTAATAACATAACCTACTCCTCGGAACATTAATTCTATTTTCCCCCAGAACCGAGAATACCTCGATATTAATTCAGGGAAAATTAGCAATGCGGTTACCATTCTCTGTAACTCGCCTAATCCCGGTAAAAATGCTAATTTCGGGACGGGGTGTTACACCACCACTTCGGCTCACTTTGGCTCGGCTGAAACCGTTTGATCAGCTTCATTTGAACAGTGGTGATGAACAGGACACCACCTTGTTCTCCTTTAGTATATAGGGGCTCCTGCCCGTCCAATATGATGGTACTTTGTGAACATGAATTCAACCAAAAAAATTGAATTTCGTACAGGAGACTGCGGCTGTGTGAAGTGAAATCAATTGACATTATAGACATCAAAGACATCCAAAATTTGGCATTTGGTCAATTATGTTCAAATTCCTTTTTGCAAGTGAACTAACCCACATTTTGTGCAGAATTTACATTGATAGTTATAAAATAAGATTGGTATTGATGATGCCAATCTTAGCGATTCCTATACCTCGAACTATTAACTTGGTGTGGATCCACTGTAAGTATGAAATCAATTCTCGAGATATCTGATATATATATAGCAGCCATATAGATCCTCTTTAAAGAAAACACAATCAAGAACATGTATTCTCTGCAACATACAGAAGAGATCGATCGAACAAAGCAAAGATAAGAAAAGAGATGTTGATGAAAACGTACCTCGAGATGAATCCATACACTGAATAGTAACTCAAATTGCAGCTCAAAATTTCCAGTTTTGGAAACGAAATAGAGAAAAGAAGGGACTCTAAAGTACCTGCGAGAGAGAAGCCGTATTTCCTGAAGGCGTGCGGAGGTCGAATGAGATCTCGAAGCCCGATACCCTAAACCAAATTCATGACATTAGCGTCGGCGAAAAATTCCTCAAATAAACTCATCCATCAAACAAACTCAAACCCATTACATCGTTCCATTTCAAGAAAATAGGAAGATCGAGAGATAAATTGTGGAGTACTAACCAAATCTGGATCAAAGAAGACGATGGGTGTCGCTCAGAGAGAGTGAAGAGAGGAAGGTGATTGACTTAGCGGCAGAGAGAGAGAGAGGAAGTGGAAGGTGGAGACTGATACACTTTTTTGGAAACAGAGAGGGTCGAAATTGTAACAACACAACCTATCGACTCGGCTCAATTTAAGCCAGCTCCATTTAAACAGTAACGGTGAACACGACACCACCCTGTTCTCCTTTAGTATATAGGGAAATACCTGCCATATAAAATGAGGATAGGATTCCGAAAAGTCTTTTCAATTCAATTAAAATGCAATAAAAAATCAACATGTGGTGAGGAATTATAGAACTACAACAATCCAATTGCTACAACACCTACGTACGATGGGATCGACCTATCTGCTGTAACGCTCATACATGTTATAAGCTCAATGACTCAATCGATATCTTATGAGTACTCTATTTTTGGCCCTGGTTCATAGACTTGGGAACATTCATATCCCAAGCGGTGAGACTCTGAACAGTAATAGACACAGTGCCATTGTTGAACAGAAACAAGTGAGCTGCATCTTTTACAGCAAGGGTTGGATAAACCCTAGATAAGATGCACGTTTTTCCTTCAGCTCCAAAACTTTCAACAACAGAATGATCAATGATTGTCCTGAGGGAAATCTTCTTTTCGGCGGCTATGTCTACATCCACTAATCCGGCAAATGACGGTCTATACTGTTTCTCATCGAAAGGCCTCAACGTTGAAAACTTTGCGTCAGAGCACATGAGAACCTTGTGCTTTTGCTCTTTTGTCTTGAAAATCCTAAAGAAGACAGGAGTGAACTCCTCCAGGTTTTGAGAGGCCAATGTTATGAGTCCGAATGGCCCAACACCACCTGGAACATTTGAACGCTTTGCCGCACACGCCGTTTGTGCATCCGGCCACTTAGGATCATACTCCTCAGCTTTGTCCAGGTTTGGGACACTGAAAGTAACTTCAACATCGGCCTGTATATAATATAATTAGGATTTACAATGTTATATGCCAAAAGAAAAAGTCCGGGACATTATTTTCGTTATGTTTGTAATGTTAGATGCACCATCAAACCTGTGCAGCAGTTACTCCACGAACTTCAACAGTCTTTCCCTGTTCTAGAAGTTGATTTGTCATATCAGTCTTCTTCCCCCTCAAAGTTTCTAATTCTTGGATGGGCCATTGTAGCACTTGCTTCCCATCAGGAGTGAGCCAAACCTCTCGTGGAATTGCCTGCCCATTAATCAACAGCCAACAATTAACTTATCACAAATTCACTAGTCATCATTCAATATTTCTAGACACAGATGAAACTATTTGGACAAAAGAAATTCTATAGAAACTACCCGATTCATGTCTAACCTAACCTGTTCATCATGATATGCATTAAGATCCTAAATTCTAAACCCTAAACATTAAATTATCCTACCTGAATTCCGGCCCAACCCTTTTTGGTATCTTCATCAGCTGAATCAGACTCATTCGCCCAACCCCATAAAATCCTCCTACTCTTTACAGGATCAAAGAAAGTTTTGGAGGCATAGAAGTTGCCATAATCATATCTCAACCCTTCCTTATTGTCCTTCATTCCCGGATCCACTCTATACCTGTCATCTTCCGGCTTATACGTCCCCAGTGTGTAGTACTCATACCTCGTCTCATCCAGGCTCACCTTGAACAAGTGCTTCACGTCCTTACCAACTCTTGACGTGTCGGCTCCTTGCCGGTTCCCGTTCTTATACAAAGGATAAAAGTCCGGGCACTCCCACATGCCGGTGTCCGGAGCCTCATGGAGCAGGTGGTTGCTCTTCACCCATAACTTGAAGTCCATGCTCCGGTAAAGCTCCGCCACTCCCTGGCGATGTTTCTTTGCTCCGACTACCATCCTCCAGTAGCCGTTGAACCACCATGCCGTGGTGGGGTCACGAAACTGGCTGGCGTTCATTGCAGGGGAGGGAACTACCAAGGGGTTGTCGTCTGGTTTGATCCATTCCCTTAGGTAGGGATCCATGTCGTCTTTGGGGATTGCGTAGTTTTGGATCTGGCGCTTATCGGGGTCGAGTCCGGTGTAAAGGATGACGGGTTTGTTGTCGGGGAGGATAGTGGCGGAGCCGGACCAGCAGCCGTTAATGTCGAAGGATTTGGAAGGGTATATGGCTGGTTCTAGGGCTTCCCAGTTGATTAGGTCTTTGGAGACCGAGTGTGCCCACACGATGTTTCCCCACACTGATCCCTTAGGATTGTATTGGTAGAATAAGTGGTAAAAACCATTGAAGAACATGGGTCCTGTACGTGCAGAATATCAAGAGACTAAATTTAGAGCTACGAATTCCTAGTTTCATCGAAACGTATGGTCATGTTTGGAAATGAAACTATACTGTATTCACTTTAGAAAGTGTAATTCTTCATATTGTTTGTCTTCAAACACCAATGTAAAATGAACTGTGTTGGAAAAAGAAGCTCACCATTTGGATCTGCACGTGGTTGATTGTTGGCCGTCATGGAGACACCAAAAAATATGACGTCAGTGACTAATAACAAAAATATAAAAACTGCGGCAATGAAAAAAAGCTCCAATGTATACTCGAGAACAAGTTTAACTCACTTTAACTTTCCTGCACGCGTGCTGAAGTACGTTTTTGTCAGATAAATTTATTATTATATAATTTAAAGTAGTTTGATCAATATTGTGTAACAACTCTCTGAAAACTCAAATAAAAATAAACGCATTTAATTGAGATGGAGTTAGCCTTAATATTATTTGTGTAGCCAAAGTGCATTTTTGCTAGTTCGGTTAATATTGTACAACTCTCTGAAACCCAAATAAAATAGCACAACCCTTAAACCTTAAATTCGAACTCCTAACCATAAACTCCTAAACCCTAAATCCATAACCCCTAAACCTTAAATTCAATGTGTTTGAGATTTGATTATATATTTGTTAATATGCATAAACCTTAAATCCAAACTCTTAAACATTAAACCCTAAATCACTAACCCTTAAACCTTAAATCCTTTGATATTTAGTTATATATTTGTTAATATTCCTTTAAAACCTATTAGATTTAATCACAAATTAAATTGAGGGACAAAACTGAATCTATATATATATATATATATAAAAGAAAAAATTGAAGGTCAAACCAGAAAAAAAAACTAAAGCTAAATTCATAAAAAAAAATTGGCAGCATTGTTTATATGAACAGTGCATACCCCATCTGTTTTATATATAAAGATTCAAATATTTTTTTGGCAAAACCGGAGGTTGCAGATAAATGTATCAGAAGGTCATTACCGTTAATCCAGTGCTGTGGAGGTTGAAAGTGGAACTTGGTCCTGTGGGTGTCCTTCACTTCAGTAGCCTTAACATTCTGAAGACGTTCGATAATCTGATGTGATGCTTTAACTCCGTTCTTGTTTATCACAAAAATGCAACACCAAGTAAATAATATAAATGGAAGAAACTTTCTTACAATATCCATACTGGAGCTCAGATTCACAGTGCAGAGCTAATTGCGATAAAGTAGTCGATGCTGGTATTAAGTAGGATTCTATTGTCTAATTTTAGCGCTTGAGATGGGATTGATGTGTGGTTGTGGGTACAAGAAGTGATTTAGTGTAGACATGGAGATCAACAAGGACCGAGTATGGATTCGGTCATTCTCCTATTAATGGAATAGAAGAGTATGTGTTGTCTTTCGTTTTCTGGTTCAAGAAAAACATAACTAAAAAAATTAGAAAAAAATTATATATATGTATATATATATATATATATATATATATATATAATTGGGAGTCTTCAAGAAATTATTTCAATGTTTTTTGAATTACCAAGAACCCAGATTCGTCAGAAAACTAATGCATGGCCACAACAACCAATTAAAACCGAAACCTCAAACCTAAGTCAAGGACTTACATATGAATCATGGATCCTTATTACATACCTAGAAGTTAAGCTCAGGCTAGCTAATTACTTAGACAATTAAGCATTCACATTCTGAACCATTTTTAATCGATTAGTAATTAGCTAGACCTGAATTGGTCTATTGTTCAACTTAGGAGCATTCGTAGTCCAAGGCTCCAAGCATTGAGACTTTCAATAGTGACAGCCGCAGTCCCATTGTTGAACACATACAAGTGAGCTTTATTTGTCAACAGCTAGAGTCGGGTAAACCCTAGATGTGATGCATGTTTTTCCTCCCGCTCCAAATTAAACTCTCAACAACAGAATGATCGATCTGGAGGCTTTACGTAGGTATCTATCGAAAAAATTTGAGATGAATGACCTTTCATAGCTGAAGTATTTTCTTAGAATTGAAGTTGCAAGATCAAAGAATGGTATTTGTTTATCTCAATAAACATATGTACCTGACTTGTTAGCTGAGACTGGACTGCTTAACTGCAAGCATGCTGAGACACCGATTGAGATGAATCACAACCTCGTCATCTATATAGATCAAGTCCCGACTGATAGAAGGAGGTACAACGTCTAGTAGGGAGACTTATTTATCTTTCTCATACTAGACGTGATATTGCTTATGTTGTGAGTGTTGTTAGTCAATTTATGCATTATTCTAGTGAAGAGCATATGGATGCGTGTATCGTATTTTAAAGTACTTGAAGATGACACCAGATAAAGGATTATTATTTGAGAAAAAAGAGAATTGGATGTTGTTAGATACCCTGATGCAGATTGGGCAGGTGATAAGACTGACAGACGGTCTACATCTGGGTATTTTTTTTCATTTGTTAGAGTAAATCTTGTGACTTGGCGAAGTAAGAAGCAGAAAGTCGTTGTCAGGTCAAGTGCAGAAGCAGAGTTTCGAGGTGTGGCACATGGAGTTTGTGAGATGCTATGGATTTGAAATGTGTTGAAAGAATTGAGATTCAAACTTGAGAAACTTATGGATTTGCATTGTGATAGCACTTCTGTTATTAAAATTGCTCATAATTCTGTTCAATATGACCGGACAAAACATGTGGAGGTGGATCAACATTTCGTTAAGAAAAACTTGAATAAGAAAATCATTCGTTTCCCTTTCGTATATACAGAATGCCAATTAGCAGACGTTCTTACAAAAGAACGTCAATCATTCGTTATGGACAATCTCGTTACTATTCATCAACAGGCGCATAGGTAGTTGGCCCCGGTTTGCAGCATAGAAAAACCTGTGATTCGGCTACACAGATCCGTAAAGTCCTGCATGTTGTATTTGTACTTTGAGCACTCGAGGGCCAATCTCCGTCTGGCTCGTGGAAACCTTTGCACGCCTCTGTTACCTTTTGGGAGGCAGCAGTTGACTGGACATCTAGGGGTAAAGCACTGTTTCGGTGCGGGCCGTTCAAGGAACACGAGGACTAGTCAAAGTAATGATTCTCCCAATCATGGGAGGATCATTACTTTCAATTGAGATAATGAAAAATCATTTCCCCTTTTACTTTTTGGTTGGAACTTTAGGCGGTTCGTGAAAAAAGATAGCGAAAAAAATTATTCCTACAGTTGAGACTAAAATGAATGTATAAACCAATGCTTCCATAGATTCGATCGTGGTTTACTTTTATTGTTTTTTCAAATAAAATCTAGCCCATGTTTTAGTATACTATATAGTTTTTCATCCGAAGATATAAAATGATGATTTTTGTGTAGCAAGATTTCTAAATGATTTTATTCTGAGCTTAAATCTATATGTATATCTATATATGGTTTTATGGATTTCCAACCTAACATTAATGGGCCTACATGTGAGCAAGCGAGGATGATGCTCACTTTTACAACAAATTGTTTGCAGGTACTGTAACGCCCCAAACTGCACCTCCTCAGTTTAGGCAAGTCACAGTGCCGCGAGTCTCATAAGGAGAAACGCAAGGCAGTTATTTAAGAAAAATATTTAAACAACACAACAGAAGCACAAATATAATTTGAGGTGTAAAATCTTTATTTTCTCAAATTACTTTTATTCCCCAAAAACCTTGCACAATGAAATTACAAACTCAAAAGTATACAAACTCCAATGAAAACGTCATAAAACAAACTCATACTGAAATTGGACTCTTTCATTTACCTAAAGCTCAATTTAAGAAAATATCATTAATTAACGAGCTTTAAGGAATAGAATTATGAATGACATAACAAGACCAACAGAATAGAATCTGTAACATGGAACACAAAAATAAAAGGGACAACATCAAAACCAAAATACCGATCATAAATATATACACCCAACTCCTTGCCACTATCCCGTCCCAGTACACAGTACCTACAACCAAAACTGTTGTAAGGGTGAGCTTTCGTCCTCGCTGCTCAGGGAACTTTACTCTTAACCGGGTTTGAAAACTAATAAATAATATGGGTTGCCCAGTATGAAAACATGCATAAAACCAATTTATAAAGAATGACAAACTTTAGAAATAATTTCAATATCAAATAAATGTGGCGCCATAAACTGTATCTGATGGCCGGTCCTATATTTTGAACCCACTATCCAACTTACCTCATCATATAAATGTGTAACAGGTAAGTGTAACGAGAGTGTCCACAAATGCCTTATCACCTAGAAGCAGTGCCACACCACATGTGATGTAAGACACTCTTCCGTCCATAAAGTCCCCTCCGGAGGTTTAGGGGATCGAACCCAAAGTAGTCACTATGCTCCTCTCACTCTCAAGTCATCAATGTCTCATAACACCGGTTACCATATTTTTTCATATAACCGGATCATGCAATCTTAAATATGCATATACATTTTATAAAACAAATATCACTAATCAAGGGAGTTCCGGGTCCCCTACCTAGAATCCGAGGCTTTCCTCGCGAACTCCAAAATTCATGAGCATTCTGCTCCTCGGGTAACTGGAATCATATCATCCGACATAACATTTATCAATAACATGTTGATAACCATGACGAAATTACTGAACAACGATTTAATTCAGATTCAACATATTCGGTGCATCAAAATTTACTAAGGACACCCATATCTAGCACTCCACCTTAATTACCAGCAATCTAAATGTTCTTTTCAATATCATTGTCTTACTCTGACAACTTAATAGACTTCAAAACTTTGGTCTACCGTGATTCCCATTAAAATATTCACAAACCCATATACCACAATTCGATATGGTTCCAATCTTCATATTTAATATGTACCTTTTCAACATAAGAAGCATTCAAGGAAGAACTAGTTCAGCTCATCCGTGCACAGCGAACATGGTCTCCTCAACCTTAAGCCAATTCATTCACCACTTCAAGACTTCATAAGTTTAAAAGACACGTCCATTATTTCCTTCAAATTTTCAACAACCAAACACCCATATGATCGATACCAACACAGTGGGCAAACAATACAGTTAAATTCTCAGAATAGGGCAGAACCCACCTCACCTTGAGACTATCTAAACCAACGTTGCAACTCTATCTTGATATATGCATCCACGGAGAACACAACCACAAAACTGGACGAATTCTCCCTTTACTCTCCATGTCCACCGCTTCATCAAAAATCTAGACTCGTAGGGCTTGAAGCTTTAATCGAAGTTCAAGCAGCAGGCAAGCAAAAGCCGTCGGGGATAAAATCGTCGACGTTGCAGATGCAGACCGATTAGAGTCGATGAGTCTCGCAGTGGCTCGATAAAATAGCAGAATAACTCCAAGGTCCAGCGTCAATTCGTCGTTTCCATCAAGTGCATGTCTGATTGAAGACTAGGGAAGGTTGACGACAGCAAAGGAAGTCAAGAATATCTGGTCATTCAGCCGCAGACAGTCAGGCGATGGTGATAGGCTTGAATCGGTTTAAGTCGGTGTTGTGGTTCAGGTCTAAGTCACTCTCGTTCTCGAGCTCTCGAGAGCATTCTAAATTGGAATTGCTTGTTTCCCCTTTTTATATACATATATATAGGAGACCAACAATCGAGAGCAAACAAGGTAACAAATGGATGGCCAGGAACAGACAATTAAATACTTTTCGAACTACCCAACCTCCTCGAAAATTTTAAGTCTCAAGGAGTACATTTTTAAATCACCGTGGTCGATACATTATTTACCAAACGACCTCAAATTACTCCGGTTAAATTTTTGGGGTATTACACGTATCGTGTATTGTAACAGGATTATTTGAGAGAGTTAGCTGTGTGAAGTCACATTTCTTACTCAGTGCTTCACCTAAGTCGTACACACTTGTCATATTCGAGTCATTTTCCAGAGTGTTATACAGAAATTATAAATGTGTCTTCCTAAATTATGAATCTTGTTATATGTTTTTATTGTTGTCTCTAAAGTATTTAATTTGTCCATCATTCACAAAATTAGAAAACTCTGATAAATATTTTATGACTCTTGTGGTGCCACTTAAGCTAAAAAATATATTTTACCTACTAAATTGCCTACAACTTTAGATTCAATGAAGAAGTCGCATCTACGGTTAAGTGATCGAATCGACAAAAAGGAATCAAAACTGGCGAGGGGACGATGCCCTCGTAGTGAGAAGAATATCTGGTGGATTGACATATTCATCAAGTCCTAGCATTGACAGAGTTGCGCCATCGCAAAGGCGAGAGCCATCGTAGGCTGAAGAAACAAGAAGAAACAAGAGGATTGAATGAGATTAGAATTGGAAAGAGCCTGTTAGGATGTTATATCAGGGCTGTTAGGATGTTATATCAGGGCAAAAGTTATTAGCAAAGTTGGGAGTAAGTAGTGACCTGTTGATCATCAGGTGATTGATCAGTGTTAGTCGGCTAGACATTTTAGGTTGATGAATGAGATGAGGGCAAGAAGCGTCTATTGAAAAGCATTCTAGATAGCAAAAGCTTCGTTCTCAGATCCACCAGTTTCTGTAAATTTCAAGGACGAAATTTCTTTAAGAGGGAAAGAGTATAGCGTCACGTGTAAAATTTATCGAGTCTAACGAGTTACTGAAGGATAATAACCGCACTTGGTAGTATACGTTTGATGTGCAAGGGTGAAATATTGAGATTTTACCAAATAGTCAAATGTGTGATCTTACATGTCGATATCGAAGTGTACATTGACGCGAGTCTCCTGGTATTTTCAGAATATTTTTCAGAGCTTCGGTCTATTTTCTACGAATTTTCGAAGTTTTCACTAATTTTTAATTATCATTCTGGTAAATAATTTTTATCATTTAACCATTTACTTTTTACCCTTCATTAAATTTGGACCGTTAGATCTTTCCCTGATCAAATCTCGGTCGTTCATTTCCTTATAAAAGGAGGTTAACTGTTGACTAAAGTCAAAGCTTCCCCTAACTCGGTCAACTCTTCCCTCTCAAGCTCTCTCCAGCTTCGGTCTGCTCTGCCACCGTCCAAGCGACTCTGACCACCACTCGACAACGGTCCATTCCCAAACTCTTCCTCTCCTTCTTTACTTCCTAACCCAACCACCATACAACCACCACAGCAAGAGATCGGGTGAGGTGGAGACGTGTATATGTTGGCAGGATTCTGACCAGCTGTGGCGACTTGATGGCACGTGACTGGTATCCTTCGTCTTCTCACATCTTTTTCTATCTCTTCCTACCATTGTTTATCTGATTTGATGTCTTAATCTGAAATCCTCAAAATCCCCTAATTATGGGTTTTTCTGTTCCTTGCTCCGGCGACCTGTTCTAGGGATTCAGGCAAGTTCCTCGAGCTTCTAGTGACCTTGTTTGTTGCCCCTAGCAGCTGGGTAAGCTTCTCTTCCTCCTAGCTTGTTTTTTCTTTAGTTGGTGTTTTTCTAGGTTTCTCTGATTTGTGAATAAACGAGGTTGTTGACCCACTATTTTGGTTTGGATTATGTTTATGTGGAGTTGTTGAGGTGTTGTTGGAGTTGAAGAGGAAGGAGTTGATGGAGATAGAAGCATTGAGAGAAAAGTGGTGATACTCTACAACAAGCAGAGATCACTCGGCAGAGAATCAAGGATAAGAGGAGGTAAGGACCTGATGTCTAGCTCTAGGGTCTGTTGTTGATTCTTGTTGTTGTTGTTTGAGGTTGAGCATGGATTTGGTTTTTGGCAGAGGAAATGGTAGAAGAAGAAAAGAGGAGCCGAGGAGGTTTGGGAAAGCCAAGTTGGTGTGTGGGTGTGAAGAGCACATCCTCGGGTGTAGAAAGTAAATCCAAGTGCAGCTCACCATTTTTACTTGAAAGGTGAATCTCTGAGCTTTTAGGAATGTATGGTAGAGTTGTGATCCGAGAATGTGTGTGTGTTTTGAATTGGTATAAGATGTGTGGTTTGGTTAGTAAGGAACTAAAGTTAAAGCGATCGGAAAGTTATATTTAAGAAAACTTGTTAAAAATAAAAACCAGTCATAATTAGGATCTTTCCCATTTTAGAAAACTTTTTATTTTTGGAAAGTTTCTTTTTTTGGAAAGTGACTAGTTAAAAGATTTGAGTTAGTCGAAAATTGGTTAGATTTTGAATTGTTATCGGAAGATGATAACAAACTATAGTCAGAAGTGTCAAGTTGATTGTTTTAAGAAAATTAGGTGATTCACACTATCAATATATCGACTCAAGGTTAAAGATTTGGTCTAAGAGACACGTTGGGTGTCCATAGTAATTCAACGAATTATTATGTGACTATCTAGTGTCGGATTAAAAATGGTTAAGGGAAGTTTGGAAGTTAAGTCGGACTTCTGCCAAATAAGCAAAAAGTCGATAATCGAAAAAACAAGTTAGAAAGGTTAAAATGCATGCAATAAAAATGAATTGGTTGATGAACTTTGTCAATATGTTCATTCCTAGTCAAATTAGTAATGCCAAGATTATTTGGACTGTTGTTGTTACTTCGTTGCTAAGCTACTTTATTTTATAGTGATTCATTAGATGAATAGCTTACGCGAAGATCTTGAATTACCGAGGTGATACTTGGAAGCTTAGAGCTAACGTAAGGAACGACAACTCCAGGAAGGAAAGCTAAACCCCCTTTGTTAGTGGTTTTGCCTATATATAAAATTACATTGTCTTTGTATGCTCATGGTCGATATCTCGGGAAGTTTTAAATATAATATCAGATAAATGATTTATGATTGGGTCAAGAAAACCCGAGGCTAGACGCGAATGATTTTATGTGATGATTCGGATCGAAAAGTAGTACCGTTGTCCTGATTTCCGGTGTTTGGCCTGAGAATGACGGGACCTAGTATATAGTAATCCCACGGTGTCGATAACCATGAACCTCTGAAAGGGCAATGCACTGTTTTATATTTTTTTCCAGCTTACGCTCGTCTCATAGAGAGTTAAGCGAGTCGTAAGTGAGGAGTGCTACTTTGAGTGATGTGTTGGGCATTCGCTGTAAATAGACACTCTTGCTACTATTCATCCACGAAACATAGGTAGTTGGCCCCGGTTTTCAACATAGACAAACCTGAGATTCGGTCACCTAGATCCATGAAGCCCTGCAGACTGTATTTATACTTTGAGCGCTCTGGCACATGTTTTAGTATACTACATAGTTTTTCCTCTAAAGATATAAAATGATGGTTTTTGTATACCAAGATTTCTAAATGGTATTATTCTGAACTCAAATCTATATGTATGTCTATATATGGTTTTATGGATTTCAAACCTAGCATTGGTGGGCCGATATGTGAGCAAGCGAGGACGATGCTCACCCCTACAACAGATTGTTTGCAGGTACTGTGTATTCTAACAGGATTATTTAAGAGAGCTAGGTGTGTGAAGTCTCATTTCCTACCTAGTGCTTCGCCCAAGACGTACACACTTGTCATACTCTATCATTCGAGTCATTTTCCAGTATAACAGAAATTATAAATGTGTCATCCTAAATTATTAATCATGTTATATGTTTTTATTGTTGTCGTTAAAGTTTTTAATTGACTCTTTAATTTATCAATCTTCCGTGAAATTTGAAAACTCTAATAATTTTTTTGTGAAACTCTTGTGGTGCCACTTAAGCTTAAAAATTTATGTTACCTACTAATTTACCTACGACTTTAGGTTTATGAGTTTTCGGGACGTCCTTCGGACTGATGGCTTCTTTTTGACTTAAAATCGTGACTATTGTAGCACCCCCTCCCGGAGTGTTACAATAGTGGCCTGGATTCACGCCAAGATGGCTTAGTCTCCAAGATAGACCTAATATAGCCTCGATCACGGATATCTCCCAAGATACTCGGTCATATTCTCGACGAACTACTAAACTGGTTCAAACCATCATGCATCCGGGAAAGTTTATTTTACACTCAAACATAGCCCTTCGGGTCTTGAAGGAGAAGCCATGTGTCTGAACTGAAAAGACCTATAGTCCTCAAACATCATTCATACTGACATAAGTCAATTACTAGCTCAGCTGACAAACACCAAACTCAGATGTAGGTCTTGACTCTTGAAGCTTCAATGACAATAAGCAGTAGCTAGGCAACGCATATAGTATCACAATTAATCACCAACATGATAATCATGTAATGAACTTGAATACCTGGACTTGGAAATCATGAAGCTAACTCTGATAAGAATATGCCTTAAGATCCCGCTGAACAATTAGTCGTAGAGAAGCTCCCCATGATTAATTAAATATACTAACAAGACTACAAACATTGATCTTAATGATAATTGATGCAATGAGCCAAGAAAACTTAGCCTCAAGGTTTGCGCAAGTGCACTTCAAGTAGCCAACTCTTGATGAATAAAAAGAGCTCGATCCAACCACTTATTGGTTGTTTTATAATTGAACATTGTTCTTCAACATCATAGCCTCTAAGATGAACCAATTCCCTCAAAAGAACTTTCAAGAAGACTAACCTCAAAAACGACTTTGCAAAAAAATTGATGACATTTTGCCGCTATGGAGACCAACTTTAGGCACGATTTACACCATGCTCGGATAATAATTCTGTTCGGATCTTGGCTTTAAAATATAGTACAACATATGTAATTGAAGGATTGATGAAGCGAATGGCCAAATCATCCCTTTAAAGTGGCACGAATGGCCTCCCAAGACTTATCCACAAAAGCCATTTTCTAGAAATTCCAACTTTTGCTTTTTATTTGGTCGACTTCTCGAACTTGTATCTTGGTCTTCCCGTGATATTTCTAGATGATTTTTGATTCTAAAATGCTCCTCAACATCAACATCAACATCACAGGTTGATGTAGGAATTAGTACCACAATGATATGTATACTTTAAGATGAAGAAACAAGGTCATAAAAACCCAACGTAGTCCAGTTTTTCACGAATGACTGTTTCAAGATGTCAACTTGTAAATCTCGTCTTAAAGTAGCGAATAACATGATTCTTTTTTTTTCTTCAGAATTTTAGTCCAATATATTGGCTTCAAGGTGGTGTGTGGCAAAAATGACTCAAACCTATGGAAAAATGCGTGAATGGGCCACAAAAGCCCTAAAACAAGCCAAATATGAAATTTCTATATTTTTTCTTTGCAGTGGTTGATTTGTATGACAAATTCTATATGCTTCTCTTGTGATTTATGGGTAATCGAGCAACCAAACATGTTCTCTTAACATCAAAAGTACATATCTAAAATCTTGGATGATTTATGTGAATCTCCCAAAGGCTTGGCACTTCCCTTGCAAAATACATTTGAGATACTAAGTTTTCTAGCGTCTTGACAAATTTTGTTGCTGCTAGACATGTTAAACGCCTTTAATTTTGAGAATAATAGGCAACAAGTGTTGACCTTGAATTTTAATAATCAACCTCAAGAATAGATTGATTGAATAAACTGCAAACCACAAATTGGTTTCGGTAGCTGATGCAAGTACTTGGCTAAAAAATTCATACCACAGCTAGGAACAATGAGTTGGATAATAAAGCCACATGAACTGGTTCAAGAATGTTTAACTATAAAACCCAAAAAGTTTCAAAAATTTGCCACAGGAATTCACAAAGAATATGTATAGTGTAGCTCCTTCAGTTTAATTGGGTATAGTGAATGTAAACTTTGTAATGTTGGAATGAACGAATGTCGATTAAACTTATCTCGCAAGCCACAAGAATATGCCTTCTTTATAGTACTTGGTGCAATTGAGTTGCACATGTAGAGTTGACACTTGCTTGTTGCATGCTTTTGAAAATTTGGCTCCATGATGGCGAACTACAAGCTCCTTGTGGTAATCAGACACAAATAGTCATGTAATTTTACAGTGAACGTCTAGCTAAACCATAGACATGATTTTCTTATACGACGTCAACTCTGTCTCCATTCTTCTGAAAGATATGAGAACGTCCTCCACACTTCTTTTGGCGAATATCAAAACTTCTATTTTTATGTCAGTTCCCAACTTCATAATGCACTCCTGAAACAACTCAAAAAGTTGTTTATAATTGACACAACAATATTTATACGTCGCAGCTTGCAGCCCCCCGGTATGTACTTGTCTAAGAGAACAAAAAAACTGTGGCTCTTCTACTTCATTATGGCAGCGAATCCTATGGAGTTTGTCATAAATCTTCGTGCTCCCAAACAAGAAATTTCCAGAAAGATGCAGTCTTCATTCCAACTCCTTGCTTTGCAATTAACATTAATCACATAATGACTTTTCTTGAAAAATCTCTTGCTGCCAACGTTGGGTTTGAACCCCCCAAAGTTTTAACATCATCAGCGAATGGCGGCTTCAGAGTCCATGAACCCCAATAGCAGTGATTTCATGTAAGCAACCTTGTCTTTGAGTTAATCCAAGCAAGCTCACGTTCGCGCCTTCATATACCCATGCATGTTCCAGCTACATTAATCTTGACCTTGACATTGTCTTCTACTGACAGGTTCTATGGAGGGACAATGCAACGAATGAGAGCAACTACGCCATATATAAGTCAAAATTCTCGGCCGAAGCTCTGACGAAGGCGAATCATGCTTAAAGTGACGGAGCTGCGAGGTGAGGGAATCGACGGCGAAGATTAAGTCCGTGTACTTGAAGGACTAGTCGTCATCGTAGGTGGCTTGGACGAAAGGAGGAGCATCGTCGGCGATGAAGGTGCGGGTGGGGAGGGACTCAGGCTGAGATCAAGGTGGGCTCTGTGCTGAAACCGAGGAGAATAATCAAGGCGGCGATGAGGACAAGAAGCAATGCAGATCGTGCCAAATATGGGTTTTAAGACGTCAGAAGGGTATTTTTGATATTGTTTATTTTTTAGATGGGCCTCATCTAGATCACGTCAGCAAATTAACGACGCCGTGACAAAAATTGGGCTCGGACTCTTTATTTGTAGCGAAAATAAAGTTCAGGTACTACATTGGTAGTTTTTAAAAGTCTAGATACCACTTTAACCGTAGCACACAAGTTTAGGTACCAGTCATGTATTTAACTCTTACTAAAATCACCAGCCTTCACAAACCCAACAACCATTACACTCCAAGATACTGCAGTCTTTTCCCCCATCCCTCTAAACAGAGCATAAGCATCACCCAGTACTTTATGTTGTACATACATGTAGAGGAGGTTGTTTGCAACAGTGAGGTGTTGGAGGATTCCATAGGCAGCAACTTGGGCATGTACTTGTCTGATGTGAGAGATGCTTCTAGAGCTCAGCAGGGCAGTGATGAGGAATTCGAGCTCCGAAAAAGGCTTAACTCGAGGGTGTGGGACTTGCTGTATCCGAGTAATAGCAATATCGGCTATGGCAGATGCTGAAGCAAACTTCTGTAACCTAGGTATGCCATGGTTTCGAAGGGAGATGGTATTTCAATTTGAGCATAATGAAGATTTCGGAGCGAAGTGTTTCAGACTCGCTGGACTATAAGAATGATAACTCCTAGAAGTTTACAATCCAAGACTTTTGAGAGGGAAAAAGAGCTGTCCAAAGGAATGTGTTAATGCCATTCGTTTTTTTCAATGTGGTTCAACTGTTTCTAAAACATAAAGGGAAAAGAATAGAAAATAGCCACTTAATATAAGTGAAAATGTAATTACAATGCAGTAGTACTTTTGGCATAGCGTTCTACAAAATAACCATAAGCAGAGACTAAAAGAACTAAAGTATATTCCAAAACACAGTGGGCTAAGCAAAACAGCATCAAGGGAAATTAACTTAGCAAACATGTATGCGGCCCGATATACATTTCCATCCTATATGAGAGCTACTGTTAAATCCAAAGACTGGATTTATTGGCACACACTGCACAAGGGGCAAAGCCATGGGCACGACATTCTACTTCATCCTTGTATTGAGGCAATAAAAAGTGAGAAATAATAATACAAATACAAATTACAGAAATCATGCACTGAGCCTAGTATCATGTCACGCCAGCATTAATTTAGTTGTGTAAGCGGCGACCGTGGTATAAGAGAAGGTTTCTGCTTCTTCACATCAAACGATTCATATGAATTGTTTTCCCTAAATCCCTCAACTAGCGCTTCCATTGGCATGGCTCGTAGTGACTCTATTGTTCCCTTGGTTGGTAATTCTGGTTCAGCCTTTTCTGGTGTAGAACCACAGGGTTCATAATCCTAAAAGCATTCAGAAAAACAATTCATGAAGTTGAGGAAATTATCAATTGCAGCTAACATTAACACAGCTAAAAACACTATTAACTCAGACCAGATGCAACGTGAATTATGGATAAATTTACCAGTAGACATATACAAGAATGTGTTGAATCAGAAATTATGTCCACTTTCCAAAGATATTCATTATATTACAGTAACACATTGACTGAGATAGCAACTTACCATATACTGGTTCTGGAAGGTATCACGGGCCCTCTCTTCAATTGATGCAGCTTGCCCGGAGTGATCCTCCTGGAACGTCTTGAGGGTGATTGATTGAGTCTTGACAACCTCCAAGATTCCAGATATACATTCCTGCTCCTGCTCATCCATACCTATAGGAAGTTTCACATCCAAAACATCACATCTTCACTACAAGTATATAACCACAAATCTTATGCTTGGATAAATTTTAGCATACCTAAATAACCAAAACCAACAGAACAAGCACTACACAACATATGTATTAACCTTTATCAACATTTAAAGAAAGAATTTAGTCTTTGTTTTTTTATATTATTCACATGCCCAAAAGACTGCACAACTTCCGGTATGCCCAAAAGACTTAAAATGGTATTGTTTTTTATTCACATGCACAAAAGACTGCACACAACTTCCAATGTTAATATTGTAGCTAAGAACTCACTTTCTACATGCTGAAGGGCATCCTCACTATCCTTTGCCACATCTTGCTCAACTGTAGTCCTCGCGGAATTGATTTCAACATCATGTTGCTCATTACTATCATAAGCATTCCTGCACCAAATCATTTATATAAAATTTAGAGAAAGTCAGTGTTCTAAGAACTATTAACATGAACCAATATTTAATATATGTAGGTCCTTTCTATGCAAAAAGCAGAGGTTCCTTCTCTTGCATTTGATTTTGCTTTTTTTTTTACAATTTGGCAATGCAAACATGTCAGTTGACCACACAAAATTCAAGGCAAAGCAACAAATAACCAAATGGATATGAAAAGGGTTTTCGTATACAATCTAATGACCGTTACCTGATAAGCGACAACATAGCTGAAACATGTTTATTTCCCATTTCGTTTACAGAGTCCTGTGTCTTTTTCCAGTGTTTCTCAGCTGAATCAGCAGTACTTACACTAAACAAAGAAATGGACAGAAGAAAAAGGTCAACATCTCAAAAAGAAAAGAGATATTGACTTTGGAATATAACATAAGACATTGACTTACTTTTGCTGCAGAAGTGCCTCCATGCGGCAATGCTTTGCAGCAGAGTAATCAACACCATCTTTAGAATCATTCTCTGCTTGTGCACAAAATTCCATCCATTTTCGTTTTGCATCTGTTGAAATAACATCCATAGTGGAAAGGTGCCCATCCAAGAAAGATTTGTCTGCAATTGCACTTTCCCTGAAATCAACAAGCTTGGCATCCACCTGGCAGCCCAACCATTGATCATTTTGACAAAAGCTCTAGAAGATAAAATCATAATTTACAAGATAAAAACTATCAACAAAACACAAACCATCTCCATTTGGCGACACATGTGATTGGTGACCAAATTAGAGATATTGGCAATTAGCTTCTCTGCATCAGATTTTGACTGCTCCTGTGTAGCATAAAAGTGGCATATCAGATTACGGATTAAAAAATACTATTTTAAGTATATATAAATGTGTGCAGAGAAATGTATGCTTACATCATAGGCCTTTTGAAATTCAGCAATTCTCTTCATTTTAATATCGTTAGCATTTGTCACATGATCTTCAAGCCTTCTTGATTCTTCCATTAGCTTGTATAAAAATCCTTGAGAGTACTCGGAAATCTCCTTTGTTTGATTAATACTATCATGAAATTTCTGTTACATACGAGTAATTAAAGAAGTGTCAGAGGAATCATATAAAGATGATGTATCACTTTGGAGTATGATAGAATCAAAGTTTTGCACTTGATTGTTTTTTTTTAGATATATAGCCACCAAAGATGAATACTCCTTGAGTAAGGAGGTACATATCAGAGCACACACCTGCTTCAATTCCTTTGCAAAAACTGTCATCTCCCCTTGCTGTGTTGAAAGACCACTCAAAAGATTTTGAAATATCGAAGCTGATTCACCAGCCTCCGAAGCTAGAAACTGAAAAATCAATAGTATAAATAAACGTTCAATTGCAGAAATACAAAACAGCTAAATACTGTGAAACCAAAAAATGCAATAGCAGACGTGTAACGAAACTCAGATAGCTACATACTTCTTCAATAGAATGTGCATTGGCAGAAGCCAAAGATGATATTTCATCTAGACCAGCATAAGAGTTAGCCTTGTGGAAACGCACAACATTTTGCACTGCCTCGATATGAGAAACATACAAAGCTCTTGAAGATGCCACTTTCTTCTTCATTTCCATAACAGCCTAAAAGCAAGAGGTGAAAAAATAAAAATAAATAATAATAATAATAATAATAAATAAAAAGAACATCATTGATAGCTATCCAGACATAAAAGATCATCATTATTGAGGAAAACGGCAGACACAGTCTCATACAATACCTTTTCATGGGCCAACAAAAAGGACTGACAGAGGTTCTCAACACCCTGAAGGTGTTCATTCTGATGAGACATTGAAGATTCCACCATCTGGCAAAGGGAACCAACTCGCTTGGCAAGATCTTCCTGGTAACTGTTCACAACCAGCCTGTTATCAGCACACAGCTTGTCCTCTCTACCTGCCAAGTATCACAGCAGAAACAAAAAAACAAATCAGTGAACAATATAAAAACCAGAAGATTTAGGTGCTTAATGCAATTATCTAACCAATTTTTTGGAACAATGAGACATTATCCTGGAGTGCTTTCTCCAACTCAGAACGCAACGTGCATGCTTGAAGAGTCAAAGCATTTTCTGCCATAAACACAACAATATTATAAGAGAAGGAATTAATATATACAACTAGAAGTGAAGAATTCAAACATACCAGCTTTTTTCTGCTCAGATATAATGAAATCCTTCTCCTTCAAAGCATAGCGACATCTCATCAAGTCTTCCTCAGTGTTAGAAAGCAATTTAGCGGTATGATCCAATGTTTTCTGCATGATTTATATGCACTAGGTTTTAGTATCTCAACATAAATCAATAACTGTATACACGTAAATAAAGATAGCTCACCACAGTGGATTCAAGTTTGCTGCTCAAATCATGGCACTCTCGGACCTGAACAACATATTTAACGTGCAACTCTTCAAATTTCTGTTAAACACAGACAATATGGTTAGATACCATACCACACAGCACAAGTAGCAGTAGAAGACATATAATTAAAACAAACATCACAGCAACAGACCTTTTGATGGGTTTCTTGGGTGAGCCCCATTTGCTCAATCTTATCGGCCATAGCCTAGACAAGAAGAATAATATGAGTATTGAGCAAAGTAAATCAAGAAGTCATCATATTCACCGAAGAATCCATTTCAAAAAGTAATAACAATATCAGTTCTTCAATTAGTACAAAGAGATGCTTATTTAAAGTCACAAGTCCACAGCTACCACACACCCCACCAGAAGCAACAACTGGAAAAAAGAGCTTAGGATTCATAAAGCGGAGTCTATTTAGAGTAAATTTGAAATGCTTTCAGGACTTAGGCATTATAAGTACCTCAAATATATATAAGACAAATACAAACACAGAAAAAAAGTATACAGAACTGAAGGTAAATGAGAAAAATTTCACACCTTCCTTTCACTTTCCTCCTGATAGTATCTCTCCTTTGGGATATAGACTCCATTCTTCTCACGTGCAGCATACACCTCTGACCACAATCACAATTCAATCAGCTACTTCAGATTACAAACACACTTCAACACACAACTATTACATTACAAAATACCTAACAATTCTAACCTGCCTTAAGCCGTTCAATTTCACCGTAAAGATCCTTAATAAGTGTTGATTTCATCATCTTTTGATTCACCTGCATATAGCACAAAAGTTATAGCAAAAACGGACAGTATTAATTGTAGTAAACCACATTGAAACTAGTCATGGTTCAACAGTAACTGAATATATTTGACAGAAAGCAATGCGCTAACAACAAGAAAATAAGCTGGACTACAAAACCCTATTACAAAACTCTTAATGGTAATAATTATAAGCCCATGAGTATAAAGTTTTAGAAAAATCACAGAGAGCCACTTGATTTTTTTACTTATTCCAACAATAATAATAAATTATGATTCTCTATGCAGAAAACAATATGAAAATCCTACATAAGAACACATTATTTAAAACATCTAGATCAACAAACTATAAATGCCAGAACATAATAACAAACCTCAGGCTTATTTTTTATATTTTTGGCCCTGTGTGCGTAATCCAATGTGCTCAGGGTTTCTTCCAGACAATGGACAGCAGGTGAGACTGTGGCAATTATACAAGTCTTGGTTCTTCCCCCAAGTGAATCACGAAGTAACCTAGTAAGCTTGCTATCCCTAATTTCATAAATTCTGTTATTAGGCAATGGGGAGTAGATGGACCATAGGTATATAGATAAAAACAAAAGAGTGCATTCCCAACCTGTAAGGAATATGCCCAACATGTTCCACCAAAGCATTGATTACTCGCCCTAACGTCAGTAAACTTTTGTTGATTTCTCCGGCTTCTCGTGCACGAACCTAATAACCAGTAACAGACACAGATATCAAGAAAAACAGCTTCAAAGACTTAGATGTAATCCTGGTATTCTTATTCACAATAGCACTTATTTGGGCACTCAAATAGATGTATGCACCTCTCTAGCGCCGGAACGGGATATGTTTTCTGAGCCAGCCAAATCTACCAAGTTCAACTTTCCACACTTGATAAGCTCTTCACCTTCTGGAGTTGCTTCTTTGATGTGTATTGTGATAGAAAAGAGAGAATGTGACCGACTGAAATTAACAAATCCACTTTTCAGTAACACAAAGATAAGTTTGACATATTCCAGAAATGAGACAGCAAAACAAGCATTACCTAGATTGTTTGTTCAATAAAGTTTCAGCAGTGCGACGTTTAGCAGACCCCCTTTCAAGAAGAGTGAAAATCTCACTAGCACTCGTCACAATTTCCTCCTCCAGACCTCTTACAAGTACTCCACCTTTCCCATCCTCCATCAGAGGCAATTGCTTTTTCTGCTTCTCCTCCACAGATACTCTAGACAGTTCTTCAGGCGCAAGTAGATCAGTGATCTCCTCATTGTAAAGCTCTAAAAACGTAACTTTGACACTGTACTCCGCACATTGGCCCTCAAGGGTATCAAAAATCTGCTGGACAGCCCTCGGAATAACACCAGCTCCAGGAGGCAATTCTCCATTAGGCCCAGCCTGTTGCAAATTCCCACAACATCAACACAATGTATTTAATCATCGATACTCAACTTGTAAAATAGCACCACGAAACTGATAACAAGCCGCACAAACTATACCTTTGCCTTTTTGCATTCACCCTCCATTGTATATGTCTTCCCTGTACCGGTTTGACCGTAAGCAAAAATGGTACAGTTAAAGCCTTCCAAGACTTCATGTACAATGGGAATCACGGCTTGGTCATACAGATCCTTCTGCTGCGCATTGGGACCAAACACCTAGAAACACAAACCAACAAAAACACTCCAAACTCTAAACACCTACCCAACAAAAATTCAACACAAAACTGAACAAAGAGTTTTGGTTTCGAGATAATAACCTTATCGAAAGTGAAGACCCTATCGACATGCTTCCCTGCAATGCTCTGAGACACCGCCACTTCCCGCTGGTACTCATTACACGTAATTACCTGCGGCGCGTTGCTCCGCAACTCGTCGTCACTAAACGGCCTAAAAACAATAGTTCAAAAATTCCAAATCAATCATAAGAATTAGGGATTTCAAAAACGGTTTCCCCCAAATCAAATCAAATCTCAAAACCACAACCCTAGCCCAAAGCGAAAAGGGGGAAATCGGAGATTGGGGGATACCTGCATCGGAGAAGGACCTGGACATTGACGCCTTTTTCCTTCTCGGGGCGGCCGGACATCCTGAACTGAGGGCCGGAGGGTGAGTCGCACAGACCTATTGTGTCTTGCTGTACCAGATCCGCCCCCAAATATGATTCGGTGTGATTCTCTCTCAGAGACTCTTTCTCTCTGTGATGCGGATTTGAACTGGGATATGGGACTGAGAAATGTTGGGCTCTCTTTCTCTCTCTTCTGTGGCTGTGCAAAGTGAGAGAATGGGGAAGAGAGCGGGATGAGAGAGAGGATTTGAAATTCGACAGGCGCTCCTCACGAGAGATATCGACGGCTCTGTGTCGAGGATGGAGATCGGACGGTGTATGTGGGAGAGTGTATCTATTTCCAGATGCGGGTGAGATTGGACGCTACTGCCCTTCGATGTTTCTAATTGTAAAATTCAACATTTTATTCATAGTAAATATCCCTTCATTACAAATTTTGGTATTTTACTTTTTATTCCAACTTTTTTTTAAAAACATTGATTATTTAAATTTTTAAAAGAAAATTTGGTTCCATTAGGTCTACTCTTAAGACACTGTCACAGCAAATGCATCCATTTTAGATGGGTTAAACCAATCATTAACCCGAACTAATATATTATTCATCCAAATCAGTCTTTGATCCATAATTCGACGATACAACAACGAGACCAATCATAGAATCAATTACTATTCATCTTTTTATTCACACTAACCTTGTTACTGTTTTAATTAAATGTGGTCTATTAGATCATAATCTAGTGGCTCATATTAAATGTCCATTATTTGATACTTTTCCTGGGACATTCGTAGAAGCAAGGTCTTAAATATTTAAAATATCCTCGATATTTCTTGAAAATTTCTATTTTTTATAAGCACCGATATTAATTTTCATATTTTTCTGATATTTTATATTTAGTCTATTTTTAGTCAAATATATTATTTATCAAATAATTTCATGTGGGGTCGTGATGTCTCCTAGCCCAGACTAATTCATGAACCAAGGATTACCTCAGGTTTTAACCCGGTTTGGTGGGTCTCACGTGTGTCCCATAATTAGCCCAGATTAATTCTTGCCCGATGCATTGTGTTTTTAGGCTAACATCTGCTCTACCCCCACTCTCTTTTACTCTATTGCATCATCTGCTCTTATGAACCTATATTATTTTGAGTTAAATACATGGTCGGTACATGAACTCGCGTGACACGGTCAATGAATTGCAAACCAGCTGCAAGAGCTTCACTTGCTGCATCAAATTAAAAGCAAATTTAATGGTTCTTGTGTCATGGCTGTTGGAAATCAACGATGAAAAAGAGAGTTGATTAATTATATAATAGTCAAATTTGACCGTTGTGAAATCAGCTACATTTTTTTAAACAAAAAATGTTTCCAACATAAACATATCTAACGATATTTTTTTTCTTTATATATGCTTCTATTCTACATCTATTTCTCACACTTTCTTCTTCTCTTCTTTCATTCTACTCCATCTCCTCTACCTTTCTACTTGTTTTAAACATGTCCACTCCTTTCTCAAAAAGGTGTGAATTGGACAAGAAAAGAGAATGAAGTTCTTTGTGTTGCATATATGAAGGTCTCCGAAAATTGTATGAAGGGCATTGGTCAAAAAGAGACGGGATTTGGAAACAAGTGCAGCCAAAATATATTGATAATATACTAAAACTAAATCATTAGTTTAAAAAGTGTAATGAAATACTATAAAGCATTCGAAAGGGCTAAATATAGCTCTTCCTTATTAGAGATGATTCACTATCTCATGAATAAAGTATATTATTTAAGAGGGCTAAATTTTAGCCCCGACCACAATGTAACCCCCCCTTTATTGGAGATGGCCTTATGATCTCTTCTTTTTCTTCTTCTTCTTCTTCTTCTTCTTCTTCCTTCTCTCTCAGAATCCAAACCCTGAGCTCAACCTTGAAGATGATGAGCTCCTAAGCCACCCGAAAAATGAGAAGAAATTCTAAAAAGCTCTAGCAACACCACCACTCTCCCTTTTCCTTCTTCCACTCGACGCCCACAAAATCCTCCTCGAAGCACCACCAGCAGTATTAAACCAGCCATCCATCTCAATATAAACCACAGGAATTTCATGCTCAGCAGCTCTTCTTCCTCCGATGAACCTTCCCATAACGAAACTGTCATCGAGTAACAACAAGACCTCCTCTCCTTTCAATGGATACAACTCTTGCATCCACCGAAACCAATTCCACAAACTTTGTTCAATGCTTCCCCGTTCAGTCCTTCGACTTTCTTGATCTCCATTTATAATACAACAACGACATGGTATTACAATGATGTAAGTATGTAATGTCAGTGGGTGGGTGGGATCTTTCCTAGTTTTTCATATGTGCTTTTTGGCTGGGTTTATATTGGCCAATTTGTGCAACTCCTTTGTTAGAATTAAGTTAGGAATAGGAAAAAGAAAAATATAGGAATCATGGAGAAATGAGAAAACGTGAGGAAGAGAAATAATTTAGATTCCAAGAAGGATTATGTTGAGCAAAAAATGGTGAAATAATGTATCCAACATAATTTTGTTCTATGTCATTGAGGGAGATAGAACTTTTTGTTATGTTAAGTTTGAACTATCTCAGATTTTTTATCAGTTAATTACAACTTCTTTATTTAAAGAGGAAGACCTTTTGCTTCCGATGGAGATACCAACTGGATGGGTGTGTGTGTTTTTGTGGCTGCACTCGGAATTTTAAATGGGTTGTGTCACACCCCCGATTTTTGAGAAATTTTTTTTTGAGGTATGACTCGTATTCAAAATATGAAATAGAATTTCCATATTCATAATATGAAAGAAATTGAAAAAAAAAAAGAACAACACTGAACTGAAAATTATTATTTACTACACAACAACTTACAAAGATGGATAACTATATGGTTACATCTTGATCTAAGAAAAACAAACATTACACATCAAGAATTCAATAACTCAATTACTCTTGATCACTCATCTTCAGTGTGCTAAAAAACCTACAAAATCTGTTAAGGGTGAGCTCAACCTGCGGCTCAGTAGGGACATAAAACATTTTCATGAATAATTGTTAATCAATATAATATGTCCCTACTGAGCCGCAGGCTCAATCAACCTACAAACCCTCCTTTTGCTAGTCATCTTGCCTCAATCAACCCACGATGATTGGATTTCTTTCACTAGCTAGGGTGTAAAGCTGTACAATCACAAAATTAAACACACAGGAAAATCTAAGCTCATGGTGAGTATGTGCAAATAGAGTAGTGAGTTGTTTTTGGTTTTGAAGGTGTGAACTAAACTAAATTAAAGTAAATGCTCAAATGTAAACTAAATTACTTTAAACTAAACTAGTGGGGTAATGGATGGTGTTAGAATTCGAATTGTTCATCACTAACCTCTCTTGCAAGTATTGATGCAAATCAATTTGAATGATGTTAAGATAATCAACCAATTTCTCACTTTGCATCCCTCTCAGGTATGCAAGAGACATGCTCCTTTTGAGGTATCAAGCAACCCATCTTGGGTGTAGTACTTAAATACGTAAGTCATGTATTTCAATCTAGTTAACCATCTAATGCATTATCTTAAGTGCAGAGTTTGAAGATGAAGAAACTATGTAAACCAACCAATTTTATCTCTAAGTGATTGTAACCCTTACATGCACACTTGGTGTGCTTTCATGCTTTAGCATTCAAAGGTTACCAAGCTCTAAATATTATCATGTCATAACAAACACATACTCAAAGTGGTAAATTCTAAGCATATGCATTCAACTCTTAAACTAGCATGTAGAAATGTTAACTAAAGTTGCATCACATTAAATTATAGCATCAATTCATACAAGATTGGTTAGGGCTTTCAACTCTAACCCCAACAAAATACTACTCACTCATAATTACATAAACAAACTTCATAATGAAATCAATCATTAAATTGAATCTAGAGTAAGAGAGATAGAGTTGGCTTAGTGGTGTGTGTCGATTGGTCTCTAAGCTCACATCTTGGTGATGGTGTGATTCTCCCTCCTTGCTCTTGAAGATTTGATGATGAAAGATAGTGAAACTACTATGTGTTAATAGGTGAAGTGAATGAAGAAAAGAGAATTGAGAAATGGTGTAAAATTGGTGATGTTAATGGATGTTTGAGATTAGAGATGGTGGTGGTGACTGAGGAGATGAAGTCTTATGGGTGAGGTAGAGGAAGAATATGAGTTTAGATTTTGGGAGAAGAAGATAGAGGTGTTTGGTGGAGAGAGAGAGAGATAGGAAATGGGTGAATGATGATGTAAGTGTGATGAGAGATTATATATATATATATATATGAAAAGATGAAGCAAAAAGGGGAAGTGCCCAAACTAAAACCCCCTCCTTCTAACCTATCTGATTTGCTCATACTAAAACCCCCTCCTTCTAATCTATTTGATTTGCTCATAAGGAGAAGTGTGAATATTGCCGTAACTTCTCCAAAACCAAGGCAAAAAGGTGAGGGAAAAAGATGATGGAAAAATGTGTACGAAAATGATTATGATGGAGGAAAACGGTGTAAGAAAATGTGGTGTAACAAACTATAAGAACATGGTGGGTTTTTAATAGGATTCATGGAGGACTTTGGGATAAAAAGGAGTTATAATTATGGTGTTGGAAAAAGGGAAATGTAATGGAGTTGAGTTTCAACTAAAAGGTTGAGAATTAGTAGAGATTGAACAATGTTACTCCATATCTCTCCTCTACCATGGGCGGCCGGAAAATGTATGGCACCGCCACTTTTGGCGGTGCACTGCTATGCGTGCTGCCAATAGCGGTGGTTCGCAGGAATACAGAAATTTATATTTCACTCCACATTGAATCGTCATTCTTCTTAGGTCTGGTTCTTCATATTAATGTCATAAATCAATGTCTCACTCACTCTTGCATTATACCTAGATAAATGATTCAATGAAAGCTAAAATGAACTTAAAATAAGTTAAAGTCAATATTTAGGGGAATACAAATGTGTAAATTATGGTCTAACTAGTACCAGACGGGTTTTTGTTGTTTTCGTTGTAAGAAATTATTTTACAACTAAAATACCAGATACATTTTGGAATCTTGAAAAATACAATCTTGTTTTCTCTATTTCATTTCGAAAAATCATTTTCTAAAAAACGGTTTTGAAAACGTTACCGGACAAGCCCTAGAACTTTATATAATAACGATTAGAGAAAAATGCACTAATAGTGTCTGAAGACTTGGTGGACTTTCAATATGATACCCAGACTTTTAAATGTATCAGAACGGTACCCGAACTTGTATTTTTGTATTGACGTCGTACCTATGGATGTTTTCCGTCACCTCTCCGACAATTCATGTCACATGTGAAGCACATGACCTCTTAAAAATGGCCAAAGACGGAGCTACCTGTTAGAGCAACCCCCATTTTTCCGCCATAACATGTTTTATATCATTCAAATTGATTGATTCCTCCCACCACAATTAACCTATATTGTCCCCTCGCCCAGTGTACATTGACCATGACGTGTTTCACAACCAAATGAAGAAAAAGTTGGTAAAAATTGATATGAATACAAATAAAAAATTAACAAGATAAGGAGCAATAACCATCATAAATATTGTTCCTTAAACCAATATATTTGTTCAACAAAAGTTCAAAATTTCCAGATAAGAGAGATGTAACTCTCCATAGAATTGTTCAACAAAAACTGAAATTTTTTATGATAACAAAACATTCAACGATTGCCCAAAAATAATACCAACAGTCATCATGCCCCTGCAACTTGGTTTTCCTC
Organism: Comarum palustre; assembly: GCA_951800085.1. Lineage (NCBI taxonomy): Eukaryota > Viridiplantae > Streptophyta > Magnoliopsida > Rosales > Rosaceae > Comarum > Comarum palustre. The sequence goes on from OX637572.1 coordinate 29,384,156, forward strand.
TATCATTTTGGTCTTCTTCCATGCTTTCTTTGATTTGATGATTTGTTCATTGGAGCTATTGTTTCCAGGAACTCTTCGTGCCTGTATATTCCACATTATAACCATAATAAAATAATAGTCCACAACCATATTACAACACAGGAACAACTTAACCACAAGTATACAAACAAAAAAATAAGTCTTGACAAACATATGTTTGAAATATTCTAAAATCAATCAACCTGCTGCCTTTGTCTCTTCTTGGTTTGATGTGATACTTTGGAACTCTCTTCTCCCTGAAATAAAAATATATGTTAACAATTAACTATATGAATTATGTGCACTGATAACAATAAGAAAAAATATATAAGAGAACAAAATGATTATAGTAGGCACTTACCCCTTGTTGTGCAGCTGCAGCTTTTTTTGTCTTTGTGATTGGGCAACCCAGCTTATTATGGTCTTTCTTGAAACACACTTGGCAAGTCATCTTGGTGTATGTTCTTGGCATCTTAGATTTATCAACTGGAGCTGGTGGAGGCTTACTTGTCTCGCCTGCTTCCTTGGTTCTCTTTGTTTTTGGTCTGCTAGCTTGCTTCTTATATGGAGGAGGTGCTATAGGATAGTCCACTTTTTCCCAATAATCAGGACCAACAATAGGATGAATAATAGGATTATACGAGTCCAAATATCTACTTGTCATCAAGTGGTCATCAACAAAAAGAGCAGGCTCTACCCTTTTGCTTCTAATAGCACAAAGTGCATGAACACAAGGTACTCCACTAAGTTGCCATCTCTTACATGTGCATATATGAAGTCTGAGGTCTACTGCATGGTTGCTCTCATTGTCTCCCCCTCCAGTTATTTGGAACTCATATTCACCCGAGTGTAAAGCTCTATAATAACTAGTCATCTCTAATGTTTTCTCTATTATCTTCTTAATCCTTGGACCAACTGTATCACCCCATTTTTGAGCTGCCACTCTCCTATTCGCCATTCTAACCATTAGATCCATCCTTATCTTCTCCAGCATTGTTATAATAGGCTTATTCCTAGCTGGAAGGATTGCTGCATTAAATGACTCACAGAGATTGTTCAACAGAAGGTCACACTTTGATGTCTACCGGAAAAAAGCCCTACTCCATTGTTCTGGAGACTTGTCCTGAAACCAACTCCAAGCCTTTTCATCCAATGTCTTCATGTCATCCATGTGTTTGTTGAACCAAACTTGTGTGCTTGACCTAGCTGCATCCCACAGTAGTTGCTTTAGCCCTTCACCAGGATGTTTGGCCTTAAAGTTGTTGTACAAGTGCCTCACACAATGTCTATGTTATGCTCCGGGAAATAACTCAGCAATGGCTTGTCCCAAACCCTTTTGCTTGTCTGTGATGAATGTGTAAGATGAACTCATTTCTATCTGCAAATCCCACATTAAGTACTCCAAAAACCATGACCAAGTCTCTTTATTTTCTATCTCAGAAATTGCATAGGCAATAGGGAACATTCCATTGTTTCCATCAACACCAACAGCACAAAGAAGTTGACTAGGGTGCTGTCCTTTAATATGGCAGCCATCTAAACAAATCACAGGTCTGCAAACATCAATCCATCCTTTCTTGCAAGCTGCCAGACAAATATAAAGCCTATGAAACCTCCTCACATCACCCACCATCTCTGTCTTTAGCGCAACTGTAGACCCAGGATTACTCCTCAATAACTCCTTTTTGTAACTAGCGAGCATATTATACTGGTCTATATAATGTCCATCATTCATTCTTTTAGCCTTTTCCCTCCCTCTTGCAATCTTCTGTATACTTACATCTAGTTTGAATTTCTTCTGGATATGGTTTTGCATGCCCTTTCTAGACCACTCTTCATCCACCAATAAGTCTTCTTGTACTTCCTTGGCTATTCTGTGATATGTTAAGTGATGACTCTCTACGAGATGAGCACAATTATGCTCAGTCTTTAAAGTCTTGATGACAAGATTGTTTGGACCAAGTTCCGCAATGTTGCTAGCATACAACCAAAATGGGCAGCGTAGCTGACACTTTACCTCGATCTTGTTTTTGCTATTCTTCTGAAACCACACCCCTCTCCGGGTCACCAAACTATACTCTCTTATTGCTTCCTTGAGTACCTCAGAGTTTGCAAAAACATGACCAATGACAAACTTTGGATTTTTTAAATCTACCCTTCTATTCCACGACTTCAATTTAATTCCTTTCCAAGTGGGAAAGGGAAGTGGATTACCTTCTTCATCTTCTTCAGTTACAGAACCATTTAAACTCTCAAGTTCATCTGTGTCTTCACCCTCATCACTGCAATTTCCTTCAAACCCCATTTCTGCAAATTCTTCCATGAATCTGTGATTGGACACATTTTCTTTGAATTGGATATCGTCTTCAAAATCAGCAGGATCGTAATCTGAGTCAATGAAAAAAGAAGCATCTGATGAACTTGAGTCAGCATCCTCTTCAAATTCATAGACCTTCTCCCTTTTTCTTCTAGTGTTGTACCTTGTCTCTTTTGTTTTCCTCCCGTTTCGTTTTGATGCAGCTACTCTTACAACTTTCATGCCTTTCTTTTTACTTGCAACAGATGGCACTAGAGTTTGATCACCTCCAATTTGTTTGATCACCTCCATGCTTCTGCTTCCCTCACCAACTACATTAGATCTACTATCATTAGGAACACCACCAGTAAGTTGATTTAACTTTAATCCAAAAATGTTGGCATCAAGCTCCACATTTGCTCTCTCTGCATATGTTAACATATTTAAAGGATTCTCCCAATTGAGGTCAACTGGTCTCAAATCATCATCTTCAGCTTCCTTCTTTCTCCTTCTACCACCACCAGTAATGAATACACTAATCTGTCTAGTCTTCAGTGGAATAAGCTTCACCATCTCAAGCGCATCAGCATCATTCTTAATCGGCTTCCAACCCTCATTGCAAAGTGTCTTAGGCAGCTTAAAGTAGTATGATATTGGCTTCTCCCTATACCCAAGATCCCAAGCAATGGTTCCAAATTCTGTCCATGCAATCTTGTCAGGGTTTAGACCATCTAGCCAAATTTTCCCACCATCCTTGTTGAACCTAGCTACTTTGTACTTCTTTGTACCATCAGGCATCTTATCAAAGTAACCACCATGATGTATTTCCATGGTGTATAAATCCTTGCTAACTGAAATCAAACATGAAAATACAAGAGTAAAAAAAAGTACAGCAAAGATTTATACATAGTTGATGGTCTGGGTATCTCTAAGATGTTTGTATATTATTCATAGTTGATGTAAACTAAAATTGGCAGCAACCACAAAACTACAGCAAATCAACATCAGAATAGTTTTTTCTCTTGAAAATAAGAGTAGAACTTACTATCATCTCTTCTGGCTACAGTTTCCCTGAAATATCTCCACATCTTCAATCGCCGCCGCTTCTCTCTTCTCTCCAATTTTTGATTTGGGAACAAGAGCTTCGGAGTGAATTTTCTCTGTTTGATCAACTTGATAGACTAGAGGGAATCGTTTAGTAAAATAGGGTTGTATGGAGAGAAAGTCATTTTTGACCTTTGGGGTCACGTGCTTCACTTGTGACATGAACTGACGGAGAGGTGACGGAAAACATCCATAGGTACGACGTCAATACAAAAATGCAAGTTCGGGTACCGTTTTGATACATTTGAAAATCTGGGTATCATATTGATAGTCCACCAAGTCTTCAGACATTGTTGGTGCATTTTTCTCTAACGATTAACGACCAACCATTACAACTTCGAGAGATATCAGTGGTGAACAAGAAATCTCAACAATCCTCTATACACACATACCAGTGATTACATGCAATGAATAAGAACCGAAAATGGTCTAAATGTAGCTTACTCCTACCCTTATCCAGAAGTCTCGATCCCCCTTACGGCTAACCTTAAGAAAAAACAACCCCAACAAGCACTATACACCAAAATCGCCAGCATATATGTAAAGGTAACCTCTACAGTATATTGACAACCTCTCCTGGACATGATACCAATCATGGTCCACCCACAACAACGAATGACACCAAACCACAAACATGTAACGGCCCAAACTGCACCTTCTTAGTCTAGGCACAGTACCGCAAGTCTCCATAGGAGAAACACAAGGCAGTTAATGTAGAAAACATTTAAGGAAAACACAGCAGAAGCATAAAAATATTTGAGGTGTAAAATGTTTAGTACTAAGTGTAATTTAATTTGTCCAAAACATGACCAAATGTACGGTTAAGAAATAATGAATTCAAAGGAAACCAACTTCCAATGAGAAAATAACAAGACAAACTCATAACAGGATTGAACACTTTCATTTGTCTAAAATATGATTTAAAGAATGACCAATAATTAACGAAATTCAAGAAAAATAAATTACCAGTGAGAATATAACAAAGCCAATATAATAGAATTTGGAACAAGGAACTCGAGTATGGAAATAGAAGGTAAGTAATTTTATGCTAAATTGTGCAACTAACGCAGAATTAATAATAGCACCTATTAAAGAAATGACAAGTATTTATGCTCAAATATCGTACCACCAGGATAGAATGGCTAACCACAATCTTTGGGTAACCGGAAATAGAGTCACTACACACACAAAGAAAAAGAAAATACTACTCTAAGGAACCAAGCCTTAGTAATGAACGGTCTTGGTTCACATCAAAGCCTAATCAATATTAATGCTTAGTGATGAACATAAAACAATGAGTAGAAAGCGTCACCGATAATTTGTAGTTTGATACCTATATAACCGAAATAAAATGTGACAACTAAAATTAAAAATAATATAAAGAAAATGAAATAAACTAAATGGAAATATCATGAGCATGGATGGTTTCTTCACCCAAATCTACGTGTCGGAAGCTATCTATTGTAGATCTTAATGTCCTACTTTGGCACTAGTCGTATTCAAGGCGCTTCAAGGCTCAAGGACCATATATTCATACTTCGGTATCAATGTGTCACTTTAAGGATCACACTAACTCAATTAGAGAGAGTTAGACTAGATTCAAGGGTCACTAGCTCACTCTAATTGGCATAAAGCTCAACAGTTAGACTACTAAACAACTTGTCAGCGCAATCACGCAACGAGTGTAATCACCATACTTGTAACTAACTAGCTTAAGACTTAAGGGGACAAACCTCTCTTTCTGCTTTAGACATCTCAAACACACATCCTAGAGTTACTAGGTTCTTATACATGCATTTCAATTCAAGAAAAATAGAAACAAACATCCAACATATAAAATTGCATAACTACATTAAAATAAGCATCATTACATAAATTTTGGATTAAGACACACAACCCTAACCCCCTACAAAGAAATTACTCATAATCCATCATCCAAATAACATCAATATACAAAATTCAAAGACAAAAGAGTGAAGAGAAGTGGTGAATAACAAAAACTAGCCACAAATTGTTACAGCCTAAGTGTTTGTTAAAAGTAAAAATTCAAAATGAATATTCGTGCCTTGGTAAATATATAGATAGACGTGGGTCTTTCTCCTCTCCTCGTTTTCTTCTTCTGTCGTCACACCATGTCAGATCACAGCCCCAACCCGGCGCCAACTTCGCCCGAACCCATTGCCCGACCCGTCGGCGGAACCGAGTACAGCTGGTGCAAAGCCGTCCCCGCCGGCACCGGCATAACCGTCCTAGCTCTCCTCCTCACTAAACCCCCAAACATCCCACTTCTCCAAAACGCCCTCCACAACCTCCAAAATTCCCACCCTATCCTCCACTCCAAGCTCCGCTTCGACTCCGCCACCAACTCCTACTCCTTCCTCACTCCCCCCTCCCCCCACCTCCAAATCCAACCCTTCGATCTCCCATCCACGTCCAGCATTCTCCGCCCCAGCTCCGCCGTCTCCCCATTCCACCAAATCCTCGAGCACGAGCTCAACCTCAACACGTGGCGCAATCCCCACCCTCCGTCCGCCGACGCCGACTCGGACGTCTTCTTCGCCAGTATGTACACCCTGAGCGAGTCGCGGTGGGCGGTGATGCTCCGGCTGCACACGTCGGCATGCGACCGCGCGGCGGCGGCTGCGCTGCTCAAGGAGATGTTGGGATCAGTCCGCGGAGGAGGGACAGAGATGGAATTAAAAGGAAAGGGGGAGGTTATTTCGGCACTTGAGGATCTGATCCCGAATGGTAAGGCGAACAAGCCGTTCTGGGCGCGTGGGGTGGACATGCTTGGGTACTCTTTGAACTCGTTGAGGCTGTCCAATTTGGAATTCAAAGACGTGAATTTGGAGAAGACTACTCAGATGGTGAAGTTACGGATTAACCCAGAACACACTGATATGCTTCTTGGTGTAAGTATTTAATCTTTCCTAATTTCGAAACTACAAACAAAAATTAATAAATTTGGAAAATGCATGGGTATTTCGTCTTTGATTTGATGCTAGGAATATGCTCAAATAATTTTATGTAGGTGTGAGATTCGTATAAGCTAAACGAAACGTGCAGATACCAGAATGGATTCCATTTTGTCTTCCTTAGAAAGGAGATTGACCATTGTTGTATAAAGCTATAAACCAAGTGAATAGGAGTAGTTATGGAGTGTTTGGTGTCCAATCACATCAGTATGTGTCATTATCTATTTAGAAGGGATGTGGCTTCTGCGGTTGAGTTGCATTCATAGGTTAATTGGGCTTTGCCTCTGTCATTGTCCTAGATTGATTAGGAGGGGTAATGGATAGAGTTTAGGGCGCTCTTTGTCTTAGGATAGAGTCGTTTGACAATTGAGACATTTTTTGTGCTAATTTCAGACAGAAATATGATTTCAATAGACAGATTAGTGGTTTCAGAATTGCTTAGTCTGTAGTCGACGTTAATTCAATCTGTGTATATTTTGTGTTAGCAAATAGTCTGATGTTGAGGTTGATGTTAAAGGGTGTTTGCTTTAACTGCACCTTGGTTTTGGTTGTGGTGTCATCAAGAGCCATCTCCCTTAGTGATGTTAGTAATTCTTTAAAAAGCAGAGCTTGTTTGGCACATGTCTTCAACAATGATTATTTCTATCTATCTATCTATCAGCATTTTTCCTTTGTTGGTCAACTTGTGAGAGGCTTGCTTAAGGCATTGGAATGCATCAATATTACAGGTTTGGTTTTTGACGAAAACGCTAACACTTAAATTTGATTTAAAAAAATTGAATTGGGCTGATTTGGACTGCTCCATTCCCTAGCAATTTGACCGTGCTCAATTTCCTAGCAACCACTTCAATTGTGATTTCAACTTTGCAGGGATGCAAATCTAGAGGAATAAAACTATGCGGGGTGTTGGCAGCTGCTGGATTGATTGCCTCGTATGCCTCTAAGCGCCTTCCTGATCATCAATGGGAAAAGTATGCTGTAGTAACACTTCTTGACTGCCGTTCGCTTCTTGATCCACCACTTTCTGCCAACGATTTTGGTAAGCTCTTGAATCCTATCGTTGAAGTTGATTCCGAAATTGTCAACACTTTTTTTTCTCTTTTTTGAACAAACTGAAAATGTCAACTCATGAATCGGCAAAAAAATTGACTTTTCAAAGATCAAAAATCATGAATGAGTATACAATGTGTGGAAAAGACTAAAATTCACATCGCATGCCTCTGTAATTGCTTCAGGCTTTTATCATTCTGCCATCATGAATTCACATGACATAAACGGAGAAAACACACTGTGGGAGGTGGCAAAGAGATGCTACACGGCCTTTGCAGATGCGAAGAACTCTAACAAGCATCTCTCAGACATGTCAGACCTGAACTTCCTCATGTGCAAGGCTATCGAAAATCCTGGTTTGACTCCATCATCGTCCATGAGAACTGCCTTTGTCTCGGTGTTTGAGGACCTAGTGATCGATGATTCTAGTGAAGTGCACCAAGAGCTTGGGTTGGAGGACTACGAGGGGTGCGCTTCAGTCCATGGTGTTGGTCCCTCAATAGCTATTTTTGACTCCATACGTGATGGAGGATTAAATTGCACATGTGTTTTTCCGTGTCCCTTGCATTCAAGGGAACAAATGCAGGAGTTAATGGATCATATGAAGAGCATTCTTGTAGATGGTTGTAAAGTTGAGAGCGAGAGCTAATATAGTTCACTTCTCGATGATGACAATGAGTTTAATTTTTCCGCTGTGCTGCAGCCTATGGCCTATGTTGTTTCATATGTGTATAGTGCTGCTTCTCTAGTGTGTAAAGAATTGAGAATAAATCAAAATCAATAAAGAAGTTCGAAAATATTAAATTCCACAATTCCATTGACAACTGGAAAGGGTTTCCTTGCAAGTCAAATTATCCTCTGGTCTCTGGATGCACCAGTTTTCGATTAGCTCTCATCGGAATCTCTGCATTACAATGGTTACGATCAGCAAAACAGCAACTACAGATCAGTAGTACATACATATCTTCAGCTTTTTAGGAGATTCTTTCATGTGACAGATCACAAAGTAATATATAGCCAGAATTGGCTGTCACTTGGAGTATGACACATACAGCATTCACCACAGTAGTGCTAGCTAGCAGGAATGCAATGAATCTCAATCCAGACTAACTGAAGTAGTGGACATCCCAGGAACGCAGCTTTATTTAGCAGACCGAGAAGAAAGTAATAACCTTTGCTTATTCTGTTCCTCCTTTCTGGAAACGCTACCATGGAGAAGACAGAAGTTTTCGATTTGGACTGTTATCATGCTTTCAATGCTGTCATTGTTGCTATAGCTTAATCTGGTAAGGCAGGCATGTCACTGCAACTGAAACAGCTCTTTTGAAAAGCTGAGCTATATGTATTTATGTACATGAACATGTTCTAGTACATGCATGGAATTACAAAGCCCACATAGCATATGCTATAAACTCGAATATAATCTAAGCGTTGCTAATCAAAATCAAAGAAGGGAGCTAGCGTATCCCTACTGGATCATGAAATAAACTCCTCAACAAGTTCTCCAAAATCAAACTGACCATTACTGCATTCCACAGCACTGACAACCTCTTCGAAAGCCGATACGCTGCAAGGAACCACAAGTCCATTTCTCTGCTGAAAACCAAACTCGTTGTAGGCTTTCTCCAGCAGCATCTTGAAGAGTGGATGAGAAAGAAAGCTTGTTGGAACCACGAACCTCTGGCGCTCTTCGCCTACGTAAACTGCCAGGAACCCAGTTGGAGTTTTGTTTGGAGAATCACCTCCTTGGACGTCTGAGTCTCTTAGCAGACATTCATGGTGGGATGGATCGACTCTACCAGTTCCACCTACAGACTTCACCTTCTTGGCTAGTTTTTTGAAGCTCGCCATCTTCTTCCCAAGCATTTCTGTGAGGGTTTCAGAGAGAGGAGACGTAGGAGAGGCTGTAAAGAGGTAGGAGGAGGTTGGCTAGGAAAGAAGTGGCTTCATGATTTTGGTTGTGTTAGTGGAGGACTTGAGAATGGTGGTGGGTGTGGGGAGGGCTAGGGTAGGGGGTTTTATACGGAGGGGAATATGGAGTAGGGGGAATGTGTCAGAAAGGTGAGCTATTTGACTTTTAAATTGGGGAATGTGTCAGAAAGGTCAGCTATTTGACTTTTTAAGCTATTTGGGGAATCTTTGATAATTTAATCAACAAGGAAATAGGGCCAACAAAGGGACAAATTTGAAGTATACTTTTCGGTTTGAGCCAATTGAAGTCAAGATTCGTAATTTCTCTCGCTATAGCTTAATTTATACGTTCTTTGATAAAATGGTTTAACAAAATGAATATATATCAATTTCAGATTTTTGTTCTTTGTTTTGATTACATATATTTTATCTCATTCGAAAATCTTTTTAAATCAATGTGCTTCAATTTCATGTCGAACGGTTAGTATTTTAAAAATGTAGCTCATAATCTGCATAAGGTAAACATTTCAATTCAACAAAAATGTTATACAGTAAGAAACATGCTAAAAAGTTACATGCTCTATGATTGATATCAATTTTTAAGAGCAATCGATAGAAGTGTTAGATATCTATCCTACATTAGAAATATAGATGTTAAAATCATTTTGTCTGTGGGCTTATACGAGTTTGGACTACTCTTTTCATTGTCAATTGGTTTTAATGTTGAACTTCAGACTATTTTATCAAGAAGTTTTATTCAAATGAAAAAAATTACAAAGCATACGAATTATCAATGGTGGACATAGGTTCCCCAATCATTTCCTTACTGCTACCATAAAAAGTTACAGTCCGTCATCAAAAATGACATGTATGAACCAATCAGACCCAATTAAAACATCCCTCAATACAAATCAAGGATGACAAATAAATTTGTGGATCCATAATAAGGACATCTCCAGCGCTTAGTCTAAAACTCAAGCCTATATTCAAATTTTAGACCACCTAACCCCATATTTTGAAACCTATATTTACATCTTCAACCCACAAAACGAAAACCTATAATAGGTTTAGGTTTTAACATCAACCCACCAACCTAAAACATATAATAGATTTGTGTTTTTGCATCTTCAACCCATATAGAGTCAAAACCCAAATCTTTTTAATTTTTGCAATTTTCATATCCAATTTTAATATATATATATATATATATATATATATATAATTTTAGCTTTTCTTAATTTTTAAATATTTTTTCTCTGATTTCTAAGATTTATTGAATGTTACTTTGAGTGCTTAATTATATTTACCGTTTGAAATCAAGTCATATATAGATTATAGGGATAAATATTGGTATATCCTTATAGTTTACATTTAAAAACAGTTTTATCTTCTTAGTTTTATTTTACACAGTTTTGTCCTTAAAGTTTTAACAGCAAAACAGTTTTGTCCTTTTTACCGATTTTAAAATAATATTTCGTTAGTAAAAGAATATTCTGTTAAGAAAAAGTTTAAAGTATGTTTTTGATGTTTTCTTTTAAAATTGACAGAGAGCATGGTGGACATAAGCTTATGAATTTGTTTATGTAACACATTGCAAATATAAACTCATCATCTTACTCAAAGGTAAACAATTATTTTTCATTATCAATAGCAAACTTAATGACTACCCGACTTGATTTATTAGCTTATGCTAAAATTTCGCACAAAGAATTGCAAGACGTAAAAAAACTAAGAAGGTTGAAAAAATATAGAGATAATCTTTCTAGAAAAAAAAACAAAAAAAATATTGGGATATTATCCTCAGTGTTCAGCAAAGAATCAAAAATACGGAAGCACTAATTGAAGTTCTACAAGAAGTTTTCGAATACGATCAGACTCCTCTAAATATTTTGAGCCTCGATTAGATCCGACATAGCTGGTATCAGAACCTGCTCAGCTCAAAAGCAGGTTATCAAGGCTTATGCCACAAAGTTGGCTTCTCTGGACCAACAAGAGAGAATCCAAACTAAAAAATTATCAGTCATTCTGTATCACAAAATGTACTGGTAAGTGGCAAAAGTGCCTTCATTCAAGGCATATTCAAGAAGATCAATACTCGATAGAGTATATTTGTAGAGTATTAAATACGCTCTACAACGATCTTGTCCACCTCCAGAAAGAAGTCAGAGTCGAAGAGCTTGATCCTTCCAGACCAAGCTTAATTGAGTACCTAGATCATCTGTCTAGGAGCAAGACCTCATACAAAGTAGCAATACAACTTGAGAGATTTCATCTCAAGTTCAAGCAACTTGAAGAGATAAGTTCAACACTTGGCAAGATTGAAACCAAGTTTGATTATCTCAATTAAAAACAATATCTATTGGATATTGAAATGAAGTTAGTCCGCACTGAACAGCTTGCCGACAACATTCGGCAGCAAGCAATTGAGCTAAAATCTTCTCAAGAATCACTGAAAAAGCTTTTAGAAACTCTGATCACCCGATTAGGATGAATCATAGAGTTGAACTAAAAGTAAAACAAGAAGATGATGAAGCTCTAAACTTTTTCCTTCCTACAGAGACAGTGCATGATAATATCAAGGCAATAATTCATCAGCAGAATTACAAGATCGCTTATCTCCAAGAGATGAGTATTGATCTCGAAAACCAATTCCAAGAGTTAAACAACAGGATAGCAAGCTAGCTAGACTACAAACAAGCATAGAAAAAATAAAGATACAAGAAGGAGAAGAGATCAATGAAGACAACTAGCTCAAAACGTAGCTATTAAAATAATCACACCTCTTTTACCAAAAGGAGAAAGTGAGTTTAAGTTTAGTGAACCTAAACTCCTTACATGGTACTCATCCAAATCTACATCTTCAACTAGAAAAGATATGAAAATGCTGAGTAGAATACTCAGTAAAAGAAACATTATGCCTGTATAGTTAATCAACGCTCAAGAATTTGAGTATAATGAAATTAAATCTAGCTGCGAGAAGCATCAGTTCATAGATTCAAACTCAATGAGATCTATAGGAGAGGATCTTTTCTTATGGATTCACACAGATTCAAGATTCTTGAACTAACAGTTCCTACTACAGGAGGAGAAACCGACATCAGGTTAATCATTCCAAAAGAAGTAGGTGAAGCATCTCAAAAGAAATTTTTCTACATGCATATTGGAGCAGTCCAAGTAGGAATAAAGCTTTTAGCTAGAGATGGTATAGACTGTTCTGTTTTATGTGTCTTACAAGACGATAGAATAACAGATTTTAAGAAAAGTCTGTTAGAAACAGTAGAAGCTTCTCTATAAAACCAAGTTGCATACTTCAATATTTTTCTAAACTTCACCACACATCTCAGAGATGCAGCACATTGTCTAAGATTGTGAATCAAGACAGATATAATTTCCATGAAGAAAGGGATGATGGAGCTTGCGATAGATTATTGAATCTATTATAAGCTGATGAGTTCGAATGTAACCCAAAACACCAGATTTCTCAATAGTCTTGGGATTACAACATCAATCCTCACCAATCCAAAAAATCATACTGAACAGAAGCATGTCACAAAATGGCATGAAGTAACATTCCTAAGAGAATGGAACCTGACACCTCCAGCTAGACAGGTAGAAAATACAAATGCTTTCATGTATGAAGACATGAGTGGAAAAATAATTTTACAATTTCATAGGCATTCGTTCGCTAGCTATGAGGAAGCTAGTACTTTTGGAACCAAGCCAACTTCTTATCTTGAAGAATCTTTCGAGGAAGAATATGCTAAACGACCTACGATGATGAGCTAAAGTCAGAAGAATTGAAGAGCTTGTATGAACAAGAAGAAATTTGTGAGTCTACAAAGGAGTTTGAAAAGATTATGAAAAAGATTTCGCAGGTCCAACTGAGAAAAACAAAATGAAGATTCTTCCTTATCAAGCAACAAAAGAAGAACAAGCGAATCCTCAACAATGGAAACCAAAAATATTCCTCAAGGAAGCACTGTAGTTCAGAACATCACAAACTACCCCACTAAGATCATTCGAGAAAATAAGATTAAACTTCCTAAAGGACAAACTCCTACAAGGAAACTAGGAGAACGAAATTCTCATAATTATATCCCTACAGAACCTAAATGGGTCAATTAGTATCTGAAAATGAGGTTTATCTCCAGCTCGATAGGGTAAGAGACAAGAGAAAGACAATAGTCAACTGGGTAGCTAGCTTAAGGCTAACTCAGGCTTTGGTGTTGTCTAAATATGCCTACGAGCACTAGTGGATTTGGGCTCTTAGGTGACGGAACCAGGACTATTCCGTCGGCTAGGATTACCCTAACCAACGGAACTATTTCCGTTGGAAAGGATAAATTTTTCGTCGACTAAGATTATCATAGCCGACGAAAATTTTTCGTTGACCATTTCCATCGACTACGAAACTCCTAGTCGACGGATAAATTCAGTGAACATATTTCGTCGACTAAGTGTATCATAGTCAATGAAATTTGATCCGTCGACTAAGAGATACCTAGTCGACGAATATTTATCCGTCGACTAGTACGCACTTAGTCGACGAAATATTATCCGTCAACTAGGTAACTCTTAGTCAACGAAAATGTATTCTTGGCCGACAGAATATTCCGTCGGCTAAAAAAATAAAGTTCAATAATTCTCTAACACGGTGCAGAACAAATATTTTTTAGTCAACGAATTTTTTCCTTAACCGACAGAATATTCCGTCGGTTAAGTGAAATCAAATCTGATAAATACAGAACGTATGAATTGAAGTTCTATACTATCTTTTCTCGTTTCCTCCATTCCTCCGATCCATCTCTCCATCCATTTCTTTCATGTCGATTCATCCATTCTCCATCAAAAAATTTTGATTCATGAATTGAAGTTTTCTATCCATTTTGATTATTGGTACATATTATTTAAATTTTTTATTTATTAATTTTCGACGGAATTCTTTTATTTTCGGGCATATTTTCGTCTATATTTGTTTAATCCATGCTTATATATATGTGATGTTTATATATATTTGTTAATTTCAGGTATATCATTCTAGATTTGTTAATTTGTATATTTTCCGGTATATATATGTAAATTATTAATTATATATATATATGTGTGTGTGTGTGTGAATTAGTAATTATGTATATATATGTTGTTTAAATATTGGGCTAAGTTGAATCATTATTTGTATTAAATTTCATTTATTTTTATGATGATGTTTTGTTGATGATATATCCATGTATATATATATATATATATATATATATATATATGATGTATACATATATTTGTTAATTTGTATATTTTCGGATATATATATATATATATATATATGTGTGTGTGTATGTGTGAATTATTAATTATGTATATATATGTTGTTTAAATATTGGACTAAGTTGAATTATTATTTGTATTAAATTTCATTTATTTTTTTGATTAGGTTTTGTTGATGATATATCCATGCATATATCTGATGTATATATATATATATATATATATATATATATATATTTGTTAATTTTGGGTATATCATTCTAGATTTGTTAATTTGTATATTTTCGGGTATTTGTTAATTTATATATATTGTATATATGGATGTATATATATATGTGTGAATTATTAATTCTGTATGTATATATATATGTGTGTGTGTGTGAATTATTAATTATGTATATATATTATATATGTTGTTGAAAATAATTGTCTATTTAAATCATTATATTAAATTTCATTTATTTTCATAATGACGTTTTCTTCGTGATAATTTTATAGTTTATGATCGATTATATAAATTTATGTTTCTAATAATTAATAAGCTGTAATCTCTTTTATTACAGGTTACAACATGGACAGGAGCTGGATGCAGTTAGATAGAGGGTTTGTGCCATACATAAGAGGAATTTTTGAGTTTATTGAGTTCGTCTGTCGACACACTATTCCTAGACAAGTTTTGCACATTTGCCCCTACACAAAATGTCGCAACAGATCCGCTACTCATGTAACTTTTGAGGACATGTATCTTCACCTGTCACAATACGGTATTTGTCCCAATTATACGACTTGGACATGGCATAGCGAAGTTCCTGAACAGATGCCCACACTTGCAGATATTCAAGGATAACGTAAACAGAGCGAGTCTTCTAGCGCCAATTACGGGGACCCTGCTGTAATAAAATTCCTAAATGATGCTTTTCCATACGCCTCAGTATATGATGAAAGTGTGTCACACGACTACAACAATACGACCTTGTCTGATGTCTCTCAGGTCAGCAGTAATGACTACTATAAGAATTATAACAGGCTTCGTCGGCAAGCACAGACACCGTTTTATCCCGGAAGTGAGCATACTATGTTGGAAACTGTCATGAAGCAGATGAGTATCAAAAACAAGAGGAACAAGACTATTGCTTGTTTTAACGATGACCTTGCACTTTTGAAGGAATTGCTTTCTGCTGATAACAATTGTCCGGAAAATTTTGACAAGGTCAAAAGCATCTTGCGTGACATCGGTCTTGAGTACATTAAGATAGATGCCTATGTCAATAACTACATCATTTACTACAAAGATTATAAGGACGCAATTAACTGCCCACACTGCTATGAGCCAAGATATGAAGCACACTCTAGTTCTGGACAGACAAACTCAATTCTAAGGAAGGTTCTTCGTTATTTCCCATTAGGTCCTCGTCTACCGCGTCTAAGGATATGAGATGGCATCACGAAAGGCACCAAGGGCCAGATAGGGTAAATCCGGATAATCTTACACACCCCGCAGACGGGTAGACTTGAAGGCACTTTGACAGTTCATTTTCTGAATTTGCCTCGGATTGTCGAAACGTCAGACTTGGACTAGCAACAGACGGATTCAATCTTACAAGAGACAAGAATTTGTCTTACAGTATATGGCTAGTGATTGTATTTCCTTACAACTTACCTCCTCACATGTATGAGAATAGAGTATAATTTTCTTACTTTGTCAGTTCCAGGCAAGTATTCTCCAGAGAAGTGCTTGGATGTGTATCTGAGGCCATTAATCGACAAGCTCCTATAGTTATGGGAATATGTAATCTATACTTTTGACAGGTATGACAAGACTTCCTTCTGGATGAAAGCAGCAGTTATTTTCACCATCAGTGATTTCCTTGCTTTAGAGATGTTGTCTGGTCAAACTACCCATGGATACAAGGCTTGCCCTGTATGTATAGATCAGGTCAATTCGAGTTATCACGCCAACAGAATTGTTTACTTAGGATTTCGTAGGTGGCTGCTCTGACACATCTGCCTCCTCCTCTGAATAAGTAAGTCTCTCTCTAATTCTAGAATTATTATGTCTCTATCATCGATTCGGTACAATTTAGATAGGCAATTGCTCGAATTAGAGATTGTGGCTACTGATATTAGAGATTTTCCAGACTAAGCAAATGCTCAAAATTTTCCTACTGAAATTTGGTCTTCGTTCTGTTCATTGTTTAATTTTTAAAATAAACTAGGCAAGTTTCTTGTGTAATATTCAACATTCTCATAGTTAGTTGCAAACTTGCATTTATTTTGATTTTTGATCATAGGAGGAGAAGGTTATGTTTTTGTATGAAATGCTACAATACCAGCATTCTCTTCCTTTGTATCTCATTTCATTTAAAACCTTTGTACAAACTTTGTGCACTACTGTGATTGTTTTTATCTCACGGGTTGATTGCATTGAGCTGTGCTATAACTTAGAAATACAGCTCTTCCTTTTCCTTGATCATACTCAAAACTTTTTTTCATTTTTTCAGAGCACCTATGAATTCATCACTCTTGATTGCATTTGATGGTTCCTTTGTTAGTATATTGGATGATAGAATATGATGAATATCATGGTGTAGTGCTTTGATTTACTCCTGCTTCTACGTGGAATCATCTTCTGGATGTTCCTAGAGTGATTAGGCAATTTGGTCCTATCATTTTGGCATAATGATTTAATTAACAGTAAATTTCATCCCTTGTCAGGATCCGTCCCTGATTAATCTTAATCTTAATCACAATTGTAAGTATTTAGTGAGATGAATATGTAATATGCATATTACATATTATATATATATATATATATATATATGTATTGATATTGTAATGACATGTTTATTTAGCTTTTTTATATTACACACATATAGAGCTGTATAGATGTTTTGTATAAGCATGCATTCAAAGTTGTACAAAGTTGTATAGATGTTTTGTAATGCTTCATGTCATGATGTATACTTTTTCAATCTATAAATTGCCCGTCAATTTTTTTAAGTGAAAATTTCAAATCTCATCCAATTTTAATTTCTGGATCCGTCACTGGAGGCGAGAGTTGCTCACATCTTTGCACTTGAAGCAACTTTTGATGAAGTTTTACTTGAGATAGTCAACCAGACCTACCGAAATTATCGATGCTATGTTTCAGTTGGTACCGAGGGTGAATATGGGTTCTACTAATGAAGAAAATGGTAGCAAATGGGATACATGAGACGAGGCTATTATTGTTGAGAGGACAAGAATCGTGGAATCATTTCTGGGTGATAGCAAATGGAATTCATGGTCATGAAAAAGCTTCTGTTGATTGACTTGATTCCACATTAGATCGAGTGTTGAACTCAGATCTCCATCCTAACATGAGACTCATAAGGTTCCATTTGGTCTGGGACTCTGGGAATTGAACCCTTTTGATTGCTCTTGTTACAGACGGCATACCAGCGGAGACCAGAGAGAAGAAAATTATGAGACAGAAAAAATATTGTTATTAAATTGACCAAATTATCCTGTAACATAGGTCAACTAACAACGGTAGATGACTCTAAATACATATGTTGAGTAGAGATTAAAACTTGAGATATGGTTTTGATATATTTTAAAAATGAGATATAAAAGTTAATAGTGAAGTAAAGTTAAGATATGTACTGTTTTAATAATTTTCTCTTATTATCCTTGAATACATGAGCCAACCACCATATTTTAGGTTTTGATGAAATGATCAAACTCAGTATGTTCATGTATATTATAGGGCATTATGTAATAGAGACATTGATAAATATGAGTAACGGATTGGTTTCATGCATCAATGAACAAGTAATAGAAATTGGCCTCCCACTATACCAGGCGCGGATCTAGAGCAAAGGTGGGTAAGGCTCAAGCCCAATCGAACTTTTGTGAAAAAAATAGCTATATTATGTAATTTTTTCCTGTTATATGCATTTTTGTGCTCACTCAAACTCATCCGTCTCTAAGAACTCCCCATCATGTTGTGCATATATGTGTCTAGGACTCTATTCTATGGTTCCTCACTTTCTCTCTCACTTTTGTCTTCTAGTTTTTTTAGTAGTTTACCTCTTGAATTTCAAAAACTTCTCACGTATAACTCAGCTCCCCCTAAAGCTGACACACCTAGGGCTTCTGTTAATACACATTCATCAGTTTTTGTTGTTCCAACTACTGACATGCCTGAAAGCCAGATTTGGATCCAGCAGGGATCATCTCTTGTTGTTGAGCATGGTAGGTCATTTTGATAATGTGATGCGGTTGCTGAACAGATAACTTGGGATTAAAAACTTCACTCCTTTAAGGCAATTGTTCCTTGATCTTCACTCTGGAAGCCATAGCTATCTACGGGCATTTTTGTCTGCTCCGGTAATATCACTAGCAGTTGAGCGTGGGTGGAATGAATCTGCCACACCACTTGTGAGAAACCCACTAGCACTTGTGTTCAATTTTTCTCAATTAAAATCTTCTTTCTCTATTGATTTGAAATTACAAGCATGAATAATTGAATACTCATAGGGATCTACTTAAGTCTTAGGAAAAGAAATTTTGGCCTTCGGCAAATAAACACTTGAATATGAAGCCAACCCCTTAATCAGATCCTAGATCTAGGGGTGGCCATACGAAACCGAACCGGAAGAAAAACCGAACCGAAAAACAAAAACCGGACCGAAAAACAAAAACCGGACCGAACCGGGTATGTATGGTCCGGTTTGGGGTCTGTAGAAACCGGACCAGACCGAAAAACAGGAAAATAAATAAATAAACTCATAAATTAAAATGACTTTAATTATGTAGTAGGAAGGAAAAAGACTTTAATTATGGAAGAAAAATTATCAAAAATCTCGTAATATAAGATGTGTTAGGAATGGCGAAATATGACTATGGTTTAAAAATCATGTAATTCGGGCAATGTCTCGGTGCCGATAGTAGCGGTCAACCCTATTTATAATTATTATTCCATTTGAGGAGCCCTATCGTTGGAAGATAAATGTCCCAAAATTTTTATATGGGCGGTTGTGTCTCATCTACGTGAGTGTTTTTCGTGTAGAAGGTTTGACAAAAATATTTAATATAGAGGTAGATATGAGTGTTTCCGTGTGATAACTGACGATGGATCAAGGTTGACCGTTTCGATCGAGCCCTTAACTTTGTCGGATCCAGTTGAATTTTTTCCACAGACATATTTCGTCATAATGATCATATCTGACGGTCGAATTTTAATTTTTGACTTTTAGTCATCGGAATCACAATATGCATACTAATGTTGTATAACTTGTTTATTAGGTTTTAAGCAAATGCATAACTTTATGAACCAACTCTACATAGAAGCAAAATTATCAAAAAACTCGTGAAATAAGATGTGTTCGGAATGATGAAATACAACTCTGGTTAAAAAATCACGTAATTCGGGTAACGTCTCGGTACCGATTGTAGCGGTCAACCCTATTTACCTTTATTATTCCCTATGGGGAGCCCTATCGTTGGAAGGTAAATGTCCCAAAATTTTTATATGGACGGTTGCGTCTCATCTACGTGAGTGTTTTTCGTGTAGAAGGTTTGACAAAAATACGTAATATAGAGGTAGATATGAGTGTTTCCGTGTGATAAGTGACGATGGATCAGGGTTGACCGTTTCGATCGAGCCCTTAACTTTGTCGGATGTAGTTGATTTTTTTTCCACAGACATCTTTCGTCATAATGATCATATCTGACGGTCGAATTTTAATTTTTGACTTTTAGTCATCGGAATCACAATATGCATACTAATGTTGTATAATTTGTTTATTAGGTTGTAAATAAATGTGTAACTTTGTGAACTATAACCATTTTTCACTATAATGATAATAAGAAGAAAAATTATCAATTTGAAAAAAAAACCGAAAAAACCGATCCGTAGGTGTGGTTTGGTTTGCGGTTTGGCCTCTTAAATAGTAAAAAACCTAACCGAACCGAACCGAAGTATAACATTGGTTTGGTTCGCGGTTTGAGGTATAAATCGAACCGAAGTGGACCGGAGCCAGCCCTACCTAGATCCGCCACTGCACTATACAAAGTTGTTTTGTTGTTGATTTCTTATGAAGAGTTTCAAATACATTAATGGATTGAAGCACTAAATTTCATCTCATTTACTGTGGGGAAGAAGGCGAGCACATTCTGTAACTCCAGAGATCTCTTGGTGGCCGATTTCCTCAATTAACAGAGACAAAGGACGATGATATATCTCTATATTCTCTGTTGTGCACTTGTGCCTTATGTTTTTATAAGATATGATTAGGTCGCGAGTTCGATTCTCGCACACCCCAGTCAACACGCATTATTTTGTCTTCTGAAACGGTGGGTTGTTTTTAAGCCCTACCCGTCATCGCTAATTGGGCCGGCTCAGCCTGCTGACATTAAATTTCGGATTCCTTAATTTTTATACCCGAAAACAAGAAATCACAGTGTCCTAGGGTTTTGCTGAGAAAGTCGAACCCTTCCTCACCCAGAATCTCTCTCTGAACCTTCACCATGAGCAGGTCAGGCCAGCCCCCGGATCTCAAGAAGTAAGCGCCTCTCTCTCTCTCCTCACTTCGATTCTTCATCGCTCTATTTTTGTGAATTGGATTCTAATCGATTCAATTTTTTTTCCTTGCTGCTTCGCTTTGACAGGTACATGGACAAGAAGCTTCAAAGTAAGTTCACAATTGCTCTCTCTATAATCTCTTCTCTTTCTCTTTCGCTTCAAACTAAGATCTATGTTTCAACTAAGATCTATGTTCGGTTTATGTATGTTGGTAAGGTCGAGGTTATCACCGATAAAAGCTTTTAGCCTATGTTCTAGAGTGACTCCCCTGTTTTAAGTCAGTAGGGTTCAAACACAAATGATGTTGATTTTTTCTTTTCCTGGCAATTATACAATTTTGTCCTCATCTTAGGCTAGCCCAAATAAATGTTGTCAGTAGGAGTTTTACTCTAGGAATTGAAGTGTTATAAAGCTTGGTGTCTAGAAATTGATATGTTATGAAGGCGGGATGTTCTCAATTGTCGTTTATTGTTTAAGTTTCTAATCGAAGTTTGATGATTTCTGTGAATTGTTAATGGTTCTAGCCTGATTTGTTAAGAAGTAAGGATTTAGATTACACGTGAGCACAGGAAGTCGTATTTGTCCTAGATTTTTTTATTATTTTAATCTTGGAAGAAGTAAGGATTTTATCTTGTTATTCTTTGTACTTCTTCTTTCTGAGGCTCTTTTAAATATCCGTAGATCACAACTATTGTGTTAGTTTGCTTATTTCTTTTCTTTGCATAAAATGATCACTTGGTTACTGGTGACTCCTCTGTATGCTGTTTGTGGTTATACAGTTGTAAATGTTTGAGCAGTTGGTTGTATATTGTTTTGTGGAATTAGGAATCTAAACTATGTTATATAGGTGATGAGCCTTTCATATAGTGAAATTTAAACTATCAGTAAAGGTCCGTCTAGTATTTGGGTGTGAAGTTGGTTTGATAGTCTTTGTTTACTGTCTTGTCTCAAACATGAAAGTTTATGTCATATCTTTAGATTTATTTTTAAGTTGAAGCCTTGAAACTACAAACATCAGTCTGCCATTTTGCTCTATTTTAATGCTACTAGAATAAAAAAACTGTTGAATTAACTTGTCTTTTGAATTGCAGTCAAGCTAAATGCAAACCGAATGATTGTTGGAACCTTGCGTGGATTTGACCAGTTCATGAATCTGGTGATTGATAACACTGTGGAAGTAAATGGTGATGAAAAGACCGAGATAGGCATGGTGGTATGTACCAATTTTTCCTTCCTTTTCTTTGTTCCTTTTGTAGTTCTTCCAATAATTGCCTGATGGTACTTAAGTATGCTTAATGTTGAATTATATTGCTGCAGGTGATCAGAGGAAACAGTGTGGTTACTGTTGAAGCGCTTGAACCTGTGGCCAAAATGCAGTAGTTCTTGATTTTTAAAAAGCGATCTGAATGTAGTATGCAATTCAAATATGTTACTTTGTTATGATGGTGAGGTGATTTCTATGTCACCCTTTCGACCATGCAGATTGTTATGAACGTAACTCCATCGTTCCGTATGGGATAGTAGTGAGTGTAAGATACAAATTCTGGTAATGTGATTCGCTTCGACTTTTAATGCATCTTAGCCTTTTGTGTTAGTGTTTTGGTAATGTGGATGTGCTCTATTGCCTTCTCATTTCTTAGACCTATACTTGTCCACAAGCAAGTGGAGCAGTTCATTTTTGCATGCTGACAGACGGACAGTAAAAGTAAATGCAAGTTATGCTCGTGTTATAGTTACCAGCCTCATACTTCAGCCTTCAGGGTGTTGTATGCTACAAGAGTATCCTACTGAAGATGTGCTGGTGACCATAAGACTGCAGAAGTCCTTTCATTCATATTTTGTGAGATTAGGAGCTCATGTTGAACAAAAGATACAAAAGCAAGGTCTCAGGGGTTGGGAAACCCTCTTTGATAACCCTTTTTGGGGATTATTTGTGCACAAATCAGAAAGTCGTTCTCTCTGATTCTGAGATTACCGTTTACATTGCCAAAAGCTCTTTTGGGCATAGAATGAGACCACTTATGGTTTCCCTCAATGTTCATTTTGAATTCGAAGGTGCAAATCATGGTACACCGTAACGGGTGTATACAGCCAAGTGTAAAGCTTCTTTTCCAGTACGATAGAACAACTCAAGGTCTGCTTTTTTTATCTTTTTTGTTTTGGTTGATGAATACATTTTCTCTGAAAGGCAACGGCAACTATATGCTGTCCAAGCTTGGATTCCTTAGTTACGGCAACTATACATTATCTTCATTCCTTTAAATTTCTTATCGTCGCATACATTTCTGGCATCTGCTTCAAAAATATATTCTCTTGAACAATTTCGATCCGAATAGTTGCTCTAAGTAGTGTAGCAATTAAACGAGTTAAGCTAGAATGGAGAATGAAGGAATGGTCCCAAACCAAAGAGTCTCTCCTTTTAAAAGAACCAATTGCTTTGAGCTTGTAGGGTGGCGAGAAAAGAAGCATCTGAAATTGTAAAGCATAGACGAGTCCTTGCTTGTCTTGTACTAGGCTGTTTCTTATTCCTATTCTTTGTGTTCATGAGGCAGCTCATTCTTCTCCTTGTGTTTCTTTATATAAAGATTGGGACAAAGTGCACTAGATATTATTGAAGAAACAAATGTAAGAGCGGTTGTGTTAGCCCTTTGGTTTACATGGATTGCACTCTTCTTTTTTCCTCTCTTTGCATCCATTGTGACTTGTGAAAGCAAAAACTATTCGACCTGGCTTTCCATGCTGCAAGAGGATCAATATGCATCTTCCAACGGTTATGGTATATATTCTAGTTTGAAACCTTGATCCAGATCAAAGCACGATAACATATATTTGGTATGTAGCAATTACTTAAGTATTCACTGTGACTGCTTGTACCCAATTGGGTTAATTTGCTTGATATATGTTAGGATAAGATCTCCCAATTCACAAGCACATAAGATACCAGAATAATGAGGTTAGCAGTGATTTGATTCTCCAGTCATAATCAGATGATGCTTGTAGGCGATTTACCTTTCTTTTTCTTTAAACCCATATGCTAATATGATCTGTCATTCCACCTTAATCTACAAGAGACAAAACAAATCATTTCTCGAAATTTGATACAAGTCAGACTAAAAGAATTGAAGACAATGTAAATAACTTCAAATCAAATTGAAATTCACCAACTTGGATAATATCTTTTGACATAAGCATCAAGTTTAGAGAGTGATCTTTTCTCCATATCTTGTTATAATGACATTCGGCATTATACATGGCCGGGGGTAAAGGGGACCAGAATTGATTGGCTAGCAGAGAAGAATGCTTAAAGATTAGTGACTCCAAAAAAAGCCATAAGCCTCTCATTGCCCAAGTTCACTCCATACCTATGCCAAATAGAACTCAACACCTCCATTCACAACCCCCAAGTGGCAACTCCACCCAACCCACCCCTTCTTTCTTCCTCATCTTTTCCCTCTGTTTCTCGTAGAAGCCTCCATTAAACAATTCCCACAACTCTCTTCTTCTCTCTACTCATAACCTCAAATACTCATCTCAACCTACCACTACTCATTGCTTCTTCAACTCTCAACCCCAGAGGAGAGCCAGCCAAGATTTTGAGCACTTAAAAAAGGCAAAGAGGGGATGACAGTCACGTCTCACCCTCCAAGACCTTTCCTTGAATCCAACTCCAACTCAACATTCACATCCCAAAGATTTTTGGTCTTTTGCAAGGTCCCAACTTTAGTCACTCAGATTAATTTACTGAGAAAAAGATTGAATCTTTGATTGTTTCTTCTATCTTGGTCACCATGACTGAGGTCCTCCAATCCCCATCTCACTTCCCTTCACCTTCAAGCTCTTCCCCACCCACAACAAGCAATGATGGCCCATACCCACATGCCCTTAGCCCTTCTATAGGTGAGAGCCTTCAAGCCCATTTAGGTTCAGAGACAGAAGAAGAGGAAGAAGAAGAAGAGAGGAAGAGAAGTGAGAGAGACAGAGAGGGAGATCAGCTGTCGCTCTTGACGCTTCTGGTGGCTGCTTTTAGGAAGTCTTTGATTGGGTGCAGTATTACTGGTGCTGAAAGGGCTTCGAGTATGGAGATTGGGTGGCCTTCCAATGTGAGGCATGTTGCCCATGTCACCTTTGATCGGTTCAATGGCTTTCTGGGTTTACCGATTGAGCTTGAGCCTGAGGTTCCCAGGAGGGCTCCTAGTGCTAGGTGTGTGTGTGCAATTTCTGAGTTTTTCTGATTCATGTGTTTTTGATGCTTTTCTTTTGTGGAAATTGGAATTGGGGTTTGTATAGCTTTTTACGGTCTTGTCACAATTGGGATAGTTTTATGTTTCTTGAAATGTTGATATGGTTTCATATGGTGTTTGATTTTATTGTTTTGATGAAAAATAGGTTCGTAGAATTTGGTTAAGAGAAAGCTGTGTTAGGGTTTTTGGTGTTTCGTTTAGTTGCTAATAAAGGTATCGAATTGTGTTTTCTGGATTGGTTTTAACCTGCATTGGCTTTCTAGGCAAAACCCAAATTTAGAAGCATTTTGTTCTTGTTTGTCTGGTTGGAGCTTTTCAATATTAAATCCTTCATGATCTTCAGCTTTGTGTTGGCACATTATTCTTTCTCGCTGGTATTTGGTGTACTAAATTCTTCTCTAAGCAATTTTTGTTTTTCAGAAAAAAAAACTTGACCAATTACTGTACTTTGTGCGATTAATAATCATAGCTAACTAGTGTGGTATGATTCGTTTCAAGCTAAGACCACTTGATGCCAGGTTTTCTGTTTACCTCTGATCTGGCTGTATTTTTTTGAGGCTTGGAAAATGTTGTCTCTGCATATTTTAAGGCAAATTTTGGATTGTTGTGAGTTATTGAGTTGGGGCTTTCTGTTGCTCTACCGAGATTAATAGAATACTGGTTTGTGTTGCCAGAGCCTTTGGTCCATTTCTTACTGATTTAGAGAGGAAGCATTTGATGTGTCAGGCATTTTTGTATTATATTATAAAAGAGATGTCAGATGTTCTGCTAGTTTGTGTGACTTTTGGAGTTGATTCCTTATGTTTGCTTGAATGAAACTACAGCAGGCACTGAATTCCCTATGTTGTTTATTTAAAAAAGTACTCTAGTTTGTTGCGTACTTCTTTCCATGTTTCACTTTAACAGCTTGATGACATTTAAGATAATTAACATTGTGTTCATCTCCAGTGCGAATGTTTTTGGGGTTTCCACAGAGTCGATGCAGCTTTCTTTTGATGCCAGAGGAAACAGTATCCCCACGATACTCATCATGATGCAGAGACATTTATATGCCCAGGGGGGTCTGCAGGTGATCATTTATCCTTTTCCTTTTTTCTTTCAAAATGCCAAATGTAGAATGTAATAATACTGTTTAAGTACAAGGATTTGAGATTTATTGCAAATTACTGCTTGTGTTTTATGATATAGCTCAAATTAACTCGAAGTTTAAGCTCAGTAAACTCAAGAATAATATTCTGAAACAAACTAATATAACCCACTAATACATGGGGTGATTTTCACGAAATTCTTGACAGGTCCAATGTTAGCAACTTGGTATCAGCTGAAACTAACTAGAATGAAAACTGAAGCTTAAGTGATTCATGCAGGCAGAAGGAATCTTCAGAATTAATGGTGAGAACAGTCAGGAAGAGTACGTCAGGGACCAATTAAACAGGGGAGTAATACCAGAGGGTATTGACATGCACTGTTTAGCGGGTCTTATTAAGGTAAGGGTTTTCCATATGGTCATGGCTGTTATTTCTTTTCTTTATTCTTATTTGTTGCCATTTTTTATTCTGGAACTAAGAATCTGTATGCATTATGGTTAATAGAATATGTCATTCATTGACCAAACTCAAAGGTTATGGTTAATCAGTTGTACCTGCTCCATGGCCTTTTCCCCCGATTAACCTTAGGGGAACTAGTTGTTCTGAACTTTCATAGTTTGACGTGCTAACATGATATTTGATGTCCTGGTGCTATCTCAGGCCTGGTTTAGAGAACTCCCAACGGCTGTATTGGACTCTCTCTCACCAGAGCAGGTAATGCAGTCGCAGTCAGAAGAGGAGTGTGCTGCACTTGTTAGGCTCCTTCCACCAACAGAAGCTGCATTATTGGATTGGGCAGTAAATCTG
This sequence comes from Comarum palustre, assembly GCA_951800085.1. Taxonomy (NCBI): domain Eukaryota; kingdom Viridiplantae; phylum Streptophyta; class Magnoliopsida; order Rosales; family Rosaceae; genus Comarum; species Comarum palustre. The sequence goes on from OX637572.1 coordinate 29,411,476, forward strand.
ATGGCTGATGTTGCACAGATGGAACACCTGAACAAGATGAATGCACGCAACATTGCCATGGTCTTTGCACCTAACATGACTCAAGTGAGTGAATATTATACTGCTAAAGAGTAAAAAGTTTAAGAGAAAGGGAAACCATGGATCGGCAATTTTAGTTATTGATTATTGACACACATGCCAACACATTGTATATAGTAGGGCTGAATGAGAGCTTGTATACGATACTATCATCATCTTTCTTGATTTTTTTGGGATCAGTTCTTACATTTAAGCTGCATATATAGAGAACTAATGAGAAAGGGATAAGAAAAGGTGCTTCTTGGAGGGAGTTATGTTGCCACCCTTGGTTATTCTAGTGCTCAACATGCCCTAAATGACCTCAAACAAGTCCAATCTTGTAATAAATCAACTAGGGAATAACTGGGCAGCCATAATATCTGTATCCAGTATCCTATCAGTTACTATTTTGGTTCTGATGTTATAATCTTAGTGTCAGGTGCTGTTCTTATATTTAGTCCATTATTCTTGTCAAGTATGGTTTAGTAACAGTTCCCTGTAACTTTTGTTTGTCGCAGATGGTAGATCCTTTGACTGCATTGATGTATGCAGTCCAGGTGATGAATCTCCTGAAGACTCTTATAGTCAAGACACTAAGAGAAAGAGAAGAAGCCATGGTGGAAACAGCCCCTATCCCACGCCTGGAGCCTTCAGATGAGGATGAGCACCAGAGTACTTTTCACCCATATCATGAAGAGACTAATGAGGAGGCTAACAAGGAAAATGAAGAGGAGAATATATTTGTTGCGGAGGAAACTGCTTTACAGAGCCCCCCTCGCACTTCAGAAGATGAACCTACAGCTGAAAGTGGTTCCCAGAATTTCCTCTCTTCTATCAAAAACATGAATCCCGGAGGAAATTGGTCTGTAGTTGATAATTGTCCTTGTGAGGTTGTAGCCCAAGTTAGCACATTAACAAATGGGCTCCAAGAGGATGGCTTGACAGGTCAAGGTAGAGAGACTCAGACGAATGCTTGGAAGAGTCAACCAAGCGTCTCAAATCTGAAGAAGGGACCAAAGGTCAGTGACCAGCTAATGGTTCAAATTGTTGGGCCTGGAGACAAGAGCAAGAGAGCTGGGATCCTTAGCCGCATAAATTCGAGGACAGATATCGTTGAAGCTTGGCGTTGAATGGTGTTTTTGCTTGCAGCTTTTGAGTGTTGGGAGATTGCCCATTGGTAACAAAGTCAGCTCAAGTTTTCCTTTCTCCCCTGTAAATGTTGTTTATGTCTGTATGATCTCATTTGTGCTTTACATTTATTTCTGGAAGATGTTCTTAACCCTGTTGCCTAACCCATTCTAACATTTCATGTTCAAATGGATCATGCCATTATGAAGATTCTACGGAATCTTGGAAATTTCTTGTTTCACCAACTTGATACTCTTGATGGCTATAATACCACTATTTCGGTCGATTCTTATTAGTTCTCCAAATTCCATCCAATTTTTGATCCGAAAATGCTTCATGATGCATTTTCAAGTATTGGATTCAAACAATAACCGGTTGTAGACGAAATGATCCTGGGTATTGCTTATTCGGAAAAAGTTTGGCATGATCAAATATTGAAATCGTAGAGGACGAAACGTCTTTATTATCTTTACTATAAATGTCTACACATGATATTCGAATGAAATAGAAGACACTTCCCGTCTAAAATATAGTTTCTAAGATGAGAAATTTGGATAAATAACCGCTTTTTGGTGTTAAAATTAATTTTAACCATGTTTTTGTAGAGTTGAAAAGTGTCCATATTAAGAGATATGTCTTCATCATAATTTTTGTAAAACTTTTATAATGAAGCTTGATCAAAAAGAGATTTAATTACGTCAAACCTTCATGACAAAAGTCTGTTTTGTCTTCCCTAACTTCATGGTTCCATTATTCTCAAAAAAAATCTCTATGGTTCCATCATCATGGCAAATCTCATTTAACATTTAGAAATCTATAAATTTATTGACATGAAAGAAATTTTATCGTCTACTTACTAGCTTTCATCTCATCCGATCAATTAAAGGCCTACCAATTAAGCTATTTTGTCCAGACTTTCTCTTGAATTGAAAGTTTAACATGTATACTTCGTTATATAATATATTGCTTATAAGTTCCAACTTGTAATTGCTAAAGAGAATCAATAATACAAGAAAAATAGAATGATATGAATTTCTAAGTTGTTAGATTAGTTTCTTTGCAGTAAATTGACCCATAATGGATTGATAACTGTAAACTATGCTATGAATGTCTAATTGCTACCTGATGCAAAAAGATTTATTGTTTGGTGTCAAGCTCAAAATGTGCACCAATTTAATTAAATTTATGGGTGATCTTCAATTCATCGAGCAACTATCTGATGCAATATATTAGCATTTGGGATAAGAATGGATCGAATTATAAAAGGAAAATGGAGAAGAGTAGCTTGTGGAACATTAGCATTGAAAAGAAGAAGAATATGAGTTGCACAAATTCAATTAAGGGTAGTTAAAACATTTGATCTCTTAATCACTTTTCAACTATTTACAAAAACATGGTTAAAAATCAATTTTAACACCAAAAGTGATTATTTATCAAAATTTCTCTTCTAAGATTAACAAGAAATTAGAAAGAGCATTTTTATTACATCTTCACATTTGCTGAGTACAGAGTATGTCTCTATAAATTTTTGTAATTTTTTTCTCTCTATTATGCCCCTTTGCATGTGTTCAATCTCCCTCTTCGCTCTCTGCACAGGTTCTCTCATTTTCTTCCTCATCGATTAACATTAATTAGCCTACCTCACCATAGCAACCGTTTGGGGATATTGCCTTGCGCCATGCGCAAATTTACAGAAAATTATATGTGAAAATTATGAATGGAACAGTTTTCCTCAACTTGGCATCAGCCGCACCCAATGGCTCCAAAAAAATCTACCACCCGATAACTACAAGACATGAACTACTTCCTTCCTTTTCTAATTAAGCCTCTTCAAGTGGTAATACATGTTTGCCATTAACTTGTTTCTATTGCTTTGAAGTATCCATTCAAGAACACATGATCGGCTCTTCAGTCGTACGCACTTCCCATCACATATAATTTTAAAAGCCAATTGAGCAACTAGAACTAATACCATTTCCTTCATCAAAGTTTCTTCCAGAGCATCAAATGAATGTATATATGACCTGTTTGAGACTCACTCAAATCGACTCTATTAATCACCGAAAGCAATAAGGCTGTGCTTGGTTTGCAGAAATATTGTAGTTGTAGATGGGTAATTTAGGGAAAAAATGTTACAAAAAAATATAAAAAAGGTATTTAAGTGCAATTAGAACCTCTAAATTAGAAAACAATAGAAAAAAAAAGAAAAAGAAAAAAAATGCCCTATTTGCTTCAAATCTAAGCCCACCTATATCAGCCTAGTCTCCAAGTTTCAGCTCCCCCGTGTGTATTGCTTTCATCGTCGGAACATATTCGTTGTTTCTGAGAACTATCTCGGCGTTTCCAAAGGTAACACGTCCCTTCTTGTTTCTTTCAATTCTCAAAGACAATCACTGCTTTTCTTACCTCTTTGCTTCCTTCAGAGCTTACCCAGTTTGTGTTTTTGCTTTGTTTTTATGATTTGACATTAAATCTTGAAACTTTCCATGGCAGAGTTGCGTTTGAGTGTCCCAGATTGGTAGTATGCATGTTTTTATTCAGACGCAGTGTCTTTTCGAGAATGAATCTTCGTGGCCTCCCAAGAAATTTGTGTTCTGCTTCCTCAACTCTGTTACCTGTTCAACTCCCAACTCGAATGTATGTCTTTACCACACAATGTTCAATTGTAGTGGATTATTTGTTAGGTTGTTGTCTTAGAAATCATGGGTTTTGTAGGGAGAGTCATTTGTGGTATGTTTTACCTGAGGAGGTGAAGAGCGAGACTCTTTTGAAGCGGTATTTTGAGCTTCTCTCACCTTGTGAGAAGAAAAATGTGCTGCGAATGCGTGGAGATGAGCTCAAAAAGAGAGCCCTGCTGGCCCGAGCGTTGGTTCGGACTACCATTGCTAGATATGTAGGTGCTCTTGTTTTGTTTATGCAAGTAGAGATGGCTATTAATGCTGTTTATGTGGTTGGAGTGATTATCTAAACTCTGTTCTTGAATACTAGATCAGACGAATGATAGAGTTGATCCGAGATCATTAAACTTTAAAAAGAACAGTTATGGGAAGCCTGAGGTATGTTTTCTTACCATTGATGCCAGATTACTATCTTTTAGTTTTTGAGTTCCTTGTGCTTTGTGGGTGCACTTTGTAATCATTGTTGCCTGTTTGAGTAGGTAGACTGGAAAATTGAAGATGATTGGGAGCCACCAGAATTGCATTTCAACATCTCACACACTTCTTCCTTGATAGCTTGTGGAGTAGCCTTTGATTCACCTGTAAGTATTTGGAGCACTCAAGTGGCCAGAACTTATTTGATTTCATCTCGAATCTTATGTGTGGATAATTAAGTACATATATTATATTGGCATATTGCTGGTGCAGAATAATGTTTTTGACCTGGCAGAATAATGTATTTGACTTGATGTGATTTGATTCTGTATATACAGATTGGCATCGATGTGGAGGAGAAACAGCGAAAATTGAAGCACCATATTCTAGCTTTTGCCCGGCGGTACTTCTCTTCTCATGAAGTGGAACATTTAACTTCTATTTCAGACTTTGAACTTCAGCGGCATCAGTTCGTTAAATTATGGACTCTCAAGGTCTGTTATTGATAGTGCATTGAGTTAGACTCCAATACATTCTAATTGAGTAATAGCTGTATGAAATCCAATACATAAATGTTACATTCTCCTGCGTGCATATGGGAATTTCTGACCTGTCAATGTTTACTAAAAGCTTATGTGCACCCACATTGGTAATAAACAGTCACTTGAGCATTTTCTTCTGTTCTGAGAAACTGATGCTACTATGAAAAAATGGATTAAGGTAGCATTTGAAAATGATTATATGATCAAAGAAAATGGTTGTTTTGGATTTGTATTTCTATAACTTTAAGTGTGATTTCCAGTTCACTGTCTAAATCCTTTGTGTAAGAGTTCTTAGTAGTGTACAGAAAATAGTGCCACATTGCTGTAATGCCCTGGAAAAATGCTTAGGTTCTCTTTGTTTTTTATTGTGATTCACGTCTTTATGTTTTTCTGAAGTTTTCCCTTACTGCCATGAATATTATTTAGGAGGCATATGTGAAAGCATTGGGGAGGGGCTTCTCTGCTTCACCTTTTAAGACCTTTACCATTAAATTGAAGGCTGCAGCTAAGAGAGGCATTCCTCAATCTAGCGAATTGGATTCTAAGGTATGCCAGAGACTCGACTCGAAACATTTTATTGCAATATAGTAAGGCATCCATAGTTGTCAGACTCATAGTACATGTGATGTGGAGTCAACAGCTTAACATGGTTGTTTTGTAAGCTATGTTTTGGGGTTGAGATTGTTGAGTAGGTATGAAGTAGTGTGGAGATACTATGGTCGGCTGTTTGTTTCATTGTTCGAAAAGATATAATGCTTAATTTCACTAAGATATTACCTGCCTTGGATAAAAGTTCTTCTGGTCCAGAGTGTTGATCATGGTATGCAATTTACATCCCTATTTAAGAAGTTTCAGCCCCCATCTCATTTACTTTTCGAATATGTTTTAGATATCTGAAATAAGTGTCGAGTCTCTTGGCTCCGAAGACCTTAGAAACAACTGGCAATTTTTGCTTCTAGAGTTGGCCGGCTCCCATTATGGTGCGATTTGCATGGAAAAACATAATACACTAGGTACCTTTCCTTCTCGTCCTTTCTGAGAGATTTTTATTTAGTTTTTTTTCTTTCTCTTTGGTGTGGATTATATGAAATGGTCAGAGAAGTTGTCAAAGTTGTAATGTGCAGGTGAAGGAAATGTTCCCATAAAATTGACGGCGCGCAGAACGATTCCACTTGTTGAAGATGAATGTGTAGGAACTGATGCTGTTGTACCAATAGGTGGATTGACTAATTGATTATTTATGAGTAATTCTATCATTCATTTGGAACACAACATGAAATGGCTGAAATGCAGTTATCTTTTTCCTTCTTAATTTGAAAGTCCCTTGAAAGTATATTATCAGTATGTGCCTATGAGTTCATAACGTAATACATTGCTGCATGTCAAATGCAACATCTTTTAGCCAAAACGGGGATGGGGGATATAATATTGACACCTGAAGCATCCCAAACAGATAATTCCCTATATGAAGAGTGATTCTACATCCGTGCCATGATTTTTTAGGATTCCAGTTAAAGGGTCATCATGAATACTAATTTTAATATGAAAGTAACCTTAGTTACAATTCTGTGAGAGACCAAGAGCGCAGTGCATGAAGATCGGCTTGTGCTCGTCTGCAGAAAAAACTAGGTACCTCTCCCAAGAACCAGTTTGGACTCCTTATCCTGGCATATTCTTAACCAAAGTCTGTCGAGTGTATAAACTAAAGTAAAAACAGCCACTTCAGGTAATCCACTTCATCTTGATTTCTTACTCTGGGAAATCTGGACCAATCTTTGCCAATGGAAACAGCTCTTTCGACCAGGGCTTTTTAACTTGAGAAAGCCATGAATGCGTATCACCATTTTACCAATAGTCTTTACAAGAACAGATACCATTTCTGAAATGGTGAAAACGAGTCGCGTCTCTGACCACAAACTGACGCTGCACAATCTTGCTAATCAACTTGATAAACAAGTGACAGTCTTCACACACCCTCAGGTTCTTTATCACTATGATCTCAGTGCCCGGTTCAGTGTTCAAGAGCCCGAATGCAATTGCCAATTTTTCACTGTGAATACCAACTTGCTCTTTGTTTCTTTCTCCATCATTCTCATTGGACACGCCAAGTTCCAGGGTTAAATTTTCTAACTCATTCAATATGCTGTATATATCTTCTGTCTGACAATGGCTTCTATCCCCAGCCAAGAAAACATGAACTCTTCCTTTACACTCGACATAGCTACAACCAGGCTCCTTTTTAAGCTGCATCTCTTTCATCATAACTCGAACCTTTAATATCCCTTCTAGATTCTTTGCATCAGAGTATATATTCGACATCAACACATAATAACCACTGTTAGTTGGTTCAAGCTTGATGACACGTTCAAAAACTATCTCTGCTAGTTCTACATTTTTATGTATCTTACAGGCACCCAAGAGGGCTCCCCATACTCCACCATCAGGCTTAACCTGCATCGACTCAATTAGCTCCCTTGCTTCCTTGAGCCGACCTGCACGCCCTAAAAGATCCACCATGCAAGAATAATGCTCTGGTCCAGGCTGCAACCTATAGTTTTTCTCCATTGCAGCAAAATACTCAAGTCCCTCATCAGTCAATCCTGCATGGCTGCAGGCAGACAAAACAGTCACAAACACAGCCTTGTCAGGTCTGATTCCAGACGCAAGCATTTCCTCGAAGAGCTCCAATGCGACCTCTCCATGTCCATGCATCCCATATCCACCAATAATCGCTGTCCAAGTAACTAAGCTTTTTTCAGGCATGACACCAAAAATAGCATGAGCCCTCACCAAATTACCACACCTAGCATACATATTGATCAGAGCATTTTTCAAATACGGATTAGAACCAAATCCACTAGACTCAATCCGTCTTTCCACCTCACGTCCAACGCCATGCGCCCCAAGGTGAGTACAAGACGATAGAACACCAACAAGCGTCACAGGGTCAGGGAAAATCCCACAAGCTTCCATCTCCCTATACAGGTTCAAAACATGAGAAGCAAGCCCGTTTTGCGCATACCCGGAAATCATTGCATTCCAAGTAATCAAACCCTTTTCAGGCATTGCATCAAAGACCTTCCTTGCACTATCAACCGACCCACATTTCACATACATTGTAAGCAAACAATTCCTCACAGACAAATGACTATCCAAACCACACTTGACACTAGAACCATGTAAGCACATCCCAAGACTCAAATGCACCGGAGCCGCACACCCCGGAATCAAACCCAACATGGTAACCGAATTAACCTCCACACTCTCCTCCCTCATTCTCCGAAACAACAAAACCGCATCGCGAAACTTGGAATTCAAAACATGCCCAGATATCAAAGCATTGTAATAAACAGTCAATTTCCGTTGGGGACTTTCGTCGAACACCTTGCGTGCATCATCAGTCAAACAGCATTTGCAGTACATGGAAATGAGAGAGGTTTGTACGAACGGTTCGGGGTCGCACCCGGTTTTGATGACGTGGGAATGGAGGAGGGAACCGGTGAGAGGGAGGGCGAGGGCGGCGCAGGATTTGAGAGCGAAGGGGAAGGCGAAAGCGTTGGGTGGGTGGCCGAACCGGAGCATTTGGCGGTAAAGAGAAAGAGCTTCGGAGAAGAGGGATTGCTTTGCGAGGTCTCTTAATCGAGAGTTCCATGGGCAGGTTGAGGTGGTGGTCATTGTGTTGTTGCTGCAACCTGCATTTTCATATTTTTATGGATGTATGTTCAAGCTGTGTACATGCGCGACCACGATCAAATTACAAAAATTTAATATTAGGATGGGAGTTTCTGTTGATGAACTTATAACGAGGATCAATTGAGTGCTTTTAAATGAACGGTTAGATGATATGCACATGAGAATTAAAAAATATCAACTAAAAGTGAAAACCTTGTTCCAACCGTTCATTTGAAAGTCCTCACTTAGTCCTCATTATAAGGTCCTCATTAGAATCTCTTCTATATTAAGATATGAGTGAAAAATATCATTGTTATAAATTATTAACATTACACCGTGTATATATACAAAAAAAATTTATTAAAAAAAGAGACTGAAAAGCCTAAGACAGAAAACATTTAGATGCAAAGTTTTTGCATTTTAGACTTGCAAATAGTAGAGCTAGACACAAACCGAAACACAGGTTGACCTGAAAATCTCCAACTTATTGTTAAACATTTTTTACATATTAAAAGAACATATACTACCAACATAAACAACATAGTCGATGAATCTAAAAAAACAAGTCGACAAATTTTTTTTCGTCAGCTAAGTTTAATTTTCGTCTGCTAATGTTGACTTTTAGCCGACGAAATATTTTTTCGTCGGCTATAATCTGTAAACTATGACCGATGAAATTATAAAAGTTTAGCCGACGAAATAAATAATTTCGTCACCTAAAAGTCCTTATATTTACAGATCTAGACAGCAGCTCATTTGAAAAAAAAACTGGAGAAAAAGTTTAGGTGTTGTCGAAATTGTTGGGTGTCATCGAAATCTGTCCAAAATTAGTTTGTGGAGCTATATATATGTGTATATATGTTGATTTAAGAGTTTTATTTGAGTTATATAAAATTGATTTTGAGTTTTATTTGAGTTGAATTAATGAATTTTGAGTGTGATTGAGTTGATCGATTATGATTTAATAATATATATGAAGTTGTTGTTAATAAGTTGTCGATTTTGATTGAGTATATATATGTTAATTAATTTAATTATAATATTGTGTTGATGTATGAATTAATTAAGTTGTTGATTATATATATTGATTATGATTTTGTGATGATTGATGTGTTGATATATAATATTGTTATGTAATTAGTATATATATATGTGTGTTAATTATTAATTTGTTATTAATTGTTGTAGAATACTAAATGATTTGAAATTTTATATATGGAATTAATTAATTAGAGTTATACATATATATTTTGTTATCTTTTCAGGATATCAATAAAAGTTGTATTTCGCTTCCAAAATGAGACAAAATATATATATGGTAAAAGAGTTATTAGTTTTATTGAATATGCGCTGGCTAATGCTAACTATAATACAATTTTCTATTGCCCATGCACAAAATGTTAGTGTCGCAGCGATATGTATCGATTTACGATTGACAAAGTAGGCAGCACCTGAAGAGTAACGGGTTTTGGGAGAAGTACATATGTCGGATATATCACGGGGAAACATTATCAGGGGGTCCGCATGATTATGGAAATTTTTTTGAGACTGGCAGTACATCCAACGATCCAACAACGACCTTCATCAACGATATGTTTCTTATGAGAGCAGTGTATGCTCTCAAAGACAGTATATGCTTGAGCCGGTGCAGCCATTCCCTAGAGTTGTCAATACTGCTAGTATTGACAAATACAACAAACTGCTTACTTTCTAACAGACTCATGTGTACCCCGGTTGTCAGAAAACGGTTCTTGAAAGTGTGATGGACGTAAATGAAGATTAAAGTTGAGACAAAATCGACCGTGAATGTTGTTGATGATTATCTACAGTACACTGCTTCGATGCTACCCCACGGTCAACGTCTTCCTACCACTCATCATAAGGTCCGATATATCCTGAAAGATCTTGGGCTTTCCTACATCAAGATCCATGCATGCAGATATGACTGCGTTCTCTTTTAGGGTAAAGATCCACAAGGGAATGACCTTGGTGGCCTTGACGCATGTCAGGTATGTCAGAGTGACAAGTATAAACTGACTCCTGCAGGCAATAGGAAACATGTGAAGGTACTTCGGTATTTCCCGTTGAGGGATAAGCTGGAGTGGTTGTACATGTCATCACACACTGCCAAAGCTATGAGATGACATACTGATAGGGAATTGCATGACGAAGATACCCTTATACACCCTGCTGACGAGGAGACTAGCTTGGAAGCATATAGACAGAGAGTTTCCTCATTTTGCGTCAGAGGCTCGGGCTCTCATCCGACGAGTTCAATCATTTTGACAACATGAGTCTTCAATATAGTGTATGGAAGATGATTTATGTACCGTACATTCTTCCTCCATAGATGTGCATGAAGAAGGAATACAATATGTTAAGTTTGTTGATTCCGGGGCTCGGTTATCCAGGGAAGTGTCTCCATGTGTATATGAGACCCTTGATTGCAGAGCTTAAGTTTTTTTGGAACATTGGTCATCCCACTTTTGACAAGTACATGCACGAGATGTTCCAGATGCATGTCATGGTTATTGGCACCATCAGTGATTTTCCTGCCCGTGGGATGTTGTCAGGCAATATTGTTAGGAGATATAAGGCTTGTCCAAAATGCCTTAGCGATGAGGGGAGCAGCAGTCATTGCAATAAGATATGCAAATTGGGTCACCGTACTCTCCTTCGGTATATATGATCATGAATGACGGTTCGATGACAAGGCATTTGATAAGACTGTAGAAAACGAGAACAACAAGCCGCCTAGACAGTATATACTACCTCTTTACAAGAGTATAATGTCATAGTATATGTCACACAGCTGGCACAGCAGCAGCAGATATTCCAGTACTTGCAAGAGTTTTCATCTGCCCAGCTTCAGGGACTTCCGGCTCCGCCTATGCCTACGCCTATACCTCTACCTCAGCTGTTGCGACCTCCTCAACAGCAACCTCCTCCTGACGCGGATATAAATTTAAACGATATAGATTTTATATAGTTAAATAATTATATAGTTTTATGTGTTTATGAACAATTTATAAATATTTTAATGAAAAACGTGTTGCCACTTTAGATGGTGTTATTGGTTATATGAAATTGTTTTGATGTAATTTGCAGGTTGCTTGGAATGATAATTTAGAAATTTAGGGGGGGTTTGCTGGAATGGACTTATAACCGACAAAATTTGTCATAATTCGTCGACTATAGTAATTTTTTTTAAAAAAAATTCAAGGTTTAGCCGACGAAATATGACATATTTCGTCGACTATAGTAATATTTAGCCGATAAAATTTACTATAATTCGTCGGCTATATTTTTTTATTTTTTATTTTTTTCAAAGTTTAGCCGACGAATTATAGTAAATTTCTTGGGATATATTTATTTTTTAATTTTTTTTAAATACTTTAGCCGACAAATATATTAAACGTTTCGTCGGACAAAGTCTCATGTTATGGTCGACGAAAATTGATTTCATCGGCTTTAGTCTTACTTTAGCCGACGAAAAATATAAAAACAAATCGTTGGTTAAGTGTGACACTATAACCGACGACCAATTTTATTTCGTCGGCTAAAGTCATAGTGTCATAGCCGACGAGCCTTTGCTGACAACAACTCGTCGGCTAAGCTAAGAGCTTAGCCGACGAATTTGGTTAACAGGTCGACAAAAATTTTTTATTGGTCAAACTACTGATCCTAATAGTGATACTTAATATAATTCATTTTCGTCGGTCAAACTACTGGTAGTAATAATATAATTCAACTATCGATTTAAATTGGTACAAATGCACATCGGTGCTATGAAATGATTGATATCTGAATACTCAGTCTCTTTTGACATGGTAAAAAAATAGCAATTTTGTAGAATATGTAATTCAAATACATGCATTCCTAAACCGGCCCATACGGTTTTTGCTTCTACCTGAACTTTGTTGATCTCAAACAGAGCCAGAGAGGAAGTACAATAAAAACACAAAAATAGCAGAGCCAGAGCTAACACCTGGACTACCTCTAAAGCTTTAACGGATTGGTAACAAAAAACTAAATCTTGTAACTGACTTAAAAACAAGAACTATCTTTCTTTTTCTTATAAAAAGCCGACAATCTTCCTCACTAATTCACAACTTGAAAGAAAAAAAAACTTTAAAAGATTCTTCAGCCATGGCACAAGGAGAGATGACAATGAACAAGAACAAAGTAGGAGATCAAGACAAGCAAAGTGTTCCATTTTACAAGCTGTTTATGTTCGCCGACCAATACGACATCGTTCTTATGATCATCGGAAGTGTAGGTGCCATCGGAAATGGGCTATCACAACCACTCATGACGCTGGTCTTCGGTGGTCTTATCAATACTTTCGGAGCTACCAACCCAGCTCATATTGTTCCCACTGTTTCTCAGGTTTGTACATAACCTGCACCACAATGTCAAATGCCCCTCCATTTTTTTAAGGAAGCGGAATAAGAGCTAGCTCATTCCGACCATTAGACGATATTATGTGCTGCGTAACTTCCGATAAACTAATTCTTACTCGTCTATTTTTCAGGTGTCTCTGAAATTTTTGTACTTGGCTATTGGTACAGGCCTTGCTGCATTTTTGCGTAAGTTTGTAGTTTATAGAGTATGCTATTGATATTTTTCCATCAACTCAACAAAGTTTAAGATCAGTAATTTTACCAATATATTTGGTTAATGGAAACAATATTACATGTTTGTGCAGAGGTCTCGTGTTGGATGGTGACCGGGGAAAGACAAGCCACTCGAATTCGAGGCTTGTACTTGAAAACTATACTAAGACAAGACATCGGATTTTTCGACACTCAGACAAATACCGGAGAGATCATTGGGAGAATGTCAGGCGATACCATTCTCATTCAAAATGCCATGGGAGAAAAGGTCCGCTGATTTCTCTAATTTCAACTTTTCAAGTTAAATCACTAACATAGAGGGGTGTCATTTTGCATCCCTAATTCTACTTATCATATTCTAATTCTGATATATGCAGGTGGGGAAGTTCATACAACTCCTTTCAACTTTTCTCGGCGGTTTTGTAATTGCTTTTCTCAGAGGATGGCTGCTCACATTGGTTTTGCTATCGTGTGTTCCTGCACTTGTCATTGCTGGTGGACTCATGTCTATTGTCGTTTCGAAAATGTCAACACGCGGGCAACGTGCTTATGCGGAAGCTGGCACTATTGTAGAACAGACTGTTGGAGCCATCAGAACAGTAAGTTTGTCAGCTAGACCTTGATGCACAATATTTCGTTCTTAAGTACATTGTAATCTCATTCTTGCTTTCTAGGTTGCATCTTTTACCGGAGAGAAGCAAGCCATAGATAAATACAATCAGAAGCTGAAAATTGCATACAATAACACGGTTCAACAAGGATTAGCCACAGGGGTTGGACTTGGTGCATTCATGCTTATTGTCTTAAGCACTTACGGACTTGCCATATGGTACGGATCCAAAATGATAATTGAGAAAGGCTACAATGGGGGCCAAGTCATCAATGTTCTATTTGCAATGATGAGTGGTGGAATGTAAGTTTATCGCAATTGATCATAATCTACAGTTGTTAGGATGATTTTGATGCTTTTCTTTTAAAACTATGCTAACGTTTACTTATTTGGTTGACTAGGTCACTAGGACAAACATCCCCGTCTCTAAATGCATTTACAGCAGGAAAAGCTGCTGCTTTCAAAATGTTTGAGACCATCAAGCGAACACCAACAATCGATCCCTATGATACTACTGGAGTTGTATTGGAGGATGTTAAGGGAGAGGTCGAACTTAAAGATGTGCATTTCAGGTATCCTGCTAGGCCAGATGTGCAGATCTTTGCAGGATTCTCGTTGCATGTTCCGAGTGGCACAACGACTGCTTTGGTTGGGCAGAGTGGAAGTGGGAAATCAACTGTAATAGGCCTGGTAGAGAGGTTTTATGATCCTGAAGCCGGTGAAGTGTTTATAGACGGAATGAATTTGAAGAAGTTGCATCTTAGAGCAATAAGGGAGAAGATTGGGCTTGTAAGTCAAGAACCAAATCTTTTTACAACAACGATAAGACAGAACATAGCATATGGGAAAGAAAATGCAACCGAAGAGGAGATTAGAAGAGCTATAGAGCTTGCAAATGCAGCAAAGTTCATTGATAAGCTGCCTGAGGTAAACCTAAATGTCTTTTTGTGTCAACCCTTGTGGTAATATCACTAATAAGTGAGGATTTGTGCTACGTAAGAGAGACTAACATGTTTATTTTGATAGGGGCTCAACACAATGATAGGTGGGACGTCATTATCAGGTGGGCAAAAGCAAAGAATTGCAATCGCTAGAGCCATTTTGAAGAACCCTAGAATTTTGCTTCTTGATGAAGCAACAAGTGCTCTGGATACTGAGTCTGAACGAATAGTTCAAGATGCACTTGTCAGACTGATGTCAAATAGGACAACTATAGTTGTTGCTCATCGCTTGACAACAATCAGAAATGCTGATGCGATAGCAGTGGTGCATAAAGGGAAAATTGTAGAAAAAGGTAACTAAGACCGAACCATTTTGCAGTCTGTCAATTTCAATCGACACTACTTGTTCTCGAAGTAACATTATTGTTGGTTCGATATGTAGGAACCCATGACGAATTGACCAAAGATCCAGAAGGAGCTTATAGCCAATTAGTTCGCTTACAGGAAGAAGCCAAAGAAAAAGATGCAGAATCAGCTGGTCTAGATAATGGTTCAGATATAGATAAGACCATGCTTAGCTCTGGCAGCCAAAGATTATCAACCGGGAAATCTTTAAGCATAGGCCGCTTGTCATCTACTATTAGCAGCTTTGGGACTCCTGCTCTAGTTAATTTCCAAGTGACTGAAGTAGGAGATGAGGAGAGCCATGAAAAAACTAAGGTTGATCCCAAAGAGCGTAAAGGAGTTTACATCAAAAGGTTGGCGATGATGAACAAAAATGAGTTTCCAGTTTTGCTACTTGGAGCCATTGCAGCAGCTGGTCATGGATTAATTTTTCCTGTCTTTGGTGTGCTACTCTCAAAAGCGATTAAAATGTTCTATGAACCGCATAGTGTTCTCAGGGAAGACTCAAAGACATGGGCCGGAGTGTATGTAGGGATAGGGTTCTTTGGGATGGTTGTCGTTCCTGCGCAGAATTTCTTATTTGGAGTAGCAGGCGGAAAATTGATAGAGAAAATTCGGTCCTTGACATTCCAAAAAGTTGTGCACCAACAAATCAGTTGGTTTGATGATCCTGCAAATTCAAGGTGTGTTAATCTAATAATAATTAATAACGCAATGAAAAATTATCTATGTTCTAATCAAAACAATATAATTAGAAATAAATTCTCTATATTTTTTGTACTTTCAGTGGTGCCATCGGTGCAAGGTTGTCTTCTGATGCTTCAACCGTGAAGGCTCTTGTTGGTGATGGCTTAGCCTTGATTACGCAGAATATTGCAACCATCATAGCAGGGTTGGTTATAGGTTTCACAGCTAACTGGAAATTGGCGCTTCTAATTTTAGCCGTGTCACCATTATTGATTATTCAAGGATTACTACAGACAAAATTTCTTAAAGGGTTTAGTGGAGACGCCAAGGTTAGTCGAATCTCTCCCCACGAGTTATTTCATTTGCAGATTGAAATGTTACTAATGTTGTCAACATGTATTACATATGCAGGCTATGTATGAAGAAGCAAGCCAAGTTGCAAATGATGCAATTGGTAGCATTCGAACTGTAGCGTCATTTTGTTCTGAAAAGAAAGTGATGGATGCTTATGAGAAGAAGTGTGAGGGTCCTTTGAAGCAAGGAGTACGGTTAGGAGTTGTGAGTGGTGTAGGTTTTGGCTTCTCTTTCTTCGTAATGTTCTGCACCAATGCACTAATTTTCTACATTGGAGCTATTCTTGTCAAAAATGGGCAAGCCAAATTTGACCAAGTATTCACGGTAAGATTTCAACTTCTTCCTCACTATATTCCTCTTACATATGTTTGTGGTTTTCCATTTTTTATTTATAACTCTTTTCTCTAATTCTGTGTTAATACTTTTCAGGTGTTCTTTGCTTTGACAATCTCAGCAGTAGGAGTTTCAGAATCTAGCGGTATGGCTCCTGACTCCAACAAAGCAAAAGACTCAGCAGCTTCAATATTTAAGATTCTTGACAGTAAGCTTGAGATCGACTCGAGCAGCGATGAAGGCTTAACTCTACCGAGCGTTAGTGGAAAAATTGATCTAGAACATGTCAGCTTCAAATATCCCACAAGGCCGGATGTGCAGATATTTAGAGACATTTGTTTGAGTATCCCCTCTGGAAAGGTAATTACAAATTAACACTCAACTTTTCATTTTATATGATTCAAAAAATGGCTAGCATAACTAATATTCTACCTACGTAAGTACACAGACTGTTGCTTTGGTTGGAGAGAGTGGCAGTGGGAAGTCGACCGTGATTGGCCTCATAGAGCGATTCTATAACCCCGATTCAGGTCGTGTACTATTAGATGGAGTTGAAATCACTAAGTTCAAGATAAACTGGCTGAGGCAACAAATAGCTCTGGTTGGTCAAGAACCAATTCTCTTTAACGAATCCATTCGAACCAACATTGCTTATGGCAAGCGAGGAGATGTAACTGAAGAAGAGATCATTGCAGCCACAAAAGCATCAAATGCTCACAACTTCATTTCATCACTTCCTCAAGGCTATGACACCTCAGTTGGGGAACGAGGGGTCCAATTGTCTGGAGGACAGAAGCAAAGAATAGCCATTGCAAGGGCTATCCTAAAAGACCCGAGAATTCTTTTGCTCGATGAAGCTACAAGTGCATTGGATGCAGAATCAGAACGCATAGTACAAGATGCTTTGGATAGAGTGACGGTGAATAGAACAACTGTTGTTGTTGCACATCGCCTTACCACGATCAAAGGGGCGGACATAATTGCTGTGGTCAAGAAGGGCGTGATTGCTGAGCAGGGTAGCCACGATTCTCTAATGAAGATCACTGATGGTGCTTATGCATCTTTGGTGGCACTTAATTCAGGCTCAACATGAGAAGTATAAATCATATGAATAATATATGCATCACCCATATGTAATGTAATATATTCTGAGTACGAGAATTTTTTGTTTGTTTTGGTTATAAATTGATTAAATACATGTAGTGTTCGTAACAAAAGGATGGTTGTGTAAATTGTAACAAAAGGAAAAGCAATGTAAAGCCTTGACATGATTTTCGAATAATAAGGATGAGCCTTGGATTCAAGTTCTTATTCTGCCATCATTTTGTATAATAAGCCTACAGGGGATAATTGTTGAACCTTAACATTTTAAACCTAGAAGATAAGGCCGATGAGCTGGTGTTTCTTTGAATTTAATCCTTCTTCAAAATCTAAGCATAATTGCTGAACCTAAAGTAGGACTGTTGAACCTCCCTTTGGAACACCAACACTAAATTAATTTAAATTAAAGGCAGGGAGGGAGAAAATGCTCCGACACCTTCGGGTCTGTCGAAAGTGCCCAAGAGAGATCCTAGTAACTGCTACAAGCCTACAAAGTTTTCTTCAAGGTGGAAAGAGAAAATTAATGTTCGTAAGGAGGTGTGATTCCATGAATCTAGGGCCGGCCCGGGAGGCTTCAAAGCCTAGTGTGAAGAAAAAAAAGGGTCTTTTCATATAAAATTTTTTATTCTAAAAATACAATTGTTTTGGAGTTTCAAATCTAGCCAAGTGCAATGCTAGGAGGCTTATCCCCACACCTGATTTTTTTTATTGATATGATAAAACTTGATACAATTGGGAAGGATATAAACCAATATATCAGAAAATAAAATAAAAAAGATTACAATACTAGAAAGAAAACTATTTCTTCTTCTGCCATGTCTTTCCTCAAGCATCTTTCTCAAGAGTCATCCAAACAAACAAAGCCTTTCTAAAACATAACAATCTGCAAAGAGCAATTCATAAATACACAGTCCTTTTATTCTTTTAAATAAGAGAAACACAATAATTATGGTATAATAATCGTGTACCTATGTTAGTTCCTCACAACGCTTGGATGACAAGTTAGTCCAATGTTAACAAAAGAGCCACAGTAGAGGTTCACAACTATAAAAGAGATACACTTGCATCCTAGCATTTTTCTACAATTTATAAAAGCACACAAACCTGAGAACGAAGAAAAAAGTCAAACTAGAAAACTAAGAGGTCAACTTTCATAAGGCAAGAATAAGTATCAACCTGCAACTCAATCTTATACCATATCTCATCTACAATGTCTTCTTCTTGCATTTTTGGAAGCAAAATCATCAATTATATCTTCAACCTCAATAGCTTTCAACATATTCTTTTCAATACTCAATATTGTCAATCCATTCAACTTATCTTGAGTCATAGTTGTCCGCAAATAAGATTTTATCAACTTAAGTTTTGAAAAACTTCTTTTCGCAAATGCCACGGTAATAGGTACAGTCAATATGATTTGATAAGCAACCAAAACATGTGGAAACATATCCATTTTTTTGGCAAATTTCATAATTTTAATGGAGTTTCAAGGTTTTTCAGTTTCATATGCTTCACTTGGAAGCATTTCCTGGAATATTTGTAATTCTGAAAGTAAACACTTTGCATCAATATCACAATCCTCCCCATGTTTCAAAGCAACTTCAAGTTTTAGACAACAATTTTTCATTGCTTCATCACTCAATAAAATCAATTGTGATGCATCAAATAAAAAGCCAAATATAGATTTAAAAAGTTCTATTTGTTCAAATCTAATTTTCAATTGAGCAATTGTCATATCTACCAAAACAAGAAAGTAGTATGTTCTGAAAGTTTCTTTAACATATTGTTGTTCTCTTTCAGTACCAGGATTTTCATCAAAATTCCTCTTTCTTTTAGACTTACGCTTCACCTGAAATACTGGTTCAATTTTCATTTCATCAGCAATTTCTTTAGCATCAATCATGACAGAAGTAAACCCATTTTCTCTATACTTCTCAAAAAATGAAACCAACCCTTTCAAACTCTGAATAGCTACATCAAGATGCATATCTTCAGATTGCAAGTTTTTGCTCACTAAATTTATTTTATACAAAATGTTATGCCAAATAACCAGACTCAAAATAAATTCAAAACTTGAAAATTCATTTGATACTAATTTCTCAGCATCCCAACTTATCTTTTAATCATTAGAAACTTCAGCTAAATCAATTAAAACATCTTTTATTTTGGGGGCTTGACTTTTTATTGCTTTCACACTTTCTATACGACTTTCTCGTCGTGTCACACACAAATACTTCAAAGTTAATTCATCCACATATTCAAGTAAAAGGCTCTATCACTTTGTTGAATTAGCAAACGCATTATATATGGTCTGACATGCCCTAAAAAAAGATTTGCCTTTAGACAAGAGTTTGCCATATCAAAAAGAACCAAGTTAAGAGAATGACAACCACAAGTCATATAGAAAACTCTTGAATTTATGTCAAGTAATCTTTTCTGAACACCTTGGTGTTTTCCTCTCATATTAGACTCATTATCATACCCTTGTCCCCTCACATCATTAATATTTAAATCAAGAGAGTTAAGAGCAGCTTGTAATTCACCAAAAAGACTCAGCCCGGATGTGTTTTTCACATTTAAAAACTCCAAAAAGTACTCATCTACTTTTATTTGGCAACTTGCAACATCAACACATCTAATTATCAAAGTCATTTGCTCTTTGTGGCTAGCATCGGGGGTGCAATCAAGAATCACAGAAAAATATTTAGTTCTTTAATTTTTTTATTATTGCACTCTTGACACTTGATGCTAACATAGCTATCAATTCATTTTGTATTTTATGACTAAGATAATGATAATGAATATCTTTATCTTGAAAAAGTCAAAAATGATGCATCATTATTTGATCAAATTCAGCAATAGATTCAAGAAAGCCTAAAAAAATTTCATTTGAATCATCATAGATCTTTTCATTTGTTCCACGAAATGCCAAATTATTCATTGCAAGACGTTTAACAACATAAATTATTCTGATCATAACTTGTTTCCAATGTTCGGTATATTTCTTGATTTTCTCTTGTAATTCTTTATCAATAGTTTCATATGTTCTCAATCAAACGCTGAGTTCAGCCCAAACTCTAAGGTTGGTAAGGTGTTCAGTACTATCTTCATGTTGCTGAATTTTTTCGCTTAGATGCCCCCAATCATTAACTCCTATACCCGCTAAATGACTTTTAGAACAAGCTTCTCTTAGCACTTTACAGCAAAAACAAAACACTTTATCCAATTCTTTACAGTAAACTAGCAATTTCCTATCAGAAAGTTGTCCATTTATTAGTTGATCATAATAATAAGTAGAAAAGCTCCTATTGTGATTATCTTTAGGAAAACTAATATTGACTTCTCTAATAAGACCCTTTTCAACAAGCAAATCTCTTATTTTTGCGTCTAAATTATCCCACACTCTAGGATCATATATATTCAAGGATAATGAAGGTTCTGAACATTCAGGCACATGATTAGTTTCTTCATCATTTTCAGTTTCTTTATTTTCAGTTTCAGGCACTTCTGTTGTTTCTTTATTTACCTCATTTTCATTTTCAGGCACATTTTCATTCACCAAAATTTCATTTTCAGAACAATCTTGTATTCCTTCATTTACTTCATTTTGAACTTGGTTTTCCAAAATAAGATTTTTTTTCTTCCAAAGTTTTTGTATAGAGCCTCTTAGAGGTTTTGTTTTTTCTTCTTCTAGTTTCTTTTTTTATCATTACCAGATGCTTGTTTCTTAGAAACCATTGCTTTAAACTAAAAATTAAGATAAAGTAATAGAATAATAAAACATGAATTGTGACTTTAAGAGTATTGCGCAGCTGATCAATAACCACATCCACTTGACCACTTCAATTCTATCAAATCCAAGGGCACATCTAATCTTCTTTGCAAAAACCTAACAACAACTCTGTCAACTCCATAAGTTGATAAGCAAAATTTCATATATGAATCTAAAATCCAATTTCATATATCTCAAATTCTAGAAAGAAACAAAAGAATAAAAAAAATATTTGAAGCAACTCTTTCCTTCGAAAAAGAAGAAATCAAATCTATGAGCAGTGAGCCCTAAGCTTGTGAAATTCGTCGATTTTCTTCAACCCAAATACCCAATCTTGAAAAAAACAGGAGTATGAGAGAGCAGGAGATGAGATGGAAATTAAGAGACCGAGAGACAAGAGTGTGAAATTGATAGTGGTTGAACCAATGAAAAACTTTGAAGAATCATCATCGATTGATAAAGAGAGAAGACAAATAAATTTTTAGAGAACATCAATCGCCAATTGGGTTCTTTATTGCTCCAACGGATCTTCTCCATAATTGATGCAAGGAGTATAGAAATTGGGAAAAAATTTAAGAAGTTAAGAGAGGAGATAAGCACGGGAAGAAGAGAGGATTTAGAGATTTAATGACTGAATGTCAAAACACACTCTCTATATTATGCTTTTACTCAATATATATTTAATATAATAGAAAAAAATTAACCTAAAAGGCCTCTTTTTCCCCTGGGCTTGGTGCGAGGGTACTATTTGCACTAGGTCAGGGTCGGGCCTGCATGAACCTACTAGATTAGGGTGCGCAAACACTTGGAGCTGTGTTCAACGGTTAATGATGAGCGAAGTTGTTAATTTTTGAGTTCTTCATATGACGAGGGCGAAACAACTCTAGAGGATGAGAATCTTCTCAAAGTCTCAAAAAAAAGTGAAGACCAAAACAGATTCACGAGACCCTTACCTTATCCGTAATCAGACGCCCGTGGTGCGCCCTGATCTATGATGCAATCAGCTATGATTGTTCTTATGTTTTGGTTGCCTTTTATTTTATTGTTTGTTAAGAACTTTTGGTTTCATGTCCCCCGTAGGCACTATCTTTTTTATTTAATAAAATTCTTTGTTTGCCAAAACAAAAAATCTTGTGTTTTTTTAATCGTGATGTCAACTCATTTATTGCTCATCGAACAGTAATACTACATTAAAAGACTGACAAAATGAATTACTCTTTATGACTACCACAAATCTAGCCAACAGTAGATCCCTAACAATCAAAGTACATCCACCTTCTCAAACAGTTTATAGCATAATAATTCAGTGAATTCGACACCTTAGAAGCGGTAATAAATTTTAACAACTAAGAGTGACGAGTCCATTTCCCCCGATCCAAAATTAGATCATAATCAGAATCATGAAGACCTAGTTGAGCCAGACCCATTGTTTGTTGTTGGGATAATATCATGTAGTAACGAGATGTTATCGGAAGTTAGTAGTAATACACAAAGCTTATAGTGGTTCGTCTTGCCAACGGTGGGCAAGACTACGTCAATTTTAATATGTACTAGGTGGTTGGAGCCTTGAATGGGCACCCATAAGTATTACAAGTGGTGTTGTCTCTTTGTGATGATATCTATGAGTGAGTGGGGATGAGTCCCTTTTATAGGGGAAGGAGGCTCCTCCCTTTACAATATCTTTAATGTGAGACTAATGATCATATTCTAGTCTCCAAGTGTTGCATGAGCACGTGTTGGTGAGACCGAGAGAGTGACTTGCCGGTAAGCTCTTGGTACCGACGCGTATCTTGCATGTCAGGCTTCGTGATGCACGTCATGGTCGGGTCCCACTATGAATCATGGGTCCACCTAGGAGGTGTCACTTATGTGTGATGGTGTAGGCGTATTAGCCATAATATTGGCTACACATACACCCACAGTAGAGCGGCGACCCAACAGAAATGAAATTCAATTCCAAAAGTCACCCTCAAGCAAGCCCAAGAATGTAAACCCTAGCTGGCCCATCGAGGCCTTCCCAGCTCATCTGTAACCACAAGATTCACCTTCACGACCCCTGACGCTGCTGTCACCAACGCTGATGTTGTCATCACCAACGACATTGCCATAGCCATCATATATATATATATAGACGAAGGTTGACCCGACTTCTTAACTCCGTCAAGAAAAAGAAAAAAAACACCGACAAGCTTCACTCCTATTACTAGAGCCAATCGCGACAGATTCAAGAATGGGGGAAAGCACCATAATTAAGATTAGTGATCCCGCCGTTTGCCAAATTCAAGATTAGGTGGGCCGTTGTCATATCAACGTCACCAACATCATCAGCATTAGTTGCAGAGAGTCTAAGACAAACCCCCAAATTTGAGGAACTTTGACTAGAAAACCAGACGTTGTTCCCAAATTTTGGGTAAGAAAGAAGAGACCCAGCTTCCTACCTAGTTGAACTACCACGATAGTTACATGCGAAGATGAGCGACTGCCGCTAGTAAGCTTCTCTCCCTCTCTCTATCTAAACAAAAGACACACTTTCAAATAAATGAGAACCGTTAATTTCTTGTGTTTGGGGGAAGCAAAAGGAAATGAAACACTTTCGACATTTTTTTTTTAAAAAAAACAATACCATTGATTTTATTGCAAATAAAAAGATAGACTCAAAAGAGCGAGATTACAAGATATAGCTTGGTGACAAGCTTTTCTAGACATATTCAAAAAGTCAGCATGGTATGTCATCAGAGTTTTAAAATGAATCCAGATAACATTCTTGGATTGTTCTTAAAAATAAATTGCTAACACTGTTCTAGAGTATACACGATGGACTTGTTTGTTGCCATTTACAGACAGACAAGACATTTTGGTAGTACCCACGGTACAATGTCCCGTGTTTCCCTCCTTCTTCACTTCATGCATGCTTCGCAGAATGTCTTGAATCATCATCCATTACTACTCCAGATAATTCAATAGTATAATTGATATCTCCTGAATCCTAAAAACG